>CM053621.1:11092216-11116109 GCA_028646535.1 Procyon lotor
TTCAATGTACAAGGCTGAATACAATGCCTGGCATATCCAAGGATCTAATAAATATCTTTTATTATTATTATTGTAGGTGATTTTTTGCTCCTACTACTATTATAAGTAAAGCTAACTAGCCATGGAAGGAGTTTTCTCATGAAATAAATGTGATAAACAAGTTTAGCTTTAAAAAGGGAGGGGAGGAGATTTAAATAAACAAAGAACAAAGACGCTGCAATCTAAGCACCAACTTCCATCCTGAGAGTCATTCAATCTCTTTTTCCTCAAGCTTCAGGCACATATATTAGTGCAGTCACTTCCCCCAAATGGCCTGAGCAGCCTCCTTCCTAGCAGGCAAACCAGCAGACCGAAAGAGGTTACACCACATTTAAGCTTTTAAACCCCTCAGATCCCTCCACTGAAGGTGCCCTGTTCTTCTTCTCATAGTCATTAGAGGATAAATCTCTGATAAAGTAAATTAGATGCAGTGACATTCTGCTAATTGAGTCGTCTCCTCTGCTTGGCTGGGCTGGGCTGTTAATTACTAGCTAATCTTAGCAATATGGCGGCTGACTGGCTCATAGAGAGAAGGGTAAGGACCCCAGTGTGCCCCAGAGTCTCTCACTGGGCAAGGTGGATATCAAACCTGCCAGTCCCCCCTGAAACCATCTGAACACTGAGGCCATATGGTTTAGAACAGGGACAAGACTATCGTTCCAGAATCAGGTAGGAGAAGCACTGGGAAATGGCAAGCCTCCAAATAAATGTTAACGCTTACAGAGAAAGGGCCAAGATTGCAGATCATGCGCTATTAAAGCTGCATTCTCCCCTCTCTCCATCTCCATCAGATTTTATTTCAGTGAAGCACAAGGGCCTAAAGAGAGATAAAAGACGCTAAAATATAAATTAAGTCCTATTTATTTCAATACCCTGAGCCACACGTGCCAGGTTCTGTCTGAATGTGTTCCCCGGAAAGGCTGAATGGGTTGGCTTTCAGCTGGATGAATGTCTATGATTTGCTGACATCTGGCAGAAGGGATCTTGGAGCCAATCGAATCAAAGCTCCCTCTCTCCCTCCCCCCCTCCCCCAGAAACCATTAGGTTTTGTTTGATCATCTCCACCTCCTGTTTCTTGTCAGAATTACCCTGATAGGGGCACCCGGCTGGCCCAATCAGTTAAGTCTGGACTCTTATTTCAGCTCAGCTCATGATCTCAGGGTTGTAAGATCGAGTCCCCCTTGGGTTCTGAGCTCCGCAGGGAGTCTGCTTGAGATTCTCTCTCTCTCTCTCTCTCCCCCCCATCCCTCCCCTTGCTCGCACACGTGTACTCTTTCTCTAAAATAAATGAATAAATCTTAAAAAAAAAAAATTTATCCTGATAACCATTTGTTAGTCTTCCAGAGACTAAAGGAGCATGTGCAAATTAGCGGGATGGGGCAGGGGTTGCTTTTGCTTACATTCACTCACAGCCTTCTCAAAGGTCCCTAGATCCAGATTTTATGACAGGACCCAGTAGTAAGAATTTCAGGAGAGTAACATGAGCCCGTCAGATTGGTAGAGTTTAAATGACTGGTAGGCCCAGTACTGGCAAGGATGCAGGGAAACCAGCAGTTTCAATGTATTGGTGGGAATGAAAATTGGTACGTTCTTCTGGAGGATATTGGAGGGTGAGACTAGGGGTTTGTGACTCGGCAGAAGAGACTAAGATATTAAATGTATGTACCTTCTGACCTGGAGGTCTATCCCTCAGATACTAGTAATTATAGAAAATTCTTCTATTATTATTATTATTGGTGTAAGAGAGAGAGGGAGGGGCTGTGGGAGAAGGAGAGAGAGAATCCTAAGCAGGCTCCATGTCCAGCTCGGAGCACAACCCCCCAACCCTGAGATCATGACCTGAGCAGAAATCAAGAGTCAGATGCTCAGCCTGCAGACCCAACCAAGGAGCCCCGATAATAGAAAATTCTTAAGTAGTCATTAGGACAAGGCAAAGTCCTATTGTAAGCATTTTATACATATCAGCTCGCTCATGGGAGCCTACGCTCTTAGCACTACACTGATCTGCTTCTCAAATTCTCTCTGAAAAACATACTGACTCTGTGTGCTTACTACACGTAGGCACAGTGCTAAGGGGTGGGTTTTCTCAGCAATGCTCACAACTCAGTAAGGACTATCACTATGCCCACTGGGCACGGGAGGAGGCGTCGAGAGGCTTAGACAGGAAGTAGCTGCATTGGAACTCAGACCTCGACTGCAGGATGGCAGGGAGCCATCTCTCCTATCCCATCGCCTTCTACCACTCACCAAAGTGCCGCAAAGGACGCGCGCGCAAAGCTGCTCCTTGCTGAATGGCTCAGGAAGCTATCATACCGGGAGCCACCTAAAATAGGAAATTATGTATGGCCTTGTTGCGAAACGCTTTGCAGCTGTGATAAAGAACAGCACAGGACTTTATGTTCTGACATAAAGATATAGTGTAAGGAGAAAAAGGTGTAAGTTTTATGGATAGCGTGATCCTATTTACTTAAAAAAAAAAAAAAGACTACATTTTTTAGAGCAGGTCTAGGTTCAAGGCAAAACTGAGCGGAAGCTACAGTGATTTCCCGTACACCCCTCCCCCCACACACAGCCTTCCCTATTATCAACATCCCCCATCAGAACAGTACTTTTGTTACACCTGATGAGCCGGTCCTGACCCATCATTATCACCGTCCTCCAGAGTCCATATTAGGATTTAGTCTACGTCGGACATCCAATGAGTCTGGACAAATGTGTAATCACACGGAGTCACAATTACGGTGTCATAAAGAATAGTACCACCGCCCTGGAAGCCCTCTGTGCTCTGCCTATTTCATCCCTACCCCCTCCCCTATGCCCACTCCCCACCCCCGGTCCCCAAAAGCCCCTGGCAACCACCTATCTTTCCAGGGTCTCGCTTTTTGCCTTTTTCGGAATACAGGGCGTAACCTTTTCAGAGTGGCTTCTTTGACTCAGTACTATAGCTCGGATTTCCTCCATGCCTTTTCATGGCTTGATAGCTTGTTTCTTTTTACCACCAGATAATATCCCATTGTCTAGATGTACCACCGTTTCGGTTCCCATTCACCTCCTGAAAGACGTCTTGTTCCTTTCGGATTTGGCAATCCCGAATAAAGCTGCTATAAATGCCCACACGCAGATTCTCGCGGGGGCCCATTTGCTTTTTAAAATAGTGTGTCTTGTGCACACGGGTGTGTGTTTACATCTCAAAAGTATCCCACCAGCTATTAACTGTGGCTCCTTCCAGAGAAGAAACTGGACTATATAGTGCAAAGAGAACAGGAAGAACCCGCCTTACTTTTTTACTCTTCATAGCAGTGTGTCCTTTTAATGTTTTTGCACTGGACGCGTATTCATGCAACTACTTGAATAATAAAAGTTGAAATTCGAAAAAACCAAGAGAAAATGAAAATAAAGACCAAGCGTTCATGCAAAGCCATAAGAGGTAAGCCTTCTATTTTCATATTCTATGGCAAATGCTTCACAAATATTGGACAGACTGCTCTGGGTTAAGGATGTACGATTGATTCTTATTTGTGGGTTACTCTTTGGGATCCTCATTTTTGGCCGACGCTGTGTTTGTAAATTTGTCTACTCCCTAAAATGCATGTGTAACCTCCATCCTTTATGAATATGCATAGGGGGACGCAGGCTCACAAAGCTAAGAGCGATCTGCCCACGCTCACCCAAGCTGGGAAACAGAGCCAGGTCTGGCCGGGCCCCAAGGCCCACGTCCAGGCCACACCATGAAGTACTGCCTTCATGGAAAGGACACAGACCGGCGGGTGGATGAGACAGACAACATCTTTTAAAGGAAAGGGTGCATGACCTTTCTGTTTGACAGAGTCTGAATGAAAGCAGGAAGAGAAAAGCAAGCAAACAAACAGGATTCGACGTAGATACCGGATACATTGTCACGCCATGGAAGACTGGGCAGGTTAGCAGAAGTCAGAGAGGGAGCTCTCTGCTCCATTGAAGCAGGGTCCGTTTGGGCTGGAGCAGGAGTGGGCATTGTCCGGGCCGCCCTGGGCCCTTCACCGTGTCCTCTGCCCATGCACGCAGCCCACTCGTGACCGCCAGCACCCAGACTCTAGCCAAGGGCTCTCGAGCCGGGCTCAGCCTGGGCACGTGCCCCCGGAGCAGCCCTCGGCCCATGGATGGTGAACACTGGAACATAAATAAGCCCCTGTCCTTTGGAGGCGTGCCCGTGAGGCATGTCTTCAAGTGGCTCCCGGGAGTGCCCACTGAGATCAAGCCCTCAGTTGCCCGTAGGGGTGACTGGTTCTGCAACACAGTTGGGGTTCTCTAGCTTCCTTGCTCTACCTCCCTCACCATTCCTGATGCTTCCTGAGATCTCTTCCCAGACGATCTGCTCACACCCAAATCCTTGTCTTGGGTTCTGTTCTGGGGAAGCAAGCTCAAAACTACCCACTATCACTCGTGTGTGGCACTACAGTGTATTGATATCTTAATTACAGTTTTGTTCTCATTCTAGCGAACAAGTTGGCCTTGTTAAGTTGAACACAGAAAACAGTTTTTATTTTATTCTTCTTTAAGCCTCTTGTCCTTTTCAGTTAACGTGTCACCATATACAACAAGGTGCCCGGAGGTGGCAGGCGAGAAAACAGAAAGAGCCTAGATCCAACCTGCATCTGCTTTTCACCAGACTTGGGGTTCTTTAGCTACTGTTCATTGAGTTTTTTGTTACTTGCAGCGAAATGTACCCCCTACGGGTATACGCTCCAAGATATTAAATGAAAGCAATAGACAATGCCTCAGTGGTCTGCCTGCCAAAAATGCAAAACCTGTATCCAGTCAGGAGGAAATATTGGACAAATCCAAAATGAGGATTATCCTACGAAATTACCAGCTGTGATCTGCAAAAATGTCAAGGTCAAGAAACACAAAGAGAGAATCAGGAACCGTTCCAGATTAATGGATATTCAAGAGACAAGATATATAAGCTGAATTTGTGTTCCTAGATTGGATGGATGCTGGATTAGAGAGAGGGGAAAAAAAGGCTTGAAATTTAAATATAACTGTGGAATAGGTAAAAGTAGTGTATCAGTGAACCTGACCTTGATAACTGAACTTTGGTAAAAAGAATGACATTGTTCTTAGGAAAGCTACACTGAAGTACTGAGGGGTAAAAAGGCACCCTCAAATGCTTCAGAAATGCATGTGCACACACACGCACGCGCGCACACACACACACACACACATATACTTTCAGAAAGAATGATAAATGAAACAAAATGTAAAAATAATAGATGAATCTAAATAAAGGTTATCATCGAAATTCTTTTTTTTTTTTTAAGATGTATTTATTTTAGTCGGGGAGAGAGAGAGCAAGCCAGCAGGCAGGACAGACAGAAGGAGAGGGAAAGAGAAACCCAGACAGACTCCTAGCTAAGCCCAGAGCCTGATACGGGGCTCTATCTCTTGAACCTGAGATCACCACCTGAGCTGAAACCAAGAGTTGGTAGTTTAACCAACTGTGCCACCCAGATACCCCACAATTCTTTGTTATTCTTGCCACTGTTCTTTAAATTCAAAATTACAGCAATATAAAAAGTTACCCAAGCGTGCCTGGGTGGCTCAGGTTGTGATCCCAGAGTCCTGGGATCGAGCCCCGTGTTGGGCTCCCTGCTCAGTGCGAGTCTGTTTCTCCCTCTCCCTCTGCCCCCCCAACTCGTGCACACACTCTCCCTCTCTCTGAAATAAATAAATAAAATCTTCTAAAAAAAAAGTTATCCAAAAATTAGGCACAATATGCACCTGTGCTATTGGCAGAAACCTTAGGTTACTCCGCTTGTTTTATCTCTCCAGGACTACCAACAACTAAGGAAAAAGATAAGAAAAGGAAAAGGAAAAGAAAAAAGAAAAAGTAGATTGAGGATACGGAGAGAATATGAATTGAAGTAAATCTGTTAAGGTGGAAAAATGCCAACTTTTTCCTTTGATTGATAACTCCCTCACCTCAAAGGATGTGATTCTGAACAATCACCCCAGATAGGTCAAGAATGGTCATGTTTGGGACACCTGGGTGGCTCAGTCGTTAAGCGTCTTCCCTTGGCTCAGGTCATGATCCCAGGGTCCTGGGATCGAGCCCCGCATCGGGCTCCCTGCTCTACGGGAAGCCTGCCTCTCCTGCTACCATCCCCTCTGCTTGTGTTCCCTCTCTCGCTGTGTTTCTCTCTGTCAAATAAATAAAATCTTAAAAAAAAAAAAAAAAAAAAAGAATGGTCATGTTTAAGACATTTCTCCAAAGAAGACATCCAGATGGCCCACAGATACATGAAAAGGTGCTCAAGATCCCTCATCATCAAGGAAATGCATATGAAAACTATATTGAGATGCCACCTTGCACCTGTCAGAAGGGCTAAAATCAACAGGTGTTGGCAAGGATGCAGAAAAAGGGGAACCCACATGCACTGTTGGTGGGAATGCAGACTGACGCAGCCACCTTGGAGAACAACATGGGGATCGCTAAAAAAAATTTAAAATAGAATTACTGTAGGATCCGGTGATTCCCCTACTGGTTATTTACCCAAAGAACACAAAAACACTAATTTGAAAAGACACATGCACCCCTATGTTTACTGCAGCATTATTTACAATAGCCCAATGGAATGGGCTATTCCCATAAATGGAAGCCCAATGGAATGGGCTATTCCCATAAATGGAAGCCCAATGGAATGGGCTATTCCCATAAATGGAAGCCCAATGGAATGGGCTATTCCCATAAATGGAAGCAGCCCAAGAGTCCATCCATGGATGAACGGATAAGGATGTGGTGTATGCAATGGAATACTACTCAGCCATAAAAAGAGTGAAGTTGTGCCATTTGCAACAACATGGATGGACCGAGAGGGTGTAATGCTAAGTGACATAAGCCAGTCAGAGAAAGACAAATACCACATGATCTCACTCGTATGTAGAATTTAGGAAAGAAAACAAATGAATGAAGAAAACAAACAAAAAAACCAAACTCTTAAAGAAAACAGGTGGTTACCAGAGAGGAGGTGGGAAGACAAGTTAAATGGGGAATGAGGGTTAAGAGGCCACTTAACTGAGTCATGTTTAGAGTTGTTGGATCATTATATTATACTCCTGAAACTAATGTAACACTGTACTTATACTGGAATTAAATACACACACACACACATGCACACACACACACATATATATACTAGAATTGAAAAAATAAACTTAAAAGAATTTTAAAAAGAATGATCATGGGGTGCCTGGGTGGCTCAGTGGGTTAAAGCCTCTGCCTTCAGCTCAGATCATGACCTCAGGGTCCTGGGATCGAGCCCCACATCGGGCTCTCTGCTCAGCAGGGAGCCTGCTTCCCTCTCTCTGCCTGCCTCTCTGCCTACTTGTGATCTCTTCCTCTGTCAAATAAATAAAATCTTTTAAAAAGAATTATCATGTTTAAAAAATAATTAGTATACAGAATATTTCCTGTGTATTAAGCACCGACTGCTCTTTGTGCATTAACTCATTTTATTTCATTTTAACCCATTTAATTATTTAGTATATAATTCTCAATCATCAGAGCTATATTTCTAATGTAATTAACTTAACCATTTACTACACATTGATAAATATGAATCTATTAATAATATCGAATCACTTACTAATCATTAATAAAAGCTAGTATCTTACTCCTCATAATCTGTAATCATTTAATTCATAAAAGTGAAGCCTTGGGTTTTTTGGTTTTTTTCTAATTTTGTTAAAGCCAATAGTTAATGACACTGACACTTACTGAGCCCAGAGCATGTGCCGGGAATGGTTCTAAGCATTTGATATGCCCTATCTAACGATTAAACTAATTCTAACAGCAACCCAGGAAACAAGTACCGTAATTATCTCCCATTTCACACTTGTAGAGGTTGAGAAACTTGTTCTCAGAGATGCTACCCGATGCGTGGAGCTGGATTCAAACCCAGATGGGTGTGACTTTAGGGGCAGCAAAGAGTAGATTTTGAAAATGCAGACATGTGTAGTGCAGACAGGCGACAAGCCGACTGAGGTTTAGTCCAATCAGGTGGGGGGTCGCCCAGAGGAATGAAAACAAGTGAGAAGAGGTAAAATCAGGTCCCATTTTTTTCTTCTTCTCAGAAACACACTCTGGAAGCTTCCTTAGTTCAGAATTGCAAATTACAGACCCACATACTTCAATGTCAGACCCTCCAAAGGGCAGTTGATTTGAATTCTGTTGTACTGGGCTCCTTAGTCTCATGATGTGCGGATTTAAAATCAGCTTCAAAAACACTTTAATCTGTACGATTTGGAGGAACTTCCCCAGGCTTACAGAGAGCCCCGTCAATCGTCCCTTCTGTTGAAAGTGCACTTACATTGGTTGAGTCTCAGCAAACCCCACAGGTTCCTGAGGACTTTTGGATAAAATGGGTTCCAGATGAAAGCCTAGTTTGTGAACAGTGTCTTTCACAAAAGGACCTCGAGTCTGCCGCAGTGATGCTGAGGGAACGCGGTTAACGCATTGAGAACAGATCTTTCATTTCAAGGTAGCATTTGCCTTATTTCCACCCAGCTGGAATTTGCTTTCATTATTTATCCTTCGGCTCTGCTCTTGCAAAAAGGGTGGGTGGGTGTGTGTGTGTGTGGGTGTGTGTGTTTAATCTAATCCTATGTCTTATTCCTCCCCCTCCCTCTCCACTGCTCCACTGCTCTCCCTGCCCTCGCCTTCTCTGACTCCATGGCCAATTCAAATCCAAAAAAGAACTGCTGAGGCCCAATGAGATTCCCCGCCCCTAGAACTTCCCATCCTTTCTGATGTCACGGCTAAAACGAACTGGGTAATGATAAAGAGTTAACGATCATAAAGGAACATTAACACCCAAGAGGTCAAAGGGATTTTCTGCCCACGTGAGTTTCCAGCTTTCCTGTGTCCTTTGGGGGTCGGGCTTACCCTACCTTGGCCGACATTTTCCCAGCAGCCGCCCAAGGAGCAGGGCCAGGACTAGGGTGAGACCAGGGTGCACCTGGGGCACAAAATTTAAGGAGTCCCATAACCTTGGGGCTGTACAAGTATCTCAGGCACCTCACTGGCCTCACTGCCCACCCAGCCGCGCCCAAGAGTCCCCACCTGCCTGCTGGATACCCACAGTACTTCTCGATTCATTACGCTCCTCAAAAGCTGGAGTGATCACATTAGAGGATAAATCTGCCAATGCCACTCCCCTGATGAAACCCTCCAATGGCTCCCCAGTGCCCCTGGGATAAGAGCTAAACTCCCCAAACGACATATCTGATAAAGGGTTGGTATCCAAGATCTACAAAGAACTTAACAAACTCAACACCCAAAAAAACAAATAACTGGGTTAAGAAATGGGCGGAAGACATGAAGAGACATTTTTCCAAAAAGAGACATCCATGTGGCTAAGAGACACATGAAAAGATGCTCAACATCACTCATCATCAGGGAAATACAAATCAAAACCACAACGAGCTATCACCTCACACCTGTCAGAATAGCTAAAATTAACAACACAAGAAACCACAGGTGATGGCCGGGTTGCAGAGAAAGGGGAACCTTCTTGCACTGTTGGTGGGGATGCAGACTGGTACAGCCACTCAGGACAAAAGTATGGGGGTTCCTCAAAAACTTAAAATAGAACTACCCTGAGATCCAGCAATTGTACTACTAGGGATTCAAAGGGTTACATACACCCCAATGTTTATAGCAGCATTATCAACAATAGCCCAACTATGGTGAGAACCCAAATGTCCCTCATCTGATGAATGGATACAGATGTGGTCTGTATATACAACGGAATGTTACTCGGTCATCAAAAAGAATGAAATCTTTGCCATGTGCAATGACATGGATGGAGCTAGAGTGTATTATAGTAAGTGAAGTCAGTCAGAGAAAGACAAATGGCACATGATCTCATTCATGTGTGAAATTTAAGAAAGAAAACATGAACCTACGGGAAGGGGGGAAAGTAAAAAAAGGAGGGAAACAAACCGTAAGGACTTTTTTGTTTGTTTGTTTTAAGATGATTTATTTATTTGAGAGAGGAGGGGAAGGGGAAGAGGGAGAGAATATCCAAGCAGACTCCTGCTGAGCACAGAGCCAGATGTGGGGTTTGATCTCACAACCCATGAGATCATGACCTGAGCTGAAACCAAGAGTTGGACACTTAACCGACTGAGCCAACCAGGCGCCCCCAGAAGGCACTCTAGGTGAGAGAGGACAAACTGAATCGATGGAGGGTGGGGGGTCCGGGATGGGCCACATGGGTGATGGGGATGAAGGAGGACACTGGTGAGGAGCAGCGGGTGTTGTATGTAAGCGATGAATCACTGAATTCTACTCCAGAAATCAACACTGCGCTGTAGGCTAACTACCTAAAATTTAAATTAAATAGTAATAAAGAAGTAAAACAGGGGAAGAAAAAACCAGCTGACCTCCCTGGCAGGGTTTTATAGAGCCCTTCAGAAGGGAGTCCTGCCCAGCAGGCCCCTTGTCCCACACTTGCCCACTGCCCACCATTTGACCAGCTCCACCTCCCGGAACCCGACGCAATGTCCCATCGGGGCTCCCCGGCTGCTGCCTCCTATCACCTGAATCTGCCCACTTCTCCAAGTTAACACCAACTCATTTTCCAGGTGTCGCTGGAGAAAAATATTGGAGCGGTCGATTAGGACAGGGGTTGAGTTGTCCTGGCTTTGTCCATCCAGCTCTGGACGACATGACCTTGGACAAGTTAACGTTTCTGGGTCTGAATACCCCCGTCCCTAAGTTGGTGATGCAAGATTCACTTCCAGAATCGACAACGGATGGGAGGATTTTATTTATTTATTTTTAAAGATTTTATTTATTTATTTGAGAGAGAGAGATTACAAGTAGGCAGAGAGGCAGGCAGAGAGAGAGGGGGAAGCAGGCTCCCTGCTGAGCAGAGAGCCCGATACGGGGCTCGATCCCAGGACCCTGAGATCATGACCTGAGCCAAAGGCAGAGGCTTTAACCCACTGAGCCACCCAGGCGCCCCACATGGGAACATTTTAAAAGGCAATCCATGTCACACTCGGAGATCGATGCCTAGTACGTGGCTAGCACCAGATGTGTCAGATATCATGAGGCCGCCTTCACCAGAGTGACCCCAGGTCTGGAGGGAGGGGTGTCCCACCCTCCTAAGAACTTCTGTAGCACCTTAATTCTGTCTCCTGTTACCAATGCCACACATTTACCTCTGTCTCTCCCTCTGATCTGCAAGCCTAAAGGGTCAGTCTCCTTCCCTGCTGTCCCGCTACCATAGTGCCTAACACGTAGTAAGTGACACACTAATACTCCTCAAGCATGTGAGCCAATGGTACAAACATCATGGCCGTTGTGACAATACCCTTCCCAGCTCCAGGACAAGCCACAGAAGATTTAGACGGACCAACACCTGTTCCGCCAACAGAATTCACTGCTGAATTTGAAAGTCTCAACTGTACCAAATATGAATTCAACCAGACATGAACAGGGTGTGTGGCTGGCACTGTGCCATAGGAAATACACAGCTCACCTGAGCACAGGGGCCAGCAAAGAGAAATCAGGCAGAACATTCTGTTACTATGCTGGCCACCCTCAGCCCCTCACTGGGCTCCTTACACGTGGTCTATCTTCCCCCCTAATCTCAGCTATGAACTCACTCACTCCTTCCTTTTCCTTTTCCTTTTCCTCTTTCTTTCTTTCTTTCTTTCTTTCTTTCTTTCTTTCTTTCTATCTATCTATCTTTTCTTTCTTTCTTCTTTTTACTGCTTCAACTTAAAGATGGAAAGATACACATTTGAAACTGAGAATTACTTGGTAGCATGAAGCAAAGCTAAGTTTCTGTAACCAGAAGAGCATCAAGATTCTTCCATTTCACTCTAATTGCCAACACAGAATGGCAAGCCGGGCCACACCTGGCCTAGGGTTTTACAATTTTCCTTTTGCCGTTTTTGGGCAGATTCTAAGAATCCCTGTCTTCAAGTGACCTGTGGCTTTGTGATAATCCCACGGGGATGGTTTTGTCTCTTGTGGTGGATTCTGAGGAAGTTAAAGTGTGTTGGTGTTGTTATTTAACTCTCTGAGAGGGTTCTTTCTTCTTTCTTGGTATGTAGACTGCTTACAGAAGGCTCCAAAATAAGGGCACAAAAAGAATAATGAATAGGTCTTGCCTCTCATTGATTGTCGGTGGGTGCCCGAAGCATCAGCCTAAAAAGGATTCTGATGCCGCTTTAGGCTTCAGTGGGAAAGAGTGCATTGATGGATTACTAATGTCTGCCCTGGGTGGGGAACCGGAGGAGGGGAGTGGTGGGAGGGCCAGAAGCGAACGTCCTTAGATGAAAAGCACTTTTTCCAGATCGGAAATTCTATTTCCTCTCCATATTCCCCATGCCACTTACCTCTCTCAACCTTACCTTACTGTCTGATTCCACTGCAGAATGGCAGCTCAAATATCACATGACTGTTAGTTCAGACTGATTTCTTTCCACTTGGGAAGAAGGATATTTTAAAGAAGATTCACAGAAGAAGAAAACCCTCTCGGTAACAGTGAAGTAGAGGCCATTCATTGCCAGTGAGATGGATGGGCCCCGCTCCCACTCAGACCATCCCACTTCAGAGTCAAGGTACTCGAGCAACAGGATGCATAATTAGAAGGCAATGAAGAGTAATCCTAATAACTCAATTTGCCAAAGAGGCTTTACATGGCAGGCACTGTGCTATCTCGATGATTCCTTAACCCTGATGAAAGACATATTCCGATGCTGAAATCTTGATAAATGTTGAATCCAGTGATGGGTGTATGGGAACTATATTATATATCACTGTTGTGTACATTTGAAATTTTTTCATGATAGGAATTTTCAAAGCACAATGCTGGGTATTCTGATCTCATCGACCTGTGAGAATCTGTGCATCAAATAACCTCAAAAGCCTCCCACAAGGGAGCCTGGGGGGCTCAGCTGGTTAAGCGTCTGACTCTTGATTTTAGCTCAGGTTGTGACCTCAGGCTGTGAGAGGGAGCCCCACATCGGTCTCTGTGCTGGGCGTGGAGCCTGCTTAAGAGTTTCTCTCTCCCTACAAACAAGACAAACAGAGAAACTAACCTCTCACAGATGATTTGTTTTTTGTTTCTTGGTTTTTGGTTTTGTTTTGTTTTGTTTTGTTGTTTTGTTTTGTTTGTTTTTTTAGTGTGCCATCAGGCAGGAAAAATCACTGGGCAACATGCTCTTCCTTTTATTTGCTCCTCACAACCAGCCTAAGACAGATGCACATCACCCCTCCCCATCTTACCAAAGACCCTGAAGTGACACAAGCCCACGGTGGCATGGGTGCCAAGTGGTCGAGCCATAGCTGAACCCAGACTGACCTAAACTCGAAGCCTGGGTCCTTACCTCCCTGTGCTAGGTTAGGTCTAACTTTTCCCAGCTTGACTGGAGAATAACTGACAAATAAAAACTGGACACATTTAAGGTGTCCAACATGATATTGTCACACACACACACACACACACACACACACACACACTGGTATTAATCTCCACAACCAAACTAGTGAACACATCTACCAAATCACATCACTACCATTCCCACCCCCTCCCCCCCACTGGAAGAGTATTTCCAGCCTACTATACAGGATTATTAATGATAGTCCCCACGCCAGACGTTAGATCTCTAGGGCTTACTCATCGCACATAACTGAAGCTTTATCCCACTTGACCAACATCTCTCCATTTCCCCCTCCCAGCTCCCGGGCAAACACTGTTCTTTATTCTCTGCTTTCATCCATTTGGCTTTTTTAGATCCCATGTGTAAGTGAGATCATACCGTGTCTGTCTTTCTGCGTCTGGCTTACTTCCCTTAGCATAAGGTCCACCAGGTTCAGCCACATTGCTGGATTTCCTTCTTTTTCCAGGCAGAATACTATTCCGTTGCATGTTTGATGCTGCGTTTTCTTTAGCCACCCCTCCATCCTCCAACACCTGCATTGTTTTCAGATCTTGGCTACCAGGAATGATGCTGCAGTGGACTTGGGAGTCCAGATATCTCTTGATGATCCTAATTTCCTTTATTTAGATCCATATCCAGAAGTGGGTTTGCTGGATCATAGGGCAGTTCTATTTTTAGTCTTTGGAGGAACTCTCATACTGTGTTTCGTAATGGCGGTATCTTTTTTTGTGGCAGAATATACCTAGCACAAATGTTACCATTTTAACCATTTCCCTGTGTACGGTTTCTGGGGCACCAAATACACCTGCAGTGTGGTGCAACCATCACCATCAACCATCTCTAGGACTTTTCACCATCCCCAAATTAAAACTGCATTCATTGAATAATAATCCCCCATTTGAGCCTCCCCCCTCCCCCAGTCCGAGGCAAGCACCATTCTACTTTCTGTCTCTATGAATCTGACTATTCTAGAAATCTCATATAAGTAGAATCATAGAATATTTGTCCTTTTGTGCCTTATTTTGCTTGACACAGATCTATCGTCTTCAGGGCTCACCTGCACGATAGCACATATCAGAAGTTCAGTTCTTTTTAAGGCTGAATAATAAGCATAACTTTTAAATAAAAGTTTCCTAACACTGGGGTCATGGTGATTGAGAAAATATAATTTCTGCTCTCAGCAACAATCTCACAGTCTGGCAGTATGACAGACAAAAGTGCATTAAGCATCCCAGAAAATGCACACACATGTGGGAGCTTCTAGTAAAAGAGGTCAGAGAGTTGCATCATATTATTCATTTCTTAGTATAAGTCCCAAATATTGGATACTCCTAATCAAATATAAACAAAAGGCAAGTTTCTGGGATACCGTGTATTTGAGCACTTCAGCGTTGAATACTTACAACCCTTCAGTCAAACTGACGAGTATTAGTAAGATTGGCTGGTTGCTCCTGAGTTGGCCAAAGAAGGGAAAGAAAAGAAGAGCTCGAGACTTCAGAGTCAGCTCAAACTCTGCATAACTGACCCTTACCTCCTGCCTCTCTCTTAGGGCTGAGATTGCTGAAATCATCTTGAGAGTCAACGAGCTACAATGCAAATGCAATTCATAACCTCACAGGCTGTCTGCTGTGAAAGTGAGAGCACTGATCAGGAAGGAGGGGACTCCTGAAAAGGGAGAAGGGGGCACATGAGCAGAGCCCAGTGAATCTGGGAACATGGGGCCCCTAAATTTACCGGAGTCGTCTTTGCCAGAGAAGCAGGCCATTCTCCCCTTCCCATCTGCCTCCACTACTCTGACAAGGTCAACCGGGTTTTGCTGGAGGAACCTAGGACAGTCTCCCCCGAGGAGGGTGCCTTGCGATATACTGTCGGTCCTCCTCAAGACCTGGCCCCACCATCTTGGTTGCCTTCCAGACCTATAACCAGACTCAGGTCACAGTAGGTCTCCAATGGGGAGGTACAAACTGTGACCCACAGGGAGGGGCCCTACCCTCCAGAAGACCTACATGACTTTTCTAATTTATAGACAGAAATCTGGAGAATATGGGTGGGAACGAGTATTAAGGGTGCAGGAATAATAATGGAAGGAATATGAGGTTGGATCAGGCCACGTGCATGGATATGAGGCCACTGAGAAGAGATTCTGGATTTACTGTTATAGGCTATAGCGGTGGGGGGTTTAGAAAGAGCTCTAATGTTTTGCTCGGTTGGCTGGCGGAAACAGGGAGCACAAGATGGCTGGCGCTAGATGACGTCGAAATGCCAAAACTGCCTTGGTGTACCTTAGAGGAAGGTAGAGGAAGGTCTCCAAAGGCTTAGGGGTTAGGGAGATTGGGCTGTGGAGTGGATTTATCACTTAAGACTTGTTCGTCTGCCTCAGGAGCATCCCCACAACTGTGAGAAATAAATTTGTGAGGGGAGATCCGGCATCTTTGAAGAGCTTTGTGGTCACTCTTCTCTGTATGTCAGAAATTACAGGGGGAATTGCTGCTACTAAATTGGGATTTCTAAATGCAGTGGTGATAATTGGATCCTGGCGTGTCAGGGGCCAAGTGGCAGCTCTTAATCACCAAAGGCGAGGTGGGCACGGGTACAGTAATGGAGGGTAGAATCCAAATAGTAATCACAACAGTCTGACTCCTTGAGACTTAAAGGGTTGGCTAGCCCATCACAGGGTGGCTGGAAAATAAATACATGCACAGTCTACTAAACTCTTACTTTATCTGTATGAACACAAGAGTTTTAGGTCAAGTGGACAGAAGTCTAACTTGACCCACCAAGGCAGAACGTCACGGTCCCTCCATCACTTCCCAGGGGGGAGCCAGTTTATAGATCCAGGAAGGAACCTCTGCATGCAGGGGAGGCTGGGTCCCCCCTTGAGGACTGTTACTTTGCACTGTTACTCTCTTTTTCAGTCTTCTTCAAAGGGACCTGTGGCCTTTTGCCAGGCTGACTGTGCATTGGAGAAAAGGAAACCATCAGATTTTGGGGGACAATTGGACACTGGCTCTGAGTGACACTACTTCCAGGGGCACAAGACCTCATGAAGACCCACCAGCCAGAACAGGGGCTTACGGAGGTCAGGCAATGAGTCAGGAGCTCATGTCCATTGCACAGTGAATCCAGTGGGTCCCTGAACCCACCCCGTGGCCGTTTCCCCAGTTCTAGGCTGCACAATTAGAATAGACATAATCAGGAATGGGCAGAACCCCTAAAACACTTACTTTGATCTGAAACTCAAACTGAACTGGGCATTTTGTATTTCTATTTACTCAATCTGGAAATCCTACACACACACACTCTGAGGGCAGGAGAGTGAAGCTTTGTTAGGAAGACTGTGACCCCAGAGCTGGACCCCAAATGGTAAAAACCCAGGGCCAAAGGACATGAAATGCAGTAGAGGGAGGGGCTTGGGAAAGCTCTGGAAATTCCCCTTTGTTAAGAAAGAGCCAGTTAGTCCCTAGCCAAAACAACCTCCTCAGTCCTTCCTCAGTTCATTAATTTCTAGGAAGTTCCGTTATTAGGTCCGGTGATTATGAAAAGAATAGCCTGTGACGATTTCAACTGCACAGTGGCAGAGTAGAATAGTCACATCAAAGGAGCTTAATTCTTTGAGCTGACGCAATCGCCAACAGCCGCCTTTTGGGAATTTGTGGCTGGGACGACGTGCCTGAGGGCGGGAAGAGTTTAAAGGGCTTAAAGTAGTTTGAATGGGTCGGTCTAAGGGAGGGCTAACCGAGTACTGGGTATTGAAACACCTGTGCATATACGCGCACCCTCTCTCACGCACCCTCTCTCACGGCAATTTCGATCAAAGCAATTTGTGCTAAAGCAAAAACCAGCTAACCGCATGAAAAAGCAGATGCTGCCCCACAATGTCACTGCAGTGATGATTATAAGGAAGAATACAGAAACTCCCAATATGCTCATTAAATGGGAATGGAAGAGTGTTGAAATAGCCATACAATGACATGTTCAATCGCCATTAAAAAGGATGCATGTTTTCTTTTTTTTTTTTTTTTAACATAGGAAAAACTGTTCTCCACCTATCGCTAAATGAAGAAAATTATAAAACCAAATGAGTACGATCTTTATGTCTAAAAAGAACCAGTACACCTTTGGGCGGAGGAAAGAAGACGGGGAAGAAATTCACAGACACAGTTTCGGGGGTGGTTTTATGGGGGGCTGGTCTTTGAATGGAGCTTTGGTCTTGTTTTGCCTCTGCTTCTCTTATTTCTCAAGTTCATCTACAGTAAATGTGGCTTTTCTAAATAACCAAACTCCTTTAAAGGAAACGGTAGGAAGCTGCCAGGGGTCCATGGGAAGTGGGAAGTTACGGACCCTGCTCTTTCATAACTGTCCACCCCGCGAGCCCTCGGGGATGCTTGAGGGGATGTTTCGTAAAGGCTGCAGTGAGAGTCCCCAGCAAGCCGATCTTAGTTCTTATTACGACGGCGTACTTTCCTCCCCTCGTCATATCCCTAACGTCTTGATCCCACGTCTAGAATACACTTGGTGTTTGATAAGGAAGTGTTTGAAAACTCTTCCCCCGAGCCATTGATTGTAACGCACGGCTGGTGTTGAGAAGCCCCACCTTCCCCCCTATAATCTGCGTGGCATCTGCAGGTCTAGGAGGAGGACGAAACCACTTTGGCACAGGGGGCCCCACTGGCCTGCTCTGTACCCAGACAGACCTGACCAGCAAGCCCTCTGCCTCAAATTAACCCTGACGACCAAAAACGCTGCTCTTGCTGCTAAGGCTACGGTCCAGACTAGGAGGCTGAGTCAGCCACGAAATTCCCACTTGACTCATTCCGGAATTGACTGATGCGTATTTTCCCTCCTAAAGGCACAGAGCAGCACCCTGTATGTCTCTCTTCCGCCGTCACTCAGAAGCGTATCAGGGAGGCTGACAAGAGTCCCTCCTGCTCTCCCAGAACGCTCACCGGGTTCTGTCAGGTTAATTCCAGCTTTCTTCCTCTCTTCCGCTTCAGGACCTAGGCATCTCCCACCTAGACGTGTACAACAGCCTCTTAACCAGCCTCCCTCTGATCCCTGCCCCATCCTGCTCTGTCCTGGACCACCTCCTATAGGCACCCTTCTAGATGCTCTTTTCCCTGGCCATGTCATTGCCTTGCATCAAAACCTTCAATGGCTCCTGTCTGACTTATAACATTGTCCACAGAATAATCATTATGAAATTAATTTTAACTGTCACATACTTTGTGAGTTCTTACTCTGCGTCAGGCATGAGGCTGAGCCTGTTACATGCACCATCTCAGTTTTCCATACGTTTCATTATGAACATTTCCAAACACACACAGGAGGAGAAAGAGTAACATGGGCGCCCACCCTCTTCTCCATTAATTCTAAAATTCAAAGAGCTCTGAAGCCCAGAGGTTTAGCATGTGTGTGGTGCTAAAACTCATTCGGTAGCAAAACCTGACCTGAGTCAGCATGAAATGATGTCTCTATTTAACCCACTTAGTGTGAATCTCCAAATGTATTATTGCGGGCATACTTGTATGTTTTATTATGGGGTGCTGCCCAGGCTCCCGTTGCGTGCACCTGAGTGCCTTCCTAACATCTGGAAACAACGGAATTCAAAACCACGGGACATTTCAAGTCATATACCTGTACCATGAGAAGCTATGTGCCTGTGATATAGATCAGAAACCCTTCACATTTGGACATCATTGCTTTACTGTCCATCCGGAGACATGGTATAGAGACAGATGTACAGAGACAGAGAGATACAGATGTACCGATGACACAGGTATAGATACAGATGATGGAGAGAGATCCTGTGCTGGTTTCCCCCCAAAATAGATCCACATCAAATCCCCGGAACCTGTGAATTTGACCTCATTTAGAAGCCTCTGCAGATTTAATTCGGGACCATAAGGTAAGGGAAATTCAGGCCTGAAATCCAAGGAGAAGTGCCTTCCTAAGAAACACGCAGACAGAAGAAGAGAAGCAACGGACAAGGGAGGCAGAGATCAGTGTGATGGGAGCACAAGCCGAAGGAAGCCAGAAACATTGGACATGGGAGAGGTGAGGAAGGACTCTCCTCTAGAGGCTCCAAATGGAGGGGGGGGGGCGCCTGGCAACATCTTGATTTTGGAACTCTGGCCTCTAGGTGAGACAAAAGATTTCTGCGGTTTTAAGCCCCCTGTTTGTGGTCAGTAGTTGTGGCGGCTGCAAGGAAATGGAATCAGATGTCGAGACAGGTAAAGATACTGACGCACATGTGGGCACAGGCTGAACCCCTTCAAAGAACTTGCAGCCCCTGGTGACCCTTCACTGCAAAGTCCTCCAGGGTGTGCATCTCAGGGAGCCCCGCCCCCCGCAGCCGGCTGAGATACACCTATTTTTTAACCAACTGACGCAGCCATCACCATAAATCAGTTTTAAAACATTTCATCCCCTTGACATGATCCCTCATGCACGTTTCCTGTTACTCCCTGTCCGTCCCCCAGGCCACCACTAATCTACTTCGTCTTCGTAGCTTTGCCTTTTCTGGATATTTCATATAAATAGAACACGCGATATGCGGTCTCTTGGGTCCAGCCTCTTTTCCTGAGCATAATATTTCTGAGGTCCATCCATGTCATAGCGTGCATCTGTAGGATGTTCCTTTTTACTGCTGACTAGTATTCTGCTAGAAGGATATATCACATTTTGTCTCTCCAGTTACCAACTGACGGACGTGGAGGTTTCACATTTTTGTCCAGTCCATCAAATCTTAACCTTCGCAGCTACGGTCGACTCCTTGACATGATATGCAAAAGGGGTACGTTTCTTTTTCTGCCCAAGGTAACAAGGTAACAAATGGTCTGAGGTTTGTGGTTCTGAGGAACTGTGGTTCCCACTGCAGAGGCCAAGAGGCACATTAAAAAGTATTCCCAGCTCCATTTCTTGTCACTCCTGGAATCAGAGTCAAAGCACGAGTCACTGCACCTGACCTCACCACAGGATGTACAAGCGAGCATTCCAGAAGGAGAATTTAGAGAGGTCACGAACCCCAGCAGGAACAAGGGGCTGAGGGCAGGAGACTGCCCCCTGCCTTTGAAAGATAGGAGCTATCTCAGGGATTCTCTGCAGGGAAGCATTTAGGAAACAAAGAAACCGGGCTTCCCAGTCATGCTCAAGACAGGAGTTTCAGTGACCGTGGGAGCTGCACCTGTCCTACATTCTGATGCTCTGTCCTTCCTGCCCCAGCTCGATGGAGTCCACCGGGGTCCGTGAATGAGGTGATTGGGCTGGCATGGCTGCCTCCTCGGCAGGGACGTCTGGGTTTGTCCGAGCAAAATGACATAGGCAAAGAGCGTTACTAGGTCAGCCGCAGTGAGGCAGGAGCTGGCTGGGGACCTAACAAGCTCATAAATTGGAGACGAATCAGACGATCAGATGGTAGAGGCAGGACACAACACAGCCATCCACTGGAGTCTCTGCCATAACTCAGGGAAAGCGTAATATTTTCCCCAGGAAGGGGTCATCTGAAGAGCAAATCAAATCAGGCTGCTCATTTAGAGGGGGAATTTATGGCTCTATTAGCAAAGTACCCCACAAGGCTGATGCAGGGAGCGGGGAGGACAGGCTGGATCATCTACCTTTCAGCACACAAAGACGGGGCCCCCTCAGTAACAAGACCCTTCCGGCACCCGCAAGGAGCAGGGGAACTTGGAAAAATCGCCCAAAGGGCAGTCTGTGAGGTCCGTCAGGGATCCCGGTGGGAGCAGCAAGGAGAAGGCAGGGCAAGTCGATTTTCCCCATCAACCACCAATTTAACCAGAGAAATGAGCTGGTTTGGATCAGGAAGCCTGAACAATTTTGTTTGGTGAAAAGCGTTTTGCTGTTTAAAAACACAGGTATTTTTTTGAAACCCCTGGGGCACATCTTCCAGCTAAGCCACTGCAGTCAGCAACAACATCCATTCAATGATGATAAATGAGCACTTACTGTGTGGCAAGCACTGAGCCGGGTCCTGGGGACGAGGTGTGCACAAAACAAGTGTGATCTCTGATCCCTTGGAGTTTACAGTCTCCTGGGGGCACAGAGACATTGGAAGGAATAAATCCACAAATACATAAATAATTCTAAGTTGCGGTAAGTTTGCTACGGAAGAGGGGAATATGAGACAGAACACCAGCGGAGAGGGAACAGGGCGGCCAGAGAAGGCTTCTCAGAAGAAACGACATTTAAATTGAATGCAGAAATGAGTGGGAATATTAGCAGAAAGAAGATGGATCTGTGAGGAGGCCCACATGTTTCCTAAAACTTCACAATTTCCCTGAACAGCCCCTCCACACGGAAAGAGAGTAAGGTGGCCCTTAAAAAATAAAAATCCTGTGTTATTTGGGGTTTTCCACCCCATTTTTCCACTAATGGGCTCATTTCCCATAATGCCCAGGGCTGGCACCCTGAATAATGTCAAATGCAGTGGAGGATTCGGTGACAATGACCCTGAGCATGGCACTTGCACAGAGTGACTTCCAGGAATGTGAGGTCACTCATTCATCCATTCATCTGTTCAACAACATTTGCTGTTTATTTATGAAGGGCCAGGAGCTGGGGTGGAGTAATGAGAAAGACTGTGAATCCAGATCCTGTACAGCTTAAAACAAAGTAAGGGTAGACAAGTAGATAGACAGTATGAGAATGACACAGGGGACGCTGCTGAGTGACTACAAGTCACAGATAACATGGACAGGGTGCTTTAGATCGTGGCCAGTGGTGCCAGGCTACCTGGTTCTGAAGCCCAGCTCTGCCACTTACCAGCTGTTCTACCTTAGGTGACTGGGTGGACCTCTCTGTGCACTCCTTTCCTTCTTTTCAAAATAGTCCCTCGAAAGATTGTTGTGAGGTTTGAAGTATTAATATTTGCAAAGTCATACACAGTAAGGGCTTCAAAACTATTTGGTAAGTGGATTTTAGCAATATGGAAATAAACACATTTTACTTTTGACAGGTAGAAAGCGCAAAGAACTATATATATAAATAACCATGTGTTCACCAAAGCTGAGAAGGTGAAAATTTCATCAGATTTGTACAAGCACGTGTGTGTATTTGTGTACAGTAACCCAACTCCCAATTCTCTTACCTAACACACCTCCCCAGCCCATTATCATGTTTTTGGTATGCATGTATTGTTCTAGGCAATGGTTTTATGATTTATTATCTATATGTATCCATAAACTAGATTTAGTATATATAAAAATAGGATCATATCGTGCACATCATTTCGGAATTTGCTTTCTCCCTCCAATGTTACATTTCAGTACCCATGCATGTGGATACTTACGTAGTTCGTACATTTTACAACTGTCTAATATTCTGTTGTGTATTATCCATTCCCCTCCTAGGGGACATTCAGGCTGTTCCCAGCTTTTCATGATCACAAATGCCGCTGCAATAACCCCCCTTGAACTTTTTCCAAGAGTTTCTGAATAATCTACACCTGGAATGCACTTTAAAGCATCATCGCCAGGTCAGGGGGTCCGTCGCAGCTCCCACTTGACTCCACGCTGCCTAAGTGCTCTCCCTTGTGTGGCACCAATTTCCACTCCCACCTGCAGTGTGTATTAAAGCATTAAACCTGGATGTTTCAAAAAAAACAAAAAAAACCCCAAAAAACCAGGATGTTTCAGCCTGAAATAACTGTGTCCCAACACTCTTCCAAAGATGCATAGATCTTTGCAACTTTCTTAGTCTCTTGTCCTCGTCACATCTTTGTGAGAGGGATCTTGGGAGTTTCAGTTAGAGGGGAGACGTGACACCCAGAGGAGCCTCCGGGCTCCCCCACAGCTGCCAGGGTCTTGGAGTAGGAATCAGAGTATCCTGCATTCCTGTCAGGTATGCCGACCTGTTGACCAGAGGTATCAGCTGTGTTCCTTAGAGCAACAGGGTTCTATAGTGTCATCAAAGTCAAGGGCAGGGGGAATCACGGAAAAGAAGGTGTAAGGCAAGGTGACCAGAAAGAATTTTAGGTGCCTTCCCTCCATCTCAGCCCAAACAGTCCTGCCCTAACCAACCTGTGTGCATGCCTAGAAAGACTTTACTGGGGGGAAAAAGAAGAGTCCAGGGCTTAGAGGGTGAGAGGGAAGCCCAAATTTACTAAAGAAAGTGAATCAATAATTAATAACCTTCCAAAACAGAAAGTACCAGGCCAAGATGAGTTCACTGATAAGTTCCACCAATCACTTGAAAAAGAAATTATACCAACTCTCTACAATCTCTTTCAGAAGATAGAATCAGGGGGAATACATCCTAACTCATTCCATGTGGCAGACATTACCCTCGCACCAAAATCAGATAAAGACATTATAAGAAGAGAAAGCCACAGACCAATGTCTCTCACGAACCTATACCAGTATCTCTTATGCAGAACTCTGTAACAAGATATTAGCAAATT
>CM053621.1:11116609-11137953 GCA_028646535.1 Procyon lotor
GCCATCTGTAAGCCAAGGAGAGAGGCCTTGGGAAAGACACTTTGATCTGGGACTTCTATCCTCCACAATTGTGGGAAAATAAATTTCCACTGTTGAAGCTGCTCAGTCTGTGGCACTTTGCTACAGAAGGCCCAGCAAATTCGTCCAGCACCCCACAACAAAGAGTGGGAGCTCTTTCCAACCTCAGTGGAATTGCCCAATCAAAAAAATCCCAAGCCAAATGGATGCCTACCCTTCCCCGGGAGTCTCCAGCCACTTCCGAGATTTCTAACCTTCAGGGTCATGGGGTAAAGCTCCCTACCCCTAGTTTCAACTTTGAAACTAAATGGGAATCTATTGAAGACTTGTCTGTTCTTAAGATCCTCGTGCCCATCCTGAATGCCTTCCCCACATGCAGCTCCCAGAGAGGTCTCCCCTGCTGGGGACCGAAGGACTAGAGGAGATGAAGAGACAAGAAGGAAGCAGCCCTTCAGACTTATCCACACTGAGCTGTAAAGACTTCAACCATTTGACATTTTCATTCTCTTGGAAATCCTGGGAGACACTGAGGGGCAGATGTGTCGTTCACACTCTGCAGATGAGAGACCAAAGGCCCCAGACAGTGGGATAGCTTGAGACATTGTCTCTAGCCTGAGGGGGGCACGCTCGGGTGCTTGCATAAACCTTTGGTGTGAAAGGGTTGGGTATGTGAGTGTGTGTGAGTGTGTGTGTGCGCCATGTATATATGTTGGAACAGTCACCTCACCGGTGTCCCCATTTCCAGGCTTGGCCTGCTCTAATTCCCCTTCCACGTTGCATCCAGTGAAGGTTTCCATAGACTAGGTCTGATGTTATCCCTTCCATATTAAAACCTTCCAGTGACCCCCACTGCTCTCAGGATAAGTCTGAAAGGCTGAGCTTAACGGAGAAGGCCCTGAGGTATCTGGTCCCGCCCCGCCACTCAGGCCCCATGGCCCTCCAGCAATGCTGAGCTTCTCTCTCTCCCCTGGCCTTTCTCCTGGAAACATTCTTCTCTTTTCCCCACAACTCACCTGGCCAACTCCTTCCCATTCATTAGTCTCAGCTTAGGTGAAGTTTCTTCCAGGAAGCCCTCTCAGCCCCACCAACTGGCTTCAGTGTTCCTCTGTGGACCCCCCTGCCCCCTGCATCCCATTTCTCTGTTCCTTGCACTGTATTTTTTTTTTTAAGATTTTATTTATCTGAGACTGAGAGAGCGAGAGCGAGCACATGCACGCGTGAGCATGAGTGGGGGATTTAGGGGGGTAGACAGGGAGAAGTGGGAGCCCAATGTATGTTGGGGTGCTCAATCCCAGGACCCAAGATCATAACCTGAGTTGAAGGCAGACACTTAACCAACTGAGCCACCCAGGTGACCCCCTTGCCCTGTATTATAATGTTGGCTTATCGGTCTCTCCCCACTGAAATATCAGCTTGGTAAGGATAAGGTCTGTGTCTTATTCTCCAATATATCCCCAGGGCTGAGTACAGCTCATGGAACATAGGAGATGCTCTTTGTATATTAGTTTAAACATGAATTTGGAATAGAAGTTAAGTAATGGACATCTCAAGCAGGAGAACAAGGTACGACCTTGTTGTCACGTTTTGGCACTTTCACGTGTATGACCCAGAAAGAGAAAAGTTTTTTCAAAAAATACACCTTGACTTTAAGTCAAGTGTATCAACTGTCAGGCAGGGGAACTAGAAGGAATTATTCCCCCTTCCTTGTTTACCACTCATATACCATTGTCCAAAACTCACACACGTGGCCCCACGTTGGGGCCAGAAAGACTGGGAGATGGGGTCTTTATTCTGGGTGACCATAAACTGTATGGAAAAATCATTTTACACTGGAAGAGAGGGAGGCTGGATGTGAGGGACACCTTGTAGTCCCACACGATGCCTTGTAGACCATCCTCAGGTCTCCATGGCAACCCCTCCTCTGGGGGCAGCCTGCACTCTGTCAGGGTTCACAGAAGTGCCCAGCATGAGCGACAGCAGCACGAAGCTACCACACTTCATTCCAGAGTCTTCCAGAACCCACCGGGGCAAGACCCGAGCCATCAGATGGGAAGCTCGGGGAACTGTACATCTTTCTTCAAAGCCCACCACCCTTTTGCATCATCTCCTCCCTCTTCCCTTTCCCTTAAAACACAGTATTTGCAACTTAAGAGGCAGCTGGTCTACCAAAAAGATCACTAACTTTGGCCCATAAGTTGCAGGTTGGAAGTGGAAAAACCACTTCCAAGCGTAAGGCCTTGAGGCCTTCAATTGGTCTGTGCCTCGTTTTCTCATCTGCAAAATGGGGATTAGAAGATCTGATGGGATTGCGTTGAGGACTACCGGGCTCAGAGTAAGAGCTCCATAAATGGCAGGTACTGTTATCACGATGATTCCTTTGGTCCCTGAGGTCACCGCAAGCTGCCTTTTGCATAATCATCCAACAAGCAGAGTTTATTAAAAGAGCCTCTGTTGCCCAGACTAAGCCACACGGTTTTCAGAGAATCAATATGTTAAGCCACCCAGCATAAGCAGACAGGCTATAAATAAAAGTAGATTCAGAGGCTGTCCCAGGAGGAAGAGACCTCTCCATGCCCTGGTTTATCATTTTTCTGCTTGTTGCTAATATTGCTAATACCAAGGGCCATAGCTGTCATTTGTCGAGCGCCTCCCACGTGCCAGACCCCATGCTTTTCCGTCCTCAGGGTGGACCCCCGAGGCACGTGTTCTCAGCCTTCTTTCACGAATGAGGAGACGGCTCAGGAGGGAAAGTACTTTGCCCTAAGCCATCCAGAGCCGGCCTGGTATTCAGATCCAACTGTAAGACAGTAGTTTGTATGTATTCATCTGCTCCTTCTTATACTCGCTTTGTGAAAAATTTCCCCCAGACAGTCAGAGTACAAATCGCCTGATAGCGCGCCATTCTCCTCTCAAGGTCTATGATGGAGAAGGGAGAGCCACCCGCAGGCTGGCCCATCCCTCCCCCAGAGAGAACCGCTCTCAGCACACTGCTCTTCATGCCTATGCGATTTCATAGTCTTTAAATTGCCGTGCCCACTCTCTTTCCGACAAGTCCTCTCAAAAAGGAGGAGCTAAAACTGCCGGGTTCAGACCTGCCGGGAAAAATGGCCCCCCCACTACACACACAGGCTTTACTGGGTATGGTTTCTTTCAATCATGAGCTTGCTTGCTCGTTTATTCACTCAAAAAATACCAATTGAGCACCTTCTCCTCGCCAAGAACTACTTAAGCACCTGGAATGCAGGGGCGCCTGAGGTGGCTCGTGGGTCAAAGCCTCTGCCTTCCGTTCAGGTCGTGATCTCAGGGTCCTGGGATGAGCCCCACATCAGGCTCTCTGCTCAGCAGGGAGCCTGCTTCTCCCCCTCTCTCTGCCTGCCTCTCTGCCTACTTGTGATCTCTCTCTCCATGTCAATAGATAAAATCTTAAAAAAAAAAAAAAAAAAAAAAAGCACCTAGAATACAAAATTTGATAAGATTCGGGCTCTATTTTGGAAATTTCTCCAGCCTGGAGAGGAAGCCCATTCTCCATTCCAACACAAAAAGGAAAGAGGTGTACCATGTATCGAGATGAAGGTCATAAATGAGTAGAAGGCCCAGGGAAAAAGACACTTGTGTTCAGAATAAGAGGATGAGGTGGCTACAGACCAGGGGGTGCGTCACCCCAAGCAGCGGCCATGGGAGGGAAGCTGGGGCCCCTTGTGTGGTTAGAACACCATGGAAGGGGGTAGGACAGTCCCTCCAGCTTTGACTAACATTCCTTTTTGACTACAACTCACATTCCAGGCTGCTATAAAGCCCCTTCTTCTTGTAGAAGGCAGATAGATGTCCCACTCGTAAGAATGTTAATAGCGGAAATGAATATAACACTGTCTGCTACCTCTAGTGGCATTAAAAAGAGCACTTAAAAATAAAGAGGTAAGAAGCCCACATTGAACAATCCATCTCTAGGAACAGTATTTGGCAGTAAGAAGAAATGAAGGACCGACACGTGGTACAACGTGGATGAATTCTTGAAAACATTACGGTTGGTGTAAGAAGCCAGGCAGAAAAGACCATATGCTGTTTAGTTCCATGTATATGAAATGCCCAGAATAGGCATGTCTGTTGAAACACAAAGTAGAAGACACAAGGTGGCTTAGTCGGTTGAGCGAATGACTCTTGATTCCAGCTCAGGTCCTGATCTCAGGGTGGTGAGATTGAGCCCCGCCCCGCGTTCCGCAACAGGCGTGGAACCAGCTTCTGTTTCTCTACCCCTTTCTCTCTGACTCCACCTTCTCTCTCTCTTTCTCTCTCTCTCTCAAAAATAAAAGAAAGAAACAGAAAGTAGATTCATGGTTGCCTAGAGGCCAGGGGTGCTGGGAGGAAATGGGGAGTGATGACTGGGGTAGGAGGGATTGGGGGAGAGGGGGATAAAGGAAATGTCTCAGTATTGATTGTGGAGATGTTGCACAATGCTGTGAATATACCAAAAACACTGAATTGTACATTAAAATTTTTTTTAATATTTTATTCCTTTATTTGAGAGACAGAGAGAGGGAGAACACGAGCATGGTGAGGAGCAGAGGAAGAAGCAGGCTCCCCATTGAGCAGGGAGCTTGATGCGGGGCTCGATCTCAGGACCTTGAGATCATGACCTGAGCTGAAGGCAAACACTTAACCAATGGAGCTACCCAGGTGCCCCGAGCTGTACACTTTAAATGAATGAATTGCATGGTACGTGAATTACATCTCAATAAAGCTCTTAAAAAAACAAAACAAAACCTTAAGAGAGAAGAAGAAAACAAAAAAAACTCCATTATTCAAAAACAATATACTGGGAAATTGCCAGAAATAGCAAGCATCCAGGATTAGTTTTGTTGTGACTATTACTTTCTCATGCCCTCACTTTGGACATGGGGAGGGGAGGAATCTACTTTTGAACTTGGGTTACCTTGAGAGTCCAGTGGTCAGTCCACAACTGAGGTCTAGTTTCTCTCTCCTTGGTCTAATCCAGAGGTAACCTGGAGGACCTGGTCCTCAGCCTGCCTCCATCAGCATCACCTGGAGCAGGGCACACGTGCAGATTCCTGGGCATCATCTATGCCCAGTGACTCCAAATCCTGGGACATAAATCCTAGGGATCTGGATATGCACCAAAGTTTGAGGACTGTGCTCTAGACAATGGTTCTTGGCTTGTAACTTTCTCCATCGCATGATGTGGGCCCCCAACTGATTTCTGAGTCTGAGCTGATCCTAAATAGACCCAGACCGCTGAGACCGCAGAATCACATCAAGATATACCTGATGTGGAACAATCTTTGTAAAGAGCTATAAAAATAAAGGCAAACTGTGCATGACCATCGCAGGTGAGGTGTGAGAGGCAGACAGTCTGAACGGGCCAATGAGAGACTTCAGAGAGCACCCGAAGGACAGAAAGAAGTGGATGGGCAGCTTGGGTTTCAGATTTGCGACTGGCCAGATTCAGGATGCCGGTCCCAAATCTGATCAGCTGGATGACCTCAAATTTAGCTCCTCTAATCTCAGTGGTGGGCTGGATCACCTAAGAATATGTCATTCTGTCTCCTTCCCGCTGTCTGGATTTTTCCTCAATAAAGTACATCCTTCTGACCTCTGTGTGACTTCCTTCCCCTACCCCTCTCTGAGATTGAATCCCTTTGTGTATAAAATGATGGGTTTGATCCTGATTGTCTAGAGATGCCCTCCCCACTCCGACATTCTGTCATGCAAGAGCAAATGAGCTTTGGGAAACATTGGGAAGGCTCCTCCACGGTTCTGACCCCCCAGAATTAAAAACAAGAAAGGACACGACCTGCATTTTTCAAGATCCATTTTAGCGAGGTATATTGTACCTATGATAAAATGCACCTGTTTTAAGAGTACGTGCGGTGAGTTCTGACACATGCGATCTTTGTCTCTACCCCAACAGTCATGATATAGAGCATTTCTACGTCCCCCAAAAGTTGCCTGTGCTCCTTCTCAGACAACTTCTCCTCAGTGTTTTCTATCACTATACATTGTGTTTGTCTTTTCTAGACCTTCATATGCTGAAATAATCCAACACAAATCCCTGGAGACCCATCCCTGTGGTGCCTGGAGAAGGTCTCCCCGTTTGTGGCCAGCTCCGTTTTCATGGGCCTGAGAAACAGAGGGCAAGCATCACTCCCTAGGAAGCCCTCTGCCTCCCCCGACCTGGCCAAACCTGTCATTTGGTCCCAGAGACCACGTCCCATATACCAGCCCTGTAGCCTTTGCCACAAACCTTTTGGTTTCTACATAGTTGCCTAGGGGTCTCCTTGAGAAATCTGAGGGTTGTGGGTATTCCGTCTATGCAGGAACCATTTTTAATGTCCTGACCCCAAGCTGTCATGTGATGGTCCGTTTGTCATTATGTTCTACGGGTTTCCCCCAGAGGGACTCGTGGTTGTATCCACGATTTGGCTTTTGGGATTTGGCAGCTGAGTAGCAGCTGAGCTTCGTCTGGTAATGGAAGGCCCCCTTCTCACACCCATTCTCCAGCCAGAATGTTCCATGCAGCTGGTCCCTACTAAGTAAGTGACCTTCTATCTTCGCTCTTCCTGTACCTTATCAATAAGGAGACACTGAGGTTTATGGAGAAGAAATACAGCAAGAGTCTGTGGTTGGAGACTGAGCTTTACGACCTTGGAGTCCCCCAGAAGGTCCATTCAAGACGTTAGCTCGAGTACTCAGAAGGGTCCCTGTTCTAGTCAGCCCAGCTATCATTTTCATGTATCTGTGTGGCCTTTTGCCGACTCCTTCTCCGTCCCCAAACCCCACGGCCCTGGAAGCTTCAGAGGTCAGAGCCCCAACTATTCTGGCCACGTCCCCACCCTCAATGCCCAACCCACCACCTAACACACTGAAGATAACCAACAGGTATGTGGTGACCAAACCATAGAAGGGGAAGAAGGAAGTGAAAAAGGTAGCAAATGGAAGGGAGCAAGAGAGGAAAGGAACAAGGGAAGGAGGAAAGGAAGAGCAGATAACATAGTGGGGTACCTCCCCGCCAGAGCACTTGCAACAAGGTGAAATCTGATGAAACAGAACAATGAGCACGCCTTTACTTGTTATGGGTGAAAGCGTGCCCTCCAAAAACATATGCTCAAGTCGGAAAACCTGGTACCTGTAAATATGACCATTTTTGGAAATAGGGCTTCCGCAGATGTAACCAAGTTAAGAAGAGGTCATCCTGGAGCAGGGTGGACTCTAATTCCAATGACCCCTGATGAGAAGAGGGAAAGAGGGGCATCTGGGTGGCTCAGTCGGTTGAGCATCTTTATTTTGGCTCAGGTTGTGATCTCAGGGTCGTGGGATTGAGCCCTATGTCGGGGTCTGGGCTTGGCAGGGAGTCTGCTTGAGGATTTTTTCTCTCCCTCTGTCCTGCACCCCACCCCAACAAATAAATCTTACCAAAAGAAGAAGAAGGAGGGGGAGGGGGGTAAGGGGAGGTAGAAGAGGAGGAAGAGAAGAAGAAGAGGAGACAGGGAGATGGACCACTCTAGGACAGAGTCAGAGAAGGGAGGGATGCGTTGACAATCCAAGGAACGCTGAGGATTGCTAGCAACACCCGAAGCTACCAAGAGGAAGGGCGGTCCTCTAGAGCTCTCAGAGATGGCACGGCCTGGTCGACACCTTGGTTTTGGCATCTGATCCCCCCAGAATCATGAAAGAATAATTCCTGTTGTTTTAAGCCATCCTGGTTTTTGGTCATTTGTTAGAGCAGCCCCAGGAAGCGAATGCACACTGCCATCATCTGGGGCTGTAATGGCCTGTCTACCTGGCTATTTATTTTCCCTGCAAAAGGCAGGGGGCTCCCAGTCACGCATCTCAGTAATCCCAGTACTAGGACTGTGTGCTCCGTGGCAGAAACCCGAGGCTTGGTCTCCATTCACTGAGCAGCCGGGAGGATGGGGGTGCTGGGGGCTCCAGGGGACCTCCTGAGCCTCTCTGACACCAGCAGCTCGGGGGCACCACCCCTGCCCACCACCACGTGGGATTCCTCCTCTGAGGAAAATGAACCCGAGGAAGGACCCCGGGGAGTCGTATCCAGGGAGCACTGTGAGTTGAAAAACAAACTCACTTCCTTTCCGGGCTCCCCCATCTCCCACCTCCCCAGTGACCCCTTAACTACAGAAAGCCTCGCCACCAGCCGACTCCTCCGTCCAATGAAATTCTCCAAGTCGGCAACGAGCAGAATAGCTCATCAAGGACCAGGTTTGCAGGTGACTGAGTCGTACTGTGAATCCCGACTCATTTTTCGAAAATAAACTCCAATTAGCAATCTCAGTTGCTTGTTTCATTTCCTGGCTGTTCATTTTTCACGTGGGCTGCTGCTGCCGCCGCCACCAGGTCTGTGGGGACTTCAAACCTGGAGACCCCGGGGGACATGGGTGGGTACTTTGTTCTTAACCTGCAGAGACGTGCATTCTGGGGGGGGTGAGGTCTGAGAGCGGAGGACACACGGCTGACACGCCGGTGGCCTTGCATGCACCGGGCGCCCGGGCTACCCCCTGCACACACTCATGACATGGGGGCTATTGGTCCCATTTCACAGGCAAAAAACTGAGGTTTGGAGATGTTACGGAATTTCCATCTCAGAGAGGGTCACCCTGTTCTCTCCCCACCCCCCACCTCCGCTGTCTAAGCCAGAAGACCAGGAATCGTTCTGAACTCTAACACGATCGATTATTAATTCTGTTCCTTTGCCCCACAAATGAGGTCTCAAATCCACATGCTTCTCTCCATCCCCGATGCCTTTGCTCCCGTCTACTCAACGATGGCTGACTGCATGGGGTGCAGCTCCAAGCTGTGCTCGGAGCACCTGGGATCCATGACGAAACAGAACTGGTCAAATCTGGCCCCCTGAGAGCCTTCGTTCTAGCAACCTCTGGCCCAGATTATTGCTACATCCTCCGATTCATTTCGACCTTCCTCTCCCACACAAACTGTTCTCCATAGTGCAGCTGACTTTTCCAAAATAAATACTTGATCACGTCATTCCCTTTGTACAATTTGCACGATTCCTACTGCTCTGAGGATTAAGGACCATCCTCCTTAATGTGGTTTACAAATCCCTCGCGTGACCCGGCCCTCATGACCTCTTCAGACCCACCTCTCACTGTTGCCCTCTCCACCGCACACTCCACATCCACCTTCCCCAATACGAACTGTCCTCAGTTTAATTTGGAGTCTAAGGCACCCCACTCTCTCTAGCCCCTGGCTTGCACATATGGAAGATTCTTTGCCTGGCATATGGCTTCCCTCCTCTTCGCTACCACTGGAAGCCTTCCCAGACCTTCCACCCTGCCCAGACCACGTGAGGGACTTCTGCTATGTGACCTCCTAGCACTGGGTCTCCCCGGATCCTGGCACGCGTCACCTTCTGTGAATGCTCTCTTTGTCACTGGATTGCACCCTTTGGAGACAGAGACAGGGGTCTGCCCTTCTCGGCATTGTATCCACAGCACTAAAGGTTCAACCTAGGACTGAGCACGATCAACTTTATCCCCGGTTATCAAGGGAATGGCAGAACCAGAGAAGAGCCACGTGAGCGTGGATTTTAGACATCGACTTGTCTTTCAGCCCTATCAGAATGATGAAATGTAGGCTCAGGGTGGGAAGGGATGCCTTCCTCAACTCACCTACTGTAACGGGCAAAAGGCAGCCTTGGAACCCCAGGTTTCATGACACCAGAAATTCCATCCCTATATCATGAGTGTAACCAAACTTGGGGGAATGTTTATGTGCTTAGTGACGGTTCAAAAGCCAAAGAAACCCTAAATTTGCTCCTATGCATCAGAGCAGTGGCTGTGAAGGAGAAATTCTTATTTGTGGGTGGAAAATTCCCTTCCCAGGAAAGGAGGAAGATGGATGGAAGGAAGGATGAATGCTCACGCGACCTGGGTGAGCTCGACAACCATGGTGGGTTATTCCAGGAAAACCAATTGACTTTTTTTAGTCTTCCCGCAACAGGGAAGAGGAGGAAGAAGAGAAAGGAAATCCGACCTACTTGTGGGGCTACTTACAACCACTTCCACTGGGAAGAAATGAGGGAGAGGGGGCTTGTGGGCAGACCGAGTCAGCCCACCCACTTACTGTGTGCCAGTCACACTACGCCCATCATGTGCCTCAGCCCGTTATATCCTCCTAACAACCCAATAAATTCACTTAACAACCCAGAGTTGTACAGCTAGTAGGCACTGGGCTGGGAATGGAGTCTGACTCCAAGCCTGGGGCTTATAAATAATAATACTATGTTGACTCTGGGCCATCAGAGTTGTTGGCCAACATCTGTAGAACCACTCCGCAAATATTGCCTGGTTTAGAACCATGTCATCCTCCCCACCTAAGGGAAGTCCCAGACAAAGGAAGAATGGTCCCCAAGATCCCTCAGATGACCCCACAACCTGGAAATGCCCCAAGATCAAGAGTTTTGAAAAAAGTACTAATTTTACACTTTCTACAAAGTTCTTCTACCGTTGAGAACAACAAAAACAACCAGTAACTACCCACCACAGGCCAAGCACTGTGCTCTTGATAGTTAACCTCAAATTCTATGTGGCTGACCCTGGGAGATCATGATGATCTCCATTTTCACTTCGTCTAACAAAAGCACCTTTGGAGATGTCAGGTAATGCCTCCGAAGTCAGGCAGACGAACTGAGTTAGGATTCAAGCCTAGGTCTGCCTGTCTCCAAGGCCCCTGTCCTTAACCATGATGGGATGCCACGATGACACAGCAACTACCACCTGCCAAATGGTAGCACCTGGGGGAAATCACAGCGTCCTGAATTCCGGGTCTTGACTTTTTCTGTCAGAAAGCACCTGCCTCCCACAGTGATTTGAGGGTAACATCAGGCAACTTCAGAACACATGGAGATTTGCACCATGCAAATGTAGGCTCTTTCTGCTCTACTTTGAATTATTATTATTCATTGTCCTTGGAGAGACATGAAGGAGGGAGAGGCAATCTGTTGCTAAGCCCCCAGCTGGAAAAAGACATAACTTGGACTGAAGTGGGGGTGGGGAGTTCACGCCCCTTCCTCAGGCTAAGACTTCTACTTTAATTTGCATATATGCAGATTCCTGAAAAGCCACCCTGTAGCTACTAATGGCATTTGTGGACACTTGCCCTGGAGTGAGCTCACCCCCTGCTCAAGGTTTCCTGAGTACTTCACCGCCCAGTCTTCTCCCTCCTACTGATCCCCAGAAGCCTGGGTAGGATTAAAGCTGTAGAGACAGGGGGCGCCTGAGTGTCTCCATAGGTTAAGTGGCTGCCTTCAGCTCAGGTCACAATCCCAGGGTCCTGGGGGGGGGGGGGGTCCAGGCTCAGCAAGGAGTCTGTTTTTCCCCTCTCCCTCTGCCTCTCCCACCTGCTCGTGCTCTCTCTTATGTGTTCTCTCTCTCAAATAAATAAACGAAATCTTAAAAATGAAAAGAGCTGGTGCATTTAAAGCCTTTACACAGAGGCCGGTACACTTACAGAACCTAAGTGGGAGTCTTGGGCGGGTACAAACCCTGTGCAGATGGCTGGGTGGTTAAGGGTCTGACGGTGGACAGGCATGGGTTCAAGTCCTAGCAATTGCTTTTTCTAGCTGTGTGACGCTAGGCAAATTTTCGACCTAAGTTTATTTCCTCTTCTGTAAAACTTAGGGAGCCTAGGGAGAGGAGAAGATGGCACCCAGCTCAAAAGTTTGTTGTGGGAACAAAATGAGCAGAGGCCAGGCCCATGGTAAGTGTTACTCAGCAAATACCACAGACTGGGTGGCAGGACCAACAGACATTAATTTCCTCACAGTTCTGGAGGCTAGAAGCCCATTGAGGTGTTGGTGAATTTGGTTTCTGGTGAGGCCTCTCTTCCTGGCCTGCAAGTCCGCCACCTTCCCTCAGTGAGCGCACGTGGCCTTCCCTCTATGCCCAGACAAGACAGAATTTGGTGTCTCTTCCTCTTCTCATAACACATCAGTCCTGTTGAATTAGGGTCCTTTTCTTATGACCTCATTTAACCTTAACGACCTCTGTAAAGGTCCCATCTCCTAATATAGTCTCACTGGGAGTTAGGGCTTCCACACGTGAATGTTAGTGGGACACAGCTCGGTCCCTAACAGCGTCCAAACAAGGTTAGCTACTTTGAGCAGTCCATCAACTGAGGGAGGAAGCTGGAATTAAAATACAGAAATGGAAAGCTGATAACCTGTTTCTCCCTGTGCAATCCAAACCATCGCTTCCATTTCCTCTCGGACCACGCAGAAGTAGCTCTGTCACCAAGGGCTGGATGCTTCTAGTAACTCAGATCTTCAGTGATGCTGTCACAGCTCCTGGCAAATCTGTGTTCTGTCTGCTACCCTCTTCTAAACTTCTTTGTACTTTCCTTGGACTGAGGTGAGATGACTCAGTCATCTGAGAGATCACTCGTTCACAGAATCACCCAAAGATTGATTTCTCTACTCCAAGCAGCTGTTGGCTTTGCTAGGAACCAAAAGATGTTTCCAGTGGTGGGCGGGGCAACTGGGGATTCCTATCTAACACGGGAGAATTTGTGGACCCTAGAGATCCAGGGACTCCATAAGAATCCTCAAGAGGAAAACAAAAACACTATGTTGGGTTTCTATTTGCAGTTTTACTAATACAGTAATAACTAAAGTTTGTTGAGCACTTACTAGATAGTATCTACCAAGTAGTGCCTGGGAGCTTTCTGGGCATCATTTCATTCTACCCTCAGAATGACTCCAAAGCAGTGGCTCTCAGAGAGGAGAGGGAGGAGACCCTACATGTCCTAGGAGACACTTAGCAACATCCGGAGACATTTTTGGTTGACAAAATGGGTTAGGGGTGGGGTGGGGGAGACTGTGTTACTGGTATCTAGTGGGTAGAGACCAGGGATGGGACAGCATCCCCTGGGGAAAGATTTTTCTGGCCCAAAAAGGTCAATAGTGCCAAGGTTGAGAAAGTCTGCTCTGCAAGACAGCTACTGTTGTTCCTGTTTTATAGGCAAGAACACGAAATACCAGAGGACATAAGCAATCAGATCCAAGTCGCAGAGCAGGCAGGGTATGAACAGGTCTGATGGATTTCAGAGCCCCTCTGTCCACCCCAGAACCACAGACCATCATGATCACGCATCAGACATAATGTTCGGTCGTCATAAGACCATCGGTGTCTCTGAGACCCGGGAACCACGTGTCGATGTCCTCACTGCATCACGGTTGGGCTGGCTGAAGCAACTATTTCAGTATGCTCACACCTAGGAACTGGCTCACACAGGATTCCTAGTCATCCTTGAGCCAACAGAAGACACCTTCCACAAGAGAATAAAAGAAACACTGATACGTGAATTTGCCAACTGGTTTCCCCCCCAGTTGCAGCTAACATAGCTATTTCCAGGAACGTATTACACTGAGTCTTGGGGACCGGGAAAAAAAAAATCAGCTTCAGGTGCCACGCTGGGGAGAGCGAGAGTCTTCGAAGGAGAACAATCCCCCACCCCCCACTTCTCCATATTCGTCCTCACACTTCGGACCAAAAAGTAATTGCCAATTGTTGTTGTGTTAAGAGAGAGGTAACCGTGTAGGTCAAGCTTTCTGATTTCTTATTCAGGGAAATTTTCCATTCCCCAAACTCTCATCGAGGAGCTCAAACTCAAGAAAGGCGTGCTGTCAAAGGGGGCTCAGAACACACAAATGATTTTCTTTCAAGACTCCTTTGTCCATCAGAAAGCAAGCAACTCGATCAGACTAATTATTTCCCGACAAAGACATAAGGTTTCCTTTTAGCGTCTGCTTGCTTCTTGCTATCAAAGGAGCATTTTTTTTTTAAAAGAATGTATCCTGGACAAGGAAGATCAAAAGAGAGGCACATGTCTGGGGTGAAGAATATTTTTTCACATTATTTCCAGTAGAATTTGCAGAAATCCTATATTACTATGTGTCGTTATTTGAAAGCGCTGCCTTGAGTTCTGGCTGGCGAGGGAATGGGAAGGCACTCTAACGAGCGGTGCTGGGTGACAGAATGAAAAGGCAAAGACAGGTGCAGGGTGACTGACTAACAAAAGGAATAAGAAAGAGGCAACTGTTTTATCTCAATAATGTCATCGATACGCACGTCTGTATTAGCAACACGGAGGGACCACACGTGTGAACTGGAAAGGGATTGTTCCAAAGGAAAATCAATGTTTGGATTAAAATGGGTTTATGAAGTTATGTCAAGTGAGCTTCTTTGATTTTCTTGCCTCAGGATTCCCCTAAGAGGCCCCAGCGCACACAAGCTCCCCCGCCCTTTTTTTCCTGGCATACTCGAGGACTGAAGATTAGCCATGGGGAAGGCACACATATATTCCTTTGGATGGGGTGAGGCAAAGAGGAAAATAAGCATCGGGAAAGCCAACGAGGGCTGAGCCAAATACGTGGTGCCAGGCACTCTTCTGAGCCCTTTGCATGTTCTAGTTTGTGCTGTTCTCCCAATAACTTTAGAAGGGGGAGCGTTATCACTCTCTGCATTTTATAGCTAGAGAAACCGAGGCACAGTCTACAGGTAGAGATATCATAGTTAAAAACTGTGGCATCTCTCGAGGCACCTGGGTGGCTCAGCCAGTTGAGTGTCCACCTTCGGCTCAGGTCATGATCCAGGGGTCCTGGGACTATCAGGGAGCCCTGTGTCCACCCTTGGCCACAAGCCCCCAGATGCCCATTGACCCACCAGGACAGACCTACTGAGCCCTACTGAGTAGGCTCCCATCTGAAGCTCCTGCCTCAGTTTCCCTATTACCCTCTACTTCCCCACCGGATCAGGGTCTGTCCCTATAAAGTTGAGTCTCTGACCAAAAGCTGAGTTTTACCAGCCCTAGAACTGTGGGAAGCTAGACCCAGTCTCCTCTCCCCTGTCCCCCAGCCATCAGCCGAAGTCCTGTATGAAGTGCAGAACCCAAGGTCATTACCCTAGTCAGACGGACAGGAGTTTAAATCCTGACTCTGATTGACCAAGTTACTTCACCGCTCTATGCCTCAGTTTCTTTACGTGTAAAATAGGGAGAACAAGCCGAATAACTTACAGGGTTGTTGAGAAGATTAAATACGACCCGGCGTGTGAAGCATGCAGGACGGTCCCCGGTTCATAACTTTCTGTGGACACTTTTCAGAACTCCACTCACAGCAACGCTCAGCCCAGGCCCCCAGAACGTTACCTGCACATCTCCCTTTCTGGCCAGGTGAGTTCCCCAGCCCTACTCAATCACGCCCAGAGCTCCATGCCTGGTGAGGTTCCACATTTTGCAACTCGGCTTCCCCCCAGCCTCTAGGAATACATCTAGGCTAACCGTATGATTTAGAGACTGCTTGGAACTTTCTAGATGCTGAACCATTGCCCATTATTAGGAAGACAAACGGGTGCGAAACCCTCAGACAAGGTTCCCCTCTCATCAGCGGACTAACCTGGCTTCTCACAGTTCTCCAGCGAGACTGCAATCCTAAGAACAAGCGACAGAAGCCCAACCCCATCTAGCTTAAAGAAGGACGTTAAGCGGCTTACGTGAAAGGTCCTGAGGGCAGTATGGCTTTAAGCAAGACTTGAGGAGATGGCACCAAGAACCCGCCTCTATCTCTCAACTCTGCTTTCTTTCACGTTGACGCCACTGTTAGGCGAGCTCCCCCTTTTCCTTAGTAAAGACGGGAGGAAGCTCCAGGTAAACCTGCTCCTAGGTTAGCGTCCCAGCGGACAGAGAACCCCGGGTTCCCAAGGGTTCCATCCCAAATCCCCAAACCGAGTCTCATTGGCTCTGACTGGGTCACATGGTCACCCCTCACCCTATCACTGTGGTCAGGCAGATTGCATGTATTTATTGGTCCTATCTCCATCACCTGTCCGCCGCGGCAGCTGCGGGCGGGGGAGATGGCTTGATTCCAAACACCTGGGCTGAGGGCCGAAAGGGTGATCGATTCCCCAAGGGATAAGCAGGGCGTCTGATTGGAAGGAAGGAGGATGGATGCTAAGGATGCTGAACAAAAGCAAAGGAGCCACTCCACTAGGACACGGCAAGCCCGGGCTGTAGACCGGATCAGCTCTACCCCAGGAATGCCCCCGCGGATGGATCCCAGACCAAGCCTGTGGCTTCAGACTTCGCTCAGTACTATTCCCTTCGCCAGCAGACGTCTCTTCTTTCAGCTGCCAGTCTTCCACCTCGCAACGCACACCTTGCTGGTGCTAATCCCCCAGCCTGCTGCTGAGACCTCATGCCTTAATTCCCACAGATGGGTGTCTGTGTTTAAGAGCGCTCATTATTGTCATCGAAATAACAGGATGCTAAAACCTTTATAAATTGATATGCCAGACAAGAGGGAGGCAAAAATGAATGCTAAGTTTCCTTGCATAATACTCTGTGGGATGTGTTTTTCCCCCTAAGAATATTTTAGCATTAATTAAGATAAACAATGATATATGCCGAAAGACAATTGAATCTGTTCTCAGTTAAAAATGGCCTCGTCGTGTAAAAATAGTACCCAAATTATAGCATATGAAGATGCAGAGGGAAAAATACTGTAAACCTATAACATGATTAAAATAGAAATGCAAACCGGTAATGATGAGGCCTTGAACAAATCTGGGGGAAGAAGGGAAAGAAGCAAGACTTGTCATCATGCTTAATTTATTCATCTCCCTCTGGGATCCTCTTTACTGTGCGTCTCCTTAATAAAAACCACCATTTATCATGGCATGGTTAACATTTGTTTTCAGTGAAAGTGGGGTTGCTGTTATCATTTTATAAGTGAGGCGTCTGAGCTTTAGAGAGTTTGCGTCAAGGTCACACAGGTAGGAAGTGGTGGGACCAGGCTTAGAAGCCGGGTTAGTGTAACTTACCGGTCGAACACGTCCCACCTCTCTAGACTGCCCTGCTGTTCCCAGGGGCTCCCCTCTGAGTCCCCCCCATGTTATCCAGGCAGTTCACCTCTGTAGGCGAGAATGAGAACGATCGCTCACACATATGTCATCGACGATGTGCCGGGCACGGTTCCAAGTTTTGTGTATGTATCGGTGTACTTAACCCTCACCCTGTTGGGGGATCGTTACCGTCACTGACCACGTTTACAGGAGGGGAAAGTTAAGCAGTGTGTCCGAGGTCAGACAGTGGTGGGAGCTGGAATCCAAGACAAGTGATCTGGCTTCAGAGTCTGTGCCTTGAACTACTGGGCTGTACTATTCCCTCTTCTTGGAGGAGCCTCCTGTGACCTCTGACGTCACTCCTCCAGCACCATTTCCCCCCGGATGACCACCTACAGTGTCTATCTGAGTATAATCTTGTGTTTTAGGAGCAGTTATTTTTTACATCTTTGTCTGATGTTCAGACATAAGCCTGAAAATTCCTCGAGAGCCAAGCGTTTTGGGATTCCTCCTCTCTCTCCCACGTGACATTCCTGGCTAACGCCCTGCACGTGACAGGGGTTCAGCAGCGTTTGCTGAGAAGGGTGAGGGTGATGGAGGTCAGTTAATTCCGCTTCCTTCTGTGGCTACCATCTGTGTGCTGAGAGCCAAGGGGTCATTATCCTCGAGTGGGTCCTCGTACAGGAAGGCACTGAGTGAAGCCACCCTCGCCTGGAGGAATAATTCAAAGCTATGGCAGGGTTTCTTCTTAGGGCCTAATTTATTTCATTCACCCATTTCCCACCCAAGAGTGACCTAGCAGCTGCCCCATGCCATATGCTTGGCTTGGCCTGTGGGTACACAATGGTGTGTGCAACGCCATCTCTATTCATCCGGATGGGCAGAGGGATGACAAGAGCACCTGTGGCTAGTAACTTCTGCAGCCTCTGAGCCCTGCAAACTCAAAGCAGTTACAAAACTGAAGGCTCAGCTCAAGCCTCTGCCTTTGCATGTGGTCAGAAGGCAAATTCTCAACACATCTGATGCATGAAGTCCACAGCCCTTGTGGCCAAGTCTTGCTTGCAACATGGCAGGTTGAGAGTCTCTCTTCTCTTCTCCATTGTTTTTGGACTTTTGGATCTCCTGGATCAAATCTGCTCTTGCTTTTCTTTCTCATGAGAGGATAGTGTGAGGTCCTCCTTGGCTACCCTTGGCTTTTCCAAGCTAGGTTCTTTTTTGCCTCCACAATGACAACCGTGTTATTGGATTTTGAGAATTATATCACTTCCCTTTAAACCATCTATCAGATGCCTACTCTGTGTCACTAAATCTACACTTGTGTTATCTTTCAGATGGGTGCTATTATTGCCTGCTTACAAGTGGGGGAAACCCATGAGCCTTGTCAAAACAATTTGAACCAAAATGTTACTGTTATTTATCCTAAATTTTCTTGTGTGTCCATTCTGTTTGAGTTGATGGTAATATTTGCACATCTCCTCACTCTATTCCTCTCTCTCAATCCCCTGCCTCCCTCTCTCTCTCTTTCTGTGTGTGTATATATAGATATACATAAAATTTCAAATAAATGGAATTATCACAAATGCTCTTTTATTGTGCAGTCTTACTTCACATGTATAAATCTATGTGCATGCCTCTCTCTATTCTATAATATGTATTGCTTTTTATGATTGGAGACACAATGTATACCTTCATGTTTGTAGAACAGTAAGCAATATAGAAATGTGTAAGTAGGACGGGAAAGTTCTTCCCAAATCCTAGCCACTCCTCCAGGCAACCATCACCAATTTGATTAGAGTTTCTGGCTTCAGGGTAGATTTACCACCATGATGAGGACAAATTAGCCAAACAGAGAGAGGAAGGTTTTCAGGTTACAAATAACACTTTTTTTTTTTTTAAACTTTCTTGCCTTTTCATCTTTTCTCTCTCCCTAAGTCAACAATGTTAGGAGGGAAGGTGTATCTTTCTCTTCTTTTGCCCATGTTCATATAAATATATGTAAACATACGAGTGTGTATGTTAATAATGGGACGTGGTCATTATGTGTTTTATGAAAATGGGTCATGGGACATACATTTTATCCATCTTGGTTGTGGCATGAATCAGAGCACATGAACTTCCTTCAGATGAACTGGCATAGATTTAATACATTTATTTTAATGACTGCATAATGGTCCATGGCATGGGGTACTATGGGGGACTCTCTTCTCCCCAGCTTTGGCCCTACCTGAAAGCCCCAGGCACCAAACTTCTGGATCTCTCCCTTCCTCCAGCTAGTCTGGTGGTGGGGAGGAGTAGGTAACTCTATTTGTTTTCTGTTACCCTTCAGGCTTGTCTTTGACACTCAAAAGCCAGGAAAAGACTCCCTTTGTCTTTCTACCACATAATTCCAAAACTTTTATGGCACTTTACAGTTTGCAGAGAGGGCTTCCCACATTGTATTCAAATGTACACTCACTGAGAGGCTCTCTAAGGATAATTCTGAATCCACTCTAACTTATTTTAAAGAGTAAGAACCCCTTACAAATTCTAACTAATTTCAGGAACTTGCCAGCATATACCACTTGTTAGAACTAATACCAGAACCCAACTCCCTGCTACTAAAGAACCCGGTCAAAGAAAAATCAGAGCTGCACAGTCATTAAAATGGTATAAACCAAATTCATTCAGAATTATTGCAATGAGAGAAAAAGAGGCCTTCATGTAAATCTGGGCTCATCTCGTGATCCAGCATTAAGAAGTGGGGATTTATGGCCAAGGAGCAGGCAGAGAGGTGAGTGGGTAGAAAGTTACATGGAGGAAACATTCAGAGGTAAAGGGGGATTTCTGGCTAAACCAATTTAGCAGGGCTCTTGCTAGCACTGGGCAATGCAGATGATCAAGGAAGCCCAAATGTCAGGGCCCAGTTGAGAAAATGGCTCAGAGGAGCCTGACTGAAGTTTGGTCAAGGACAGACTCTTTGTCACCCTTCAGGCCACCTTCTGGGAAGTGAGGTAGTGTGGAAACCATTGCATCCATACCTTCTCTCTTCTTACTACACCCACAATTTTCATTTGCAATCAATCCTCTCTCTACTTTGAACCTAAGTAATTCAAGTGGGCTTTATGTTATGCAGAGGGCAGGAATGGAGAACACCTGACCTCATCCCAAATCAAGAATGTCATCTGACTTTTCTTCCAAAGCCAGTGACACACAAGGAAACCTTTGCTGAGAATGCTGGAATAGGGGCAGGCTCTCTGTTGCACTGAACTTGAAGCTTTGAGGATATAAGCTGAGCATTTCTGGCAGCCATTTTGCCACCAGGAGGAGGGAGCCTGGTGAAACTGGAGTCAACACAGAGGAAAGCAGAACTGACAGATGGCAAGAACCTGAGTCCTGCTGAAACCATCAGCATCCCTAGATCCAGCAGTGCCTAACACTAAATCAGTCACATAAACAATATCCTTTGCTGCTTGAGCTTGTTTGACTTGGGTTTTCTATTTCTTGCTACTAATGAGTTCTGATACCCATGAGTTAGGAGTGCAAAGAAGATGTTAAACAGAAATCAAAAGGGGCAGTCTGAATATGCCCTGGTAACATAGGTCCCATGATAACAAGTGGGGCTTTACCAGGATATTGTATTTATAGGAGAAGGGTTTGGGGTCCAAGAATCAGAAGGATGTAGATGCCAGAGCAGAGACCCCTGACAACTAGTCCACTGGGTTATTCCCCCCACCCCTCACTATAAAAGCCATCTTTGTAGGTCCAAAGAGGGAGAGCATTCCTTGTGGGAAAGTTTCCAAAGCAGTAACACTGTGTCTCTCTCTCTCCATCTTCACCATTGCTAAGGCTCCTCTTCTGCTCAATAATCCTTCCTCGCCTTCATCATTCTCTACTGATCTGGATTTCCTGTCGAGCCCTGGGAGAGGGGCTCACAGAACCCAGCACCACCCACATGCCTGCCAAGCCAGGAAAGAACAAATTCAGGGATGCACTCAGCTCTATGGTTCTCCTTGCTGTCATCCTGTGTAGCAGTTAAAGGACAGTTCCATGGGGGCTGAACCCCAACTGCCCTCCACAGCGGCCTCTGAGCTGTTCTTTATCCGACAAGAGGGATGCAACTGACTATCTGATGTCTGAGTTCGGCTGCAAACTGCCAAGTGGTCATTGTAGTTGGTGTGTTATAACAGGGCAAGGAAGACGAGGGGTGAAACATTAATCACTCTCTGAAATGACAACCAAAGCCAAGCTCTAGTTTCCCCTTCATGGAACTAGTCGGTTGGGCATGTCCATGACTCGGGGACACATGCCTCTGGTGGGATGCAGGTCTGAAGAACTGTAGTTAGTGTGGCGCCTGGCTTAGCATTTCTGATGGTCAGCCAAAGCCATGTTTACTGTTAACTGTTAAGCCAGGCTGTTAACTTCTCTGTGTCTTCATCCTCTGATTCTCTGGGTGGGGCAGAA
>CM053621.1:11138453-11169741 GCA_028646535.1 Procyon lotor
TAAAGAATTTTTTTTAAGATTTTATTTATTTATTTGACAGAGAGGAGAGAGATCACAAGTAGGCAGAGAGGCAGGCAGAGAGAGAGGAGGAAGCAGGCTCCCCGCTGAGCAGGGAGCCCCATGCAGGGCTCGATCCCAGGACCCTGAGATCATGACCCGAGCTGAAGGCAGAGGCTTTAACCCAGTGAGCCACCCAGACACCCCGACAATCACTCTTATTCTAACCAAGCTCATATTAGTTACCCGCCCAAACTATGTCTTAAAGTTTAATATGCATTAGTGCATCTTAGAGATATTAATGCATCATACACATATCAAATTGAAATACCCACTCAACCCCTCTCAGTCCAGTTGAATGTGGGGTTTAACACGCGCAAAAATGGCCTCAAATCTTCTTTGTATCTCTAACCACAAGGAAGCTGGGCTCCCTGCGAGGCCTCCAAATCCTCGTCCCACTAGATACACAATGGTGAGGTCACACTTCAGAGTGAGGAACCACAAAATCCGTTTCTCAGAATGTAACAACTAAAAACCACATTGAAACCAGCGTAATGAGGTTTGGAAACAGACACAAAGCAGTGTCTCCGCCCAGCTCCCGCCAGAGGAGTACCCTGATAGGTAGAACGAAAGATGGATTACTCCACGTAGGGTCAGAAGAGAAAGAGAGAGAGACCCAACTTATTTATAGGAATCGGGGCATGAGAAAGTTGTTATCAGGCAGAGAAAAGTTCCCACCTCCCCGACTGAACGGATTTCTTGAGTCTGGAGAGGGAGGGGAGAAAGAGAAGAGCAAAGGCAGTGAAAGGAGTCAACTGACTCTGGAACGAAGGGTCCACAGACACCAGCAGAGAGTCCCTGGAGAGGGGCAAACCCCACCCCCAGAACTCCTCAAATGTCTCTTAGAACAGGGACTCTCATTACCAGTCCCAGGAACTGCCTGGGAGCCCAGCTGACCCCGTGGACTCTAAGCGTCTGCCATCCTTATTAACGAGTTCCGTTAACAAACTGAGATGTGAGCCGCTTTCCAATAAGGAAATGGCTCTTCAGCAGTAGCAGGCAGCAGAAGGCTTACAGAAACGAAGATTGTGGGGCTTTTCGGACTCAGTTGCTCTAGGGTGTGGTCCAAGGATGTGCGTCTCTAACCCGTTCCCCGGGGGTTTTGCTGCTGCTGTTCCTTCTGGGAACCCCACTTAGAGAACCATTCCTTTAAAAGAACGTCAAAAAAAAAAAAAAAACAACCAAAACACACCTGTGAAGCCACCCTGCTGAATGGGTGTCTGCCCGTCCTAACAGCAGCAGACATTTCTATCTCCAACTTCCACGGAAGAAAACGAGTTCAGAGAGGCCAAGTGACTTGGTCAAGGTCACACAGCACAAAACTAAAACCCAAGTCTCCTGGGCATCCCTCCAGTTGTCCCCCTCGTCCCACAGTGCGGCTAGGGCCGCACCTCAGATCTCTGCTGTGGACAGCGGGGGGCTGCGCGTGCCCAGGTGCCAGCAGGAGCCCCGCTCCAGCTGGCTGTAACCCCAGGGGCTGGCAGTGTCTGTGAGCCCTGAGCACAAGGGAATTACTGATGCTGAGCAGAGGCTCTGCTCCACAAGAGCACAAACTGCTCTTCCTGGGGACTGTGGACCCCTGCTGCTCCCGTTATTTGAGTTATGTGTTATAGCTCTCGAGGGACGGATTTATCTTGGTTTTACGCACTCTGGAGCACCAGTTTTGCCCACTTAGTGCTTTTAGCTTTATATATCATTATCACACGCTCTGTTCTCCTATCACAGACAGTTTAGCCCTTTTGGCTTTAATTTCTCTCCTGGTGTTCTTGCCAGGGGACAAAAGGCAAAGAAAACAGCCTTCTGGAAGAGAGAGAAGGTGGGAGGCTGGATCCCAAGCCTTGGCAGCGAGAGCGCTGATGAGGGCAAGCTCCCGGTGTGCGCGGGAGGCAGACCCCCTTCTTTGTCTCCTTTTTCTTGCACAAGGCAGTGTGGTGAGGAGCAAGGAGCCAAGGCACCACAGTTCTGATCACGGCAATCAGCTGCCTAAATGACAACAATATTAGTAGCGCTGAGAGCTAATGCTCATCGAACATTCTGCCGAGCACCTCCGCATTACACGCACGTAGACTTCCTACTCTGGGAAGGAGATGCTTACAGAGGACGAGCTCGACACACAAGAACCATGATGTGACTTGCCAGCTACCATTTTGCAGAACTGACTGCTCCTTTCTCACATCCCAGACCCTGATGCTCTCCCCCAAACACACCCTCATCTTTGGTGAAAATGCTGAATTACCTCCAGTTCCATTGCCCCTATAGCTGGGAATTTGGTCCAGGATCTGTCATCCCCATGGCCTCCTGATCACGTTTACCTTCTGCCCTTCAGCCATCTAGAAGCCCAGTTCCTCACATCTTCTCACAGAGACTTCTACTCAAAGCTTGGAGAGGACTCATCGGTCCCCAGCAGTCCCCAGTGGTCCCCAGGCCCAAGAGGGTTCACAGAGATGTTTCTGGAGCTACCAGGGAGCTAAGGGGAAGCCGAGCATGGGCAGGGCCCCGTCTGGTCCCTGATCTTCCTAGTCACCCCAACATACACACCACTGCTTCCATGAGAAGTTTCCACATTCATCTGTTGGATGTGCTGAGGTTCCGTGTAGGGGTTCAAGAGGTTAAAGTTGGACCACTGATTTTGTTCAGCTTTCTTAATTTTCAGATGAGAAGTAGGGAACTCATTCATCTCTAGAGTTGGGACACTTCGGGGGTCTCGGGGTGACTTACGGGCAGCAGAAATGTAATGTCTGGCCAAGATAATCTTGGGCGATCTTCTTGCTAATGTGGCATATGCTATGGTCTGAGAGGCAGAACGTGTCTGGTCCAGATCTGACTCAAAGACTGAGGTCTTTACTGAGTGCTTCAAAGTGAGACCGTCCCCCTTGTCACTCCCTATCCACTCCCGACACATCACCCCGAGTTTTGACACCCAGATGACAAGGCCTGAGGGACCTGGAAGTCAACATGGGGGTCAACAGCACTGCGAAGTTTGAATTTTCACTTCTGACTCAAGTTTTTTTGTTTTCCAGCTAGGCATGAAATATATCCCCACGAAGGAGCCGTGGTGAGACATCCTGAGTGTCCAGACCCACATCGAACTTCCTAAACACACTGCCTTCACCTGCCCCGACCTGCAACATTGGGGCCAGAGGGGAGGGGAAGGGCGGGGCCAAGGCAGACAGCATCTTTGGCTTCTATCTGATGCTCCCTTCCTGTTCCATGTGGAGTCGGGAGAGCTGCCAATCAATGACCCAGCTCTATCAACACGGCAGGCGACCCAGGAAAATCAATTAGATCCTTCCACCTCAGCATTCGAAGCCTGAGCACTAATACAGAGGGACGGGAGGTGGCTGGGATACCGTGGTCACCCCTGACAGCATTCTAGAAGGAGAATCACAAATCTCTGCTGCCAAGATCCCTGGAGGGGCCCTGAATTCCGCCGTCCCTGAGGACTGTTGATTCATCAGCTTCCCAGAGTCCTTCTCTCAAATGCCCTTTGGCTGTTGTTGATGTCAGAGTTGGTTTCTCTGGCTTGCCGCAATACCAGTGAATAGAACTGACCTTAAGCAAACCTGTCTCCAGATAGGGCTTGCTCATCTCCATTAACTGGGTATCAAAGATGCAGTTCCGCCCATCTTGAGCCATGGAAAACTATGACTGAAGAAAAGGTCAGCTAATAGGAAAGTAAGCACATTTTGAGAAATTCCATGGGCCCCTCAGGATTCACCATTAACTGCATCGGAATTTCAAGCCCAGATGGACCAGCTATCCATTGCTACATAGCAAACCACCCAGAAACTCAGTAGGTTAACACAGTAAGAATCCAGCCCCCCAGGTAGCACACTCGGTTAAGCACCTGACTCTTGGTTTTGGCTCAGGGTGGTGAGATCAAGCCCCGCGTCCGGCTCTGAGCTCAGCACAGAGTCTGCTTAAGACTCTCTCTCCCTCTGCCCTTCCTCCACTCAGTCTAAAATTAAAAACCAAACAAACAAACAAACCCAGTATGAATCTACTATTGTCTTTGAGACTATGTGTCAGGTGAGTGGTCCTTATGTCAGCTGGGGGTCCGTGGTCTGTGGTCAGTGGTAGGTCAGGCAGTCACCTGGGTTCTCTCTCACATTCTGGGGGACTACTGGCCATAAGGTAAGGCCCATTGGCTGTTTTCCACAGGGTCTCTTGTCCTCCAGCAGATCAGCCTGGGCTTGTTCACATGGCTCCAAAGGAAAGAGCAGAACTATGTAAAGCCTCTGAGGCCACGGCTGGGAGCTATGGATTCTGCTGCCTTTTAATCAACACAGCGAGTCCCAAGGCTAGCCCTGATGCAATGGGTGCAGACATAGACTCCCACCTTGGTAGCTGGAGCTGGAGAGTCACATTGCAATGGGCAAGGGGTGGGGTGGGGGGGAGAATTGGGTTCATTTTGTCAGCCGTCTACCACACCCTGTAAAATCAGTACCATAGCCTAATGAAAGAGTGGTCTGCACAGGTTCCATTGCTCGTCCAAAGTCACAGAGGGTTTCAACAACAAGTATGATTGTTGGCGCTACTGCACATTAGACAGGATCCTTCTTGCTAAGAGGCACTGTCCTGTGTGTCGTGAGGCTGTTTAGCAGCATGTCTGGCCGCTACTCACGAGATGCTAGGGACCAGCAAAAATGTCTCCAGATGTGGTCCAGAGTCTCCAGGGCGGAAATCCCCAATCCCCCGGTTGGAAAGCACTGTCCTAAATCTGAGACTAGACTTGCACACTATCCCTACCCAGTCCTCGACTCTCACGAGAAAGTAATTCTCAACAGCCTTCTAAGCCAGAAGGGGCTGCTATCGTCACAGCAGTGTGGGACGACAAAAACGGTGTCCTTCTTTTTCCTCTCGCTCTGGATTTGTTCTCTCCTGGTTCTCCATGGACCTGGACGCCCGCTGCCTTGAGAGGCTTCAGATGTGGAACCACCACCAGGCCACCCTCCCCACCAGCACCACCACTCACACCGCCAGTTGGTCCCGGTTTCCTAACAGGGAACATTCCCCGTACAAGACGTGAGCATGCCCGTTTTCAATCTCAGTTAACTTTTACAGCAGTTTTTTTCCATTTGCCGGCCACTCTGGCTGAATGCGAAAGCGTGTGCCGTTTGCTTTGCTGGGTATTTTTCATCCTGTGTCAATTAGCACGATGAAGGGAATCTAATAATGATGTATGGGGCTGTGCCGGCGCGGCTGGCACCGGCGGCTCTGCAGGAGGGAGGATGGTCGAGTGGAGTCCCAGCCGTGTCCGCCCCTGGGCGCCGCTGGACCGGAATCTCCGGGGTGCCTGACGGCACCTGTAGTGACTCATTGCTAGTGCAGTTTGACCCAATGACAAAAGAAAAAAAAGGGGGAGACTTTTGTACCCAAGTATGTCAGGGCTGAAGGGCACCTCAAGATCATTCCATCCAACTTCCTCCTTATACATACAAATCAACTTGACCCCAGAGAGGTCAATTGGCTGGTCCAAGGTCAGCCAAACAGTTAATGCCAAATCCAAGCCTAAAAGTTAGATGTTCTGATACCCAGTCCAATATTCTTTGTATACTTTTTTTTTCTTTTTTGCTCTGAAACACATACTTTTTTTTTTCTCCTCCCCTTTCTAACCTCTACTTACCAAGCCACCTTATTCTTAATTGAAATTTAAACTCAACAGTTACTGCATGTCTCCTATGCACAAAGATCTGGGTCAGGGGACTCGGTCTCTTGCTGCAGGAATCTCACAGTCTCACTAGGGACAAGGGGATGGAGGAGGAGAAGAAGACAGGCACAAACATAATCAACACCCAAGTCAGAATTTCTTTGGTCCAAGAAAGTGGGCGAGGTGTTGTGAGGGCACAGAGGAGAGACAGTCGCTCTGTATCGGAATGAGGGCATGGATTTTGCCCTCCGCAGTTGTCACTGAAGACAAAAATCAATCCATCTTCAAAGTTGGGCCACAGTGATGGGAAGGACCAGGGCTCGGCACCTGGAACATTGACCATTTATCTCCACAGCCTGTACCAGGGATGGGAAATTCTGATAAATTCTGAACCAGCGCCATCTGGTGGTCAAGAGAGAGCAAGGGAGCGAGAGAGAGAGAAAATCTCAAAATTTCCCGAGTTTCTGAGGATGATTTCTGTTTAAAAAATGGGTTGCCTGCATAAAATGACCCCAACTATATAAAACAGAAAAGCTATATCTGGTTTTGGATAAATGTATAAATGACACGTCCAGAAGAGGGTTCACCAAAACGTTAAAAGTAGTATCTCCGAGTGATTTGTTTTGACTGATAAGCATTTTATTCTATGCATCCTTTTTACCATTGGATTTTTTTTGAAAACAATGAACATAGATCTTTTTTTCAGCTGCTGAAAATGATAAAATTATACTCATTTCCGAGGGAAAAAAATAAGTGGAGAGACAGAGGGTATCTCGACCCAGAATAAAGCACCGAGTTATTCCTGTGTGCTGACTAACCTTTAGCAGGAATGAAAGCAGGTCAAAATGAAACTAAAGGGTAGCTTTGAAGAGGAAATGCAGGGAGGAGATGCCACACAAGGGCAAGGATAATAGCTGGGCCAGTAAATAAACACTTTATACTTATGTAACTCCAAGCAATTTACAGAGTACTTTTAATGATCCTTTCACTCACAAAGTGCTCACTCAGCTTCATGGCATGGAGGGGGGCTCCCCAAAGCTCTGTTCTTATCTCTGCTTGAGTCCTGCCAGAGCTATATTATAATTTATCTACTGTGATCACAATAAATAACGCTAAAACTGATTGAACATCGTGTGGATGTCAGGCACTGGGCCAAGACCTCCATATGCATTAGCACATTCGATCCTCACGACAACCTCGCGGGGTAGGTAGTAGGACGATCCTCACTGGATACGGATATCTCACCCACTAACTCATGAGATGCTGGACACCAAGTGCCATATTGAATGTGCTTTATAGCTCTAGTACCTATAGAGTAGGTATAGGTGGGGCCTGGGCGGGCGAATGGATAAATAGATGGATGGCATGTGGGAAAAAATACAAAATTAAGAAGAAAAAAATTACATTGAAATGAACCTTTACTGAGCACCTACCAAGTCTCTGATGGGCTTGTAAGTGCTGAGAGTATAACAATGTGGGACACCAAATCCTACATCACTCCATGCATTGGAATAGAGACCCTAGAAGAGAGCCATTTTTGTTTGGGCAGGATCAGAATTCTGTTAGTAGTAATAGTAATAGTAATTTATTATTATTATTATTATTATTATTATTATTATTATTATTAATCAGCTGGGATCTCAATAGGAAACACTCAGGGTAGCATAATTTGAAGAGAGTTTGCTACCAATTTCAGAAGTGTGGAGTAATTCTCAAACCAGCATGCATCAGAATCACCTACAGGGCTGTTTAAGCTGGGCATGGCCCCCCACCTTGCATTTCTGGCAAGTTCCCAGGCGATGCTGACAGAGCTGGTACAGGGGAATCATCCTGAGGGCGAGAGCAATAATCTGGCCAGTAGTGGTGGAAGGGCTGTTCCTGCCCCAAACCATTGGGGACAAAGAGACAGAAAGTACAGAAAGTTGCCAGAACTTGGAAAGGGGGAGAAAAGGCTACCTTGAAAGCAGCAGGCTTTTGGTGGAGGCAGAGGCTACCTTTCAGGACAGGCATTTGGGAATTAAAAACTGCAGCTCCTCTCTCCACTTAATTGGTCCAACTCAGCAGATGTGACGAGGTTCAAATGGCTCCGTCTCCCAGAAAGAGCAAAAGACGGAGACAGGGTGAGAGTGGGTCTAGGGGAACCACATGGTGAGTTTAAGTATCGGTGGGACACCTAAGAGGAGACGTGGAGCAAGAAACCGAGTGCAGGCTGGAGTTCAGCCAGGAAATCCCAAAGACCAGGAAGCAGCCTATCATGTCTGCATTGCTGGGGCCCAAGGATGGAGAGACCCCAAATCATGCTCACAGGACTCGGGAGTTCTGGTCAAAGAGGCACTTGGGGAGTCAGGACAAGCAGAGAGGAGAATTGAGATGGGGATGAGGCTGGGAGAGAAAACTCGGGGTGGGTATGGGTGGGTAGGGGAAGAAGCTAACTTGATATGGCCGCTGAAGCACAGATGTCCAGAGGAAGCGAGAAACTGCTATGTCAAAATACAAATGGGGTTCAACATTGGGCACCAACCACCAAGGAAGTTCCATTCACACGGTGAGGCAGCATGACCCACCTACTCAAGGGACGACCCCCTCTGGAGCCAAGGCACCCTCTTCTCATGCTTTTGATTTCACAACACCCCCTGCCCCAACTCCAGTTCAGTCCCACAAAGCTTCATCAAGAATTTGCTCTTTGGGGCGCCTGGATGGCACAGTCGGTTAAGTGTCCTACTCTTTGTTTTGGCTCAGGTCGTGATCTCAGCGTTGTGACACTGAGCCCCAGGTTGAGCTCCGTGCTCAGCGGGGAGTCTGCTTGAGGTTCTCTCTCCCTCTCCCTCTGCCCCTCCCCTCCCCTCTAAAGTAAATAAATAAATGTTTAAAAAAATATTAACAATTTGGTGTTTGCCAACCACTGATTGTGTGTGGCACGTTTTCAAATCTGGGAGACTTTGGAGAAGGTGATGAGAACCCCCGAGAAACTGGGGATCATCGGGAAGACCCCCTCACCTTCAATATTAGTTTGTCATAAGCTTCCTGGTGCCTCAAATTTCACCATTAAAGATTCATTCCTTTGGCTTAAGGTTTTAATCCCCTATTAAATGTAAATCTCACTGGCAAGCCGATAGTGTTTGGGGAATGAGGTCATACGTTAAGCCTTATCTATCACTGACACCTCAATGAGAGTGAGTTGACAGTCTTTACAAGAGCCAGGTTTAATAGGGGAGAAGGGAGATAAATGTGCAGGTATGGAGGAACCTAGCTGCAAAGGGAGAGACACTCAAGGAGATAGGATCAGAAACTAACATTTATTGAGGCATTATGCTAATAAGAAAAAGAAAAATAGCTACCTTTTACTGACTGCTTAAATGTGTCAGGTTCCATGCTGTGCTTTTTACATATGGGGGGATAATTTACTGTGGTATCTGTTTGTGTTCTGTTTTCATTGCTAAAGAACGCTCAAAAGATCAAGAGGGATTTTCCTTGCCTCATCTTATAAAACAAGTAACCAAGCCTTGGCGTTCTGGGAGTGTGCTCCTTCATGTCCCATTAGTTAGGGGGACTTTGTGTAATAAAACACCCAAGAAGTGGCTCAAACAATGGAAACATTATCTCATTTCATCTAACAAGTCTGGATGCAAGAGGCTCCAGGGTGAGCCGAAGATCATCAGGGACCCAGGCCTCCCTTCCTTCAGCTCTGTCATGCTCATGGTTGCCTCGATCCTTGAGCTTGTCTCTTAAGGGTCACAACATGGCAGCTGCCATATCAAGCATCATGACACTGGGCCAAGGAAGATGGGGTTTCCCCTTCTGTGTCTTTTCTATAGTTGAAGACTCAGTCCTCTCCCAACTCACTGCTCTGATCACCATGTTCTTGGTCCAAGATGGCGCCATCTATATTCTGGACAGCAGAATGAAAAATGGGAATAAGAAGGGACAAACAGCAGGCATAAACTGTCTCTTTAAGGTTCCCAGAAGCTTCCATCTACTCTTTCCACTTGGATCCCTTTGGCCAGAACTCAGTTACACGATCACCCCCAGCTATAAGTCAGGCTGATAAATGTCAGCCCTACTCTGGGCATCTGCTTGTACAACTAAAAATGCCATTGGCATGGAAAAAAAGAGAAACTTGATAGTGCAGACAACCAGAATCTCAGCCAAAGGGCCTAAAACATAAATTAGGAGACATCCAAAAGGCAGCTCTTGCCCTAGTTTTGTTTAGGAGAGATAGAACCTCACTGACAAAGAGGGGAAAGAATCTGGTAAGTGGTGGGGAATGGTGACAAGGAGGTGCATTAGGCAACGGCTTCTTCATAACACAAGGGGGATAGAGGTTGGAGGTTTTCACAAGTGACAGAATTAGTATTCTATCTAAACACTGAGCCCTGTGGGATACCAGGGAGGTTGGACAAGATGCCAAGACTTTGACAGTACTGGGAAAAAAACTCTGTGGTCAAACCTCTGGCTACAAGAAAATGCAGTAGATGAGAAGCATCCCTGGGTCCTCAGAGAGAACAAAGACTGGAAGACAAAGTAGGATAAGTTCTGTGGCATCATGAGGCAGAAGAAGCACTGGGAACTCTGGTGGTCCCCAAGGACTGAAATCCAAGCCCCTCTTAATTTTTAAGTCACAACATAGGTTCCCTAGATTTTGTATATCTCTGGGGATGGACAGGGAATGCCCCCGAACATGCCTGTGATTGAAGGTCTCAACACTCTAACTAGTGGAAACCTAGAGACAGATTTAATTTGATTTAAAACAAAATATTTCATCAAATATTGTGTTCGAACAAAATATTTCATCAAATATTGTGTTCGAATGCTGGAGAGCAAACTCAGAGCCGCTCATTTACATTGGTGTCATGGTTGCAACGATTGTTATTAGGTTGGTGTTGTGTTGCCTGCATTACCTCTGAGGAAATTGAGATTCTGAGAAGTTGTATCATTTATAAAAAAAAAAAAAAAGAAAGAAAAGGAAAGAAAAGAAATGGTTTGTCAGGGTCATGATTCACATCCAGATCTCTGACTCCAAAGCCAACACCAATGACCCAGTACATATTGAAGGGAAAGGAAGGATAAACTTGTTAAAGGAAAAGTTACCAACTCCGCCATATTGTGAACAGCCAGCCAGGATCCTTTCTAGAGATAGTTGAGCAGAAACGTAGAGAGACTGTCTTGGACAAGAGCTGCAGTGGCAGCTGACAGAAATAAAACTGGCATGAGGAAAATAACAACGACAACCATCAGTTTGTTGGTTTACAAATCTAGGAAGTCCACAGGGCATCCGGTTTCCTTCTGGCTACATCCATGCTGTCTCTTCTCATATCTCCGGTCTCCTTTCCAGGGATGGGTTCTATCGATAAGTGTGCCACCTCCATGTGGTGATAAGATGGTCGCCAGCAAGTCCAGGCTTGTCTTGTACTAAATCGGTGGCCTCACATGAAAGGAAAAATTATCTTCTCCGATGGGTTCCATCATAAGTACCAAGATCGTTCTCTTTGGCCTGGATAAAGTCATGTGCCCATCTCTGAGCCAATCACAGAAGGTGGGAAGATGAAAGACAAGGGTCTGAGTCATTAAACCACCTCTGGAATCAAAGTAGGAGAAGGTGACTCTCCAAGGGGGAAATCAGGATGATTTAGTAAAAGAGGGAATGCATGTGGGTGGGCAGCAGCGACAGATATTTACTGCAGAGAACAAAGCAAGCCCCAGTGTATAGACATACATGTGCAAGTGCATGCACACACATATGCACTCACATACTCACGAACTGCCAAGATCAGCAAATCAGGTTCCAACCAGTTCTAGACCTGGTGAGGTCAAGGAACATGAATGCCATGAGCCACTTGATAGAACTCACTCTCAACAATCCCTCGTACTGCCCTTCCTCAGTAGAGAAAGCTACCCCACAGGCAGCAGGAACATAAATCTCTCGAACACCTTGCTCATTTCCCCTTAACATTTGGCAAAAGAGAGACTCTCTAGGAAACAGAGCATGGGGACAACCATTCTCTTTCCCACCCAAGAGCTATCAAACCGGTGGGTCTGGCCATATTCCAGAGGTGCAGTCGTGGAAGGGATAATGGGAATGTGCCTGGATGGGGATGCATTTCACGCCTGATTGCGTGGCAGAGAAGGTAGCCTTGTTCTGAACCATCTGCCACCTTGGAAATGACAGTAACAAGACTTAAGCTGCCAGACTGCTTATATAACCCGTACAGTCACATAGCAGAAACAGAGATGCTATGTATATCAGTCAAATGGCATCACAGAAGGCATATGACATATCCATGTCATTTTCCCAAATAAACGGATTCTACATGGTTGCATCAAAGTGCAACTCCATCTCCTCAGTCAGTCTCTGAACTCAGTGCCCAAGTGCCACACTGCTTTAGGATGAGTCAAGAGATGCCTCACATTTTTTTAACCTCCCCCACACCTCTCTCTCTCTCCCTGCAGGAACTCTCTAAATATTCAATCTATGCTTCTCCCTGGATCCTTTGGGTGTCCCTCTGACACCCAAAATGCAAAAGCCAGCCTTTGACTAAGCTAGTTTTTTGGACTCCAGATTCTCAGAAGAGGTGAACATTGACCGAGCTGTCAAAAGTGAATAATGTCATTCGTTCGCCTAAAGCAAAATGCACAGTCCATCCGGCAAGTGTTTAGAATCTTCAGATGAGGATCCCCACACCAACTTCACTCTTGGCTTTATCTTCTCTTTCCTACTTTCCATTGTTTCTTGCATCACCTTCCTCATCTCCCTACCTCTATTATGACATGGTCAGTATTTGTGCAAGCCAACTTAAGCTCTTTTTAGAATCAGGTGGCGTCTTACTAGAATCCCACTCAGCTCAGAAAGGAGCTCCCGTTAGGGAGGTTACTTGGAAAACTGAGCCTGATGACAGGACACGAATGTTAGTCCTTCCATCTCATGCTCTTTTGTGGCACCCAGCGTGGACTTGGCTGGACCGTCCACCTTGTGGCCACTCTCTGATGCATGTCCTCATCCCCCACTCTTACACATCCTTTGCTGAGCATGAAGAGTTAGATTAGGTTATGTCAAAATATATGGATGATTTGATTTCATTGGAAGGGGCTGAGCTATTTGGACATTGTATCTGTTGCTGGACTTGTTGACCTCCCCTCCCCTTCAAGCTCCAGACCTGATGGGTTCAGGCTCTGTTTTTAGGGACTGAGAAAAGCTTCATCTTTTTCACACATTTGCTGGATAAGGAAAGGGGTGCCAATACCACCAAAGAACTTGTAATTGTGCATAAGCCTAGGACACCCAAGACGATATATGACACAGTAGAATGCCATTTGTGTATGCCTAACAATGGAGAAAACACAAGTTAACCTATATAAGTTCACAAGAGAACAGAGCTCATCACACCCTATCTCTCCAACCACTACCCACAACATACTTTCTCTTCCAGAAACACCAAATCACTTTTTATCACACACATACACGCATCTTTTTATTCTCTTCTCCAGTTTTTCAATAACAGTTGTGCTTCCCTGTATAGTTACAAAAATCGACCCAGCATACCCAACAGTATCATTGCCAAAGTTTACCTCCTCCAGGAATCCTTCTTTGGGTTAAATTAGAAAACTTCCTTCTATCATGGAACTACCACACTATAGGTTGAACTGGGTTGAACTGCTCGGATGTTTGAGTTACTTGAGCCCAAGGGTTCCATCTTATTCATTCATGTTTGTATCCCTAACACAGAACCCGGTGCATGACCAATGCTAGAATCTGGCTCATTGTCCTAATTTCTTCCCTCTGGGATTTTACCCAGTTGCTACCAGATGCTAAGGTCACCTGACAACCTAAACAGAGTATCATCTTTATCCCTGGCTGGGCCAGGGATATATATATGTTAACCCCACCACACAAGGTTTTCTGACTAACTGTTGGCGAGCTTGGCTTACCTAGGCTTGGAGCCAAACCTAGCCTTCCTCCTGTCTCTGTATCTAACCCTTAAAATGCGAAGATGAAGGAGATGCTGAGAAAAAGAGGTTTTGTCACCACCATCATCAGTAGAAAGAGCTAATGCGGATAAATGATAAAGCTGGCTAATCGACTTTTTCTAGAAAAACCACAACTTTGGGGTTTTTTTTGGTTTGTTTGTTTTATGACAAACCCCATAATGATAACAAAATGTACCGCAAAGAGACAGGCTTCAGCAAAAAGAAAGTGCACTCATTTCCTGAGACTCATGGACAAGACTGCATGAGGAGTCAGAGGCTTTGCTGGTTCATGTTATCTACCCAGTGTTTTTCTAGCAAATGCGAACCACGTCTGTGGCTGGTGGAGGTCACTCCGGCAGCTGTTCCACTCCGCCCCGCCCAAAGGCAAAGCTAAAAAACCATTAAGGGATGGAGTGCTGGGGTGGGATGTCACCATCTGCCTAAGGGCTTATGAGTGGCTTTGGAACCTGGTATAAAGAAGAGGTCAAAGCAATGCCATTTAGTGGGTCCATCAGACAAATTTAACAATATCTATTAAATATGTTTTAAGTGCATCTCCTTCCAAAGTCCATAAAGAGACATTTCTGAGAAAGAGAAATAAATATAAATACATATTCAAAAAAGATGCTGGCTCTCTCACCAAAGAGAAACACCACTTAAAATTGATGACATTTTCAATCCAGTGCCATTTTCACCTTATCAGAATGGCAAGAATTATAATGTTTGATCATTTGCTAGGTGAAAGGGAAAAGCTCTTCCATATGTTACCGAAGGAAGAAGTAATTGGTATACTCGTTATGACGAATTGGTCAATATCCATCAAAATTACAAAACTCCATAACCTTGGACCTAGTGAACTTGCTTCTAGGAAATTTTTCTATAGATGCACCCACAAATGAGAAGATACTGTAAATTCATGGGTATTCATTACAGCCTAATTAATAAAGACAAAATAATGAAAGGAACCTATATTTACATTAAGGGGAGTGGACATAAATAATTTATGGTGTACCCCCATCGTGGACTATTATGTAGAAGTAGAAAAGAATTAAACTTAATTTTATGTACTGATGTGGAAGCTTTTCAGTATATATTACAGTGCTGGGGAAAAGGAAATTGTAGAAGAAAATCTACAGTAAGCTACAATTTATATAAAAATATATGCGTATATTTATGTAAATGCAGAGGAAAAGTTCTCGTTACCAGGAATGCAACAGTATTTCTTGAAGGCAACTTATTCGTATGAATATGATTATTACATGGGTGCTCCCTCTGAGTGTCGATGTTAGAAAATTGCCCTTGGCAAATATTCCTATAATTGCAGACATTTTTGGAGCCGGAAGAGTCCTTAGAAATTATCAAGCCCAACCCCCAGATTCTACAGATGAGTCAAATGAGGCCCGGTGGTTCAAGGCCAAACCCTACGTAAGAACCCGGGTCGTCCCCACCATGAAAAGGGCACACACCAGAAAGGTTCCAGTCTTCATGCAAACTTTGTCTTTATTATGATTGCTACATATTCTTAAAAGCCCTCCCACTGGCTCTGACCCCACCGCAGCCCCAGGGAAATGTTTCCCTGTGTTGAACAGAAAGGAAAGAAGGAAGATCGTTTCACAAAGGTGAAGGCTGCTTGACAAATCAAGTATGGTCTTTCTAAAAGTGGAGGGTGATGCACCATCAGTTTAATTCCTATTCATTTGTGGTGCTTATTAGAGTGTCTGAAAATATAAGCTGAGTAATTGGAGCATTAGAATTGATTAATTGAAGTAGGCTTTTGGTGTAAATACACCTGGAGAGATTTTTCAAGGTGGGATCCTCTGCTAAAGATTCGGAGGAATTCAGACCTCTGAACACTGGAATGAGGATGGAAGGGTGGTTTTAACACATGGCTGCAAAATTTCTGGCAGGTGCCCCTGCCATCGAGAGGTAGGGTCTGTGTGCCCTCTCCTTGAACCTGAGTAGGCTCATAACTGCCTCAACTTACCAAGCATGGCAGAAGGGATGCTACATGACTCCTAAAGCTAGGTCATCAAGAGCCATGAAGCGTCCACTCACTCTTGGAGCCCTGAGACACCATGACAGAAGTCTGACCACCCTGAGGTCGCCATGTTGAAAGAAAGCCCAAGCTACTCGGAGAGACCACATGTAGGCATTTCAATCAACAGTCCCAGCTAAGCCCAGTGGCAGACCTCTGGGTGAAGAAGCCTCCAGATAACTGCAGGTGTCACCCACTGCAGTCATTGCCAGCTTTTCAAAACTTCCCAGCTGGAGCCCCAGAAGAGGTAGCCTCAGTATTTCCTATCCAAAGTCCTGACCCACTCAATCTGCGGGTATAATAAAATAATTATTGTTTTAAGGCACTAAGTTTGGGATGGTTTGTGATGATACAGAAATAGACAACTAGAGCACATGAATCCTGTTGACAATGAAATTTTCCAATCCCCATGGCTCTAAGAAAAAAAACTGCTCCAGAAATCAGTTTTGACCCCATGCCAACTTGATTTCTCAACTCCTCAATGGAGCTACCCCTACTTTGCTTGTACCTTTACTTTAGAAACAGTAACTACTAGTTCCTATGGACCTGTCTGTTTCCATCTCCAGACTAGGAGATCGTCAGCTATAGAGATCTCTCCCTCTTCATCTTTAGAGCCCCGTTACCCCCATACAGGGCCTGGAGCCCATGAACATGTTTATGGAGCTCGAGACACGTTTATTGGATGGATGCCTCCAAACACCCTCCTCTGGGGCGTGGAAGACAGGATGTACTAATCATCAGCACTGAAAATAATGGTAGAGATTACCTAGCCATCCCTTTCCTTTACAAGGCCCTGAGAGGAAAAGTGACAAAGCCAAGGAGACATAGCCAGTTAATGAACTAGATCCACAGCGTCCTTTACCACATTGTCACCGAGGTGCAGTGAGTCCAAGCAAGAGGCAGGGAAGCAGGGTGGTTATGGGCTCCAGAGACAGGGTGGTTATGGGCTCCCAGATAGCCCTGGGCCAAGCTCCTGGCTGGCCATCCTCACTGGTGGGTAGTGGTGGCTTCTCTGGAAGGAATGACAAGTATCTGACATTTCATATCCTACCAGCCCCATCCTCCATGAAGAATAAATAGGTGAGCAGTAGAGTAAGCATTTTTGCATTGAATAGCCTTAAACAACGTCAGGGTTTGGAGATACAGAGGAAGAACTACAGGGAAAGGAAAAGAAGGAAGTGAATCTGGATCCAGGGGATTGGCCCTAGAGAGACCAATGGACAGTCAGTGGCTCTCATCTGGGCAACTTTGCCCCAGGGGTCATTTGACCACGTCTCAAGACACTTTTGGTTGTCAGAACTGGGGCGTGGTACTGGCACCTGGTAGGTAGAAGCCAGGGGTGCTGCCGGACATCCTACGATGCACAGGACAGCCCCCATAACAAAGAACTATCCAATCCAAAATGTCAGTAATGCCAAGGTTAAAAAATCCTGGGCTAGGGGAAGGCCCACTAGGAGGGGCACCTTCCAGGTTCCCAGGAGCAGAGGCCCAGCTAAAGGAACCACCCAATGCAAAGGCCCAGGGATGGCTCAGAGGGAAACCTGACCAATCTTGTGATGGGTCTTCACTCTGCCTGTGCTTCAAGATGGTCCCTGCTAATTAGCTGGTCCCCATATGAGGGTGGTCCCCAACAATGCATCCCTAGCAATGCTCCCCAGGGATAAAAGCAAGCTGCGGGAGACAGGATTAGGGATAGGAGTGGGGAGGTACCAGGATGCATGAGTGCATTCTAAACTGGGAATGTGGACCTCTGTATTAGAATAGAAAACAAAGGTTTCTGAGCAGGGTTCTCTGGTCCAGGTTTGTGGCAAGAGAGGTGGTAGAAAATAGCACTAAAAGGACTAATCCAGTGTCTCAAAAAGCATTAAAGCAAAAGTGACTCCGACCACCCGCTAATTATCGTGGTTATTTGGCTGCCTATGAGACGGTTTAAAAAATGATTTGTGAATTTAAATTTTAATTAAGGCAGAAGCCCTTGGGGGGCCTCTGGAGTTCAAGCATGAAAAAGGAAAAACCTACTGCTGGAAGGAGGGGGCTCAGAGGGCCTCACGGCCCAGAAGAAGTGCCGGTCCTACACATCTGGTGGTCTAGCAGCCTACAAGGGAGCCCAAGTTTGAGGTCACTAATCAACTCCGGGATCAGGGGCCAGGGCTGGACAACTCAGTGGAACTATGCTCTTCGGTGTTCTAGAAAGTTCTTTAGAGTAAATCATAAAAATAAGAAAATCATCAAAATAAGAAAATATCTCTTTCTTGAGTTCTAACCTTAAAAATGTGCTGTACCTCCTACTTCACTGACACAGGACCCAGCACTGGAATTTCTGGGATCTAGTCTCCTCTCCATCACCGATACCCCAAGTGGCCCTGAACTCCTATTAATGGTGTTGAGACTTGGTTTCTCCATATGGGACTAATATTGCCACCCCTGTCTACCCCAAAGTGCCTCTATCCTAAGGGAGATAAAGCACTTTGGAGTAGGCCCTCTCTGGTAGGTCCACCCAGCTCACCAGATTCTCCCTGAGGTATGACAAAAGCACCCATTTGCTTCTCAAGGTTGCTATAGCAACAAAAACACAGCCAATCTGAGACAAAGGTACAGCCGTGGCCAAAAGAAGGCAGACAACACTCTCTCTCACACTTGACCTTATTGGATTCTAGAGATGTGGGTTCAAACCCCCAAGTCCACCCAAGACAGTTTTGTTTGTTTGTTTCCCTTCTGGTAAAAGACAGATGACATTAAATTTGCCATTTTAACCTTTTTTAAGGGTATAATTCAGGAGTGTTAAGTATATTCACTTTGCCATGCAACAGATCTCTAAACGTTTTCATCTTGCCAAATTGAAACTCTATACCCACTAAACCCTAACTACTTTTCTATTTCCTGTTTCTATGATTTTTGACAATTTTAAATGTTCCAGTGTGAGTGGAATGAGGCTGAATTTGCCCTTTTGAGACTGGCTTATTTCACTTAGCATAATGTCCTCCAGTTTCATCCATGTTGTAGTGGGTGATTTTTCATGGCAGAATAATATTCCATTCTGTGTATTTACCACGTTTTCCTTATCCATTCACTGGTTGGTTCCACTCCTGTACTATTGTCACTATTGCTACAATGAACATGGATGTGCAAACATGTCTTCAAGATCTTCCACTCCTTTTTTTTTTTTCTTTTGCATTTTGGTGCTTTATTTATCTCAAGTTTGTTTTTAACGCTGAATTATTTTTTCCAGCTTTATGGTATGATGGACAAATAAAAATTGTATATGTTTAGGGTGGTGTGATGATTTAATATATGTACACACTGTGAAATGCACATAGAGGCTTTTTGATAAGATTCAAATATCAAACATATATTTAATATATGTTAATATATTAAAAATTTCACACACTGTGAAATTACAATCACAATCATACTAATTAACCATCCATCACCTCACATGGTTCTCTTTTTGTGTATGGCAAGAACATTTAGGATCTACTTTCTTAACAAATTAAAACTATACCATATGGTATTAATAATTATAATCACCATGCCGTAAATTAGATTCAAAACATTCTTCTTATGAATCAAAGTTTATACCCCTTGAGCATATCTCCCCATTTCCCCCAGCACCCCCGTCCCTGGAGACTGCCATTCTACTCTCTGGCTTTATGAGTTCAACTTTTTTTAGATTCCAAGAAAATGGAGTAAATATATGTAATGGAATAAAAAAGATCTTCCCATTTGTAACGACAGGGATGAACCTCGTGGATATTAAGCTAAGTGAAATAAGCCAGACACAGGAAAGCAAATACTGTATCATCTCACTTACATGTGGGTTCTAAAAAAGTCAAGATCCTGCTTTGAATTCTTTTGGGTATATACCCAGAAGCAGGATCGCTTGATCATGTGGTAGTTCTATTTTTAATTTTCTGAGGCTACTCCATACTGCTTTCTATAATGGCTGCACTATTTTACATTCCCACCAACAGCGCACAAGGCTTCCAGTTTCTCTGTATCTTCAACGCTTGCAATTTTCTGTTCTTTTGATAGTGGCAATCCTAATGTATGTGAGGTTACTACAGACAGTTTTGAGAAAATTCAGTATCCTCTCTGGGTCAGGACAAAGGGAAACCAGCTGAACTGGTTTAGAAGATCTTTCAGATTGTTCTAAAAAAATCTCAACAAATCAGTCTCGGCCTGGGGTCCAAATGAGATCATGGACATGAAAAAATAATCTTTGTCAACTGAGGAGGGTCATACGGCTGTGAAGCGGCAGATCGTGTAAAAGCAAAGGGAGTAGACTTGATGGTCAGAGTACCTTAGATTCTGCAGACCACATGCTGTGTGGGACATTTTTAGTTCCTTCACCTGTAAGATATAGATGATAATTCCTGCCGCACCCCCCCCACCCCACTGTCAGAGGGTTGATGAGAAGACCAGAATAAATCATAGAAGATAACAAACTTCAAGCAACCATGAGGGTGCTATTCCTTGCTAAGAGTGAGAGCTGATACCATTTTTTCCATTAATAAGTGAGGTACACTCAATGGTACAATCATAATGGTTGATTATGTAGTCTGTGAATTATACCTCACCGAACTGTTTAAACACACACACACACACACACACACACACACACACACACACACACACACAACCAAGTGAGGCACATAGAGGCTTTTTGATAAGATTCAGCTACTTACAGTCTAAGGGAGACCCAGAATCACAGGCAGGACACGGGGTTGGAGATCAGGCAAACCTAGGCACATATGAATCTCAACTCAGCCCCCTGGTAACTATGAGATTTTAACTCTGTAAGAGCTTTGTTTGGTTTACTCAAATGGAACATAGGATATATATTTTTTTAACTTACTTTTCAGGATCGTTGTATAACATATAATGAACCTGCTTGCCACATAATCAGAGTCCAAAAATAACTGTTATTTCTGTGTTGTTATCCTTTCCTGAGAAACATGGCCTTCCTGAAGGTGATGGTGTGGCCCAAGGGCTGCCCGAAGTAGGAGGAAGAGGAAGAGGTGGGAGACAAGTGGGAGGGAGACCAGGTTTTGTATTCACAAATACTCTTTTTCCAGAAACAAGCCATTTATCAAAGTAGCAGAGTCTCGTTTTACTGTCAAAACACAAGGGCTAATTACATTTGAAGAACAATGGACTACAAGAGCAAAAAAGACAGGGCCTGTTCAATTAATGGGAAGAGAAGGAGGGGTCTCTAGCATACAATATTTTGGACATCAGATTGGAATGGTTTAATTAGCCACTGCTACAGACTTTGGATCGTCTGTTGTTCTAGAAGCCATTAGTCATCTGTAGCTTTTAAGCATATCATTTAGATTCTCCCATTCAACAAATACTTTTTGAGCACCCACTATGCGTCAAGAACTGGGCTTCTCACTGGAGAGACACCACACAGCCTAGTAGGAGACAGAAAGCCTGGCCCACTAATGAGTGTCTCAAACTCGTTAGGTCTCTAACAGAGTTCTTGTTTTATTCAACGCCATGCTCCTCTCCCATCTTCCCCATTTCAGTAAAAGACCGCTCCATCTGTGCAGTGGTTCATGACAAACACAATGGAGTCATCCCTGAGTCCTCTCTTTCTATTAGACCCTAGTCCTGTTGATTTTGTCGTCAAAATAGCTCTTGACTCTATCCACGACTTTGTAGGCACATGGCCACTACCCCAAGGCAAGGGACCAGCTCAGTAAGAACGTCTCTCTCTCTCTCGCTCTCTTTTTTTTAAAGACTCTATTTACTTATTTGACAGAGAGAGATCATAAGTAGGCAGAGAGGCAGGCAGAGAGAGAGGAAGAAGCAGGCTCCCCACCAAGCAGAGAGCCCAATGCGGGGCTCGATCCCAGGACCCTGAGATCATGACCTGAGCTGAAGGCAGAGGCTTTAACCCAATGAGCCACCCAGGCACCCCAAGAAAGTCTCTTAAGAGAAAAAAAAAATTTTTTTTGTCTGCCTATCTATGCCTGCTTCCCATTGCAATCCCCAAAACATCCAGGGTGATATTTTTAAATAGCAAATCACATCATGTCATTCCTCTATTTAAAACCCTTCCTCCATCAGAAAGGATGAATACCCAACTTTTGTATCAACATGGACAGGACTGGAAGAGATTATGTGGAGTGAATTAAGTCAAGCAGAAATAGTTAATTATCACATGGTTTCACTTATGTGTGGAGCATAAGGAAAAACATGTAGGACATTGGGAGAAGGAAAGGAAGGGTGAATTGGGGGGAATCAGAGGGGGAGACGAACCATGAGAGACTGTGGACTCTTAAAAACAAACTGAGGGTTTTGGAGGGGAGGGGATGGGTTGTTGGCTGAGCCTGGTGGTGGGTATTGAGAAGGGCACGTATTGCATAGAGCATTGGGTGTGGTGCATGAACAATGAATCTTGGAACACTGAAAAAATAAAATTAAAGTTGAAAAAATAAAAAATAAATAAAATAAAACCCTTCCTAGTCTTCCTGTTGCTTTTAACTGGAAGCCAGAATCTCTGACATGGCCAACAAGTTCCCACGCACTGTGCCCCATCCACTCTCTCAACTGCTGGCAATGCTCAAGGCCCATCAAGACCTCTCTTGCCTGCAAGTCTTTGTCCTTGCACCTGCCTTCTGCACCTGCTCTTCCTCCATCTATTCCCAAGCCTTGTTCCTTCTCATCTTTCAAGCCTCACTTGGAGTATTACTTCCTCAAAGAGGACTTCCCTAAGTCACTCCCTTGCTCATTGCCATATTTATTTGCTGCTCAGCACTCACTCCATTGATAACTGTCTGGTGCATTTGTTAGTTCATTGGACATCGTATTCCCACCAGTCAGTGGGAATCCTGATGGTAGGGGCTTTGTCTCCTCATGCAAGGCTGCACTCCCAGTGCTTCATGCAGTGCCTGGTGCATAGTAAACCCTTATCAACTACTAATTGGCTGGGTGAATGGAAGTGGTCGTGTGCAGGGCAGTATAAGAGCTTAGGAGAGGGCATAAATAATTCTCCAGGGAGAACGGAGCTTTCAATGAAGATGTGCTGTCAACTAGGCTCAAAACAATGACTAGGAGTTTCTAGATTAACAAAGGCAGAAAGGTAGGAGCAGGTTGAGGGGTGGAGGATTGGCAGACTGGGGGGTAAAATGCATCACAGCCACAAAGAACTACTGGACATGAGCTAAGGCACAGAGTCATTTCAAGAGAGTGAAACTTCAAGCTAATTCCAAGCCCAACCACCACCTCATTCACAGGGTGACAGAGGAAAGATGGCTAGGACAACCCCAAGGGACAATCAAAACGACATGAGAGTCAACTTTCCAATAGCTGGGAGAGGGTAATCCATACTTAAAACACAAGAGAGTCCTGGGGCTGCTCCGTGGGGCTTACAGAGCAGGAGGTGATGAGTCATATTTACTGGTCCCATGGTCTTAGGAAGCAAGGAGTTCATTGTTTTGTTGGGCCTTACAGAAGCATAGGGTCTCACTTCATCTGTCTCCAAACAAAGTGTCTGTGATCCAGGCTGGGTCTCTCCCTGGGACCTGCCATTCATCCTTCCTTAGCTCTTGCCTCCATAGCAAATCCCAGTGGAAGTGCGAGCATGTCCCAAGTCCTGCCTCCCTGCTAATCTGGTTAATCAGCAAACTGGCTGGTCAGTCTTAGATAAATAAATGTTGGACACAGGGCTGGGGAGTAGCAAGAATAGAATCTATACAGGTGATATGAAGAAGTACAGCATTTGGTCCTTCTATCTGTGGGAGGACTTCAGGCAAGGGGGTGACCTAGGTATGAAACAAGTAGTTGCTCCTACCACAGTGCACAGCTTGGACTGGAAACACACAGAGACAAACAAACAAACAAACAAACAAACAACAACAAAATGCAGAATCAGGTGACCTGTGAAATGGGTGTGGGAAGAAAGACTGGACTTTTGAGGCACATTTGGGAAGTAGAAATGAAAAGGATTTGGGTGATCATTCGATTTGACGCATAGACATGAGGAAGCAATCTAGGGTAACACTCAGTAAGCTTATGTCACTGGGTGAATCTAGCCATTAATCAAAGTAGAATCAAAAGAATAAGCAGATTCAGGAAACTTCAGAGACTTTCTTAGTTTTCACATTTCTTCTCGGACGTCCATCACTGTGAGGATTTCTACACCTTCTGGCAGTGGAATGCATTATTTCTCCACGCTGACTCGTAGCCTACTCTCTCCTGCCATGCTTCCCACTAGGTAGAGTACCATCCCCAGCCTGCTGCCATTAGGCTTGGTGTTTTGACCAAGAGAATGTGAGCAGAGGTCACACACTCCCAGGTCCAAATGGGAGCTATAAACATGCTCCTGTGGTTTGGTTCTGCCCCTTTTGAGTCTCACCCACCACAAGAGGCCCATGCCCCAGAGGGTGGCTGTTCCTTCAGAAGACATATGGAACAAGGCCAGGTCAAGGCCAGCCCAGGAGAGCCATGGGTCACCTGCTGCTCTGATGTAATATAAGCTGGAAACTCACACCTCTGGGACGTGGGGTTGTTTGTTGCTACAGGAAAAGCCAACTGTGACATTTCCAAAAATCTCAATGACCTCCAACAAATGATTTACCCTTTCTGGCTCCTAATTCCCTCATTGGTGAAGTTGTGCTAGATGATCCCAATCTCCTTCCTAGTTGAAAAATGTTTTGTTTTGTTTTTTTAAGACTGTATCACTGCTCTAAATGATAGCATTGTATGGGGGTTCAAGCGTCTTTCCCCCCTTTCCAACTATATAGGTTAGTTAGGCAACGTCAACTTACCGAACTTCAGACTGGCAGTTAATGATGCCAAACTAGCAGAAGAGCAGAGTGCAAAGGCCTGGGATGGTTTAAGCTGTTGCAGCAGAACTTCTATTCTGAAGACCCTGAGATTTAAAAAAAAAAAAAAAAAAAAGTCTATAGAGCACAAACCTGCCGCATTCAACTGCTTTGGTTATTTATACAAGCATTTCCCGATTCAAATTGCATACTCAAATCAAATTTCCCTGGCTTGTGCCTTCTTCAGCAATTACTTAAAGGCAGTTTACCTCTCTCTGGAGGAACATAGCAGAAAGGCCTATAGACAAAATCTCGTTGACTCAGGGAGAGATAAACGAACTCCAGGCTTGGCACTGCAGAAGTCACTATGCCCATGGAAGGGAACACTGATGGGCCTCCTGGCTGTTTTTCAGGCTCAATGATGGGAAAACATTTTCTAAGGAGGAGAGGAGGCCCGTGGAAATTGAAGGAGAGATGTAAACACTGGGGGTGGGGATGGGGTGGAAGAACGGACCAGCTTCTCTTCATGGAGTTCCTTTTCTGAGGGTGAGCAGGCTGACAGCCTAAGGCTGCTCCTACTCCAAAGGGATTGAGAGAAGGCAAATGCAGACAGAGAGACAAGGATCATTTCTATAGCAGAAAGGTACCGGGTCCTTGAAAATATATCCCAAGCAAGACGAGCCCTATTGCAAAATGATGCAATGTGCAAAAATTACCTTCATCAGACTGTTAACTTGTCCTTACTTCACTTCTCATCATTTGGAAGAATTCCCTCATCCTCCACCAAAGAGGCATCTTTCGTTCATTCATATATTCCAGGGAGGGCTCTCATTGGTTGAGATTGGACTACCTGCTCATCCTCAAACCGGTAACAAAGGCCCAGACAATGCAGTGCTCTGATTGGTCAGGTCTGTGTCATGGGCTCATCAATTTATTTCCCTAGTCATTAATTCTATCTTACATTTCCTTCTTCGTTCAGTTGTTCAAATAACTGGATCTTATTTTGATTTGCCTTCCTGATATCTACGGCCTTTTCTTTCCGTGACAGCACTCTGCATTTATTTAGGGGGAAGCTGGCCTCTTAACTCTAGTTCCTCCACGCTACCGTTAGGCACGTGAACAGACTTGACCAATCAGAACACTTCATTGTCTGGCATACAGCAATTGGTTTGAAGACGGGCACATGACCCAAGCACGACCAATGAGTGCACTCCCTGGAACTTCTGTGGGAATTATCAAGAAAAAGAGATGGGAGGGGCGCCTGGGTGGCTCAGTGGGTTAAAGCCTCTGCTTTCGGCTCAGGTCTGGTCCCAGGGTCCTGGAATCAAGCCCCGCATTGGGCTCTCTGCTCAGCAAGGAGCCTGCTCCCCCCCAACCCCCCGCCTGCCTCTGCCTACTTGTGATCTCTTTCTCTGTGTCAAATAAATAAATAAAATCGTAAAAAAAAAAAAAGAAAAGAAAAAAGAAAGATGGGAAATTCCAATAACCTATTGAGAATAGGTGAATCTAGACAGGAAGCATAAACATCAACGACGTATTTCTAGTTCCCAAAAATGTAGTGGAATTGAGTCAGAGCTGTGATGTTAGTCTGGAATCTACCACTTACTAGCCTGGGAAACCTTGGACAACCAACAGTGTCTCCCCATCTGAACAATGAAGATGATAAGGATCACTCTAACGCAGTAGAGTCTGAAGATGCCACACCCCCTCCCCTGTCCAAGGGGCTGGAGCCTAAGAACTTTGGGATGGTGGAGTTGCAAGATGGGCGCTCCCCAGACCTCCCAGTCACTGTTTAAGAAGTCAAGTCAAGAAAAGAGTCACCAGAACCACCTCTGACTGTGATGCGAAAGAGACATACATCTTTGGTGTATTAAAGCTAGAAACGTGGAGCTGATTTTACTGTAGCATGGTGGAGCCTAGCCTAACATCATAATCACAGATGCCTGGAAAGCCCGTGATATGAAGCCATTTTGCCAAGATGTGACTTCGAATGGTATGTTCTGAGGCATGCAGAAGGTGACAGCCAAACCAGATGCTATTTCCACTGCCCAGCACTGATTTCTGGGACATTTCAGTGGATTGTGGGGATGAGAATGTTTGAAATGGGGACTGCTCCTGTAGTCCACCGTAAGTATGTGGGGGGCTATGATATAAACACAATGTGTCACCAGGAAAAGGTAAGAGCCAAGAATCCAACCACAGAAAGGGGCAAATCTGGACAAACCACTCAAGTTAAATGGCATACTGAAAAGGAGGCAGGCAGAGGGTAAGTCACATTAAAAATCCATAAGAACCTAGAAAGAAAAGATAAATGAAGTAACTGGGCTGGTAATACCCACTGTAATGGAGAAAATACAGGCATAGTGATTGAAATCATGAGCTTTGGAATTAGTTTAATGCAACAAGTATTAAATGCAAAGATTTAATGCAATGGGGTTTGAATTCCATTTCCACTCCTTGACTACTTGAGCAAGTCACTTTATCTCTTAGCCCAAATTTTCTCATCTGAAATATGAGGATTAAGAGAGTCCCCACCTAATGGTGTGCTGTAAGGATGAAATTTAACGATCCATATAAAGTGCTTAGTACACAGTAAGAACTCAATAAATTATCATAATGATATTATTGGCATTGTAAAATAAGGAGTGGACAAAGAATGATCTCTGGAGGAGACGAAGGAATTAAAGGAGAAGGATGATGGTATGCCAGTTGGGGTGGGAGCCAAGGACCACTAGCAATGAACAAAGAAGCAGAAAGAAAACAGCACGTAGAATATGACCCACAAGAAGAGAGGTGAGGAGCTCTCATCTCAGAAGCGAGACTCTGTCTAAACCCAAAGAGGAAGAGAGGAAGAGGGAATGAGAACCTAGAGAGAATGCACCAGGAAAAAAAAAAAAAGCCAAAGAAAATGAAAACAGGTTTTCTGCCAATAGTGTGTGAACCCCAGAAAAAGAAGGAGCAATCCAAGAGGAGGTAAAGAAAAGAGACAGTGATTAGAGGGAGAACAACACAGGCTGTCAAGGGAGGAGGGCTAGGAGTTCAAAGGAAGCCTTGAAAGATTAAACAGAAACACAGAAAGGTAAGAGAGGCACAGTTTAAACTAGAAATGAGTAATAGAAATAGCTTTCCAGGGGCTCCTGGGTGGCTCAGTCGTTGAGCGTCTGCCTTCGGCTCAGGTCATGATCCCAGCGTCCTGGGATCGAGCCCTGCATCGGGCTGCCTGCTCGGCAGGAAGCCTGCTTCTCCTGCTACCATTCCCTCTGCTTGTGTTCCCTCTCTCGCTGTGTTTCTCTCTGTCAAATAAATAAAATCTTTAAAAAAAAAAAAAAAAGAAATAGCTTTCCAACACAGAATAGGGGAAATGACGACGATTGCACTGGTCTCTGAATTCCAAAAAAGTTCTGGGAGCCACAATTTGTTTCGCTAATTTTGGTTCAAATTCATTTGGCAGCAGAACTGGACTTGAGCTGACATGAGATTATTTATATCCTTTATTTATCCCACATCCCACTTAGCACGAACATTCAAATATTTCACCACAGTAATAAGCTAATTATGAAGTGCCTACCACAGACCCTACTGATGTGTGTGGGGGAGCAGGGGGTAATATGGTATGTGCACTATGTATTGTCTTTGCAATTTCCATAACACTCTGAGTCCAGAACACAAATAGCCCAAGGGTTTCAGATTAGGGTTTCTGGGCTTGTACTGGAAGATACAGGAGTGGATGTAAAGAAAAAAAACTTGTATCTAATACTAAAACTGATGAAAAGAACCATTTCTTGAGTGTTTACAACATATCAAAGGCTGGATGTGCAATATCTTATTTAATCTCACACAATATATCAGGTCCCATGTTATCCTTCATTTGTAAACATGGTAAGGGAGACTCAGAGAAGTGACTGGCTTCAAGTTTAGACATAACTGGAAAAAAGAAGGATTTAGGATTTGAACCCTGCTGTGTGACATCAGCATTTGCACACTTAAGCACTAAGCTATGCTGCTCCCCTCATTAACTACAAGAAAAGAATGGAATTAAGTGTTTCTTGGGCCCTCACTGTAAAAGAGGCATTCAGAGATATGATCTTGCAAAATTTTCATAACTCAATGAAGTCATATGGTTATTCCCCATCAAAGGAGCTAAGCAACTTGTCCAAAGTCACAGTTTACCAATCAGATACCAGATCCATTATTCTCTCCATTCATGGTGACAATATAAAAGCGAGCTTTTGAGCGTCTTGTTCAAAGGAATAGACAGAAGAAAGGTGAGGCCTTGCTGCCTTTAGAATAAAGATACTCCAGGATGACAATCATGGTGCCAGCGGATGGTTGTGGGGCAGGGAGAACTTTGTTGCTCCAAAATCTCCATCAGCAACCTCCCACCCCATCCCTTGATGTGGACAACTGGAGGTTTCTTGCACTGTAAAAATGTACTTCTAGTCCAAACTTCCTTCCAATTCAACTCTTAAGTCTATCCTTTACAGAAATCTTGAAATTGGGGCACCTGAGGCTCTGTGTTGAGCATAGAGTGTGCTTAAGATTCTCTCCGCCTCTTCCCCCACTCACACTTGCTCCCTTTTCCCCTCTCTCTCTAAAAGAGAGAAGGAGAGAGAGAGAGAGAGAGAGAGAGAGAGAGAGAAAGAAATCAACCAATCTTGAAATTAGATTACAGAAATACAAATGCAAAAAAAGTATGTGATAACACAGGGACAAAAATTTCTCAGGAAGGTAAAATGTATAATCAAAACAAGTAAGAGGATACAACAAACGATGGTAAAACAATGAAAATTCAACAACGAATGGGTATACAAATTCTGTGACAATTCTGTCAACTGTGATAATGGCAGAGAGTCTGCGAAAGCTTCTCATGGTTTTACTAAACTCTGTAAGGCTTAAATCAACAACAGGTGACACCAAATCCAAAGCTCTGGGTCTCTGTGTGCTCTCCAGCATGTCAGAGTTTGATTTTGAACAGTTGCTCTAACCTCTCTGAATCTGACCAAACATTCTCCATTTCCTGCAACCAAGCAACTCTTAGCTATATTGTATGCTTGTGTGTGTGTGTGTGTGTGTGTGTGTGTGTGTGTGTTTGCACATGCACGCGTGTGTGCATGCACAACAGAGAAAAGGAAACACTGTCAACTTTTATACTTTGTTAATGTTTTCAATCAGGCAAACTGTGGAACATTTTGAACATGATTTTGAGCATGTTTATCTGTCTGAACACTCCAAAACAGTACATTTGCTTCATGCTCTAAATATAGCAGCATCTACTTCCTTCTGGACATGTTTGCCAAGGCAAAATATTTTGTCTGTAAAGATATGCCAGTTCCAATGTTCTGAATGTTTCTTTTGGTTTCAAAAGTTTGGCAAACGTGTCTTTAGAGAGCCTGATGAGAGTATCAGTCAGGATAAGCTAGTTGAGGCTGTGGTAACAAAGATGTCCAAGTCTCAGCCACTTAAAACAACAGAAGTTTCTTTCTTGCTCAAAGTCCATCCCATAATTTGTCTAAGGGAGGCTCTGCTAATCATTAGCCTGGGGCAGGCTGATGGAGCAGCCACCATCTTAAACACTGATGGCTGCTATGCCAAGCAGGGGGGAGACCGGAGGGTCTCAGACTAAACACTTACGCCAGAAGTACCAGACATCACTTCCACTCATTGCTCATGGGTCTGAACGACTTAGCAGGTCTTACCCAACAACTAGAAGCCAGGAAGAGTATTCCAACTACATCCCCAACAGTGGGGAGAACCAGAGATCTGTGCTGACCAGCCATAATGACTGCCACCTTCTGAACCAATGTGACCTGATATCACAGCAACCAAGCCAGGCAGGTGAGCGATTCAAAGGCAGAGCCTGAAATCGTGAACAAACCAAACCAATCCCAAGCTGCGGTGTTTCCAGAGCTGTTTTCTAATGTCACTGTATGTTGAGATATAATTTGTAACTGAGGTCTTACCATCTCCCAGGAGCATGGTAAGACCTCAGTTACAAATTATATCTCAACATACAAATTATATCCCAGGAGCATCTCCGAGGGGGCAGGGCCCAGTGCCTTCTGCTCACTGAACCTGGAGATCCCTCTCCCTCCATCTCTGGGAGTCTCTCCTTCCCACCCCATTGCTCCTCCATGTTCCCCTCTCCCTCTGGGACACCTAGCAGCAATGGGCTCAGCTCCTACAAAAAAACAGAAAACCTCAATTTCCTTGGGACTGCTTCTGCTTATGACCGACAAAATCCTGAATAATGAGATAGCAGAGCAAACCACAAGTATATTGGGGGGAAAAACACTTAGGAGGAGGAAATAAAAAGAAGACCCTGAGGTGAATATGAAAGTCACTGTGACTCGAATGGAGTGAAGGAAGAAGGGAACAGTGGAAGATACAAAGTAGTGACTTAGGCAAAATATAATGATAATAATTCTCAATAATAATGACACCACGTACACAGCACTAACTACTCATGGAGATGGAGACAGTTCCGACTCTTCAGAGCAACTCTACAGGGGGGCACTATTATCTCCATTTCACAGATGAGGAAATTGAGGGTCAAAATGGAATGATTAATCACCCGAGCAACTGGCAAAACCAAGACTCAAACTCAGGCAGATGCCTCCAGAATCTTTTTTTTTTTTTAATTTTTATTAACATATAATGTATTATTTGCCCCAGGGTACATGTCTGTGAATCGTCAGGCTTACACATTTCACAGCACTTACCATAGCACATACCCTCCCCAATGTCCACAACCCAGCCACCCTATCCCTACCCCCCCGCCTCCTAGCCACCCTTAGTTCGTTTCGTGAGTTGAGG
>CM053621.1:11177679-11228032 GCA_028646535.1 Procyon lotor
GACAGGAGAGGGTGCGACAGGGCTCCAAGTCTGCGTCTCTGATCCCAATGGAACAAACAGAGCCACGCATGACAGGAAGAGACCCTGCGTGTCCCTGTCCTTCACCCTCCCTCACCCGCTGCCCAACCTGCCTTTCTCATCTTTCTTTCTGCCTCCCTGGCCCTTTACAGCCCCATACGTAAACACGGAAGCTCATGTCACCGGCACACCACACTTGTCACTGTGTGATGGCACCTTGCTGGCCGGTCTGTCCTGTCTCTATCATTCTCTCCCCTCTTTTCCACCTTCTCCATTTCTCCCTCTCCCGACCTGTCATTCTCTGTTTCTGTCCACCTGTCCCCTAGTTTCCCCCTCCCCGGCCCCACCATGTACCTCTCTGTGCCTTTCACCTCTAGCTCGGTCTCCTCGATCCCCAACACCTCAAGGTTCTACCCCCAGTCAGGGCCGACTCAGTCGCCTGGTTTCTAGGCTGGAGAAGTACTGAGTCAGGCAAAGGCAACTTGGAGATCTGGCCTTCAGAGTGGCTCAAACGCCCATGGTAGTCTTGCCCCGAAAGGGCCACCTCCCCTCTGCCTTCTTTGTTGGGGTGGTGGTGCAGGAATTCGATAGGATGCTGAGCTCTCTGATGCTCGAATGCCTTGGGTCTGCCCGCCCAGCCAGGTTTGCAAAGGTGGACACAGAGCCCTGCTATCTTGGGGTCCTGCTGGGGCTTCACAGCTGGCTTGGACCCATGACCTGGGCTGCCATTTCTCCTCTTACCAGAGGTAGAGGAAGAAAGAGTGTGATTGACACACAGACCCAGAAGTCAGGGGTCTAGAGTTCTCCCAGTCTGTTGTGTGACCTGGTGTGAGCCTGCCCACTTCTCTTAAGCCCTTGTCTATTAAATGAGGCTCTGTAGCAAATGTTTCCAAGACGGCTCTGGGAAAATCATGCCCAGTCGAGGCCCAGTTCCATCCACAGCTGACAATTGATAGGATGTCTCTGTAGAGCCATGTGCGCTGTTAAAATATCGTTAAGATATTGAGGATAACTCCACAGGCTGGAGTTATTCTCCTGAGCTCCCAAGACCACTGCTCCCCATCACTCTGGCTCCTCCTCCTTCTAATCCCTCTGAATTAGAAACTAAAGCATTCCTATGTGGAACAGCCGGGGGGGGTCTCCCCAACTTTTCACTCTGATCCCATGCTGCCTGTGCTTTCCAGGTTGTTAAAAAGTAATAATAGGGGCGCCTGGGTGGCTCCATTGGCTGACCGACTGACTCTTGGTTTCAGCTCAGGTGATGACCTCAGGGTCCTGGGATCGAGCCCTGCATGGGGCTCTGCGATCAGTGAGAAGTCTGCTTCAGGATTTTTCCTCCACCTCCCTTTGTCCCTCCCCCAGCTCTCTCTCTCAAATAAATAAATAAATCTTTACAATAATCATCATCATCTGTTGTTTAAGCCACAGGGTCTAGACATGATAGTTTGCTGTAGCAGCCAGAGCTGCCTAAGACAGAGGGTATCTAACTCTGAACCAAAGGGCTTTGAGTAGGAAGGACACATGTCACATCTACGTTCATGCACATGACTGCTTCAAGGCTCTCTTGCCCTACTGTGGGAGTCAGGAGCCGCCATGAGCTTGACTCTCACTGACAATGTCGCAGGAGCAAGAATTAAACCTTTGTTGTTCTGAGTAACTGAAATTGATGGCTGTTTGTTCCAGAAGCACGGCTCAGGCTGAAAAATCAGCATTTAATGGTGACAACAAGGTATAAATATTTCATTTCTTGCATGATAGGCAGTTTGGTTGTTCAGGGGTTTTCTTTTTGTTTTTGTTGTGGCAGTAGTGTTCGGTGTTCTTACTGTGTAACACACATCGTGGTTTCAATACATGATCTCAGTGAATCCTCAGTAGGAAATCTTTCTTTCCTTCCCTCCTTCCTTCAGTAAGTAAGTATTGAGTACCAAGCAGGAGCCAAGCGCAGAGAACAGTGGTAAAGGAAAGAAACACAGTTGGTTCTCACCTTATGGAGCTTAACTGAGTGCAGGGTAGGGCGATGGGGCAGATATAATCAGACAAGTCTAATCAGACAAGTGCCCACAAAAACTGCAATTGGGCCCGAGAAAAGGAACACCATTCTCTGACTATATCACAAGGGGCTCTAACCCAGACTCAGGACGGGAGCATTGAGCTGGAGAAAGCTTCCCCAAGACTTCTTCTCAAGTCTGAAGAATAATGTAAGAAAAGAAGAGGCTAATATTGTTACTGCTCCATTGTACTGTTGAGCAAACTCATTTTCCTACAGTGACAGTTTGTAAATGGCAGAACGAATACTAAACCAGGTTCTAACTCCAAAGCCAATTCCCTTAACCACTGCACTCGAGATGCGTCTTTGTATCCAGGATAAGAGGAGTGGTTCAGTATTTAAGAGAATTATTCAGATTTTCAATGACTGTCCTTGCCAGAGGATATTTTAGTCTCAGTATTTTCAGTAAAACTGGAATTTTGTTGAGTTCTCAGTGTTTCCCAAATCACCCGGCTACATGAGTATGTAGACATTTTAAATGTTGGAGTAAATACATTTGGGGTGGAGTCAAATGCACCATTTACCAAGTCACTTAGAAAAGAAATAAAGGGTAAAGAATTCAAGGTAGCATCAGCTAAACCAACAATAAAAACAGCAATTAGAATCAATTTTTGAGCCACAATCAACCCCCTCACAAATACTGCTTCAAAACAGAAGATAAGTTAATTCCCAGCTCTTCGCAATTTATATTGTCTGTCCTCCAAAGGAGCTCTGCAGCACAGCCTATCAGTGTGGATAACTATACCATGCTCATAAAGCATTTTGTAAGTAAAAAACAAAATGCTATTGGAAGAACAGGGCAGTTGCTAGTAAAAACAAGGAGGCAAAAGTTGTAGAGTAGAAGAAAAGAAAGAAAACTGGACCACTCACCCCCCAATACACAACCCTCCCCAGCCCCAACCTTTCTGGATTCTGACTGAGCTAATATGCACTCTCATTTAAAAAAGAAGAGGAAAATGAAGAGGAAGAGGAAGGGGAGGGGGAGGGAGAAAAGGAGGAGATGGAGGAGGAGATGGAGGAGGAAATGGAGGAGGAGGAATCCAGCTGGCTCAGTCAGGGGAGGCGTACAACCCTTGATCTTGGGGTTGTGAGTTCGAGCCTCACACTGGGTGTGGAGATTACCTAAAAATTAAATCTTTAAAAAAAAAAAAGGAGGAGGAGGAGGAAGGAGGAGGAAGAAGGAGGAGGAAGAAGGAGGAGGAAGAAGGAGGAGGAAGAAGGAGGAGGAAGAAGGAGAAGGAAGAAGAAGAAGGAAGAAGGAAGAAGGAGAAGGAAGAAGAAGAAGGAAGAAGGAAGAAGGAAGAAGGAAGAAGGAAGAAGGAAGAAGAAGAAGAAGAAGAAAACACCCTACAAAATCAAAAACCTTAGGGCACAGCTGTTTGCCAGCTCGGGGAGAGGATCTTTGGTCACAAGCAACAAAAAACGGACATAAACAGAAAAGGAATTTACTAGAAGGAATATTCCTAGGAGAAGAAATCATTCATTACTCTCTCCTAAGTGCCCTCCCCCATGCACGCAATCTTGTGACTGCATCCTTCTGTTCAGAATCCCACATCCTAGGTCACATGCCTGCTCCTCATCTGTTCTAGAATTTTGAGAATCTGCAGCAGGGGTTTCCAAAGGAATAGGGACCCTTTCAACTTCTAAAGCAGGAGGGCAGGGCTTGGGGGGTCACTGCCCCAAAATGATGCATCAAGATAGCTCCTCACAAGAGAGATTGAGTTTTGTTAAGAAAGGGGAATAGAAAATAGGAGGGAGGGAGGGAGGGAGGGAGAGAGGAAATGCCTATTTCTAGTTGCTATTACTTTTACAGGTGAGGGCTTGGGGTGGTTCAGGAATCTACCTGCAGACCCAGGGTTGAACCCAATGTTCACCTGGTTCCAAACACAGGACACTTCCCACTACTCCACACTGGCATTCCACAACGTGCCCCTCAGGGGCTCTTGGCCTCTATATCTCTCTCTCCAAAACTCAAGTATAAACACGGGACAACTATTTTACCAACTAAGAACCCAAAGTGTAGGTGGCATGAGGAGGAAATGGGTAGTAGTCTTCCCGGGGCTGAGGCTAGATAATCCTAAAACCTGGCGAGACAGACCTAACCCTATTGGTCAAGGAAGCCCACATCCCAGTCACCCCATGCTCGACTAACCATTCCGCCTCCTTCCCTTTCCCACCAGCCCACCTCAGGAATTCCAGCATGTCCTCTCTCCACTGTGCAGCATGACCTCTGAGACACCCAGAGCACAGAAGCATCTCACAGGGGCAAGAGGAAGCAAGGACTTTATACTCCAAAACGGGGAGGGGGAATGGACCCTGCCTTTCAGGAGGGCAATGGGCAGCCCTCTATCAAGAGTGTGAGATGTTCACCCTCTTTCACCCACCCCACCATTCCAATTCCAGGAATCCACTTTAAGAAAACAATGAATTACACCAGGGCTCAAAACAGTGTTTCTTATGAAACTAAAAATTTCATTTTTAGTTTGAAAAAGAAACATAAGAAACAGTGTTTCTTATGAAACTAAAAATGCTCCAAGTGTTGGAGAGATGTAAGGAATTGGGTAGCACTCTACCGTTACTTCTTATGGATGCTTTATTCCAGATATTGTGCTGGTCCCATTTTCAGTGACTGGCTAATGAAGTTCGCAGACCTACAGCCAAAGGGAACATAAGTGACCAAGAGCCTGAGCACTGTCACTGGCAAGTATCACTGTATTTGTGTGGAGGCCACCGGTCCCAAGGGCTACTTTCATATCAATGTCTGGGGACAGCAGGATCCCAGGACAGACCCATCCTGGGACACATGAGACTTCTCCGGGAGCCAACAGTGGCTCAAGAACTCCCTGGTGGCCTTAGACTACATGACAGGCTAGGACACTTCCACCCAACCTTCTTTCCCACTCTCCTTCTCTTGGGGTCAGACTTGCACTGTGGCCTGAAGGCTCCCCCATCTCTGGCTCCTTTGCCTTTTTCTTCCACATGCAAGTCCGCTAATAAAATCTTTGATCCTGTTTTGGTGCCTGCTCCTGGTTGGACTGGAATGAACACAAGAGAGGCCAGAAGTGGCCTGAGAAAGCAGACAGGAAGCTGGGGATTCAATGGGCCAGCAATGCTTACAAAGTCAGCAGAGGTGGCTGGTTACTACCATTATACTGACTTCCTGCAGAAGAATACCGAGAGCCTGAAGGCTGTCAACGAAGAGTTAATGGCAAAGCGGGAGACGTACAGTGCTTCTGCTCTGCAGTGAGCTAACAGAGGGACCTTTGTCTTCTACAAGGGAAGAGCGGATGCAGCCAAGGGGCATTCTGATGCCCTATTACAGAGTTGCAAAGCCCCAGAGATGTTGGGGCGCTCGGCGGAGCTAGGTCTGTTATGTGAAGGTCAGGGACCTGGTGGGGGAAAAGCTGAGAGCCTGAAACATGGGACAGAGACACCTGGGTGGATGCCCATGAGGTTGCAGAGGAGATGGACTCTACAAGCACCCCTGGGCTCTCTGGGTTTGCAGCGGTGGCCCGCCCTTCCCTAGTAAGAGCCGTGATGTGCTGGAAGACGCTGCAGAAGCTTCTCCCCAACAAGGCAACAGGTACTCCCATTCAGGAGCTGCTCTCAGCTCCTGTCCTGGATGCCAGGCCCATAATAACCAGGGCTAACTCCCAGGATAAGCTGGCTGGGGATATGCCGGGCTTGATAAAGGAGGAAAGAGACTATATACCTAAGGAACTGTAAGAATTAGCCAGAAGATACAGCCATGTTTCTTGCCCGAGGCTGCCCCCAGCCAGGGCCTGAGCTGGGTTGCTGAAACAGGCCTATTTCTTGGGAGACCTTGGATTCCTACAATTAGTAAGGACATAGAGATGAGTAGCGATAGATATGGAGATAGAGAAACAGATATAAGGTGAGTTCAGTTTCCTATAAAATACAATCCACGCCTATATCCACGCAGGAAAGACATTTTCAAGAATGTTTGTTCCTTCTCTTATTTTTTTGGAGCCTGACCTGGGACTTGAACTCATGACCCTGAAATCAAGACTTGAGCTGAGGTCAAGAGTTAGATGCTTAACCGACTGAGACCCCCCCAGAAGCCCCAGGAATGTTTGTTCTTTGTTCATGATAGCTAAAAGCTGGAAACAACTCAAAGGTTCATCAGTGGCTAACTAAGTTATGGTATAGGATAGAGTAGAATAGGGGCACCTGGGTGGTTGAGTCACTGGGCATCTGTCTTTGGCTCAGGTCATGGTCCTGGGGTCCTGGAGTTGAGCCCCATATCAGGCTCCCTGCTCGACTGGAAGCCTGCTTCTCCCTCTCCCACTCCCCCTGCTTGTGTTCCCTCTCTCACTGTCTCTCTGTCAAATAAATAAATAAATAAAATCTTAAAAAAAAAAAAAAGGATACAGTAGAGTATAACACAGCAATAACAAAGAATATAGCTAACTATACACAGTAACAAAATAGATGGATCTCACAAATACAGCACTGAACTAAAGAAGCCAGACCCTTAGAGGGTCCATTTTTCCATATTCCATATTCCAAAGAGTCCATTTATATTAAGGTCAAAATCATAGCATCTTCTATGAGACAAACAGAATAATGGTACCCTGGGACTTGCGGGGGGAGTGGTGGGGAGGTGAGCATTGCCTGGATGGAAAAGGGCACAAAGGGGCGGAGGTCTTCTGGAAATGTAGTTTATCTTGATCTAGGTGGTGGCTACATGGGCAGATAAGTAAGAATTAGGCTGGATGCTTACAATTTATATACTTCATCATACAGTTGTTATGCTTCAATAAAAAGTTTAAAATGCAAAAAAAAAAAATGTAGAGAAAGCAAACACACCATAACGTTCACGCTGGCTCTTTGGTCAAGGGAATTAGGGAGAATTTAAAATCCCTTCATGATAGGTTTCTGCATTTTCTAAATTGGCCCCCCAAAATGTGTTTGTCAGAAAGCAAAAATAAAAGTTATTCTATTTAAAAAAAAAAAAAAAAGGATTTGACTGATTTGAGAGAGAAAGCAAGCCGTGGGTTGGCGGTGGGGCCGGGGAGCAGAGGGAGAGAGAGAGTCTTGAACACGGTGAGCCTGGAGTCACAGCAGGGCCCGATCTCACCACCCCGAGATCACGACCTGAGCCGAAATCAAGAGTCAGACGCTTAACCTACCCCCTAACCCCAGGCGCCCCTAAAAGTTATTCTTAAAAAGGCAAGTAGATCATGTGGTCCTGTGCTCGGCTGCCACTGTCAGCCACCGGGCACTTAGCATGCAAAACCGGTTTCCTGAGCTGTCCCCAGCCACAGAAACATTACTCTTTGTCCTGGTTTTTCCCAATTCATCACAATCCTAAAGCAATAACAGCATTGACAGTATAGTTGAGTAACTCTCCCGATGGTAATGTTCTCTAGAAATTAAAACTTGAGTCTGTAATTTGGAAGCCCAAAGCTATGGTGCTTTGCGTACTTAGGCCCACTGTATATTGTTCCTTAGAAAGTATTAACAATACCTCAAATCAAAGCACAATTATGGACCTGTAAATGCAAAGCCATTATTATGTCTCTGGGCAAATACCTCAATTCCACTTGCATTTTAATAGTTGTTTTCTGATACCGAAGTTGCTAATGCTTTCATTGCCCCTTAATGACTATTCTTAGCAAACAAATTTTGTGCCTTACAATTAGTGGTTTTCTTCCTAATTATAGCCTTTTTCAATTTTCACATGAGATGACAAAAAATTCATGTTTTGCCCAAGAACTAGCTTATTAGTTAATGAAAATTTGTCTAATAGCAGCCTTTTAGATACCCTGTCAAAATCAAAAGCGGCATTCAAAGAAGAGAGAGGTTGCTTTCATATTAACATTCAAAATTAATTTCTGGGTAGGGGCTGAGAGCGAGATGTAGGAGGCATAATTTCTCCCAAAAAGATTAAAATAGATATTCTTTCTGGAGTCTACAGAATTTAAAATTATTAAATATTTCTCTCTCTCTCTTTCTCTCCCTCCCCCCCAAATCCTTCCCTCTCTCTCTCCTTGCCCCCCCCAATTCCTCCCACTCTCTTGGTCATTCCCACGCCCTCATTTGTACCTTTTCCTTTGCCTGTGATATATACCCAACCCCTGGAATTCAAACTGGGGGATGGGCAAGGATTAATCTCTGGAGTTACGGTCTGATCATTTCAATACTGCTATATAATCAACTAATTCTCCACCTAGGGTTAGATTATTCGATTTCACTCCCCTCCCTCCGTCCCCCAACCCTGGACGCTTCCGGTATGCAACAATGCTTCTGTGAGCAAGGACACACCGACCTAGGACAAATCTCCTACCTGTTCTTTGGTTTTTGAACCATAAATACGGCATGCTGGGAATGGAAACAGAATCTAATATTGTCCCCCAAACAAGCATCCCTATTCTCCCCGGCAGCCGCAGTCTGGCTCACTTGGCTGGGTTTCTTAATAATATAGAGGGAAAGCGAACTTTATCAAAAAGTAGTGACTCATTTTTCTCATCCAGCAAAATCCATAAAAGATTCAGGCACGACCCAAACAATTTACATCTTAAATATTCATGCCCTCGTCCCAGCCCTGAGATGACATTTAAATTGTGTCTGGGGGATTTGTTGTGAGCTAAGTGCCATGGCCCTCTTCGGAGGGATTCAGAGACCAGGAGAGAAAGAGAGAGAGGAATATTGAGACCTGCTTTTCATTTCAGAGATTTACAAGGGAACAAATGAAATTCGCTCCTGCTCTCAGATGCCCCTCCTGGGAAAGGAAACATTGTCCGAATCAAGTAAATAAGGCCCTCAGTGTCAGCAAAGGCTGTGGTGGATGAAATTAATGTTCGAATGATCCTGAAGTTTCTCGCATAGGCTCTTTTAAAGCAGAGTTTTTCAACCTCAGAACTACGGACATTCAGGGCTGGATAATTTTTTTGTGGGGGCTGTTTGGGTTCTTGAGGCTGCTTAGCGGCATCTCTGATGTCTACCCCCTCGATGTCAGGAGCATCCCCCAAGACGTGACAAGCCAAAATGTCTGCAGACTTTGCCCAATATTCTGGTTGGGGGTGGGAAGGGAGGAGGGAGGAAGGAAGACAAAATCTCCCTCAGTTGAGTACCATTATTTTAAAGACAAAGAAGTCTTTTGTCCCTGCTGCTTCCTCAGCTCAAAGAGTTAACTTGTTTCTTTCCAATTGGATTTCCTTCCAGCATTTCAAAAAATTAAGATATAACTGACATATAACATTCTATAGGTTTAAGGCGTACACCATGTTAATCGGATACATTTAGATAGTGTAACAGGATCTCACAGAGTTATTTCTTTCTCCTGGTGAGAACAATTAAGACTAGTTTCTTAGCAACTTTGAAGTCTGTAATACAGTATCGTTGACTGTAATTGCTAGGCAATGCATTCCATTTCCAGGACCTATTTATCCACCAGTTGCAAGTTTGTACCTTTACACATCTCCCTTATTCCCATACCCCCCAACCCCTGAGAACCACCATTCTACTCTCTGTTCTTATGAATCGGGCTTTTCTGGATTCCACCTGCACATAAGATCACACAGTACTTGTCTTTCTCTGTCTGACATACCTCACTTAGCATAATACCATCAAGGGCCATCCATGTCATTGCAAATGTCAAGATCTCCTTTCTCACGACTGAATAATATTCCATCATATCTATGTCCATTCAGGACTTTTTACTGAAGTATAACAGGCATGCAGAAAAATGCATAAATCTTAAGAGTCCAGCTCAATCGTAAAGGGAACACGCTTGTGCTACCAGAACCCTCCCCATACCTAGGTGTCAGTGGGCAGAAGAGTGGATAAAGAAAATGCAGTATTATATATACCATGGAATATTAGTCAGCCTTCAAAAATAAGGAAAGCCTGCTGTTTGCAGCAACATAGAAGTAGCTGGAAGGCATTGTGCTGAGTGAAATAAGCCAAAGACAAACACTGCGGAGTCTCACTTCTATATGGAACTTAAAAAAAAAAAAAAGTCAGACTCGCAGCAACAGAGAGTAGAAAAGTGGTTGCCAGGGGTTGGATATGGGAGAGGTAGGAAAAAGTAGATAAAAGGGTAGAAAATCGCAGCTATACGATGAACAAGATCTGAGGACTTAACGTAAAATATGGTGGTTTTAATCGGGAACGAGGGAGCATATAACTGTATTTGCCGAGAGAGCAGAAGCTAAATGGTCTCCACAACAAGAGCTAGCTCTGTGAGATGATGGGTGTGTTCAATAATGTGTCGGGAGAATCCCTTCATGATGTATATAAATATCAAATCATCCCAATGGACACTTTAAATATTTTACAGTTTCGTTTGTCAATTACACTTAAGTGAAAAAATTCAGAAATCAAAGTGTTACCTCCTCCGCTCCCTCTTGCTTTCCTTATCTCCCTCCCTTGCTTAATTATCTCCCTGAACTTATCACCTTCCAAATTGCTTTCCTTTTTTATTTTGCTTAATGTCTAAATCTCCCCACTAGAATACAAACGAGTCAAGCAGTCAGCACCGGGACCCCAAGCCCAGTACTCTTTCCACCGCAACATGTTAAATGCTTATTCCTGATTCCCCCCAGGGCAGAGACTCTGCCCGTTTGGTTTACTGCTCTCTCTCCTGCACTCAGAATATGGCCTGGACTAAAACAGGGGTTCGATAAACATCTGTGAAGTAAGTCTGTCCCCTGCTTGGCCCAGCCTCCTCTCACAGCAGAAATGCTGCAAAGAAAAACACAATTTTCTCTTCCGGGTTTGGGGTCCTACAGGCAACCCAAAGAAAGAGCCCTTTTGGCCCAGCAGGCCCAACAGGCACTAAGACCATCTTCCCCACCACGTTGAGTCAGGCTTTTAACCAGACACACAGGCCAGGAATGATGTCTAACAGGGAGGCTGAGGCCAAGTGGTCTTTGCTGAGTGAGACGAAAATCAGTAGGAAAGTCAGCGGGGCTCAATCTGAATGACACAATTGGTTACTGCAAAGTGTTAGTCTGTTTCTCCAAAACGAAGACAGTCTGAAAAATGAGCAGACCCGTGGATGAAGGAGGATCATCCCAACAGGGGCAAGTCCCATTCAGCAATGAGCTCTCCCCACTTTTGAACCACCTGTTGAATAGGACAAAAGACCAAAACCTGTAGACCACTCGGGACGTACCTTGCACTTGGGCTTTCGAACTTGAAAGTTGTGTGCTGTATTTTTTTTTTTTCAGTCAACCACAAAAGTGTCTTTCATGAGCAGCATGGTGCCTACCTCACCACACGGCTGTCTAAGGCTTTAGACATCAATGTCCCCAAGGTTCACGGAGGGCGAGTGCAGTCTAATACAAAAGGACATCTTTACCCTGATGAGAAAAGAGACTCTGATATCCACTGACCTACTCTAATTGGAGTCTCTACGGAACCCCCCTTTACTCTCTGCCCTGTGGAATCAGGACATGGCATTTTAAATGGTGTGCAAGAACTAGAGTGGGAGGCCCAGCCCTGGCCTTTTTACTTCCTCATCAGATCTTTCTAAGTCAACTAACCTCTCGGGACCTCAGTTTCACCGAGCACTTATTACTGTGGTAAGGAGAGAGAAGTGGTTACCAGCTGAAGGCGGAGTCAGAATTCAAACCCAACTCTTGAGACCCTGAAGCCCGTGATCTTAACCCCTGCATTCCATCGCTTCCTGTGTTCATCTCAACAAGCCAGTTCTCCATTCCTCTCTGAAATGTGAGTTTCTCTTCTCCCGGATGACAGATTTTTTTTTTTTCTCCTAAGTTATATGGACGGTTTTGACAAAACAACACATTTTCTTCTTTGATATCATCTGAAATAATCACAGTCACTACTGTGCATCGTGCTTCCAATAAAAAAAAAAGGCGAGTGTAAACATTACGTCTTTCCAAGACTCAATTTACACAAATTACATATTAGATGATGTAGCAGGCCCAAGAAGGCATTGTGTCTGGAGGAGACGAAGATGATGTAAGTGTCACAAAACAGCCCAAGCGCAGCTCGGAAAGCTTTAGAAATGGGATGTAGCAGCAAGAGGGTGGGGAGTGTAGACCGAAGAACATTCTCTCCTCTTCTACAATGTCGCTCTTTGCTGGCTTAATGAGAATCAGATAGTGTGCAATATAATCATCACCTGATAACATAATTCCGTCAAACATGGAAGAGTAATATTCAAGTGACTGAAGCATGAACATAATTCACCTCAAGCAAGGGAGAGAAATTGGATTAGCAAAATGCCGCCAGATTCACTAATTAATTTGCTATATTATGCATGACAGGAAACAGCATAGAACAGGAAAAAAAAAGCCTGATTTTTCTGAGTTTGGGAGGTAGCAATGGACGTGTTTCCCCATAATTTATTTCTGCAATAGGTTCATTATTTGATCAAGGATTGGCGAAAAGGGGATTCCACAGAGTGGAATGAGGACAAAGCAATGAGCTGGTGGAACCGGTGTACTTATCCACTTAGCAGATGTCAGAATCACTCTGCTTCACCACTAGCCATCGTCATTTAAAGAGCTCCCTTCTCCACCAGAGCACTCATCTGTACCCTGTTTCTCTACAAACCCAAGAAATGGGTAAATTAGCCAATGCATCCCTTAACCAATTCCATATCCCCACAATTCAGTATCAGTACGAGTTGATAGGGTTCAACCCTACTGTGTTTGTCTATTGTAACTGACTGGATTTCTACCAAAGGCATACAAAATAACATCAAATTCTTATTGTCTTACCCTGAAGGGACAGACTCTCACAAAATTGAAAATCTCATTACATTCTTCAATCTGTATGCGGATAACAATTTGGATTGAGACCCAATAGAGAATGCCTTCACATTATTTCTTTATAACCTTTTCATGGGGTGATTAAGATTTTTGAACTCTGGATTCAAACACACCTGGGCTCAGACCTTCACTCTACCACCACATCATCTTGGTCAGGTCACTTATAGATCTCTCTGAGCTTCTTCAGTTTTCTCATCTGTACACCAGAGGTGTGATAACTGTATTTACCACATGACTCATCAAGGGTCTTGTTGAATGACCAGTCACTGTCTCATTCTGCCGTATTGCTGTTTCTGCTGCTTGAGACTTGGATGAAAGCATGACGAGCTGGGTATAGCTGGCCTCTGGGTATAGCTGTAAACTCCACTAGCCCCGTTACTCTCTGGAAACAGAATAAGCCCTTCCCCCTTCACTCACCACAGCTCAGCAGGGACCCCTATGAGAATTTACAGATTTCCATGTAATGAAAAGAAAACAGAGCACCAAGAATAACTCTCAACTAGTCAGAGGCTGTATTGTAATTCAACCACATCGGTAATGACATTAAATGTAAATGGTCTAAATAAACACTTGAAGAAACAGAAATTCGCAGATTGGATTTTAAAAAGGAAAGCCCAAATATATTCTGTCTACGAGGAACACATAAAGGCACAGACAGGTTAATGGTAAAAGAATGAAAAAATATATACTAGGCCAGCACTATTCAAAACTATATATTGATTATGTGTGTGTACTTAAAAGAAGAGCTTCAAAACACATGAGGCAAAAACTGATGGAACTGAAAGGAGAATTAGGCAAATCCACAAGTACATTTGGAAACCACAATTTCTCAGTAATTGATAGAACACATAATCATAAGAATATACAAAACTATCAACCAAGTTAACGTAATTGACACAGAACATTCCATTCAACAAGAACAGAATATGCATTCTTTTCATGTTCATATGGATGACTCAGCAAAATCTGGACTATAAAACAAACTTCATCAAATTAAAATGATACCAAATATGTTCTGTAAGCACGAAAGAATTAAACTAGAAATCAATAACATAAAGATATCCAAAAATTTTTCAAATACTAGGAGATCAAACACCATTCTAAATAACCTATAAATCAAAAAGGAAGGTATACTTAAACATTAGGAATTACTTTGAATTTAATAAAAATAAAAGCCGGCATATCAAAATTTGTGGGTCATGGATATAACAGTGTTTAGAGGGAAGCCTACATTATTAAATGTTTATGTAAGAAAATAAGAAAAGTCCCAAATCATCGTCTAAGTTTGCACCTTAGGAAATTAGAAGAAAAAAAGAAAAAATTAGATCTAAAGCAATCAGAAGGAAGGAATTACTAAAGATAAATGCAGATCAATAAAATTAAAACAGAAGAGCAAGAGGGAAAAATCAATAAAACCCAAACTTGATTCTTTAAAAAGATCAATAAATCTAATAAACCCTTAGCTAGACTGATTAAGGTCAAAAATGAGAGAAAGAAGACATAACTTATTGATATCAGGAATCAAAGAGGTGACAGCACTACAGATACTGTAGATGTTAAGGCGATAATAAGTGAATATTATGAACACTGTAATGCCAAAATATTCAACCACTTAGATGACTTGGACAAATTCTTTGAACAACACAAGCTCCAAAGCTCACACAAAAAGAAATAGAAGATCAATGTACAAAAATCAATCATGTTCTATATCCCAACAATGAACAATCTGAAAGTGAAACCAAGACAATTCTATTCACAATAGCATCAGAAAGAATAAAAGACCTAAGAATAAATTTTAGAAAAGAAATACAGTACTTGTACCCTGAGAACTACAATACATTGCTGACAAAAGTTAAAAGTATCTAAATGAACGGATAGAAATCCCATGTTCATGGGGTGGAAGACCCAATAGTATGATGGTAATTTTCTCCAAGTTGGTCTACAGATTCAACACCATCCCTAACGAATCCCAGGAGACTTTTTTTTCCCAGAAAACTAATATTAAAATGTATATGAAAAAGCGAAAAACCCAACTAAAACAACTTTGGAAAAAAAAAAAACGAAGATGGAAGACTTGAACCTCCCAATTTCAAAACTTACAAGCATTTATGATACCACCAGAAAACATGAAACACTTAGGAAAAAAAAATATGCAAGATCTGTATGCTGAAAATTATAAATGCTGATGAAAGAAATCAACTTGAGTAAATGGAAACATATACCCTGTTCATGGACTGAAAGACAGTGCTGTTAAGTTGCCAATTTACTGTAATTCCAATCAAACTCCCAGTGGGATTTTTTTTTTTTTTTAGAAATCAACAACATGGTTATAAAATGTATTTAGAAAGGGGCGCCTGGGTGGCTCAGTAGGTTAAGCGTCGGACTCGTGATTTCAGCTCAGGTCATGATCTCAGAGCTATGAGACAGAGCCCTGCACTGGGCTCTGTGCTAGGCATGGAGCCTGCTTAAGATTCTCCCTCCTCCCCTCCCCACACTCCCCTCTATCTCCTTCTCAAATAAATAAGTAAATGTATATAGAAAGGCATTAAGAACTAGAATAGCAAAAGCAATTTTTAAGATGAACAAAGTTGAAGAACTCAAACTACCTGATTTCAAGACTTACTATTAAAGCCACAGTAATTAAGACTGTGCAGTATCAGTGAGGAGATAAACACAGAGATAAACAGAATGGAATAGGGAATCCAGAAATAGACCCACACAAATAAGATCAACTCCTTTTTCACAAAGGTGCAGAAGCAATTCAATGGTACTAGAATTACTGGACATCCATATGCAAAACAATGAATCTTATTCCATACATTACATCATCTGCAATAATTAGCTCAAAAGGGATAATAGACCCAAATACAAAACCTAAAGTTATAAAATGCCTAGAAGAAAAAAATCTCTGTAATGTTGGGTTAAGTGAAGATATTTTATATATGATACTCAAAGCATAATCCATGAGTGAAAAACACTGACAAACCTGACTTAACCAAAATGTAAAAATTTCTTTTCAATAGACAGTGCTAAAACAATGAAAAGACAAGTCACAGAATGGGAGAAAAATATATGCAAAATGCATATCTGATATCTGGACATAAATCCAGAATATACGGGCAACACTTAAGCAACTCAGAGAAAAACAAGCATAAGATTTGAACAGGCATTTTAAAAAAAAAGTGAATGGCAAATTTGCACCCAAAAAGAAGCTCAGCACCATTGTTAACTAAAACCACAATGAGACACCATTACCCACCTATTAGAAAGGCTTTTTTTTTTTTTTTAAGATTTTATTTATTTATTTGACACAGAGAGAGAAATCACAAGTAGGCAGAGAGGCAGGCAGAGAGACAGGGGAAGCAGGCTCCCTGCTGAGCAGAGAGCCTGATGTGGGGCTCGATCCCAGGACCCTGAGATCACGACCTGAGCCGAAGGCAGAGGCTTTAACCCACTGAGCCACCCAGGCGCCCCACAAAGGCTTTTTATTTTTTTAACTGATATTACTTTGGGGCATGTGGGTGGCTGAGTCAGTTAAGCATCTACCTTGGGCTCAGGTCATGATCCCAAGGTCCTGGGATGCAGCCCTATGTTGGGCTCCCTGCTCAGCGGGGAGTCTGCTTCTCCCTCTCCTTCTACTCCTCTCCCTGTTTGTGCTCTCACTCGGACTTGCTTGCTCTCTCCCTCTCAAATGAATAAATAAAAAAATCATAAAACAAAAAAACCTGACAATACTTTACGTCGGCAAGGTTGTGAAGCAACCGGAACACTCAGACATTCCAATGGGAATGCAAAATGGTACTGCCATTTTGGAAAACATTTTGGAAGTTTCTCAGGAAGTTCAGTAGACGCCTATCATATGATTCAGTGACCCTGCTCCTAGACATTTACCAAATAAAGTACAAATGCATGTTTACACAAAATGCTACCTGCAAATATTCTGGCAACTTTTTCACAAATTTAGAAAACAACCTAAATATGCTTTGGCTGATGAATGAGTGGGCAGACAGCCCCGTATCTATACAATGGCCTAAGTCTCAGCAATGAAATGTAAGAACTATTTATACATGCAACAACTTTTCAAATCTCAAATCTAAGTGAAAGAATGCCATGTGCTGCATAATTCCATTTAAGTGATATTCTGGAAAAGCCAAAACTATACAAAGAAAACAGATTGGTGTTTGCCAGAAGCAGGGGCTAGAGGGAGGGACTAACTATAGAGATGCAAGAGATGATTTGGGGGAATGTTTGAAATGTTCTGTATCTTGATGGCCAACACTTTCTGATTTCAAAACTTAATACCAGGGGCATCTCAGTGGCTCAATCACTTAAGCGTCTAACTTTGTCTAACTTGGGCTCAGGTCACGATCTCAGGGTCCTCAGATCGAGCCCTGCATCGGGCTCTCTGATCAGTGGGGAGTCTGCTTCTCCCTCTGCCCCTCTCCCCTTGCTCTCGTGCTTGCTCACTCTCTCTCAAATAAATAATCTTCAAAAAAAAGGAAAAAAATTAATACCATTTGCAGTAGCACCAAAAGACATAAAATACGACATATCTTAAAGAGGTTGAATTTTGCTGTGTATGAATTTTATCTCAACCAAAAGGCTGAATTTTGCCATATGTGAACTATATATATCTCAATATTCTCTTAAACACGATGTCCATTGCCCCTTGTACAAAGAAGCATCTAGAATCATGTGTGGCCCATAACAGATCCTTGATACCTACTTGTTGAATGGATAGATACAGTCACTACTATAAGAACTGACTTCTCATCATTGTAGGGGCTACTGTTTAGTCCATTCACTGCCTCACACCCCATTCTCCTTCTGGTAATACTGATCCTCTAGCCAGTCCTGAGCACACGGACAGTCTTTCCTCGGGATTTTTCCCAACTGAAGCTAGGGATAAAGGTACTTTGTTCCTTTCTGGTCCTAGAATATGTGCCAGTCCTTCTGGGGCCTGAGGCTGCCGTGAGGAGGAGAGGTAGAAAAGAGAGAGAGCAGGAAAGAATCCACAGCGTGGAGCCCTTGGACCTGGTTGTCCTGAGGCCACATCCAGCCCTGGCTAAGTTAGGTGCTGTGAGTCAGCAAATATCCTCCGCCTTTTTAAATAAAACTGGTTTCTAGCATCTGCCAGCAAAGATTTTGAAAACCAGTAATAACAGTAACGGCGACTCTAAGAGCCGACCTAATGACCTGCTCTCTCTGCCAGGCAAAGTCAGGCCTGACCACAGCCCTGGGAGTTAGGTGCCCCTGTCACCCATGTGTTATCACCGGCACCCTCGTAGAGGGCGAGTGGTGTGTCGAGGTCTCGCCATCAATCAGTACAGCTGGTGGAATTTGTATCCAGGTGGCACAGACACCACAGACCGCCTAGACCTGAAGCCATGGAAGGGGAAAGCTCCCGACTTTAAAATCAGTTTGCAGCCGTGGTTCTCAGCGGGGGCTGCACCTTACAACCACCTGGGGCGCTCAGAAAGCACTGCCATCAGCCAGGCCGCACCCGGTGACCAGGCAAATAGCAATCTCCGGGTTAGGATCTGGAGCATTGGTGTTTTTCGTAAAGCTCCCTGGTGATTTTCAGGGTGTGTTTCTGGTCGAGAGCCCCCTTCCCAAAGGGTTAGGATTTGTCTTGACCACAGAAAACACTGCATCCTCCTCCCTGCTCCATAAGAGAGAGTACAGAAATGTGCTTGCTCCTCCACAGGATTCAGCTGGGATCCAGGGTTAAATTGGGATTTCCAGAATTAAATTGGGGATCTTGGTAAAAACATTTTGAAGGCAAAAAAAAAAAACAAAACAAGGCTTCTTCGCAGGGATTTTTAGGGAGAAAAATATATAAATAGATAGATAGGCTTTTATAGTATTGTTTATTTGGGCCACAAAGAAAGGTGGCCAGAAAAGTAATCCTAAATCATGTTAAGCCCCCAGTGATGCTGGCTTTTGCCATACATCCAACTATCAAAACAGGAGAGACGCAGGAAGAATATTATCTGAGCCTCAGTGATACCATAATCACTCCATGTTTGGGTTTTAACACCTGAATCCTGACTCTTATATGATAGCTATAATAACATATGTCCCCCGGACAATGGGGCTTTCTGCCATATTTTCATTTCATTTTCAGGGAGTGTCTAAAAGGACAAAGACTTTTTCTTGGGGGGAGACTTGAGGAAGATACAGTTTGGGGTCCGTCACTACGTTGATCCATCAGTCTGTCAGGGGTTTGTAAGGAACTCATTCATCACCCCATTATTCTTCTCTTTTCCTGCAAGGAGAGTTGCCCGTGAGCTTTTCAATGTGGCCTTTTAGACAGAAATAAAGCTGTCCCTTTCCCAGCAAGGAGTTTTATTATATTCTCTCGATGAGACGGAGGTATGTTGGATTCTGGCCCCTGGGACAGAAAGGATGACAGGGTTGAAAACATTAGCTTGCACCTGCTGGAAGTGTTTGGGCCCATCTGCCAAGCAGACATGACCTCATACGACCCTTTCTGCTTTATGTCTCCGGACTAATTCTCGGGCCCTACTGAGGAGGCGGCCCCCGCCTCAGGCCACTTTCTGTAAAGGTCCCTTTTCCAGATGTTAGGCTTGTGTGCACTGGTGGGTGGGGAGTGTAGCCCTAGACCCAGCGGGGGTGGGAGTGAAAAAGATGAGATTTGGACCCAGGCAGTCTTGGGGGCTGTATTAGCCAACTCCAGCTGCCCTAACAAAACGCCTCTACCTGCGTGGCGTAAGCGACAGAAATTCCTTTTCTTTCTCACAGTTCGGAGGCAAGAAGTCCAAGATCACGGTGCAGTAAAATTCGGCCCCTGGTAAGAAGTCTCCCCTGGCTTCTAGACAGCCCTTCTCTCCCTGTGCCCTCACATGGTGGAGGGAGAAAGAGCTCTGGCTTCTTCCTCTTCTTAGAAGGCACGAATCCCATCAGGGGCAACATCATTCTCATGATCTCATCCCAACCCGATCACCCCGCAAGGGCCTCACTTCCAAATATCATCACACGGGGGTTTGGGCTTCAGTATATGTATGGACTTGTGTATGTGTGTTGGTGGGGACGGGACACAAACATTCAGTCCGTTCACTCTCTGAGCCTAGATTCATCAGGAACCTTTCCATGGCAAGCAGAAAACCCAGATCAAAACTGGACTGAGCACAGAAATGACATCGTTGATTCGCCTGGAAAGTCCAGGAAAATTTGAGCGGGAGATGTGTCTGGATTCAGAGGCTCCAAGGATAACAGCGAGAAGCGTTCTCTCGTCTTCCAGTCTCTTTCCTCGGTGTTGGCTTTATTCGGTTAGGCTAGGATGTCCTATCTCTGGCATGCCACAGCCTGCGCCCGCGAGCCAAGAAGAGAAGATGGCACGTTCCCTACATTTGCAACAGAAGGTGCCCATCTGGCTCTCATTGGCCTCGCAGGCCCATCTCCGAACCAGTAAAAGGGTAGGGGGGCAGGCTCTTCAGATTGGCCAGTTCTCAGCCACAAAAAGCCAAGAGTCAATACTCCTCGAGCCACATGCTCACGACAAATGGGGAAATGTTGAATAAGACAGTGGATGCCCACTCCAGAACCCCAATTTCTTAGTCCATAAACGGGGAAAATGATATCAAACTTCCAAGGTGCCTGTGAGAGCAGAATTAAGTAATACGTGTTAAGGAAATAATGCAGGCACCACCAGCACCAGCTGGGACTAAATAAATAATTTATTGTGCATGCCCATGGGCACACGTGCCTGTAATCCAATGTTCCAATTCCGTAAGGATGGTGTGCCCTTGACATTCGTGCTTTCCCTACCATAGCCAACCTACACCTGTAACCCACAGGAGGAAGTGTTCCTCAGGCACAATGGCCCTCCTGAGGCAAAACGTGAGTTACTGAGACCTCAGCAAGGATGAATAACTCTTCCAAAGGGACATCTCCACAGTCTCCCCACAGGGAGAGACCAATGCCCCCTAAATGCTTTGGTTGAGGAAGACACCAGGGTCTTCAGTGGAATTACCCACTGAAATGCAAGGAGACGAAGGAAGGACTTTACCTTCAATGACCGCTGTTAGGTTGGTTACCACTCAGCACAGAAGCACGGATTACTGGTTGTAGGACTTGATAGCCACACCGGAGGGAGAAGGGAAAGGAAGGCATACAAGGTGACAGCGGAGAGAGGAGAGGGGCTCTAATCTCTGCTTTTAAATTTTTCTGGGGGCAACTTTCACACACTTCTGTCTCAAATCTGGGCTCACAAGACACTTAGAAGAATAACACAGCTACAGTCTAGAGAGCATTCTCCATGGGCTAGACTCTAGGTGTGGCACTCAGAAGCAAGATTTTATTTAATCCACTTCCCACAGTGCCCTACCTGTGTGGCCTTGGGCTTGCCTTCTCTCTCTCTCTCTCTTTTCCTTCTCTCTTTTCTCTTTCTTTTTCTTTCTTTCTTTCTTTCTTTCTTTCTTTCTTTCTTTCTTTCTTTCTTTCTTTCTTTCTTTCTTTCTTCTTTCTTTCTAGCTAAAATATCCAACAATAAGGGGCAAACATATATTTACTATACACTGGGCGTGTCTTTACATGTATTGACTAATTTAAGCTTTGTAATATCCCTCTAAGTATTGCTATTCCTTCTGTTTTATTTTATGCTAAGGTTCAGAGAGGTTAAGTAATTTGCCCAAGGTTGCATGGCTAGGAACTGACAGAGCCCAGATTTGAACACAGTTGAAGTCCGAGCTCTGGGTGTCTATACCGTCTCCTAACACTGAGCTTGTCTAACAGAACGTTCAGGAACATAAGCTGTTATTGTTGTTTCTCTATGCTGATAGGAAGATGTTAAGAGTGGAGGAAAATTTTTCATCAACATTGTCATTGTTATAAGTTTTGACAAAGGCATTTTCAAAGGTATTTGGTTTTGGAAAACAAAAAATAAAATAAAACAAAACAAAACAGGCCACTTGGGGGGCTCAGTTGGTTAAGTGTCTGCCTTTGGCTCAGGTCATGATCTCAGGGTCCTGGGGTCAAAGCCCTACATCAAAGCCCCTGTGTCTCCCTCTCTCTCTCTCTGTTCCTCCCCCCTGCTCCCACTTTCTCTCTCTCTCAAATAAATAAAATATTCTTAAAAAATAATAATAAAACAAATGAACATGTGCTACTACGTATCACTTAGAGGTATTTAGAGCAAGCAACAGAAACCTACCCTCTGTAACACACCCAAGAAAGAACTAATTATTTACTGAAATGATACTTGGAAAGTCACAGAAATGAAGGGGAGAGATACATATCTATATGATACATATCTATAGATCAACATATAGACAAAAATATAGTATATAGATACAGATGGATATGTTAATCAAAATGGGATTAAGATGGGAAAACACCTTTCATAATGTCCATGTGTATCAATGTATTTACTATATTCACTGTGATGGGTGTTTTAAAGATCTTAGAATTTTATTTGTCAGAGACAGGAGCAGAAACTCATCAACAATCTCAGAAACAAATGACTTTGCTTCAATCACCTCCCACCCCTGTGAGTCTTGGCTCAAGACTCAGATTGTCAAGAGAGAGCTCGGATTGCCCAGTGTGGTCACTGACTCAGCCCTGTAGGCAGGGGTGGGGTTCCGAGCCACGCAACACAGGCAAGGGGTAGTTTCCCAAAGGAAGTGACACAGAACAAAGAGAAAAACAAAAACAAAACAAAACAAAACAAAAAAACAATGACAAATACAACTACTATTGTAACACCAGGACTCCTAAGAATGACAGGACCTCATGGGAGGGGAGGTCCTCATCTATCACTGGAAGAGCTTCCAGATGGTCAGAAAGGGCTCAAGTTACAGCCCTGTTACACTCCATCAAGAGTCTCAAGTGTCTCCAACCTGCCTTGAGATTCAAGGCCAGAGCCGGGTAAGGACCTCCTGCGGCACCCAGAAGAAAATGCTAACTGGATTTATGGGGCATGGTACTGATAAACCCATTGACCATGGGCCATAATTCAGTGTGCTGATGGACAAGCAAATGGCACTAAGCTTTGTCATAACTAGACAGACCCCGAGCCCGATTTATGTGTTGAGTGCAAACTGCTCCCAGGGGTACCCAATATGACAGGTCTAAATTGCCTTTTCCATCTTTGCTTCTTGACTCCTTCCTCAGGGTCTGAAAGGATTCACTAGGCAGCATGACCTTTTCAAGGTCATCATTGCTTGTTACCTCTGTGCCTGGAGCTGCACCCGCAGAAATAGCAAACACACCACACCCATGACAACTGCCTTTGAAATGGGACACAGCTGCTGCTGGACATTGTTGGAAACACTCCAGAAGGAGATAGCACCTCCTCTGCCTTTCCAGGAGAGCTGCTTCCAAGATGCAATGAGCATATAACATTTATTTGTTTATTCTTCCAACACACGGTGATGACCATTAAGAAACAGACTGTCTGCTAGAGAGTTATGGTGAGAAAAATAGGGAAGAGGCAGCTTCCACCATCAAGTTTCTCACAGCCTAGTCGAAACAGAACATAATAGAAAATATACTAAAAGAGGAGTGAAAAGACCTTGGTTCTTATCCCACACGGACCACTTATCTAGCTACTCAGACTCAAGCATATCACTTAGACTCGTTAACCTCCACTTTTCTGGTCTAAAAGATGCCACTAATAGGAAGTCTATACTTGTACCAAAAGGCCGTTCAGAACCTCAAACCATCTAGAGCACACCGAATTGTGTGATCCACCACACTCTGTAAAGTCAGAATGACTCTTACATCCGTGTTCATTATCACGCATTTCTTGAGCACCAATTATTTGCAGACTCATGCCAAAGACTTGAGACTTGAATCCACTGCGGTGCTTTAGACTTCAAATAAGTCTATTCCTATTTTGGTTAGTTAGTTAGAGCTGTATGACAAAACATGGCAGACTGGCTGGCTTCCTCACAGTTCTGGAGGCTGGAAGTCTACGATCAAGGTGCTGGCAGGGTTGGTTTCTGGTGGGCCCTCTCTCCTTGGCTTGCAGATGGCACCTTCTTGCTGTGTCCTCCTATGGTCTCTCCTATGTGCAAGGAAACTCTCAGTGTCTCTTCCTCTTATTAAAAGGACACCAGTGTATTTGAATTAGGGCCTCACCCTTACAATCTCATTCCATTTTACCTCTTCCAAGGCCTTATCTCCAACTGCAGTCACCTTGGGTTGGGGTTTCAACGTATAAATTTCGAGGGGGATACAATTCAATTCATAACACTATTCAAACTGACTAAATTAAGTCTTATAACATAACAGGAGGTTGAGGGGGAAGAAGGCTTCAGGTTCTGCCAACACAGCAGCTCAATATTGGTATCAGGAACTCAGGATTTTCCATTGTATATATACATGACATCTTCTTTATCCGCTCATCTGTTGATGGGCATCTGGGCTCTTTCCATAGTCTGCCTCTTGTGGGCATTGCTGCTATAAACATTGGGGTACCTTTTCAGTGCCTTTTCAGATCACAATGGTGATGGGCATTAGGAATGGCATGTGATGTAATGAGCACTGTGTGTTATATGCAACAGATGAATCACCGAACTCTACATCATACACTATGTGTTAACTAATTAAGTTTAAATAAAATAAGTTTTTTTAAAAAAAGGGAATTCAGAATTTGCCTGCACCCCATGCCCCTGCCCCACTCCACAGAGTGGCCTTCTTCCCCAGCCCAGCTCCCCTCACACGACTACCTGCAGAAACCAGGGGAGGGAGCCTCTCTAATTCCAGCATAGTGAAGGAGAAACACTGGATCTCTTTTCCCAGAAGCCCTCAGCAAGGTCCTCCTAGCGTCTCATTGGCCCACACTGGCATGGGCCCGTCCATCCCTGAACCAGTCACAGAGGAGGGAAATGGGCTTAGCATGACTGGTTTGGATAGATGACCTGAAGCCACACAGATGTGTGGAGTCAACTGTGCTTCCTTTCCTCGAGTTTAAATTCTAAGGATGAAAAGGCTAAAGTGTCATCTAAAGATCTTCATATTCTAAAGATGTAAGGCTAAGGGAGTATGTATACCTATTCTCTGTATCCATCTGGTCAGAAAAGACAGAAAGTTTGGAAGTGGATTTCAAATGAAGAGACTGTTTCATGGGGGAAAGAGGCAATTGTGTGACAAACGTTTTGCCACTTGGGAGAGAGAGGGACTCCTTTCTGAGCACCTATGTGCCAGCTACTGTGTGGGTTACTAGCCTGTGGTTTCACTGCACGCTCATACCACACCTAGAATACTGGTAGGATGAAAGTTGTCTCCCTAAAGAAGAAACAGGCCCAGAAATTCTAGAAGTGTGTTCAAGGTCACACAGCTAAGAGTAAAACAGAACCATCATCTAGCTGTGTCTGGCTCCACATCCGTATTATTTGCAGAGCATCAAGATGATTCTTAAAGATAGTTGGAGACTCTCCCTCCACGATTTCCTCCTTTTGTAATAGCTACAACAATCATGAGTACCATTTACTGAGTGCTCACTATGTGCCAGGGATTGTACGGAATATTTAAAACATAGGAGCAACAACAAAAACACAATATATGTAGGAACTAAACACCCCCCTCCCCTCGCAAAAATGAATGCACTAGAGAAAAGTTCTTATAAAGGCCTTTTTAAAACACCTGAATAGATTAAGACAAACATCAGGTTCGCAAATAGGATAACTTAAAATGATAAGGATATTAATTTTCCCCCAACGTTAATCCATGGACTTAATGCAGTTCTGATCAAAGTTCCAGCAAAATTTTTATAGGAGTTTGAAAAACTGATTCTAAAATGTATACAGAAACTTAAAAGGCATGAATACATAAGGTAATTGTGAGGGAAAAAATGGGACTAGAGGAAGGACTCACTTTGCTGAATATTAAAACATATTGCTAAGTGAAAATAATTCTTTTTTAAGTGTGGTGTCATCTTAGGAACAGATAAATAAATCACTGAAGGAACATATGGATTCCAAAAATAGTACTACATATATAAGAGATTTGGTGTTATACCCCAATTGGGAAAGATTGAAATATTTGGTAGATTTTATTGGGAAAATTGGTTCCCTGTATGGGAAAAATAAAATTGGATTCCTTCCTTCACACCTGAATGCAAAAGACAAATTATAAAAGTAATCAAAGAAAATGGAGGAAATACCTTCATGACTTTAGACCTGTGCAGATTTGAAAGCAACATCTAAAAAGAGCCAGCATAAGGGAGAGACTTGAAGTGTCTGACCACATTAAAACCATGATTTCTGCTCAGTAAAGGTCATAATCTACACACCTGTAGACCACAAGAAGATGTGTGCTATGTCCAAAACTGGTCTCATGTTGAAATCTAGAGAAACCCCTACAACGCAGCAAGAAAAAAAAAAATCAGGAAACTCAAAGGAAAAATGGGTAAAGTCTATGAAAAGAAAATTAATAGAAGAGGAAACATTAATGGCTAACAAGTATATGAAGAGATACTCAACTTCATTAGTAATCAGAGAGAAGCAAATTAAACCAACAATGATCTACCACTTTATACCCATCGTATTGGCAAAAATTACAAAGTCAGAGAACATCAAGTGCTATGGAGAAGTGCAAACTAAGCGGCTACCCAAATAGAAAACTCTTAGTGCTTGGGACAATTAACTGCTTATCCACCCAACGGTCTCCATGTCTGGATACAGGCCCCAGAGAAACTCTCCCAAAAAACCATAAGGATGCATGCATGAGGCAGTTCACCATATTTTCTTTGTGACAGCAAAGACTCTGATGTCCCTGTTTGATCATCACTAGGGAAATGGATACGCGAATTGTAGTCTATACATATGTTGTCTCCCAGGCCATGGTCAGAATGTAATTAATTAGATTTACATACATTGAGGAGATGTCAAAAATAGAATGTTGAGTGGAAAAAAGTGAGGTTTGAGGTCCCAAACCACTTATGCAATCAGAGCCAATTCTGCATTTTATCAACTATGTACTTATATCTAAATTAACATATGAAGGGAGAACTGGAGAAATCTCGATTCCTATACTAGAAGTAACACCTGTGGTGTGGGAGGAGTTAAAGGAAGAACTGGAGATGAGGGAGATCATGTAATAGAAGGAAAAAACCATGGAGAACTTGCTCTGACCCGTGGATCTCAATGAATCTACTCTGTGTCCCTTGGACAACCAATCTTGCTCACCAAAATGGTGGGGATGCTGCTCTCGGGGCATTGTCCCATTTTATCCTCACAAAAAAAATGCTAGGAGGCAAGTATTACTGTTTGTCCTATTTTTGGTTTTGAAAACAGAGGGGGTAGGCAACTTTCCCAAGGCTGTGGAGTAAGTAAGTGGTAGGTCAGGGATCTGAAATAGTCTGTGTGCTTCCGGACCCTCACACTTAGCATCACACTGTACCTGTGTTTAAATGTCTGTGTTTAAAGCAGAACACTACTGAAGTTCAGTGTGGTGGGGCATAACAAAGTACAAGTCCACTAAATTACTTCACTTGCATTTGAGTTTTCTCAGTTTCTAAGATGTCCACTGATATGGGCTTATTTTTAGTGGACTAGCAACACCTGACCCAGCAAAACAACAACTTCAGCTCCACAATTTCACAGCTTCTAATGCAAAACCAACCCAAAACAAAAACTGTTTCTTGCAGCCCATCTTTCTGCATGACGCAGCAACTTGTACCGTAGACCATCTCTTCCCAAATAAGTTGCATAAGATTTTCAGTGCCAACTGTACAGTTATATAAGAGTCAGAATCCATATAAACTCAATACAACATTTTGCTTCACTTTAACGAAAACTCCCAGCAGCAAATTTGCTTTCTGAAATTATATTATAGCAAAAATGCAGTCTTGGGACTTCCTGAGAACCAGGTATTGGTAGCCTTAGGTAATGCCTGGCACGTTGTCTGTGCTTGTTAAATGTTAAGTGAATGGGTAAAATGGATGGCTAGGTGGGTGGAGGGTGGAGGATGGATGGATGGATGGATGGATGGATGGATGGATGGATGGATAGGTGGATGGATGGATGGATGGATGGATGGATGGATGGATGGACAAATGGATGGATGAGTGGACAGAAGGATAGATGGATGGATGGATGAGTGGACAGATGGATGGATAGGTGGGTGGATGGATGGGAGGTGGGTAAATGAGTGGGTAAATTATATGCATTCTTGGCTCCATGGCTGGGATTTTTAACTAACGACATAACCTAAAAGCTTCCATGAGTACATGAAGGTGAGTACAGCCCTTGAAAAAAAGCCCTTGAAAATTTCACTGCTATTTTAAGCTGCTATTTTCTCTTAACTTTCATGAAACTCGTTAATCTGCCAATGACTACTCCGAAAGCACAAGCAGCCTGCAGGATGACAGCAGTGTGCCTTAGTTCAAAAGCCATCCTAGGGACCTTGAAGACTTTGGAAACTGCTTCTTGTTCTTTCTTCCCTTGCATTTTCGCCTCGTCTTGGAATTGGGAGGAAAGAGAAGAAAACTCATCATTAGCTCAACAGAATGTCAGCGCTTTCAAACAGAGAAAGCTACATCAGACTGTGGGCGCAGCTCTCGTGTTCTTAGATGCCCCGAGAAATGCGTTTCCTTGAGATGCCCTTTCGAACTGCCGGTTCCATCTACCAGAGTCCCAGCTTCCGCTGCTAAATACCGAACTCGCTGCCCCTCTCCACACTTCGAGCTGGTTTGCCTTCTCTCTCAGTGCTCCCACACTGGGCAAAGTCACCAGAATCCCATATCCACTGCACCCAGGATACAGACCGGGACTCAAGAAACTAGAGACTAACAAGTGAAAAATTACAATTCAGATTCCTAAAACAATCGTTTCGGTTTCCATAAAAGATTTCCCCGCTGGAGTCAATTTCACGTGAGCTTTGTCCAGTGCCATTAAGCAGTGTTCTACCTGCTCACAATTTATAAGGAGCTCAAGTAGAGACTCAGTAACATAGACACAGCTTTCTCTTCATAAAATGTCCGTGCCGCTTTCTGCATGGTAATCTGGCCTAATAGAGCCTTCATTAACCTATCTATGTTGGAATGCATGAACATCCTGAAGACCCCTCTCTTTAGCTTCTATAATATTTTTCTCAATTCTGTCGAAGGAAGAAATTTCAGGATTATAGGATTATACTTTATGAATGCTAGTTCCTGGCTTTGGGTCAGTTCCTTAAGCATCCTAAGCCCAAATTTGCTCATGTGTAAAACAGAAAGAGAAACACTCGCCTCCAGGGTTGTTGTAAAGATTTCTTCATCCAGTATGTAATTTTTGAGAACCTGCTCCTCTCTGCAAGGCTCTAGAGGGAGGGAGAATTGGGGACCAAGGATAACACATGAGTGCTATGAGGTCGGAAGTTCATAGATGAGCAAGAGGCGTAGGTCAGTCAGCACTGGTCTAAGAAATAAGAAAATCGGACTCTGAGTCATTTAGGCCTAAGTGGAAATCTTGCTTCCACCACTTCCTCACTGCATGACCCGGGGAAGTAACTTAACCTTCTTCAGCCTCGGCTTAACTCTGGAGATAATAATACCTCTCTCCTGGTTCCGTAAAGATTACATTAGATATGACCCGATAAGACACTCAGCACAGGATCGAGACCATAAAAAGTATTAAACAATGACATTCCGTGTTATGGGAAACACAAGATGGGATGAGCACACGTGAATGTGCCTAGCACACTGTCTGATATGCAGAGGGCATGCTGTAAATGTTAGTCCACACCCCTGTCTACATTAACTCTCCTCCCACAAATTAAGTCATCGCTTAATTCGAGGAAGGCAAGGAAAGAGCTACAAATGGACCCAAGATCTTAGAGATGCAAGGCTGGGAAAAGAGAACAGTGGCTGGGTGCCTGGAAATCTCATGCTAAACTCTCTGGGGCACAGCTGAGTACAACTACATTCACAAGGAACTCCTGAGCTTTCGGGGCAGGGCAGGAGGAAGACTGGGCATGGCACAGGTAAACCCCATATCCACAGAGTACGAATATGGGACAATGATGAGTAATTCTTTTTTTTTAAATAACTGACACATAATGTATTACTTTTTTCAGAGTTTCTTTTTTAAAGGTTTTATTTATGTATTTGAGAGAGAGAGTGTGTGTGTGTGCATGAGTGGGGTGCAGGGGAAGAGGGAGAGGGAGAAGCAGACTCCCTGATGAGCAAGGTGCGTGACACAGGACAGATCCCAGAACCCTGAGATCATGACCTGAGGCGAACATAGATACTTAACCAACTGAGCCACCCAGCTGCCCCGACCATGAGAAATTCTAATAATGAGAATTCTTGAGACTACGGTATATCTGCTGGGCCAAGATGGTCTGAGGAGCAGGGGGCTGGAGCAGGTGCTCCAGTCTGAAGACAGTCCATTGTACAATAGTGACCACTGAGAACACAAGAAAAAAGAGAGCGGATGTATTATCATAGACATCAGTAACAGTGGTGCTGGACATGTTCTACACATCAGACTTCCCTGAAAATTATAAAACACAGGTGTTTAGGATTCTTTTGGAAGCAAGTGGCAGAAACTCAACACAAAGAGACTTAAGCAAAAAAATTAGAATTGATTCGCTTGCCTAACTGATGGGTAAGACTTCGGGCATGATTAGATTCAAGAATTCAAATAAATGGTCTCAACAGGAATGTGTCTTCCTCCATTTCTCAGCTGTTTTTTTCTGTTTCGTCTTCCTTCAAGAGTACTCTTCCCATGGAGAGGAAAGATAACCATAAGCAGGTTTATATCTTGTTCTTTCAAGAATGCCAATCAAGGGCGCCTGGGTGGCTCAGGTCATGATCCCAGAGTCCTGGGGTTAAGTCCCACATCGGGCTCCCTGCTTAGCAGGAAGTCTGCTTCTCCCTCACCCACTCCCCCTACTTGTGTTCTGTATCTCGCTGTGTCTCTCTCTGTCAAAAAAATAAATAAAATCTTAAAAAAAAAAAGAAAAAAAGAATGCCAATCAAGAAAGTCCTCATTTCCACTAGTTGTAGTAAAAATCCCAGGATTCTTCCTGGCTCTGATCAGTTCACCTTGAACAAGGATGTTTTGGCTGGCCAGGTCTAGGTAATAGGGCCACCCCTACAACTAGGAAGAGAGCCCATGTGAACCACCTGCCCTCAAGGAGAAGAGAGATGTTATTACTCTAAGAGGGGCCATGAATCTGTGCACAGGTTAAAAAACCCCACCTGTCGACTGCACTTTCCTGCTGCTCTTTTTTCTAGGCATCCATACAACATCTGAGAACATATTCAGAAGTTACTCAATCTCAAAAGATAACAGCAGGGGTCAATAGAGAAATGGACTCAGAAATGTCATCATGACAGTTAATTGTGGGAAATTTATCAGCCTGATTGATCATGCAACATTTAACTTCACGAATACCAAGCCTACAAGTGGTTTTCTTTTGACAAATGTGAGGCAAGGTTTACCAAAACTAGCAGATATGACTGTGACTTACAAAATGAAAAAAGTAAACAAGAAATACAATTTGATACGATTTAATAAAAGATTTGTTTCCACCACTTCTCCTGAGGACCTCGGTACATTTTCTTTTTAGAGACAGTTATTATCTCTACCTTTATTGAACAAAGGCACCGGAACACAGCTGCTGAGGATCTGTAAAGAAAATCACTTTTATTAATAAGACTGTTATTAGCAGGGGGAAAAAAATCCATGTTTGGGGGTTTGCACTGAAGTTACAGGCCATTTCAAAGAAATATGGCCAAATACTACCAACATTATTTCAGCCAATTTCATGATCAAATGTCCTATTAGGTGGCTTAAAATTTTTATAGAGATTGTAAATCAGAACTATTTTCTATTTGCCCTAAATATTTAGGTGCTACAGGGGAAGCAGATCAAATTAAAGGGTATTGTGCACATTTTTTACTGGGATCTCCCAGGGATATAAATCATTCCACTTGCAGCATGGAGTTCTTCAGTAAACATGTTCGTGATAACGACATTCGATGCTCCTCCATTGCTTTCATTAGAAGGATGATCTGAGTAACAACAGCAGTGCCTGGTTCTTCCCATCTTCAAAATTTGCCAAGATTCAGGGTGCCTGGGTGCCTCAGTGGGTTAAAGCCTCTGCCTTCAGCTCAGGTCATGATCTCAGGGTCCTGGGATCGAGCCCCACATTGGGCTCTCTGCTCAGCAAGGAGCCTGCTTCCCCCTCTCTCTCTGCCTGCCTCTCCACCTACTTGTGATCTCTCTTTCTCTCTCTGCCAAATAAATAAATAAAATCTTAAAAAAAAAATTTTGCCAAGATTCAAAGGCTACCACTCTAAGTTTCCCTGAGTTTTCCCAAGTATTCCCTGCAGGAATACATTCTGAGCTACTTATTCCATTGGTTCAGCCCTGAACAATACCATAGGACAAGAATCAGAAGACAGGAGGAACAGAGAAAGATCTGTAGACATGCAGGAAGGACTCATTCTTTTTAGGAACAGAGAGTCAATATCTATCAAACGTGAAGATGCATATCCCTTGATCTAGCAGTTTCTGTTTAGAGATTTAACCTATGATGCACTCATACGTGTGCATAAAGATAGATGTTCCGGGATACTTAATGCAGCCTTGGTTATAGCAGCAAAAGATTGGATACAATCCAAATGTCTTTCAATAAGGCTCTGATTAAATAAATTGCAGCATGGCCTCACGGTGGAAAACAATACGGCTATTAAACACAATGAAATGGGACTAGCTGAAATGAAATCACACTACCTCTAAGATACATGGTGCAATAGGAAAAAGGAGCGGGGGGGAGATGCAGAGGAACAAGGGTTGTAGGATGCCATTGGGTATTTTCTTTAATGTCAGAAAATATTTGGTTCTGTGTGTTAACTCTACTGGAATTAAAGAGTTCATTACAAAATTTTTTTGGTTGTGTACACACAGGATACCTCCAAAAAGAAACCCAGGATTTCCCTCTTTGGAAGGTCCAGCCTTATTATGTTCACTGTTACATCTGTCAGTACTACTTTTTGAAGTTCTTACTACAAATTTCCATATGTAGTTTTTTAAGTAAAAAAAAATATTTTTTTTGAGAGAGAGAGAGAGCGCTGAGGGGGAAGGGTAGGGGAAGAGAGAGAAAATCTCAAGCAGAGTCCACAATGAGCATGGAGTCCAACATGGGGCTCAATCTTGCGACCCTGGAATCCTGTCCTGAGCCAAAACCAAGAGTCAGAGGCTTAAGTCCCTGAGCCACCCAGGTGCCCTTTAAATAGCATTTTAAACAAAAAGAAATATGGTGTGTTGCCATAAATCTCAGAAGAAATAGAAAAGATTTCTTGAAAAAAATGGGAAAACTATTCACAGACATTAGAGTTCTGAAGACATGGAGAAGAACCTCATTTCCTTGGATGGTACGAAAGATTGGACGAGTGGTCCCAAATCTTCACACCCTCCACTACAGCACTGAACATCCTTGTACCTTCGAAATTTTCTCACTGTGGGTGGAGTGTCCTTCCTGACCCATGGGTGTCAGTCGTGGCCACATGACTTGCTAGGGCCAGCAGTGTGAGCAGAGGTAACACAAGTAGAGGCTTTCCATGTGCCTCTGTGATTCTGCTTGATCTCTTACACTCCTGCCATCCACCCTGAGAAGATCAAACCCCGGGAGCCAGTGGTCCCAGGATGAGGAGATACGCACAGCCCACCTGGGCCAACCCATAGCCTGGAATCAAGCAAGCTAAGAGACGAGTCCAAGAGAATCACAGCCTACATGCAGACCTGTGCGACAAAAATCATTTGGGCTGTAAGCAAGGATCAGGGACACGTATGTTCCACAGCTTTATCACACCCATTTCGGACTGATACAGATGGGAAGACTGAATTACTTCCTTTCGCTGTCTTCTACCTCCCCTAGGATATTATTCCCGATTAACTCTACCCCTACCTTAGACTGTGATCTTTTCACTGACAGGAACCGTGTGTTATCTCTCCATGTCCCTCGACTTCTGCACAGTGCCTGGCACGGAATTTTAAAAATCAAAACTATCTTTCTCTGACCACCCTATCTGAAGTACTTGCCCCAGCCCACAGTCCTCACCATATCACACAGATCATTAATCACCATCTGTAATTATCCTATTATTTTGTTATCTGGTCTCCCTCCCTGGAACATAAACTCCCCAGAGGAAATAAATCAAGGAATGTGGAAAAAAAGACTTCCTTACTCTGATTTTTATAAGCTTTCAGATATCTGTTTTACCACGTTCTCCAAATTTCTTAGCCTGCCCCTCAAGACCTTGCAAAAGCTGGCCCCAAATGGTTTCCAGTTCTATCACCCATTGCTCCCCTTAGGTAATAACATGCCACTCTCCACTGTCTCCCACTCACCACCCACACTTTGTCTTTTTCTGCAACATTATCCATGATATTCCCTCAACAAGTTCCCTCTAACAAGAGTACTCTTCTGTACCCCCGTGCTTATCTAAATCCTGGCCATTTGTATTTTTGTGGAGTAGGTTCAGCTATGATTAACTGTGAAACTCAAAACACTAGGGACTAAACAATCTAAAAGTATATTTGTTTCTTTTGCTTAATAAATTTAGAAGTAATCAGAATAAGATTGGAAAGGTAATTATGGTTTCAGAAGAACAAGATCCTCCTTGTTTATTGTTCTGCCACAGGTTCCTTCCTAAACTCACTCCCTGACCCAGAATGGCTGCTTCAGCTCCAGCTATTACATTCTCATTCCAGTCATTAGGAAGGAGGAAAGATGGAAGAAGAGCACTGCCTCCTCCTTGTAAAGAAATACACGCCCCCTACCCCCAAGATTCATACACACCACTTTCACTTACATGTCATCCAAAATAGCTAAGCAGATACACCTAGCTGCATGGAAAACTTTATTAGTTAGTTTTGATATATCACAAACCACTGCCTCCTAACATAGCATCTTAAAACAACAAGCATTTATCCAGCACATGATTCCATGAGTTGGTAATTTGGGCTGAGTTCAGCCAGGCAGTTTTTGTGCCCTTGGGTTAGTCTACTCATGTACTTGTAGTTAACTATCTGGTTGGCTGGGTGGTGGCTGGTCTAGAATGATCTCAGCTAAGAAAGTCTGTCTCTGTTTCCAAAGGGCTCCTATCCTGCAGAAGGCTGACCCCGGCTTAGTCACATATGATGGCTGTGCAGGGTCCCAGAAGGTTGAGTGGAGGTATGCAAGGCCTCTGGAGGCCTAGGCTCGGGATCGGAAAGATGTCGCTTCCACTGCATTGTACTGGCCAAAGCAAATCACAAGTCTGGCCTGGCTTCAAGGGTGGGGAAATAGACTCCACAGTTAAACAGGAGGGGCTACAAAGTCACATTGCGAAAGGATGTGCATACAGGAAAGGGAATAATTGTAGCAATTGTTGCAAGCAACATTCCAAAGAACTGTAGTCTTCTCTCACAGGTGTTGGGGTGGGGGATGACCCAGCTAAGAAATTAGGGATTCTATTGTTACAGAGGTTCTAGGTATAGAGGGGAATGGAGGACAGCCTGCATGGTCTGTGACACTCACTTTCAAAGCCCAGTTCCAAATATACTTCCTCCTCCTAGAAGCCTTCCTTGAACCACTGAGCTAGAATTGTGGCCACCAAAGACTTGCACCTGTACATTTTATGACCCCTTCATAACAACCCACAGAGAGATGTTGGCCCATCAGTATCTGTGCGGGGTGATAGCAGGTGAGCCCTTAGCCATCCTCTGAAGTCCCCATGAGCTTGGACACCATCTTTGCTGAGATACTAACATTTCTGTTGAAACAAGTACCTTTAGCATTTGAAAGCAATACCTCTTTTGTTTAAATGGCAGGTGTATAAAATTGTAACTGTTGTTTTCAGCACACCCACAAGAGGATCAAAGAATCCACATAACCCAAGAAAAAGAGGTCAAATACTGGAATCTAGAAGGAATTCCTTACCACCCAGAGCAAAAATATATTTTATTTATTTATTTATTTATTTACACTCCTCATCAGAGAGGGTATTGGAACTAGTGCATGGATATGTTGGCATTTTCTCTCTCCCTTTGTAATTTTTTTCCCCTCCCTTTATGACTAGAATATAAATCAGTAGCCTAGAGTCCTTCTGGTTAACAAGGTTCTCATTTGGGAGGTTGCAGCCTAGGAGACTATTAAAAAGAGAAAGAAAAGCTTCTTCTATAAACATTTCCTGCCAGCTGCTGAGGGCTGGAGAAGGAAGGAGGGCACCAGGGTGACAGCACAGAACTGGACCATTAAGGGGAGAAAATCTGAAAAGCAGAGTAAAAATTCTTGGTCCGAGTTTCTGGCAGATGATCCATGAATAGAAGTCTGCTGCACAAAAGGAAAACCCCTGGGCGGGACAGAGAAGAGGAAGAGAGCCTTCCATTGATCCCAATGGGCCACAGCTGCCCAGCGCACAGTAGAAATCCCTGCAGGTGACTGCAGAATGCTTTAGAGTAAATATCTGGGCTTTAGAAGCTGAAAGAGGGCTGGCCTCATAGCTTAGCATCCTCCACCACCTCCTCCAAGAATGCTAATAAGAGCTTGCACTCGCTGGGTGATCGCTGCGTGCCAACACCATCGTAAATGTCTTCCATGCATTGGTGATCTCCACTAACCTTGGACACAATGCCATCAGGCTGGAGCTATTATCACTGGCAGGCCTGGGGACGCTCATAATTTGCCCAAGGTTATCTGGTTCATAAGCGGAAGAGCTACAGTTCGACACCAATTTCTCTGGCGGCATAGGTCTCTTGGACCTCTGCCCCATCCTGCCCTTTTATACTGTGATGGAGTGCAGTGGGAAGTGTGCCAGATGCTGCCATAGAATGATCTATCTCCAAGATGACCCAGGAGAAGAGACTGCTGATGGAGACAGTCTTTTCCATCGGAGAGCTCTTGAACTTTGGGGAAGGACATCCGAAAATCTACAAATAAGAATTCGGCAGCAACAGCAATGATAACTGATACGGTGCCAGGCATTGTGCTAGCATGTGGATTAAATGGCTGAATCTTCAGCCGTAAAGACTGTCGCTCCCATTTTACAGATGAGAAAACAGAGGTGCAGAGAAGTCACATGGCCAAGATCTCACAGCCAGGGAGGAGGCAGAATTCACAGGCAAGTCTGAAGCCAAAGAATAAGCTCGTTTCCAACCCCCAGGGGCCCCCTACCCCCACGTTCCAAAACACGTTTGGAACACATGTTAATTCCCCATATGGGGAAAGGGAGCTAGAAAGAAAATCCTTATGCTTCCATCTGACAAAAAAAGAACAATCGCTGAGATGAAGAAGGAGTAAGGAAGGCAGACCATTCTCTGAAAGGAGAATATGAGACGATCCTCAGAGCTCAATCAAGCCAGCCCGCCCTGGTGTCCTCGGTCAGGAAGCCAGCCTGGGGATCGCTGACCAGACAGGGGTGGAGGCAGGCGGTGGTGGGGCAGGCAGTGGGACAGGGTTGGCAGGAGAGAAGCCAGGGGAGAAGGGGCAAGAGCGGAGTGAGGAGAAGGGTAGAGACAGTATCCCTAGTGGCTGGCTGGGGGAGGTGGGTCTCCACGGCTACAGGATGTGTTAGGGTCCCGACTTGGGACGCGGGAGTCGCTGCCTGGGTTCAAACCTGGCTCCTTTCTGCACTCGCTCGAGTCACCTTCCAGTTCTTTACCCTCTAAGCTCGGTTTCCTCTCTTGGTCAGTACAAGAGGGACAATTATCGTAGGGCTGTTGAGAGGTTTCAGCAAGAAAATGAAAGGAGGGGCGCCTGAGTGGCTCAGTGGGTTAAAGCCTCTGCTTTCAGCTCAGGTCATGATTCCGGGGTCCTGGGATCGAGCCCCGCATCGGGCTCCCTGCTCAGCGGGGAGTCTGCTTCTCCCTCTCCCTCTGCCCCTCCCTGCTTGTGCTCTCTCTCTCTCTCTCTCTCCTGTTCTCACTCTCTCTCTCTCAAATTAAGAAACAAAAACAAACAAATGAACAACAACAACAAAAAAACTCCAGCAGATGCTGCAGTCCCATATGAGGGTTCAGGACTGATTCGTGATATGGTAGCTGGCCCCCCACATGACAGGCAATCCTAGAAAGAGCCCCCAAGACAGAAGTGATAGTTATTTTTATAACCTAATCTCAGAAGTGATAGCCCATTACTTCCGTCATATTCAGTTCATTAGAAGTCAGTAAGTCCAGCCCACCCCAAAAGGGAGGATATTATACAAAGATGTGAATATCAGGAGGTGAGGATAATTGGGGGCCAGTGTATCTGGGATGCCTGCCACGGGATAGGATCAGTAAGGCCACAGAAGACTCTAGTCACCCTATCACCTAATCTCCCAACATCAGACCTGTTTTTCTCACTAAAAATCATGGTGTAAATTGGGTTTTCCATCATTCCCAAGAACATTCAATTAAGGTAGAAAAGTGATTTTCAATCTTTTTGGTGACATAAACATTTCCCCAAATAAAATCTTCAATATATGGATGGATAAACATACCATTTTGTATTATATTATATACTATATTATAACATACTATTTATATAAAATGGGATACTACTCAGCCCAGATTTTAAACCAGAAAATAGCTACTGATACACACAACACACATGAACAGCCATAGCATTATTTTGAGAAGAAGCCTGAAATAGGAATATATACTGTACTATTGCATTTACAGGAAATTCTAGGGAAGAAAAATATAACATATTGTAATAGAAGTAGATCAGTGACTTCCTGGGACAAGAGGTGGGAGCTAATGATTGAATGGGAAGAGGAGCAACAGAATTTGGGGGATGATAGAAATGTCCTAGATCCTGATTATTGATTCTCATTGAACTGTACATTTTAAATGGGTGTATTTTAATGATCGTAAATTATATCTCAGGAGATCTGCTCTGGTCACAGTAAGTATGTGTGTCTATGCTATTATAACAAATGAGAGGGCTGGGGATAGAACAGTTGTAATAATGTATGTCAAACCACAGAATATAAGTAATCCGGTTCTGGGCACTTAAACTCCAAATAAAGTAAGGGGGAAGATGTGGAGTAGTCTTTCCATGGGGTGCTGTGCAAAACCCCTGTACACACACACCCTTTTTACCTGCAGTAAAAATATACCTTAGTCCTCAATTTCTGGAGTAATCTATGATCTGCAAAGGAAAGCCTGGTGTTACAAAGAAATATTTTTCTTCTTTCCTTTTCTTTTTTTCTTTCTTCCCTTTTCTATTTCGTTCTCTTCCTTCATTCCTACTTTCCTTCCTCCCTCTCTCCTTCCTTTCCTTCCTCCTTTCCTTCCTGTCTTCCCTTACTGATCATCCCCCACTTCTTCCCCTACTTCCTTTTATATCAAATCAGACCCTGGTTACTGTTCTGCACCTTTTCTCCAAATTTGTATCTCTTGGTCACCATTCTATATAGATCCACCTTATTCTTTTTAATGGCTACATTGTGTTCTATTGTATGGATATCTTAATATGCATTTAGGCAGTACTCTATTGGTAGAAATTTACAGTATCCAATTGGTTTTCGCTTTTTTTTTTTTTTAACTGTTCTATTGTCAGGATTATTTGGGACAAGAAGAAATGTCTCCCACTGGCAAAGAAATGACATTTCCCATTAGGAAAGGCATCTGTCCCCATTCATGTAATATCCATGATATTACTCATCTTAGGTATGGCAGTATCGTAGCCACCGTTAAAGCTGCTTTTCCTAGGATTTGTGGAGATAGAAGCAATCTATCTGGCCCTCCTCAGATCAAGGGCTAACACCCACACAGAAGCCTGAGAAGTGAGAACCCAGCAAATATCTTGAACATCCTCTGAAAGTTGTGAAAAGATATATTGCACTTGAGCTGTTATTAACACCTGATGATAACTCATTAAAACCAGACTAATTACCAACAAGCAGAAGGCTCCTTTTGCACTCTAAATGTATCAGCTCCATGCAGAAGTGATGGCTAAATTAACCCCAGAGAGTTAGCCAATGGCCCCCTCCTATTGCCCTGCTTATTTTTTGGACTAATTTGTTCTTTCTTCATCAGCTGCTTGAGAGAAATAAATGACCAGGCCATAAATTTTCTTCTACTTGATTATAAGCTTTTCGGTAGACTATGAGGCACCTGGGCGGCTCAGTTGGTTAAACGTCAACTCTTGATTTCAGCTCAGGGCATGATCTTAGGTCATGAGTTCAAGCCCCATGTTGGGCTCCACATCCAGCATAGAGTCCACTTGAGGTCCCTCTGCCCCTTCCCACCCCTACTCACATACACTCTCTTTCTTAAAAAAAAAAGCTTTTCTGTAGAATATGATGGTAATAATAATGGCCATTGTATATTCAACCATTTACTCTATGCTCCATTTACTCAACCATTTATATACATATAAAATGTGTGTATTTTACATGGATGATCCCATTGAATTGTATTCATATAATATGAAAATAGGTACAAAGCATGTAAACTAGTTGCTCAATGTCATGCAGTTAGCATGGGTGTGCAAAGGTCTGTCTGCTTCAAAGCCCCAGGTTTGGAATAAGATGAAATTGACCTGACCCCGAGGACGACAAAATGGTAATAAAGACTTCACTATCAAGATGCCCTAAGATTATCTGTATATGTCCCTATGGTCAAGCCCACTGCTTAGCACATAGTTGATGCTCATAAAATTTTGTCACGTGAATAAAGAAAATTGGGACGCCTTATGAATTGTTTGTGGGTTACTGAAAATGACCATTAGACAAAACACCATGATTTGGTCTAAGTAGCTGACTTGTTCTCTACTCCACAGGCAGTCAAATGAGTCAGCATGAAGAAATGCATGTATGCATAAGCTGATCTGCCTTTCTTCCCAGACCAGTCCTTTCAGAGAAGGCTGACAGAAGTTCCAGTGCATAGGGAGGACCTAAGACACCATGTTCTTTCCCCAGCATCACAGAGGGATGCCACAAAGAACATGGTATATCTTAGGTCCTCCAATCAGAAAGAACAACAACAAAAGTAACTATCCAAAATGAAATTTTTTAAAAAAAACGTAATAACTGATGAAATTTTGAAACCTAAGTCATGGTTTGATTATTTCTACAGCTACATAAACATTATAGACTTTTCAACAACTTAGAAACAAAAGAGTTCTCTCGGTAACGGATAAGTTAAATCAATCATGGCATAATTATGAAATGGAATACTTGGAAACTATTAAAAAGTGTAATCAACATATATTTAAGCCCATTGAAAGATGTTATGATAATTAAATTAATAAAGTTGAAAATAAAACAGAAGATGTAGTATGATCCCTTTTTTTTCATTAAGTATCAAATAATAAGAAAAAAGACCTGGAAGGACACTGAAGAGAGCAAAATGTGAACAGGTTTTTATACACGATATGGTTATGAGCGATTTTGTAAGTTTTATTTCACATACCTGTGCTTTTTAAAATTTTTAATACATAAATATTTGTTGGATTAAAATCAAATGATATGGAAACACACCAAGTGTCCATCGACTAATGAATGGATAAAGAAGATGTCTCTCTCTCTCTCTCTCTCTCTCACACACACACACACACACACACACACACACACACACACACAGAGGAATATTACTAAGTTACAAAAAAAAGAATGAGATTTTGCCATTTGCAATGACATGGATGGAGCTATAGAGTATTGTGCTAAGCAAAATAAGTCAGAGCAAGACAAGTACCATATGATTTCACTCATATGTGGAATTTAAGAACAAAACAAGCTAAGTGGAGGAAAAAAAGAGAGCAGGAAGCAAACCAAGAAACAGACCATAGAGAACAAACTGGTGGTTAGCATGGGGGAGGGAGTGGGGGGTTGGGTGAAATAGTTCATGGGGATTAAGAGAACATTTACTGTGATGAGTACGCAAGTGTTAAACCACTATATTGCATTGTAAATATTCTGAAACGAATATTATAGTGTAGGTTAACTAACTGGAATTTAAATGAAAACTAAAAAAAAAAAATCAAACCTGTTGTAATGGTGTTTATTTAAATAGAGGACTAGAGAGAAGACTTCAGTCGTAGCCCAAAGCAGGCCCAGGAAAGGGCATCTGACATGGAATGTTCAAGCAGGCTGTGGCAATTCCCAAAGGATCTGAGAGAGCTTCACCAGGGATCAGAAATGGTTGAAAATGGTGGACGAGTTTTTAAAACTCCCAAGAAACAATCTGGGGGTTTCAGAGGGGAGGTGGGTTGCGGGGAGCGGGTAACAGGGTGATGGGTATTGAGGAGGGCACATGCTGTGATGAGCACTGGGTGTTCTACTTAACTAATGAATCATTGAACACCACATCAAGGACTAGTTACGTACATGCAGTGGCTAACTGAACATAAAAAAGAAAAAAAAAACACTCCATTCTAGTGTGATTCACAGTAATTCCCCCCAAATTCTACTGTAACTGATTTTAAATACATCCATGGAACACACGTCACTTCTAGATACCTATAAACATCTAGACACCTGATACACAGTAGGAAAAACAGCCAGTGTTGGTCCATATTTTCCAGTTCAGGTGAGGTGCCATCTCAGCAGGCTTGCAAAGAACTTTCCTTAGGGTACCAGCTCTTGGCTAGCTCTCTAAATGGACAATTGGACCTCCCCAAAGACTGTAGTACTTGGTTATGGAAAAGAAACAGGTCCAAAAGTCAGGAGAGGTGGCCCAGCTCTGCTATCAGGACTGTATGACCTTGGGCAAGTCCTTCCCTATGGTCTCAGCGAGTTGATCTATTGGACCCACACAGTAAGATTCTCTCCTCCAGGAATTTGCAAATTAGAAATCAAGGCTGGGAAGTGAGACCCATTAATGACAGAGCTCAAGAGGTAGACTGTGAATTCCAACTGCTGCTGAGCTCCCCAGAGCTACACTGGTAATCTCCTTCCTAAGCAAACTTCCTTCATTCCACGATATCCCCTACTCTCCTGACAATCAATGACTGGCTGTCCCTATATTAATCAGCGCCCCTTTCTGTTGCGTAGAACCAGCCCCCACTTCACTGCTGTGGCTCAGATGGAAGGAAGTCCTTCCTGCCCAGCATGAAGGGAATTGGTCAGTCAGGCGAAGGAGTCTGATCCACAGGGAAAGGCTGCCACAGAGAGCAGCTGTCATCCTTGTGCTAAGAGGCAGGGACCCAGCAGGGCAAGCTGTCACATTCAATAAGGATTCTCAGTCAGCCCAGCCATGCTGAGTATCCAGGCAGGAATGCCCCAGGGTGAGAGAAGAGAAAGGAGTGACGATGGACATTATGAGTAGTCTACATCTTCTGGCTTCCCATACCTATCTGGCTGTGTGTTCACCTGCAGCCACTCCTGGCTGACCGGGTACTAGCCATACCCAGGGCGGCGCTTCGGTGAAGTTTTGCAGCTGCTGTTGGAGTCTCCCTAACACGGTAGTTCTCAACTGGAAAGAGTTGTGCTCCCCATGGGACACATAGCAGGAATGTCTGCGGACATTTTTTATTATCACAGTTTGGGGATGGATACTATTGGCAGCTGGTGGGTTGATACAAGAAGTATTTGTTTCCTATTGCTGCCGTAACAAATAACCACAAATTTAGTGGCTTAAAAGAACATAAATGTATTACCTTATGGTTCCACAGGTCAGAAGACTAACATGGCTCTGCAAGGCTGCTTTCCTTGTGGAGGCTCCAGGGAAAATTTGGTTTCCTTGCATTTTCCAGCTTCTAGAGGTTGCCAACATTCCTTGGCTTGTGGCCCTTTCCTCCATTTTCAGAGCCAAGAGCCACAGAACTTCTCTTCCCTCTCTGTGTCCATCATCATATCACCTTCTTTCTGAGCAGGACCCTTCTGATAACATCCAGATGACCCACATCATCCAGGATAATCTTCCTATATCTCAAGGCCCTTCATTTAGGAACATCTGGGTGGCTCAGTCGGTTAAGTATCTGCCTTTGGCTCAGGTCACAATCCCAGAATCCTGGGATCGAGCCCCACATCGGGCTCCCTACTCAACGGGGAATCTGCTTCTCCCTCTCCCTCTGCCTCTACCTCCTGCTCATGCTCTTGCTTACTCTCTCTCTCTCAAATGAATAAATTAAAAAAATAATAATAAGGGATCCTTCATTTAAGTCACATATGCAAGGGTTTTGGGGTTTTTTGTTTTGTCATGTTTTGATATTTTGCCATGTAAGGTATTCATAGATGATAGGAATTAGGATATGGACATCTTTGTGGGGCTTGCATTATTCTAGCTCCCATACCAAGGATGCTGCTAGACATCGTACAGCCTCCACAGCAAAGAATCATCTGGTTTAAACGTCCATAGTGCAGAAGTTATAAAACCTACACTGTCTGATAGCAGTGCCAGCATTGGGCCTTCCAGGTGCCTTCACCTAAAACCACTTCTTAATGTGAATGACAGCTGCAGACCCACTATTCCTTGATCTCATTAATCTAAGACACCCCCTAAATTTTATTTTTTTTTAAGATTTTTTTATTTATTTGACAGAGAGAAAGAGATCACAAGTAGGCAGAGAGGCAGGCAGAGGGAGAAGGGGAAGCAGGCTCCCTGCTGAGCAGAGAGCCCGATGTGGGGCTTGATCCCAGGACCCTGAGATCATGACCAGAGCTGAAGGCAAAGGCTTTAACCCACTGAGCCACCCAGGCGCCCCACCCCCTAAATTTTAAAATAGTTGTAAAGGTTATTCAGCCCAAGTAAGTCACAGGAATTCTGTTTCCCTAAAAAGATCATTTAAAAAAAAGATTTATTTGCAGAGTGTGTGTGTGCACATGGCAGAGGAAGGGCAAAGGGAAAGGGAGAGAGAGAATCCCAAGCGATCTCCCTGCTGAGTGAGGAGCCTGATGCAAGGGTTGATTTCAGGACCCTGAGATCATGACCTGCGCTGAAAGCAAGAATCCAACGTCCAATCAACTGAACCACCCAGGTGAGCCCCCAAAGAGTTTAAAAGCAACAGGAAAAGACAGTCCTTTCTTAGTCTTGACAGTAGTCCTATGACTTAGAGATTTGGGGGCTTTAAATGTTTGGAGGTTACTCAGGGCCAAAAAAAAATAAAAATAAAAAATAAAGCCTCCATACTTTGGGACTGAAAATGAGAAGCAACGGCAAAAACCAGCTATTTATTACCAAACCAATCCCTCCTCCCTCGGTAATTTCTTTTTTCTACTTGCTAGAAGTAGACATCTTTGGGAAGGGGAAAAGGAACTAATGTTGGTTCTACATGCACCAGAAGCCAACTGGGTCGTGCGCCCTACATCTTATAACCTTGCTGGGTTGCCATCATTGTTTGCATTGTAACATGAACACACTCAGCCAAATTAAAATTTTGACTGGGGTTACAAAGCCATTAAATGATGGATTGAAACTCAGATCCGCATTGCTTCAAAGCCTATAGAGGTTGTGGAAGGAGATGTTTGATATTCCTTCCACATTCCACATCAAAATCATTTTGTGCAACCTTAGGAAAGTGAACGAGAACACTGAAAAAGTAACACAACTTCTCTAATGAAATAAGGCAGGGGTCGGCAAATTTTGTCTGGAAAGGGTCCTTTAGTAAAGGTTTCAGGCTTTGTGGGCCATGTGGTCTCTGCTGCAACTGCTCACCTCTGCTGTTCTAGGGCAAAAGCAGCCACAGATGACAGATAAGTGAATAGGGGTGGCCAGGCTACAAGAGAACATTCTTTACAGAAACAGGCAATGACCCGACTTGGCCCTGGAGCCATAATAGGTGCCCCAGCCCCCAATACCCTCGCATTACTGGTGAGAGTACAAATCAGTACAGTCTTTTTGGAAAGCAGTTCGTCAATATGACCCAGCCACTCCAAGTCCACAACAAGAGAGCGAAGTGGGAGCTGTCGCGGTGTTCTTTGCAGCACTGTTTATAATGGTGAAATAGGGAAAATATCCTATCCTAAAGTATCACTGTCCATCAATAAAGAATGGGCCAACAAGTTTCCGTTGCATGCAAATCATAGCTATGGCCATTAAATGTTACAATGTAGGAGCACCTGGGTGGCTCAGTTGGTTAAGTGTCATACTTCAGTTTAGATCATGATCTCAGAGTCCTGAGATCAAGCCCCGTGTCGGGCTCCCCGCTCAGCAAGGGGTCTGTTTCTCCCTCTCCTTCTGCCCCTCCCCCTGCTGGTGCTCGCTTTCTCTCTCAAATAAATAAATAAAGATTTTTTTAAATAAATAAATAATAAATGTTACACTGTTGATGTACAATTAGCGAGAAAGAAATCCAAGGTATCTTTGAAAATCAGGCCATAACATATTACATATATGAATCTTATTTTTATTGAAAAATACATGTACATAGATGTGATGGTTAATTGCATGTGTCAACCTGACTGGGCTAAGGGATGCCTAGAGAGCTGGTAGAATGTCATTTCTGGGGTGTGTCTATGAAGGTGTTTCTTCTCCCGCCTTCGAATGTCAGTGCTTTTCATTCTTGGGCATTCAGACTCAGAACTCAGACGATCCCAGAACTTGTTCGACCAGTGGCCCCCTGATTCTCAGGCCTTCAGCTTCAAATTGAATCCCATCACTGGCTTACTGGGTTCTCCAGCTTACAGACAGCGGATCCCAGGACTTCTCAACCTCCATAACTGTGGACTCCAACTGCTATAATAAATCTCCTCTTATATAATCCCACTGGGGGGCACCAGGGTGACTCAGTACGTTAAAGCCTCTGCCTTCGGATCAGGTCATGATCCCAAGGCCCTGGGATCAAGCCCCGCATCGGGCTCTCTGCTCAGCGGGGAGCCTGCTTCCCCCCTCTCTCTGCCTGCCTCTCTGCCTACTTGTGATCTTTCTCTCTGTCAAATAAATAAATAAAATTTTTAATCCCTTGGTTCTGTTTCTCTGGACAGCCCTATTACAGTAGACTTTAAAAAAAATCTTCAATGATAAATATTGAACATTTATGATGGTTATTTCTAGGTGGTAGGATTTTAGCTATTTTTATTGGCCTCGTATTATCAATCCTTGTAGCTCCAGAGTTTCCCAGTTCCACACTGGCACACAGTAGGTGCTTAGGAAATATTTGCTGATGAGGAGAAAGAATATTACTAGTGTGTACAAGCTATAGCAACAGGGGTTTCGCTGGGATATAAGAGAAACATTTCCACCATGGTGGGTGGTAAATACTGGGAAACATAATGAAGACACCATCTGGAATCAACTTTCATGGAAGATATTTTTTAAAGAATGGAGTCATCTCATGATCTTGGAATGAGAAAGATTGTACTTTCATACGTGTGCCACAAATGCAGAAGCCATAAAAAAAATACATACATTTGATTACATAAAACTTAACAAAAAAAGAGTCTGCAGACTCAGAACGACCATGAGCAAAGTCGAAATATAATGACAAATCTGGAAACAATGTCTGTGAAGCTTAGCAGAGAAAAGGGCTAATTTCTCTAATTCATAAAATCAATAAGAAAAAGAGTAGACCAACAGAAAAATGGGCAAAAGATAAGGACAATCTTTAAGAAAATAAATACAAGGGCTTCTCAAACCAGTGAAAAAATGCTCCATCTTATTCTTAATAAGAGAAATGCAAATTAAAACTATGCTGAGATACCAATTTTCACCTATCAGATGGGCAAAATTAAAAAGAACTTGATAGTCTACAGCTGTCCATGCAACTGTAGGGAAATAGATGCTCTCAGACATCGCTAGAGTGTAAATTGGTACCGCCTCCATGGAAAACATTTTAACAATATCTATAAAAAAGGATAGCATTTGGCCCAACTCTTCCACTTCTAGGAATTTATCCCACACATTTATTTGCACATGAGCATAGCACTCAGGTATCGGATTGTCAACCACAGCTTGTTTATAATAATAAAAAGGTGGAAAGAGCTCAAACATCCATCAGTATGAGGCTGTTTAAATAAACTATAGTCTACTACATAGTATCCTTTGGAGGCTCTGAGAAAACGAATACGAAAGTTCTCTGCATACTCCTATGGAAGGATCTCTGAGATCCCTATTACAGAGAAAGGGGGAGAAAAGCAAAATTTTAAAAGTGGGTATCTTTTATGTTTAAAAAAAAGGCACAGTATATGCACATTTTGCTTATGTATACATATTTTTCAGAATGGTTCATTTGTTGCCTAAAGGGCAGGGAATGGTAAATGGAAAGCCAGAGGTCTTTCACTATTTATACTTTTGCAATTTTTGAAGTTCAAACCATGTGAAAGTTTTATCTAGACAAAAAATTAATAAATGCTCCTTCAGAGCTTTCTATACAGTGTTTCCACAGTCAGAGGTGCTCTGTCCTTAACTTACACACACACACACACACACACACACACACACACACTTCTACAATTGTCCTCCTGGAAATATTTATTTTGTTTTAGGAACGCTGTCCAGATGTCACTTCCTCCAGGAAGTCTTCCCTGACCAGCCCCACATCCTCCACCAAAGGTGCACTGTGCCTGTTATACACATTCATAGTACCCTGTGGCATTTATAACAAGTTGTGTCTCCCTCAGTGGAGGTGCCACAAGGAATAGTTCACCCCAGCACTGAGGTGAGTACCTGCCACATAAGACATGCTGGAGAAGGGCTTTCTTTCTTTGGAAGGAAGGTATTAGGAACTGAACGTTTGTGTCCCCTCAAAATTCCTATGTTGAAATCCTAACCCCCATGAGATAGTATTAGGAAGTAGGGTCTTTGGGGTGATTAGGTCATGAAGGCCTTGCCCTCATGACTGGGATTAGAGCCCATATAAGAGCCCAGAGGGCTAGCTAGCTCTCTTTCCACCATGCAAGGACACAAGATAAAACAACAGTCTGCAACCTGAAAGAGGGCCCCCACAAGAACCCTGACCATGCCGGCACCCTGACCTTGGACATCCAGCCTCCAAGACGGTGAGAAATAAAGATCTGTTGTCTAAACCACCCAGTCCATCACATTTTTTTAATAGCAGCCTGAGCTAAAGACAGGAGGGAAGAACAAATGAAGAATAATAACAGTAGCAACAGTTCCTGTGCACCGACTATGAGCCATATGGTGATCTAAGAGTTTCATGCATGTTAGTACATGTAATCCTCCCAACCAATGGGTACCATTATTACCAGCATTTTACAGATGAGCCAGCAGAGGCTGGGGGAGACTAAGCAGCTTCCCCACAGTCAGCAGGCAGAGCCAGGATTCAAACACAGGCAGTCTGGTTTCAGAGCCCAAGCTCTAAGCCTCTTGGAAGAAGGAAGGTTGCAGAAGAAGGAGAGAAAGCAGAAGGGAAAAGGTTTCCCCAGGGCTGCAGGAGGGAGCATCTTACTGTCCTCTTAAGTGTGGGGCCTCACCGGGCCAGCGGGCCGCCTAGTCTTTGGGAAGTTACAAGAACATTCATGAGGATTCTAAAATATCTACGGAACACTGGCAAGCTGACAATATTGGACCTCAACAGAAAGACAAAGAGACAGCAGGCTTGAAGTATGACAGCTGTCTTATCTGGAGGAGCAGGTAACACGCATTGTTGATAAATACACTATCTGGGGTGGGTTAATAGGCTTCATTGAATTAATGATGACAGAATAATTACAGCAACAAGCAACAGCAGCAGGGAGGCTGGGGATTCTAATTGAGGATAATTCCAGTGCCAGGCAAGATCACAAGTTTTGACTTTAGGACTATGGAGACTTCCCCAAGATTGGGGCTTTATTATTTTTTATTATTTTAGTTCCACAGCGACTGCCATGGCTTGTCCGAGTTCTCTGCAGGTAAATGGGAAGTTATTGGTATGATGGGAAATCTGAAGAGAAATGGAAGAAAAGCAGAGGAATTGAAATTTCTGCCATTTATTCTCAAGTAGGATTTGACCCTAATCCCTCAGGTTCAGACTGGATCCTGGAAAGCATAAAAAAATGGGGATTATATTTGGATAATCACACCAGCAATAAAAATATCTGTCATTTATTGAAACTTTACCCAGCCAGCATCTGTCATAAGCACTCTTTATGCCTCAGCCTATTGAATTCCCCAAATAACTTTGTGGAGCAGAAACGAACACATTCTCCTATTTTATGAGTAAGACAACTGAGGCTCAGAGAAGCAAAGTGACTTGTCCAAGACCACACAGCAAGGAAATTGCAGAAAGAGGTTCTAAGCTAGGGTTAAGAAAACAAAGCTTTAGAATCACGCCCAGAAAAGTTACTTCTGAGGGAGGAAGTAGATTAAAGAACAGGTCAGAGGGATAGACCTAAGTATAATTTGTTAATAAGCAAAAATTCCAGTCAATTCAGTAAGGATCTACTGAATACTTGTCATGGATCCAACCCAGGGCAAGGTCCCTGGTATAAACTGTTTTTTCACAGATGGCCATGACAATCACTCTCATGCCACATGTTCTTATAATGTGACTTTGATATTCTCCACATTGAATAATGGAATCTATGATCACACTCCCTCAGACCTTAGCAACTGCCTCAATCAACAGACCCTAACAGAAAAGATGTTATCTGACTCACAGGGATAGAGCATACAAACTATATGTACTTCCTCCTTGTTCTCTTGGGATGTTCACTCTTGGACCCCAGCCGCCATGTTCTGAGGAAGTCCAACTAGCCCGTGTGGAGAGACCGTGT
>CM053621.1:11228532-11316004 GCA_028646535.1 Procyon lotor
AACACTTGGTCACAGAGAGGTCTCTGCGCAAATCAGTGATGATAGGACATATGGCCATCAATCTCCCATCACCCTGGAAGCTTTCAATACCTATCTAGCCCCATGCTAGGGGGTTAATCAAAGGACTAAGCTTTCCATTGAAAGTCTGGAGTAGCACCAGCCTATTGGAAAAGAGGTTTTCAGAAAGAGACTTCAGTCTAAATTTCAACTTCATCAGCTGTGGTCTGGGAACAGGTACAGGGTCCTAGAGACCAGTGAACCTGGGTTAGAATCTCCGCTTCTCACTTACTAGCTTTATGGTCTTGGCTGAGTTACATAACCTCCCTGGCCCTCAGTATCATCTCTAAAATGGGACTAATAATAATTATCTCTATCTCACACGTTTGTTGTGAGGATTAAATGAGATGATAGAAACAAAAAATATCTAATCCAGTGCCCAACATGGAACACCTGGTAGATTTTCTCTGTTACTGCTGCTGCTACAGCAGCCACTGTCTTCTGACCTCAGGAGAAGCCACTGAACTCCTCCAACCCTCGGCAGTTTCTTCTCTAAGAAGGCATAACAATGACCTACATCCAGAGAAAGTTTGTGCCTCCTTCCCTTATTTCCTTCAGTTTCCTGCTCAAATATCCCCTTTTCAAAGAAACTTTCCCTGGCCAGTCCCTTTCCTATAGAAAAGAGCCCACATTCTCTCTCCATCCCATCATACTTCATTTTCATCCTAGGACCTATCCACCCAATTCATAGTCGTTTGTTTAGTGTCCATCTTCTCTATCAAAGATCAGTGCCAAGAGAGTTACGGACTTTGCCTGTTGTGTTCACTGCCTCTCCCCTGGGCCCAGAATAGTATCTGGCATATGAAAGCATTCAATAAATTTCTTGGGAAATGATGGACGAACGGCTGGATGGATGGATGGATGGATGGATGGATGGATGGATGGATGGATGAATAGAAGGGAGAGAGGGAGGGAGGGAAGGAAGGAAGGAAGGGAGGAAGGCAGGAAGGCAGGAAAATTTGGTAACTATCAACAATAACTAAGTAGCCCCAAGTTGCTGCTCAATGGATATTAGTTTCCTTCTTTCCTCCCAAGGCCAGAAAAATTAAGATCTCTAGATATCCTCTCGGGGTGGGGGTGCGGTTGCTGGAGGGAGGAAGTGAGAGAGGCCTAAACCCTCCCCCCTTCTCCACCAACCATCATTCAAACAACCAAAGCAAGAACAGACTGAAGGTACCAACAAGTCTGGTTCATCCCTCATCCCCAGCAAGTCCTTCCTGCAAGGAGTTCCGGCAGCTCGCTGCTTGCAGAAAAGAATTCAGGCAGAATTTCAACAGCTGCTTCATTGTCCATAACCCCAATAAACAGTGTCTGGCCAACCTAATGTGGAGCCACTGAGGGTGAGGGCTGGGCTGCCTTGGGGGGTCTCAGAAGTAGAAAGTCAACGGGTTTGATGTATGGCGCCATTTATGGCACCTGAAACAGAACATCCATTACCAGGTTGGCTGCTGTCAGATCTGCCTTCATAAAACAATAAAGGCAGTGGCTGAGTCTCAAAAGCCACTTTACAAAGGCAGTGGTCAAAGAGCAGAACTGTCTTTCCAATAGCAACCAGTTTGGCTGATGTTGTGACGACTCTGCTGAAAACTCTCCACTAGGTTTCCATCACACTAGGAATAAAGTCCCAACTCCTCTCCTAGGACCACATCAGGTCCAGCATGGCCTGGCCCTGCCCACCTGTCTCCCCAACATCGTCCTGGGCCATCCTCCTCCTCAGTCACTGCCCGCTGGTCCCACACATCCTGCCTGTGTTCTTGTAACAGGACAAATGGGTCTCAGTCCATTTGCCTCTCCTGCCTGCCCTGGATCCTTCTCCTCATTCAGATCGTAGCCCCAGTGAGCTCTTCTAAAGTCGCTGAGCTATCCAGCTCCCCCACCACCCCAGACCGTCTCAGTATCACGGTAGCACTTGGGCACCTGGGCCATCTGCAGTTATGTCCCCTTATTTATTTGCTGCATGAAAGAACTCTGCCTGTATAGCTCACCGTGTATTACTAGAAGATCCCTGACACATAGTAGGTTCTCAGTAAGTCTTTGTTAAAGCAATGGATGTGTTGGGAGTGGCATTCAAGGCCAAGAGGCAGCAAACTTTTTCTGTAAAGATCCAGATGGTAAATATTTGAGGCTCTGTGGGCCGTATGGTCCTGGTCACAGCTATTCAATTCTGCCACTGCAGCACAGAAAAGCCAATGACAATATGCCATTCAACGGGCATGGCATTATCCCAATAAAACTTCATTTATAAAATCAGGCGGTGGACTGCGTTCAGCCCATGGGCTGTAGTTTGCAAAGCCTTCTTCTAGATCAAGATTCTGAATTCAAGGGTACTAACCACAGTTACTTGACTTGATTTTCTTCCCATATTCTACCCCATCTACTGTGTCTGCTTTAAGCACTAAATAAAACTGCATCAGATCCAATATTCTAACAAATAGGCTTCAAATAGATAAATCTTAAGCACCAACAGTGCACCAAACACTGGGCTAAGTGCTGAGAATATAATACTGCACAAAACAGACCCCAGTCATGTTGTGTGTAGTCAAGGGTCCAGACATGTAAAATAATGACATCTGAACCTGAAACATTATGTTGGGGGCACATTGGGCATCAAGAGGAGTGGAGCCTTCCATAAGGGGTACAGCACCCCTTATATTAGAGGATGCTATGATTCTAGGATAATGGAAACTAAGAAGGATGGTTGGGCTGGACAATCTTTTTTTTCTCTTTTTACAATTCATAGTGCTCACCGTATCACATGCCCTCCCCAATGTCCATCACTCAGACACCCCATTCCTCCCACCCCCCTCCAATCCAGCAACCCTCAGTTTGTTTCCTGAGATTAAGAGTCTCTTATGGTTTGTCTCTCTCTCTGGTTTCATCTTATTTCATTTTTCCCTCCCCTCCCCTATGATCCTCTGCCTTGTTTCTCAAGTTCCACATAACAGTGAGGTCACATGATAATTGTCTTTCTCTGACTGACTTATTTTGTTTATCATAATACCCTCTAGTTCCATCCGCATCATTGTAAATGACAAGATTTCATTTTTGATGGCTGCATAATATTCGTGTGTGTGTGTGTGTGTGTGTGTGTGTGTGTGTGTGTGTGTGACATTTTCTTTACCCATTCATCTGTTGATGGACATCTAGGTTCTTTCCATAGTCCAGCTATTGTGGACATTGCTGTTATAAACATTGGGATGCATGTGGGCCTTTGGATCACTACATTTGTATCTTTGGGGTAAATACCCAGAAGTGCAATTGCTGGGTAGTAGGGTAGCTCTATTTTTAATCCTTTGAGGAACTTCCACACTGTTTTCCAGAGTGCCTGCATCAGCTTGCATTCCCACCAACAGTGTAGGAGAGTTCCCCTTTCTCCGCATCCTCCCCAACACCTGTCATTTCCTGACTTGTTAATTTTAGCCATTCTGACTGGTGTGAGGAGGTGTCTCGTTGTGGTTTTTGATTTGTATTTCCCCAATGCCGAGTGATGCTAAGCACTCTTTTTTTTTTTTTTTTTTTTTTTTTTTTCTGAGCACTCTTTCATGTGTCTGTTTGGCCTGGAGAATGTTAAGCTATGTTACAAAATTCCTGGGGAATTTTGAATGAAGTTTAGGCAATGTCCCATCAAGGTCCTATCTGTGAGTGTGGGGTCTCACGCTTCCCTAAAATTAACATCAGGCACCTCACTTGACCTGTGAAGACAGGAAATCTTCTAGGAGGACCTGGTGCCTAAATCAAGTCCTGAATTAGGGAGGAAAGAGTGTTCCAGTCACAGCACATGCTAAGGCCAGAGATGAGATGGCTTAGTCCCTCTGCAAAACCAAAAGACACCAAATATGATTGGACCAGAGAGGGGGATGGAGTGAAGAGGGGTAAGTAAGGCTGGGCAGCAGACAGGAGTCACAACATTAGGGCATGAGAAAAAATTTTAATTTTATCTAAGGGCAGGAGGAAGCCTATCAGGGTTTTGCAGCAAATTAAGTTGGAAAACCAGACCTGCTTTTTTGGAAACGTGCAGCTTAGTGTGTCCAGATGATGGACTGGGAGAATGACACTGGAAACCAGGAAAGGTTTTGCAAAAATCTTGGTTTAGAGTGCACAAATAGAGCTTCAAGACAATCTCTAGTGGAAAAGGCAAGTTAGCCTATTTGAGGATTTCCACTTGGGACAGACTTCTCTTTCAAACAAGAATAAGAGTCTTTTTTAATTTTCCCCAAAAGTCCAATAAGAACCATTATAATGATCCAGCCACCCGGTTTAGAATGAGTTGAGCAAAGCAAAAATGATGGAGGAAAAGAAAACATAAAATGAGACTCTATTTTCCACTTTGAACTGAGGCCAATAGATGGACAGGAGCTTGTAGTTTTCCATGAGTAACGACTCAAGTAGGGAAAAACACTAATTATTATTATTATTATTATTAGGTTAATAATTACATTCAATTGGACTACTTAAACAGAGAATGCCTTAGGGAGCAAAGACAGTCGAAAGGAATTCCATTATCAAAATTTCATTTGCAGCTCATGGTCTCCTTAGCATCACTAATTAATATTCTCTCCCTAAACAAACCAGGATTGAGGAGGTTGGTGAACTACAGAAATATCGCTTACCATAGGAAACGATGGAGAAAACACCAAATAAAAAGACTGGGGTCAGACTTGTGATTTTTATCATAATAAAATGCTCCTGAGGAACCCCTTGGCAAAATGCACCTGCACCATAATGCCCGGCAAGATTAATGGCTTCAAGACAAATGTAAGATTAAAACAAATCTCAGGTGCAGTCACTGAATTTAGACATTGCGAAGGAAGATGCTCATTCTGCTCCAGCCATCGATTCATGGCAGGTCTTTGGTTTGGGTTTTTTCTTTTTTTTAATGTGCCAGCATTCGATGCAATAATCAGGGTTCCTCTATGCCTCGTTCACAATCCATTTCAAATATACACCTGAGGGCTCCAGATTCCTGGCGTGGCCGAGGCAGCGGCTCCTAAGAACACAGGCTTTGCACTGTGAGAGATAGGGGTTCAAATCCTGATTCTGTCATTACCTACATGTCGCCTAGAGCAACTTTCTTGATCTCTCTGTGCCTTAGTTTCCTTATCTGTAAAATGAGGATGGTAATATGATCTGACCTCAAAGAATTCTAAAGGGTAATGGTCCTCCGGCCATGTCCAGTGCCTGGCATGTGTTTCACCAAGTGCAAGTTGTTCTGGAATGATGATTATGCTGCACCCCTTCCCCTGGTCACAGGAGGCAGACACGAGAACCCATTCTGAGCCAGATTCTGCATCAAGGCCATTGGCTTTAAATACATATGCCTGGTTTGAATGTGAATGAACACATGCTCCTGGTAACTAGCCACTCCAAATTCTCACCCAGTTTCTAGAACCATCTTACTTTCACTTGTTTAAGGGCTCCGTGGGTCTTCTTGTGTGTCAATTACAAGCCCTCTCTGACAGGGGGAGATTGAATCCCTGAAAGCGAAAAAAGATGGGCATAAGGGCCCCAAACCATTAGCCTTTAGAAACAGAGGTCAAAGAGGGGAAGTTGCAGCCATCGGCCAAGTGTGATCCAAGGAGACATACTAAAAATCCAGGTAGCAGGGGTCTCTTTTGGACTCAGTAAATGTTGCCAATTATCACTAACGATAACCATGATAATAACTATCCCCCAGCAAGTGCTTACTATGTGACAGACCTTTGGCCTACTGCTCTACGTACACTATCCCATTTACTCCATGGGATGGTCTGATCAGGTCTAAATCTCTATTAGTCTCCATTTCATTTTGAGGAAACTGGAAGCCCAGAAATGTTAGGTAATTCTCCCAGACGACCCAGCTAGGAATTGCAACTTCAGGGGTCTGGTCCTAAAAATGCAATTATTTAACCACTATACTATATGGTCTTCCCAGCAAATACAGACCCTTGGGAAATGTCACAAGCACATCACCTGCTTTAGTTTCCTGTGGTTGCTGTAACACGAGACCACAAACTGGCTGATGTGGGCAGCAGAAACATGCTGTCACACAATTCCGAAGGCCGGAAGCCTGAGATCCAGACACCGGCAGGGCTGGATCCTTCTGAGGCTGGAATCCATACCATGCCTCTCTCCTGACTTCTCATGGTTTGCTGGCCATCTTTGGCACTCCTTGATAATGGATCCCTGCCTTTGTCTTCACAGAGCATTCTCCCTGTGTGCATGTCTGTCTCCAAACTCCCCCATTTGATAAGGACACTGGTTGTACTGGTTTATTCCATTTGACTCCAGTATGACTTCATCTTAACTAATTACAGGTACAAAGACCCTATCTCCAAATAAGATCACATCCTGAAGTACTCAGGGGATAAAGGTTCAGCGTTTGAATGAGGGGGTCACAATTCAATGCATAACATCACCCAAACCCATCTGTCTTAACTGGTTATTCCATCTTCTGACCCAAGGTATGGGGGAGGGAAACAGCGTTTCTACACTCCCAGACCTACTGCAAGATGTAACTCTTCATTCCAAACCCCACAGAGCCATTTATCCCACGTTAGAAAGGAGAACTGAAAAGGGATACAATGCAAAAGGTGTCAAAGCAAAGATAAATGTTTCCTCGGGGGCAACAACTCTCAGAGATTTGAGTAGTAAGTTTTTGAAAAATGGACACATGAGGAACAAAGGTTGAGTTTTGCGAAATCATTGATAACCCCCAAGACAACACCCAGCTTTCCCCCATGATTATAAATGGGGGGATTTGAAATGGAACTTCTATTGTGTGGCTTTCAAAGCCCTCGGTGGCCCAGAAGTAGTGAATCATTTCTAAGGTAAAGCACTTCCTTTGAACTCAGGGGAAACAAAAGTAGGCAAATAAAAAATGATAATGCTGGGAGCAGATTTATGAACAACTTGAAATCTGAACATTGCTTTTTTTATATTCCTGAAGATGGACCAGTCCCATGGCCCATGTGGGAATAAGCGCCTAAGACTGAATACCAAAAATAAAATCTCTCAGCATGCTCCAAACTCATACAGGAAATCTCACGCAAGCCCCTCCCCAATAAATAATAGATGTGATGTAAAATGCAGATTCCCTCACCTAGTAATGGACATAAGAGGATGAACAGTTCATTCTTTCAACCATCACCTACTGAGTGACTGCCATATGTTGAGTGCTGTCCCAGGTCCTAAAAAGAAATATCTTTACCCATTATGTGGATCCTAAACTCTGAGTAATTAAATCATAGATTTAAAAGCAACTTCAAGGGGCGCCTGGGTGGCTCAGTGGTTTAAGCCTCTGCCTTCGGCTCAGGTCATGATCTCAGGGTCCTGGGATCGAGCCCCACATCGGGCTCTCTGCTCAGCTGGGAGCCTGCTTCCCCCCCCCCCCCCGCCCCCTGCCTGCCTCTCTGCCTGATTGTAATCTCTCTCCTCTCTGTCAAATAAATAAATAAAATCTTTTAAAAAAAAAAAAAGCGACTTCGAGAGTCATTTATGAAGACAAGAGATGGTAAAGGAGATAGAGGAAGGCATGTGTCTTGTATTTCTGGTGTATGTCATTTAACGAATTCCTCACAGGCGACTTTCAAGATGGTGTCTTTCCTATGAGTCAGTATTATGAATCTCATTCCCATCATTTTGTAGGAATCCACAGTGATTAAGTTCCTCTTCTTCCAGTGGCATAATTTGTATAATTATTTGTATAATTATCCTAAGGAACAACTATTTGGCTTTTGAACTCCTCCTATCTAACTGAGGCCAAAGTTATGCAAGGAAAAAGATGTGTTCTCTATCTTGGGGACACTTACAGTCCTGAGGATGTATAAAATGCAGATCTATAAGAAGGTTATTTCCATAACAAAATAATACAACATGAAAATATTTTATTAGGGTAGAGGTTGAAAACTAGCAAGCCCTATAGGTCAGCCCCTGCCTATAAACATTCTTCCTTGGCTATGTTTTCCCCCTCCATACCTCACCTAACTTCTTATTCTGAAAATTCTGAAGTCTAAAGAAAAGTTCAAATAATAGTGTAATTACTATTCAGATATACCTGACACATACACATACATTTCTTTTCTGAACTATTTGGAAATAAAATGCAGACAACAGAATACTTCACGCTGGAATTCGTCAGTGTGATATTCTTAATAATAAGTACATTCTCCAATATGTCCACAATACCATTATCACACGCAAACAATAATTCTATAATATCTTGATGTATAGTTCATCTTCAAATATCTTCAACTGACAAAAACAATGTCTTGTATAGCTGTTGGCTAGTTCATTTTTTGTTTGTTTTTTTTTTAATTTGGAGTCTTCACATAAGAATCCAAACTGCCTTATTTAAGAAACTTATTCAAACTTTTTTTTTTTCCCCAAGGAAAACTCCTTGAAAAAGCTGAAGATCTAACAACACTAAGCCTCAGTTCTCACATGGAAAAAATTAGCTGGAACTGAGTCCCCTTTCGAAGGACCTATGTTCTTCATTTTGCCCCCATCTCTACCACACATTATTTTCAACAAGCAAAACTAGTTGTTGCAGAAATTTCTCTGGACCCCTTATAAAGGGTTATCCCTGAAATCACAGTGGAGCAAGATACTACCTCCACCTAGAGAGGCTGCTATGCTAAATTCCAGCCACTCAAACCCCTCTTTTTCAGCTCTGCCCTCCAATACAAACCCCAAAGACTAAAATTTAGTAGACAGCTGGTGTTGATGAAGCATCTCAAACACAATATGTCGAAAACTGACTTTTCCCCCGAACCCGATTCTATCCATACCCTGTCCCATACCAGAAGACAATGATCCCTTCCTTTTGGTCACTGATGCCAAATATTTCGGTTTTCCCTGACTCCTGTCACTCCCACACACAACCTTCATCCGATTCATCAAGAAATTTCATTGGTTCTGTCTTCAAACTGCATCCCAAATTTGACCACTTCTCTCCACCTCCACTGTTTTCACTCTGGCATGATCTACCATCCTCTCTCACGGAGACAATTCTTACGTCTCCCCCTGAAACATTAGTCCCATGGTCAAAACCTTCCCATGGCTCTCGTATCACTCGGTTCAAAATCAAAGTCCTTAAAATGGCGTGTGAGGCTCCATGGGATCTCGCCACCCATTACCTTCCTGATTTCTTCTCTTACCCTTCTCCCCAGCCCCTGCTTACTCTGTTCCAGCCACTGGCCTTCTTGGTTGGCAAACAAGCCAGGTACTCCAGCACCTTTGCATTAGCTATTCCCTCTGACTATGATACTCTTCCCTCAGATATCCACTTGACTCATTCTTTCACCCCCTTCAAGCCTTTGTTCCAATCTCCACTTCTCAGTGAAGACTCTCATGAGCATCCTATTTAAAATAACCCACTGTCCACTGCTGCACCACACTCCAGTCCCCCTTGCCCTGCTTTGCTTTTGCTTTCTTTGTTTTTGTTTTGCTTTTTGTTTGTTTTTTTTGTTTGTTTGCCTAGAAGAGATTGCCTTCTGTACCGTACATATTTATTTATTCTGTTTATGCTTTGTCGTCTACCTCCCCCAGCAAGAATGTAAGGGCCAGTTCTAGTCACTGATATATCTAAGCATGTGGAAGAGCATTTGAAATGGGAATGTGAAACGGTGCAGCCTGTGGAAAGCTCTTCGGCAGTTTCTCAACAAACTAAATATAGAATTGCCCGATGACCCAGAAATTCCACTCCCCAAAGAACTGAAAATGGACAGCTGAACAAATGGTACATGAATGTTCATAGCAACACAATTCAAACGAGCACAAAAGGTAGAAACAACTCAAATGTCCATCAATGGATGAGTGAGTCAACTAACGGTGATATACACAGAAAATGGAATACTATGTGGTGATGAAAAAAGAATGAAGCTTTGATACATGTTACACTATAGATGAACTTCAAAAGATTTATGCAAAATGTAAGAAGCCAGACACAAAAGGTCTCACATTGTATGATTTCATTTATATGAAATATCCAGAATAGATAGACCCATAGATACAGAAAGCAAATTGGTAGTTACCAGAGGCTGGAGATAGTAACTGCTTGGTGGATATGGATTTTTGTTTGGGGCTAATGAAATGTCTTAGAAATAGATGGAGGTGATGGTTGCAACATTGTGGATGTACTAAATGCCACTAATCTGTTCACTCTAGGTTGATTCACTTTGTGTTAAATTCATTTAACCTCTATAAAAAAAAAGAGCACCTCAAAAAAAAGGGTCTCGATAAATATTTGCTGAATAAATGAATGAACGAACAAATGAACAGCAAACACATAAATGTGTTTGGTCCTTACAACAGATCACACTAAAAGGTAGTCTGTGAAAAAGCATGTCTTGAAAATCTGTGGCCCTTCACCAGCCACATTTGAATCACCCTGTTGGGGAGTGGAGTGGGTAGGTAAGCATTGGAGCGCTGTGGGCCTCGGGGGGTGTCTATATCCATTTTTGGTGGCCTCGGCTGAGTTTTATTACTGTGCTCCTGGAGGTCAGGAGATAAAGCCTGGGGTCCTATCAGGGGGAAGAAAAAAGAAATCTTCCTGTGTTGGAATTTTCAGAATCTACTGTCTTCCTACATAGCAAGAGACGTTTCTGACTGCCAGGAGAGAGTAAAGCCAGTGGGAGTCAGTCCCATCTGCCCGCAGAGGGGCAGGAACATCATCTGTCTAAATACTTCTTCGTCAGAAAGTCTTACAGCTGGAGGCCTTTCCTCGCTCTCACTGTGACCTCAGCCTCAGTGCCACATTAAAGAGCATTACCATGCTGCGGAGAGGGGGAGGGAGGGAGGGAGATGGGCTGCCAGACTGGAACTAAATTAAAAATAAAGCTCCCCTTATTAAATTCATAATTATTGTGAAGCTGTGAAATCTTATTTTAAACCTCCAGCTCCTTTCTTTTGTCCAGGGTACAGGCTGCCTGCTTCCGAATCCCTATTTTGCTTTATGGACAATTTCTTTTTAGCATTCTGAGCATTTAACCTTGAAAAATAGTGTTGTTTTGCTGCTGTATTTTCTGATTGTTAGTCTCCAGGCATCTCTGTGGCATCTTTATAAATCTGCAGGAGCTGGTAAATATTTCTTGCCGACCAGCAGCTGAAATCTGAAAATACCAGCTCACTTTTTAGCTGTCAGGCAATTAATGTAATTCAAAGGAAATGAAAGGTATGGGCAACTGGGACTGCTTTTAATAACAGGAGGGTTCCTGGCTCAGGCTTAGAAAGGCAGGAGAGAAGAATCAATAAAAGGAGAACAGAAAGGGTAGAAGAGGGCATGGAGTTCTCCAGAAACATTTTGTCAGCACGCTGGCAATACCACTAACCTGTGCCAAGAGAAGCTGATAAATGCAGCCATTGGTCAACTTAGAGATGGGCCAACCTTCAAAGTCTAGACCAAGGCTTTCTCTAGCCTAGAAGATGGCTTTGTATAAATGGAAAAGGTACTCCATCTGAGCAGATGAGTCAGGAGAAAATGTCCCCTGTGGATGGATGCAGCCCCGAGCCAGAACACATGGCTTAATGATCAGAGAAGAACTGGATTTCAGCCCTCTTCCTCCAAATTCATCCCTACGGCCAGGGGCATTTGTACAGTGCACAAACTGTACAGCTGCACGTAGCAACCCTATCCAGATCATGTCGCACTTCTCCACCCTTCCTAATATTGTTTTCCCTTTCTTCCTTGCTAAGTCAAGAACCAATTTGTTATCTTTAGATCCCAGATGTGAGAGAAATGTAACTGGCTGTAAAACTTAATATGAAGAGTTAGACTACAGAGAAGGGGAGAGGGGAGCACACTCCTATGGTGATGCTGTTTCATTTCTCAAAGGAGGGAAAGTCCTTCTTTTAGTGAGGAAAACAACGATAGACTAGCCATTAAAGAGAGGCATTTTCCAGTTCAGAGAAGGACAACTCTATCAATGTCTGCCACTTTTCATATACTTCAGACAGGTTGGTCAAGGTTGTCCAATGCATAGGGCATCGATCACATGCTCCTCTATGTAAATGGTGCCTTCCTGGACTACAGTGTGGATACCACTCCCTGGAGTTGTACGATATGGCAACCTTGCATCCCATGTGCAGTGATCCAGGAAGCTCGGAGAGCACACTGGGGTACATACCTCAACCTATCTCCCAAGAGAAAAACAAGCTGTCAAAACTTAGGCCATCAAGGGACACTTGGGTGGTCCAGTCAGTTAAGTATCTGCCTTCAACTTGGGTCATGATCCCAGGGTCCTGGGATCGAGTCCACATTGGGCTCCCTGCTCAGCAAGGAGCCTGCTTCTCCCTTGGTCTGCCACTCCCCTGATCGTGGGGTCTCTCTCTCTCTCTGACAAATAAATAAACAAAATCTTAAAAAAAAAAAAAAAAAAAAAATTTAGTCCATCAAGATAAATGGAAAATCATCAAATGTGTTTTTATATACTAGCAACCATTTGGACAAGAAAGTCTATTTACAACAATATTTTAAAATATCAAATACCTAGGAATAAGTCTAGCAAAAGATATGTAAGACTGATACATGAAAGGCTCTAAAATATCACTGATAAGAATTTTTAAACACCTAAATACATGGAAGTATAAACCATGGTCACGGATTGGAGGACTCCATGCTGCAATTATGTCAGTTCTCTGCAAACTAATCTATAGATCTTTAACACAAATCCCATTGAATTCCCAGTTTCTATTTTTATGGAAATTGAGAAGCCAATATGTAAATGCAAAGGGTCAAGACTACCCAAGAGGATCTGAAAGAACAACCAGGTAGAAACACATGTTATATTAGGAATTAAGACTTGTTATAATGGGGGCAACTGGGTGGCTCAGTGGTTAGGCCACTGCCCTTGGCTTGGGTCAGGATCCCAGGGTCCTGGGACCGAGCCCCACGTCGGGCTCCCTCCTCAGTGGGAAGCCTGCTTCTCCCTCTCCCTGTCCCCCGCTTGTGTTTCCTTTCTTGCTGTCTCTCTCTCTGTCCAATAAATAAATAGAATCTTAAAAAAAAAAAAAAAGACTTGTTATAATGGTAGAAATTAAGACAATAATGCTGGCACAAAAATAGACAAACCAAGGCAGGAGTCTAGAAACAGACCCATGCATCTACAAACACTTGATTTATGATAATATGAAAGGACATGAAGAAATTAGTCTTTTCCAAAATAGGCCTGGGTCCATTGGATATCCACATGGGAAAAATAAAACAAAACTTGACCCCTGCCTCACACCATACATAAAAATAAATCCCGAATGGCTTATAGCTCTAAATGTAAAAGGTAGGATAATAAGATCTTAGAAGATAACAGGAGTGCATCTTCATTATTTTCAGGTAGGAAATTATTTCTTGGCCAGACCACTGAAAGCACTAACCATAAAGGAAGAGGAAAGATGATAAACTGGACTTATTCAAATTAAGAACGTGTGTGCATAAGAGAATACCATTAGGAAAAAAAAGATATCATTAGGAGAGAGAAAGGTAAGCCTCACAGTGGCAGAAGACAGTTGCAATACTTATCACTAAAAAGGGACTCATATCCAGAGTATAATTTCTAAAAATCAGTATCAATAACTCTACAGAAAAAATGGACAAAAGACTTGAACAGTCACTGTGTCAAGAAAATATATCTAAATGGCCGATAGATGAAAAGATGTTGAACATTATTAGTCATTAGGTAAATGCAAAATAAGATCATTATGAGACCCTACTACATATCCACCAGGATGGCTAACACTAAAAGACCAACAATATCAAGTGTTGTTGACAATTTAGAGCAACAGGAACTCCTATACACTGACGGTGGGAGTTTACATTTATATAAGCACTTTAGAAAACTGTTCAATACAATCTACTAAATTTGAGCAATGCTTATTTTATAACCCAGCAATTTTACTCCTAGGTATGATACCCAACAGAATTGGCTACCCACGTGAACAAAAAATCAAGCTCAAAAATGTTCATAGCAACTTGGTTCTTAATGTCAAAAACCAGAAATAACCATAAATGTCCAACAATAATAAAATGGATAAATAAAATTGTGGTATGTTCACATGAGGGAACCCTATTCAGCAATAAAAATCAATGAACTATAACTACATGTAATTATATGGATGAATCTCACATTGTTTGATTCCATTTATATCTTCTTAAGTGACAAAAACTCATCTTCGGTGTTAGAACTCGGTATGGAAATTACATTTGGAGAGAAGGGAACACAATGGTGTTTTTAGGGTGCTGGTTATTCGAGGGCATTCACCGTGTGAAAATATATTGAGCTAACTACTTATGGCTTGTGTACTTTTCTTTCAATATATTTCACTTGAGTGCTTTAAAAACATTTTTTTGCACATGCTTATGGAGACTAATGCCTTTCTTTTTTTAAGTTTTTATTTAAATTCCAGTTCGTTAACATACAGTGTCATATTAGTTTCAGGAGTACAATATAGTGATTCAACCATTCCGTACATCACCCACTGCTCATCACGGCAAGTGCACTCCTTAATCCCTTCACCTGTTTCACCCATCCCCCTACTCACCTCCCCTCTGGTAACCATCAGTTTGTTCTCTATGTTTAAGAGTCTATGTCTTGGTTTGCCAAGGATTTTGTAGTGTAACAGGGACACAAACATGGAAAAAAACAAACTGTAACAGATTGTGAGAGTATAACACCTGAAATGAATCCAAGACGTAGGTGAGGGAATAACTAAATCTATCTGAGTGTTCTGGGTGGACTTCAAAGATAGGGTCTCTGAAAGGGGTTTTTTTTTTTAAATGAATAATGAAGGGGTACCTGTGTGGCTCAGTCAGTTAAGCATCCAACTCTTGGTTTTGGCTCAGGTCATGATCTTGGGGTCCTGAGAACACACCCTGAGCCGAGCTCTGTGCTGAGCACAGAGCCTGCTTGATATTCTCTCTCTCTCTCTCTCTCTGACCCTCTCACTGCTCGTGTTTTCTCTCTCTCCCCCCCAAAAAAAATAATTTTAAAGTCTTTTCAAAAATGATGCCGATGGGGCACCTGGGTGGTTCAGTGGGTTAAAGCCTCTGCCTTTGGCTCAGGTCATGATCTCAGGGTCCTGGGATCAAGCCCTACGTCGCCTGCTTCCCCCTTTCTCTGCCCGCCTCTCTGCCTACTTGTGATCTCTCTCTCTCTGCCAAATAAATAAATAATCTTTAAAAAAAAAATGATGCCAAAATCATTGGTTTACCATTTGCAAGTAAATAAATAAACTTTGACACATACCTTAAACATAAACTAAATGAAATGGCTCACAGACCTAAAAGTAAGATGCAGAGCTAGAAAACCCATAGAAGAAGACACAGAATAAAATTTTGTGATCATGAGATAAGGAAAGATTTTTTAGACATGACACCAAAAGTGTGATACATAAAAGAGAGAGAGTTTTGATAAACTGGACTTCATTAACATTTTAAACTTTGAAAGCCTCGGTCTGGATAATGCAAATGCAAGCCACCAACTGGGATAAAGTACTGGCAAAACACATTTCTGGTAAAGGGTTCACATCCAGAATATATAAAGAACTGAAAATTTAATAATAATAAAACAATGATATAATTTTTATACAATGTTGTGCTATTTTAATGTCACAGGAATTCTATATTCTTTACATATTTTAGATTTTTTTTAAAAAATAGGCCCCATTATATAATTACTAATGTGGTTTCTATTCACTGAAGTTTGACCTATAAGAATTCTATCCAAGAATGGTGTCTATTCTCAAAATACAATTTTTTTTAAATGGGCAAAAGATATGAACAGACACATCACCAAAGAGGTTATGCAGATGGCAAAAAAAAATGCAATAATGATCAACATCAATTACTAGGAAAATGCAAATTAAACATACCTTGAGATACCATTGCACACCTGCCAGAATAGCTAAAATTTTTTAATGATGATAGCAAGTATTGGCAAGTATAAGGAGCAGTTGGGACTCTCATTCATGCTGATAGGAATGCAAATGGTAGAGATATATTTGGAAAATAACTTGGCAGGTTCTTATGAAGTGAAACCCAGATGTACTATATGATCCAGCAATTCCACTGCTAGGTGTATTCCAGAAAAATTAAAACTTATATATAAAAAAAAGCTATGCACAATTGTTTTATTCACAGTTGCCCAAAAATGGTAACAGGCCAAATTTCCTTCAATTGATTAATGGATAAATAAGTTATTATACACCTATACAATGGACTACAACTCCATCATAAAAAAAGAATGATCTACTGATACACAGGTCCATCTCAAAGGCATTATGTTGAGAGAAAGACGGCCAGATTCACAAAGTGACATACTGTATGATTCCATTTTAAAAATATTCTGAGAAAGATAAAACTCTAAGTCCCGAAAAGAGTTTAGTGCTTGCCAGGGGCTGAGTGTAGCAGGAGGAGTTGACTACAAAGGAGTAAGAGGGAATCTGAGTGGATGGGGTTGATGGAAATGTTCTGTATCCTAACCGTGGTGGTGGTTACACGACTCATTTATCAAAACTCCCTGAATTGTACTCTAAAAAGGGTAGATTTTGCCATACATAATAGTATCTCAAAAACTCTAATAAAAAAAAAAATAAACACATAAAACATATTGTTTTAGGCCCTGAGCTGAGATTTATTCTTGGATATTCCAATTATGTAGGCCAATAAGTTTTCTCTTATCTTAAGCCGCCTGGGTTAGATTTTCTGTTGCTTGTCACCAAAAGAATCCTAAATGTTACATGGGCCCGGTCTTATCTAGCACTTAGATTTAATGAGGCTGAATGGTCTCCACAGCATCCAAACTCCCCAGAAACCAGACAGTTTCAAGTTCCACATGGAAAATGCTCAGGATGTGTACACATCCCCCCATCTCTGCCCATAACAGTGATCAGTAATCACTCATCCCTTAAATACAGCTTCAGTGGGGATGCCCGGGTGGTCCAGTCCGTTAAGCAGCTGACTCTTGATTTTAGCTCAGGTCATGATCTCAGGGTCGTAAGATGAAGCCCTGTGTAGGGCTCTGCATTCACCACGGAGTCTCCTTGGGATTCACTCTCTCCCTTGCCCATTGCCCCCCTCCCTCCCTTGCATGGGTGCTCTCTCTCAGATAGATAGATAAATGATAGATACAGATAGATGATAGATAGATAGATAGATAGATAGATAGATAGATAGATAGATAGATAGAATCTTAAATACAGCTTCAGAGACATTCCCAACATGGAAGGTCTTGTTCTCATTCCAGGCTGACATTACTGTTACCCCCTCCCTCTAGCAGGTAGACTCTAAAATGCCCTCCAGTCATCCCCACCTCTTGGTTTTCATGTCCTTATGTAATCTTCTTTCTTGGTGTAGGCAGGACCTGAGACTTACTTCTAATATGAACACAGTACGGCAACAGTGACGGGATGTCACTTCCATCATTAGTTACATGAGACCATGACTTCCATCTTGCTGGCTGACTATTGCCTTCTTGGTGTGGGGGCGTTGAAGAAGTATGCCGCCATATCGGAAATGCCCACACGACAAGGAACTGAGGATGGCCTCTAACCAACAGCCATCGAAGAACTGAAGCCCTTAGTCCAATGACCCTGGAGGAACTGAATCCTGTCAACAACCACAAGAGCTGGGAAATGGATCCTTCCCCACTTGAGCCCTGAGATGAAACCCCAGCCTGGCTGACACTTTAATGGTGGTGTGTGAGGAGAAGCAGGGGAGGCAGCTAAGCTGCATCTGGGTTCCTGATCATGGAAACTGTGCGATGACAAGCGTGTGTTGTTTTAAGCAGCTAAATTTGGGTGTAATTACCATGCAGCAAGAGATAATTAATATGCTTCCCCATTATGAACAATTTCAAAAGATGCACGTAACTATGCACCTCACAGAAAGAATGCTCTGTGGTATTTTCTTAACTGTACACTTATCTGATAATGATTAAACCTCATTCTGTGAACCTGCCTGTGGCCTCTAAGGCTTGCCCTAATTAACTGTGGACCGATTTCCTCAAACTAAAGCAAGTCATCTTTCATCACATTCTCTCCTCTTTCTACTTATTTTTTTTGATATCCTAATAAAGCAAGCTAATCTCTGGGAGCTAAGTGGATAATTCTCATGCTATAGATTAAAGTTACCTGAGTCACATAGATAAAATTTGCCCTTTTAGTTGGAGTTTCTGGCAAGTTCTACCAGGAATGCCATGGTAACTGACACAATTTTACTAAATCTCCCCCTTAACCTCATTTGTTAATGGAGAAAAATTGCCATCTCTCTTTTCTCTCTTAAAAAAGAGAAAACTTAGGGGTGCGTAGGTGGCTCGGTCATTTAAGCATCCGACTCTTGATTTCAGCTCGGTCATGATCTAAGAGTTATGAGTTTGAGCCCCCCCAATGGACTCTGCACTGAGCATGGTAATGCTCAAGATTCTCTTCCACTCTCTGCCCTTACCTCCCTCATCCCCTGCCTGTGTGCATGCACACGCTCTCCAAGATACATAAATAAAATCTTTTGTAAAAAAAAAAAGAATGAAAGAAAGAAAGAAAATTTAGAAATAAAAAGAAATAAGGGTAGCTGGGTTGGAAAAGTGAAATTGGCTTTTGCCTAATTATTCTTATTACCTCACACACGCTTCCCACTTCTTCACGTTTAGCATTTTGCTATCAGCCTCTCTTTCAGAGAGAGAAGCATTTATTGCCCTGGTATTCACCTCTTACACTCCAGCTGGGGATGTCATAGAGCAAGGATCTGCAAGCCATGCCCCATGGGTCAGATCTGGCCTCTCACTTTTTCCTAAAGTTTTATCGAAACACAGACACATCCTTAATTTGTGTACCATCTAAACAGCTGCTTTTGCACTACAATAGCAAAGGTGAATTGTTGTGACAGAGACATATGGCCCAAAAAGCGTAAAATATTTACCATTAGGCTCTTCACAAAAAAATGGCTTCTGATAACTGTCATAGAATAGAGAATGGCTATATTTCTCCACTTGGCTGTGGGGCACCCCAAGGAACATGAACAGGAAGCAGGAGACATATGTTCCAGTTCCAGCCTCCTATCTGTATTACCATGCATTTGTCAATTTCTTTCTCTGAGCCTCAGTTTATCCATCATAATTTCAGTAAATGGATTGGATTAGATTTCTTCCAGTTTTGACTAACATATCAACTCAAACAACTTTGGGTGTAACATTCACATGAGCAATCCTACTACTTTAATGTAAAATGCAATGTTTTTTTTTTCTTCCCTTTGTTTATTGTATCAGACAGCAAATTAAACCTTGAGTCTAAGCCTGCCTTGTCTCCAAGGAAAAGAACTAATATCCATTTGGTTATGGCTTTAGGCCATTAACATTTAGTACAAAGGAGCCCGAAGAGAGGAGGTTTGTGTAATTTTATTTATCTGTTTTAAAGATTTTATTTAATTATTTATTTATTTGAGAAAGTGAGCATGCACGAGCAGGGGGGAGGGGCGGAGGGAGTAGCAGACTCTGCTGAGCAGAGAGCCCGACAGGGGGATCGATCCCAGGACCCCAGGACCAAGACCTGAGTCAAAGGCAGGCACTTAACTGACTGAGCCACCCAGGTGCCTCTGTGTAGTATAATTTTAATCACCACTGTTGTCACCATGAGCACCATCGTCATCATATACCTTGCACCTACAATGTGCCAGGTACTTTCCTAAGAGCTTTGAATGCTTTAGTTCCTTTAAATTCTTGCAAAAATCCCAGCAAATAGGTACTGTTATTAACTGCATTTTACAGGTGGGGAAACTGAGGTACAGACACCAACGTCTTGCCCAAAGTCACAAAGCCGGTAAGTGGCAAGCAGAGCCAGGAGGCAAGCCCGAAGCAGCCCGGCTCCAGAGTCCTTCCTATGAACTGCCATGCAATAAAACAAAGAACATTCCTGTCCTCAACAGAGTGGGCTCGAGTAAAAGCAACAAGAAGCGAAGAGATTCTATGTCTCACCCCCATTCAGATACTAGAAGATAATCCTTAGGGCTTTGGGGAGGAGAGATGATGAGAAAGGAATCAGAGTGTGAGGAAGGATGGGCAGGCCCCAAGCCACCTTCTGAAGATTCATGTTTCCTGAGTGTGGTCTCCCATCTATAAGAGTTAGTTTCCAAGTACCTCAAGCCTTTGTACTGCCTGCTCCCTCCTCCTCCTTCCCTGCCCTTCTTCACCTGGCCAAATCCTCACAGTCATGATGTTGCTGGACATCACCTTCTCCTAGGGGGTCTCTTGACCCTCACCTTGACACTAATTTGCAGCCTCTTGCAAGCCCTGAGTTCTTTGGCAAGTTATATTTCCTCTCTGGCTCAGGCTTTTCCACAATAAAATGGAAATAATAATGGGCACATGGAGGGCCAGTTAGAGGACAAAAAAAGACGACTAGCTCAGTGCCTCATTCTTTAATTGCTCCCAAATCGTGTTGAGATCTCCCTCATAGACCAGGAGGTATGTCTACTTCATTCCTGTGGTCGCAAGCCCTATCATAGGACCCAACGCTTAATACACGTTTGACGAACTTGGAAGGAAGGGAAGGAGGGATGCAATCCTTGACTCAGAGATGTCCCAGAGCAAAGGGAGAGACAGATGTGCACACAAAGAACTCGAGCCCAGTATGAAAAACGTCATAAAAGAAACATTAAATGGAGTCCCGTGGAATCAAAGAAGAAAGCTTTGACCACCACCACGCACGGCGTATGGTGATACTGGGAAACACTTCACGAGGAAGGCAATGGCTGGTAAAAGAGTGAGAGCTTGCCAAGCACAGCAGACAGATCGGGGCATTCCAGGCAAGGAGAACAGTGTCGCATGTGCTTGCTGCTCGATGATGGAGCACACTTGATGATTCCCAAGCACGAGGATTAAGATCTTCCAAAGAATGATAGTTTGGGGGGGGGGGGAGCAGGTAGAAGCCACACAAGTGTTTAAGGAGCATATGTCCTTAACATGGAAATGAGATCAAGGGATAAAGATAATGTATGGAAAAGTGTGACCATTTTACCTTTAGTCAATGACATAAAAAAAGCTGAGAACACTGAAGAGATTATCAGCGATTTTTATAAGTCTTAAATTAGCAGCAATCAGTACTATACAACTCATTTTCCATTTGCTGCCTCCAGACCGCAGGAAATTTTTCAGGATCTCCTTCCCCTGCAACTGCAATCAGATGCTTACAAATTCGTTTTGCTTTGTTGCAAATAACATGTATGCTGAGAGGCGCATTTCCTCTATAACTGTACATCCATCAAATGGGTCTTTTCTGATTTTATGACTTGAATTTGTTAATGCAGACCGCCCCCACCCCGTGGCGGGGGGGCGGGGGCCTCTTGCATCCCAGAAACATAGAGTTTGTAAAGCCCTAGTCATTTATGTCCTTAAGAGCTGCTGACATTTATCAAGGGCTTAAAATATGCCAGGCAAGGGGCTCCATGCCTAAGAACTATTACATCATGTAGTCCTCACAGCCTCCCTGTGAATACAGAAGCAGTCTGAGAATCCCTCTCTTGTGGCATTTATCCTCAAATGATAAAGAGAGGATCAGAAATGGGCATGCACCCGAGGTGAACTGGCCAGCAACTAGCAGAGCCAGGATTTGACCTCAGGGGTGTCTGACTCCAGAGGAAGAGCCTTCAACCTCTACTTGGCCCCAGGGAGTGGCCCCATTTCCAGGCCCTTCCCAGAACTCAGGATTCTAGAACCTTGCCTGCCCCAGAAAAACTCCAGACCAGAAAGTACCCTAGCGCTCTTGGCACCTGCTACATGGGGTTCTGAACCTCCTCCTGGAGACAGGCATTTGGGGGCCAAAGCACCCCTAAGCATGGGTGGCTTTCCTTCTCCAAGGCTCCCCGCAGAATATCCATGCGGGCTCTACCATCCTCATCACCTCCCTTTTCCATTAGCAACTTCCAGCTTCCTCTCCTCCAATTAAACCCAAAGAAGAGGGGCACCTGGGTGGCTCCGTCACTTAAGCATCTGCCTTCAGCTCAGGTCACGATCCCGGGGATCGAGACTGCGTCGGGGCCCTTGCTTAGTGGGAGTCTGCTTCTCCCTCTTCCTGCTGCTCCCCCTGCTTGTGATCTCTCTCTCTCTCTTTGTCAAATAAATAAATAAAATTTTAAAAACAAAATCAAAGAAGCTCATGTTTGTTTACCAAGATTTCTTTTCCTTCAAGAAAGTGTTCAGTGCATTTCTAGTTTTATGACACATATCAACACACTGTGGCCACAAAGAGGCAGAGTTGGAACAATCTCTAAGTGGCCTTATTTCTTTGACCCACGTAACAACAGATAGCATTTTTTTCCCTAAAGATTATATTTCTGTATTTGAAAGAGAGAGATCACAAGTAGGCAGAGAGGCAGAGGAGGGGGGGGGAAGCAGCCTCCCCGCAGAGCAGAAAGCCTGATGCGGGGCTTGATCCCAGGACCCTGGGATCATGACCTGAGCCAAATGCAGAGGCTTTAACCCACTGAGCCACCCAGGTGCCCCAACAAACAGTATTTTTAAGCCCTTACGATGTTTGAAATCTGCTTAACGCTTTGTATGTATTAATTATTCATGGAATGCTCCCAGCTGCCCTTGGCTGTGGGTACTCTTACAGCCCCATTTTACAGATGAAGAAACTGAGGCACAAGTGCTTACATAACTGGACCACAGTCCTGCGGCAAGCAAGTGGAAAGGAGTGAAGGGTTGCAGAATGGTAGGGAAAGAAGAGATAAAATGGTGCTAGTCTCTCCTACAAAGTTGACGCTGAGTGGGACAGTCTCCACTCAGGCGGTTCTTCGAAACATGTACGAGCCCTGGGGAGGCAGACACCCTTCTTCACTGCTAGTGTGGGAACACCAATGGCTACCACCCTCACAGAGAGACAATAGGGCAAGATCCATGCAGAATCACAAATGCGTGTACAGTTCGACCCAGCAATGCCACGTCTGGAAATTTATCCTAAATACATGCGAAATCATGCATGTACAAGATTATCCATTGCAGTGTGTTTAGCCTAAGTAATAGTTAGAGACAACCCAATGCCTCGTTAAATAAAGAATAGACTTGTTAAATAAAGTATGGGCAACCTCTAATAGGGTACTCTGTGGTTGGAAATAAAAATGAGGAAGCTCTCCGTGTGCTGATATAGAAGGATCTCCAGGGTACATAAGTAAATAAGGAATAAAAACAAAAGACTCAAGATGCAAGACAGTGTGAAATAAGAGTCAAAATTTGTATTTGCTGATATATGCAGAGGGGCTCTGGACAGATACAAAAATAATAAAGAATTGATTTCTCATTGGCAGGAGGGCAATGTAGGAAGAGGAATTTTCACGGTTGTTTTTGTTTTTTTTACTTTTTAGTTTCTTAACCATACAAATGTATAACGTATATGCCAAAAAAAATAAGTAAAAGAAAATGTATTCACAAAAAGCCATCGTCCTAGGTTTGGCAAATAAAGTATCTAGATCCAATATTAAAGGAAGATTTGGGGTTTGCAAGAGTCCTGAGCCTTCCAAATACTGCTTTTGCTGGCGTCTTGATCAAATATTTCAACATCAGACTGGAGTTTACCTTTCTGTCTCCCCATTCTAACACCCATTCCTAAATGGAAAATTTAGAGATCAATCATCTAAAAAAATTCTAGCAAAGGGAATGTGGTTATATTCTTATTTTGTACACAGATGCTTTTAACTAGCTTCCTATCCCCCTTCCAAATGCTGGTGCTACTGATATATAAAGGATTACATTAATAGCAGTTGCATGTTAATAATTGATGATCTGTTTGCTTAACGTTCAGTTATTACTTGATGTAAGAAGTCTCCAGTGCAAAATATTCTCGGCTAATAGCTCAAATAAAATTGATCAAGTGAGGCTGGGCAGTTGTTGACTTTTTTTTTTTTTTTTAATCCAAATACCATAGCATTTGCCTAGTTCCTCTCTGTAGGTAAGGATATCTGGAAATATGTATCTACGACAGTGCTTTTGGTCCACATAAATCAAAAACCACTGGTATTAGGAAACTAATGCCAGCAGCCTTAAGTAAAACAGAAAGGCCCACCACTCTTTGACCCATAAGCGTCTTAGCTCTTAGGATTATTCACCGAACAGTCCCATCAGAAGTGAGAAAATGAATATGAACCTCCCAGACAAGGAACATGCAGAGGTCTCACGAGCACCACAAGATGATGGTTTCCACACTCCAAGATGCCATCCTGATGCTTAGGCCCTGAAGCCCTTCCTCCGATTCCTCTTCACCAACACACATCTGTAGGACCACCCTCAGACCTGAGCAACCAGGAGCCCTGTCCTGGGTCCCTCCGTCCCTTGGGCTCTGTACCAGCAGTGTTGAAGCCTGACCCATCACCCAAGACTCTCTCATGAGTAACACCATTCAGGGGCCGGAGAGACACTTCGCCCAGATCCGGACCTCTGTCCCCAAAACAGAAGGCAACTGTTTCCAAAGGGCCTGAAGGCTTGTGTGTGGTATCAAGGCCAAAGACAGAGACGGGCACAGCTGTGGGGGGACCAACAGTATCTAAGTGGCAGGAGCGCTTGGTAAGAGGAAGAACAAGGTAATAAACTTGTCAAACTTGTCAAAGAATCCCTCTCAGATGGCAGGAACGCAATGGATTCCTGCACAGTATAGTACCATCTCCCCGTAGTGCTGACTGCCTCTTTTTGCTTCTCTTTGTGTCCCAATCTGGGACTCTGGACCTCTGTGGGAATCAGGAAGGCATTTGCCATCATTGCATAGAGTGGCTGAAGAAAATGCAGTATGAAACATTCATATTACTTTTAATTTTGTGTATGTGGAAGTCTGGGCATAACATAGGACCCATAATACTGATTCTCGACATTGACAACTGGATGGACATAGAAAATTAGAATCAGGAATAGTTTTTAAATAAAAATACATGGGGTGCCTTGGTGACTCAGTCAGTTAAACAGCTGCCTTTGACTTGGGTCATGATCTCGGGGTCCTGGGCTCGAGCCCCGCATCAGGCTCCCTGCTCAGCAGGGAGCCAGCTTCTCCCTCTCCCCCTGCAGAATCACAAATGCATGTATAGCTCATGCACACACACTCTCTCTCTTTCTCTCTCGCAAATAAATAAAATCCTTAAAAAGAAAAAGAAAATTAAATAAATAAAAAATAAAAATATGTAGTAAAATCTAAAATTTCAAAAATTCCATTTCAACTATATCTAAATTTTTAAAATATTTGCATATTTAGGGGCGCCTGGGTGGCTCAGTGGGTTAAAGCCTCTGCCTTCAGTTCAGGTCATGATCTCAGGGTCCTAGGATCGAGCCCCGCATCAGACTCTCTGCTCAACAGGGAGCCTGCTTCCCCCTCTCTCTCTGTCTGCCTCTCTGCCTACTTGTGATCTCTCACCTCTCTTTCAAATAAATAAATAAAAATCTTTTTTAAAAAAATTTGCATATTTAAAGTGTTCACAATTAGTTATAATTTGTAGTTTGCCCTTTATTTTTAATAAATAATTTTGAACACCTTAGGAAGAAGTAACTTCTCTTGAAAACATGAAAAATAATTTTAGTTTTTCAATTTTCACCTTTACTATAATATAGTTTCTTGGTGAAATTATACCCAAATGTTGAATATCTCGAGTCTGATTATATTTTAATTACTAAATCATTACTGTCAACAGATACAAATCAGTGACTATCCTGAGGATAAAAACAAGTGATTTTGCTAAAATTAAGGCAAGAAAAAGGAGATTTATGGAATACATATTTTAAGAATTGTTTGTATCTCTTTATACTTATCCAAACATTGCCAGCCAGCCCATCAACAGAATGTCTAGGAAATACCCAATGATTTGATTGAGTATATTTGATATTTTGCCCATTTTTGGTAGTTTGATATTTTGCCAATTTTTGCTCTTACAAAAACCTTAGCTTTATCTGAAGTTTTAAATCTGGTCATTATGAATATTTATTTACCAAGCTAGGAGAATAGAACATATAATGGTGCACGCTTCAATATGTAGACACACAGTATGTACAGCCTCGATTTATACTCTTAACCTAGACCCTGAAAACAGTCGGTAAGGGCCTACATATCTGGATCTGCGGCTGGGAGAGACTGAGCAGCCGTTGCTTCCCTGAGCATTTTTGCCGAAAGTGCTCCCTTCAGGTCATATATTACTGGAATGGCCGTAAAGACTATGATAAAAAGGGGCACCTGGTGGCTCAGTGGGTTAAGTGTCCAGCTCTTGGTTTCGGCTCAGGGCATGATCTCAGGGTCGTGGGATCAAGCCCCGCATCGAGCTAGCACAGAGTCGGCTTGTCCTTCCCCCTCTGCTCCTCCCTCCACTCTCTCTCCCTCTCTCTCTCAAATAAATAAAATCTTAAAAAAAGAAAGAAAGAGAGTAAAAAGACTATGCTAAGAAGCTATTGTGGGAAGCCAGTGGGAAGAGAGGAACCATCCTGCTTATTTTGTTTGACATCCGTTTATTGACCATTTACTACATGCCAGACACTGATTTAGATTCTGGGGACACAACAGTAAAGTAAATGCAACTTCGGCCCTCATGGATGGTATCTGAATTGTGAAGGCAAAAAAGCAAGATAAATAAGGAAAGTACATATAATGTTGGAAAATGAAAAGGGTTCAGGAGAAAAACCAAGCAGGGAAAGGGTAGAGGAAGAGTCGGTGACTGAGATTTCAGGTAAGATGTGCAAAGATTTCCACATGGGTAAGATGACTTTGGAGTAAAGACTAGAAAGAAATGAGGAAGGGAGCCATGACGATATCACAATATCTTGGGGGGGATGAAATGCCAAGGCAGAGGGAAAAGCAAATGCAAAGGTCCTGGGGTGCAAGTGTACTTGATACATTCGAGAAACAGCAAGGAGTCTAGTGTGGCTGAAGCAGTGTGCCTGAGGGAAGAATGGGCGGTCATAAGACCAAAGAAGGAAATTGGCAGGGACAGAGGATGTATCCCATGGGGTCTAAAGGTCATAGAAAGGACTTTGGATTTACTCTGAGAGGAGGGGAAGCCACTGAAGGGTTTGAGCACAGCAATGGCATGACTTGCTTTAAAATTGCAAGCACTTTGCTCTCTAGCTGATGTGTGTGAAAAGAGACGGTAGGGACGTCAGGGTGGAGGCAGACAGACCAGTGAGGAGATCTCTGCAACCACCCAGACAAAGGCAGGCTGGCAGCAGTGGGGGTAGTGGGAAGCAGTCAGATCCCGCATCTCTTTTGAAGACCCATTCTATGAGATCTTGGTTTAAGAGAGGAAAGAATCGAGAATGCATTTGGGCCTGAACAACTGGACAATGGACTGGCCGTTCACTGAGAAAGTCACGACAGACTGACATAGCACTTCCAACAAAGGTGCAGTGAGCAGACTTCTACAGGCAGAAGAAAAAATTTTGACCCTTAACACAAACTATCTGTAAAAATTGACTCGAAAAGGGGCGCCTGGGTGGCGTAGTCCCTTAAGCATCTGACTCCTCCTTTCGGCTCAGGTCATGACGTCAGGGTCATGGGATCAAGCCCCGCATGTGGCTCCGCACTCAGCACAAAAATCTACTTTGGACCCTCTCTTCCTCTACCTCTCCGCTCCCCTTTCTCTCTAAAATAAATACATCAACCTAAAAAAAAATTAACTCCTATGGTAAGTGCTGAAAATGTGTAAGCCTGACGATTCACAGACACGTACCCTGGGGCAAATAATACATTATATGTTAATAAAAAAATTTGTAAAAAATTAACTCAAAAGGGTCCTAGACATAAATGAGCTAAACTATTAAAACTCTTAGAATAAAGCACAGGAGTACATTTTTGCTCAGCAATGTCTTACTAGATATGATTCCAAAAGCACAAATGACAAGAGAAAAAAAACCAGATGTGCTGGACTTCATCAAAATTGAAAAGTCTGTGCTGCAAATGATACCATCAAGAAAGTGAAGACCACCCAGAATGGGAAAAAATATTTGCAAACCTCTTATAAGAGATGTGCATCCAGAACATATGAAGAATTCTTATAACTCAGTAATAAAAAGACAACCTAATTACAAAATGAGCTAAGAATATGAAAAGACATTCCTCCGTAGAAGACACGAAATGGCCAATAAGCACGTGAAAAGATGCCCAACATCATCAGCCATTAGGGAAATGCAAGTCAAAACCACAATGAGATATACCACATCACACCCACTAGGACGGCCATACTAAAAAAGAGGAAGAGAGATAATATTAAATGTTGGTGAGAATGTAGAGAAATACAGTGCTGGTGGGAATGCAAAATGGGGCAGCCACCTTGAAAACAATCTAGTGGTTCCTCAAAAAGTTAAACAGAGAGATACTATAGGACCCAGCTCCTAGGCACACACTCGAAAGAAACGAAAACATATGTCCACACAATACATGAAATGCACATACATGAATGTTCCTAGGAGCCACAAATGAAAGTAATTCAAATGTCCATCAACAAGGGCGCCTGAGCGGCTCAGTCCGTTCAGCTGCCGATTCCCACTTTGGGCTCCGGTAGTGATCTCAGGGTCCTGGGATGGAGCTCCATGTTGGGTTCCCCACTCAGCAGGGAATCTGTTTGTCTCCCTTTCTCTCTGCCCTTCCCCCTGCTTTATCTCTAAAATAAAGAAATAAATCCTTAAATTAAAAAACAAAAACAAATGTCCCTCAATAGATGAACAGAGGAATAAATTGTGGTATGTCCATACAGTGGAATATTATTTGGAAATAAAAAGGAATGAAGTATTAATGCACACTCCAAGATGGGTGAATCTTAAAAATGTTACACTAAGTAAAAGAAACCAGCCACACAAGACCATATACTGTGCGATTCCCATTACCTGTAATTCAGTCTACAGAGACAGAAATTAGATTAGGAGTTGCCTAGGGCGGGGAGATGGGTGAGAAATGGAGAGTAACTGCTAATAGGTATGGGGCTTCTCTTGGAGGATGAAACTGGTCTAAAACTGATTGTAGCAGTAGTTGCACAGCTCTGTGGATATACTAAAACCATGGATTGTACGCAGATGGTGTGGGAATCATATACATCACAACACTGTAAAACAACACAAAAAAAGAAACATCGGGATGAGAACCAAGGGCAACCCAATGGCTCTGTCTTCCTTAGAGCCTGCCTAGTGCCCTCCAGTTTTGTCCTTGGCCTGCCCCTCGGCTGGCTCCCCACCTGCACGTCTGCACCCCGCCACCCTGGAGAGAGTGGTAAGACCTCCCTCTGACCCTCACCACAATTTAATGGAGCATTAACCTGAACTGGGGGGAAGAGGGGGAGGTTTTAAAGTGACCCCACCATACCACCGCCTGCAGATTAGGAGAAGCCGGCAAAAATGAAATATTGTTCTCTGAGCTAATGTGTAATCCTCCCTGACACCATCTTATTGCAGCTGGAGGAGCTGGGCCTTTAGGACGAGCCCACCTTATCGATTTACGGCCCTGGCTGGACTTGCTGCTACGAGTTCGCCTGTTTGTTTTGATCCCTATCTCCCAGCTCCCATCTAATTTCCTAAAATCTCCCTGCGTGGATGCTTAGGGGGGGTAGGGGGGAGCTCGCCTTGCCAGCTCCAGGACTGTGTGTCTTAACGGGCCACGGGCCTGGATCCGCTGGAAGTGGCAGCTTAGACCCGTAAGCTCCTCACACACGGATGAATAATCACAGATAAAAACTACTTTCAAATATGATTAGGCTCTAACGGAGACAGAGAGGGGCAAGAGGGAGCGCGGCTCTCAAAGAGCAACGAGCTAGGCTTCCGCCGCCTAGAACAGGCGATTAAGGCCTCTGCCAGAACCCCTGGGACTCTCCGAAGGAAAATATTACAGCCATTTGCAGCCTCCTCTGCCTCTCCTCTCCTTCCTCAAGCCACTGTCTCCCCCTCCCTAAGCTTCGCGCTCCTTTCTGAAGGTTGTCGTTTCCCCTCTGAGAACAAGGCAGCTCTCCCCCTCTGTGACACCTCGGCTCTTTAGTCCAGGCTGCCTGTCCCTGACACACACGTGGAAATCCAGTAGGGTTTTTATTTGCCATGCTTCCTTCTAGCCGATCCTCACATGGGTTTCCTTACCGATGTATGCGTGGGCTGCCTGTGTCCCCACCATGCAGAAGCCCAGCAATAACAGCCAAAACGCAAGCGAGACTAACGTAGCAGTGAATTTTAGCATTTTATATATATATATATATATTAGCGTATTGAAGCTTCTCGGGAGTCACATGAATTAGGAGCTGTTATTATCCCTTTTTACAGATGGGGAAAGTAGGGGCCCAGCCTCCAACCAGGTAAACTGTCTGGCCCACCAAGCTGAAAATATTTACTATCTTGTCCTTTCCAGAAGAAGTTTGCCTGCCCTTAGGCTAGAAACTTCCCAGTTCCAAACGGGACCAGGATCCTTCAAGAAGTCATTCACATAGGGTCCCCCTAGGGCCATTCAACTACTGGTGACCAATTCACACATTCAGCAAATATTTATTGAACACCTACTGTGTGCCAGGCTCTGTGCTAAGTGTTTTGGGTTTACAAGTATAAACAAAATTAGGCAGGTCCCCTGCCCCTTTGGAGCTTAGCTTCTGGGGGGAAGACAGAAAGTAGTACATAATCACACATCACATCACATAAAGTACATCACATAACTAAAATGGAAAATCCCAAGTGTGGTGACCACTACAATGGAGACGTACCTCCTTGGTGCTTTGAGAACATTCAACAATGGGATTTTACCCAGATTGGGGTAGGGTGTGCAGTCCAAGGAGATGTCCTTTGGAAACTGACCCTTGTTCAGCCCAGAAGGCTGAGAAATGATAACTGGGTAAGAAGGAGAGTGGTGGGTTCTAGGCACGGCTTTGACAGAAGGGAGCACAGTGCACTCCAGCCAGTGAAATGGCCCATGTGGCTGAGCTGCAATAGGAAAGGGGACATGGTTCAAGGTGATTCCAGAAGTCAGTCAAGGCCAGAGCACAAACGACTTTTCAGGTCACCTTACAGCAAGTGCTTAATGTCTAATGAGAGAAGGTGACACTTAAGTATGGGCCAGAATGATGACAAAGAGCCAAGAACAGGAAGTCTTCCCTGCAGGTAAGTGGAGCAGCCCACATGTCATGTACCAATTCTAGAGTGCAAAATGGACCTTTATAATGGGAAGAACCAGTGTTAGCTCTTTAACCCAGAGCTCAAGGTTGGCATCACCAAGAGGAGGACAAAGATGTTGACGTGCCTCCTGCCATGAAGCTGTGTGAAAAACATGGCATCACCTTGAAGGATTCTTGCCAAAATGCATCACCTCAACCTAATCTAGGCTCTGAAGTGAACTTCCAGCGTCCAGGGAGATACAGGGGACAGAGGAACAAGTCAAACAACACCAAGAGGAAATGCCAGAGAAATCCTGATGTGGAACATTCTACAAGACACCTAGCCAAGATTTTTCAAAAAGTCAATGCTTTACACTTCAATTTTAAAAGACTTTTAAGCCGATATCATTGTAAAGAGGGAACTCTGTGAGATCTTCTGTATAAAGACATCCACAGATCAGAAAAAACACACTGTCAGACAACATTCCTCCATTTTCAGTCAGAAAATATAACCCCTGCGTCTATAGATGACCAATCCATGCTCTTTGCTCCTCAGCAGCTGTGATTTCAGTGGGAACTAGGAACAATGATGCTGACTTAAGGGGTCAGACTCTGTCCTGAAAATGGAGAGGCTGGGAATGAGGACAAGGTTGGTGGATTTCACTCTCCCTCAGCCCTCAGCATGGGGCTGGAGATGGACACTGCTACCAACTCGGTTCTTTGAAATTGAGTTTCCTCTTCCGTATTCTTTACTAATGCAAACTTTTGAAGAGGATATTGCTTTGGGGAAGTTTATAACAGCTGTAAAGATCTCTATTAACCATCCTTTATCAGTGAGATAAAGACCAGCTGTTTCACTAATTGCCCTTAACTGCTTGGGCTTGATTATTAATGAATGCCCTTGCCTTGAGTTCAAACAGCTTAATTAGCTAAAGTTAAGTGTTTCCAATAAATTTACTAACCTATGATAAGCTTTTCTTTAATAGGAAACGTGCAGCTCTTAATTAAATAGAATAATTTACAACTCCGTGTCTATTATAAGTAATGGTTGCCCAGTTACCATGTTACCTAATTAGGTGATATTGAAATTCTTCCAAAGGGGAACTGAGGGCACAGTTGAACATGCCCTTGAACAAACCAATTAGTTAGCAGCCCATCAGCAATGGGCAACGTGGAGTTCTGGACAGATCATGACATTGGCATCTGGATTGGAATCTCTTCTCTGCCACTCACAAGACTCCTACGGCCTCACCTAGAAAATGAGGGCCTAACTCCCTGCAGTCTGTGGGGGTAGATTGGATAGCATTTGCAGTTATTTAAACAAAGAAGAAAAAGACAAGTGGATGCTCTCTTTCAAGTCCTATGGGATGACATCTTCAGAGATGAAAGTATTCCCAGTGATGTCTCGGTAACATGCAGAAACAAACAAACAAAAAACCCTCCAGTGAAATGGTGAAGAAAGCATCTGGCAAACTCAGGTTGGGGAACTTTCTAAATGACACCTGGCCTATAGACCCAAGACCATCAAGGTCATAAAAATAAAGAAAGAGTGAAAACCTATCCCAGACCATTGGTGACAAGATTCATGATAGTTAAATGCAATGTGGTCCATTGCATCAGATCCTGGACAGAAAGAGAGTGTTAATGGAAAAATTGGTGAAATCCAAATCAAGTCTGGAGTTTAGTTAACAGCAATGTGCTGGTGTCTGTTACTGAGTTTTAACAAATACATTCTGGTGATGCCAGATATTAACAACAGAGGACATGGGGGTCGGGTGGGGGATAAACAGTATATGGGAACTCTCTGTATGATCTTTATAAATTTCTGCCAATCAAAAATTATTCCAAAATAAACATGTGCTAAATACTGTTTACTTATTAGATAAGCTCAAAAACAGGTTTGTCCAAGTGATGAATGGATAAATATAATGTAGTGCACTCATACAAAGGAATATTATGCAGCCATAAAAAGGAATGAGTGCTGATACATGCTACAATGTGGAAGAACCATGAAAACCTTATGCTAAGAAAAAGAAGCCAGACACAAAAGTCCACATATCGCACAATTCCATTTATATGAAATATCCAGAATAAACAAAGCCACAGAGACTCAGAGAAGGTAGGTCAGTGGTCGCCAGGGTCGGGGAGAGAGGAAAATGGGGAAGGACTGCTTAAGAGGCACTGGGTTTCTTTTTGGGGTGAGGAGAACATTCTGGAACAAGACAGAGGTGATTGTTGTATGACACTGTGAATGTACCAAATGTCATCAAACTGTACACTTTATTTTTTTTAAAGATTTTTTTTTTATTTATTTGTCAGAGAGAGAGAGAACACAAGCAGGAAGAGACAGAGGGTGAAGCAGGCTCCCTGCTGAGCAAGGAGCCCGATATGGGACTTGATCCCAGGACCCTGGGATCATGACCTGAGCCGAAGACAGCTGCTTAACTGAGCCACCCAGGCATCCCTGAACTGTACACTTTAAAATGACTAAACTGGTAAATTTTCTGTTATGTGCATTCTACCAAAAAATAAATTTTAAAAATAGACCAGTCATGATTATTGACATGATTGGCACAATTTTTTATTAAGATTTTATTTATTTATTTATTTGACAGAGAGAGAAACAGCGAGAGAGGAAACACAAGCAGGGGGAGTGGGAGAGGGAGAAGCAGGCTTCCCGCCGAGCAGAGAACCTGATGCGGGGCTCGATCCCAGGACCCTGAGATCATGACCTCAGCCAAAGGCAGATGCTTAAAGACTGAGCCACCCAGGTGCCCCATGATTGCCACAATTTTAAAGACCTTTCCTCGAGCTTTTCATCGTGAAGCCTCACTGTTGTTAGAGGAAAGTCATGAGCACATCTCCAAAAGTAGCAACAGGCGACTGTCCTCTGTGTGGTGGGAAGGAAGTGAGGCTAACAGCCAGTGGCTCTGGGCCAGGCCAGCGGTGTCTGAGCCACTTCGGGGAACGGCTGGCTCATCTCTAGTGAGCAAGGAACGTGCCCTGTCTGCAGGTCATTGGCTGCAAAGTGGAATTTCCTTATTGACTATGCTGTACCTAAAGGTTCTTTGTGCCCAACGTCTCTTAAACGGTTTTGAAATTCATGTCTGTCTGTCTTTCACATTTCTGTAAAAATTAAGGAAAATCTTGCTCATCAGAGTACCAAATAAGGTCAGGCAAAAGGGTGACTGGAGGCTGCCAAAGGTTTATAATTTCTGCCCAAAGGCAACATAAAGGTTCCCAGAACATTCCACCCCACCCCCCTTTCCCACCTCACAATGGGGGTTTGATCGAAGGGCTCTGCTACAGATCTCTGGCGAATCTCACTGAGATATGTTTCAGACTGGGCAGTGTCATCTCTAGGACTCCTCGAGAAGCTCACCTTCAAGCAGAAGACCGGAAACAGGGGATAAAGAGAGAATGAAACCCCATCTTGTTTCTGTATTAGGTTGAATAGGGTCCCCCAAAATCCATCTCCACCCAGGGCCTGACACCATGAGCCCGTTTGGGACTTGGGTCTTTGCAGATGTGATTAGTTAAACTAAGATGAGGTCATTATGGAGGTAGAGATCAGAGTGATGCATGCAAGCCAAGGGTTGTCAGCAACCACCAGAAGCTAAGAAGAGGGAGGATCCTCCCCTAAAACCTGCAGAGGGAGTGTGGCCCCAATAACACCTTGATTTTGGACTTCTATCCTCCAGAACTAGGAGACTATGTTTCTCTTGTTTTAGGCCAGGAGTCCGTAGTACTTTGTGACCACAGTCCCAGCAAACAAATCAGCGTGTCTATCCCCGGCAGCCTGGAGACCTCCATTTCAATGGGATGGATGGGGCACCTGGGTGGCTTAGCGGGTTAAAGCCTCTGCCTTTGGCTCAGGTCATGATCTCAGGGTCCTGGGATCGAGCCCCACATCGGGCTTTCTGCTCAGCAGGAAGACTGCTTCTCCCCCTCTCTCTGCCTGCCTCTGCCTGCTTGTGATCTCTATCAAATAAATAAATAAAATCTTAAAAAAAAAAAAAAAAAGATGGCACGGGTGAAATGCAAAAGGGGGGAATGATTTAGCAATCACACTGCAAACATAATCATGGTTGACGACATGAATGCATGGATATACACAGTAAAGGTACCCAGGCAGCTTGATTTCAACAGCTCACCCAGAAGGACCCCAGCCATTAATTAGGTTGGTTATTATTACCCCTGTCTGCTAGATGAAACCAGACTAGGCCTAGAACAAGAAAACTATTTGCTTAAAATCACATGACCATCCTAAGTATCATCTGTACTTTATAATAAATCCCACCATTGCACATTTAGGCAGAGCCTTGAACATTTTCCAAGAAAAAACTTGCATCATCCCATCATCCCAGGAAACCCTCATGCAAACCCTGGAATAAAAAAAAGATGGGACTTTTTATCCCAGTCGTCTCTGATAAAGCAACTGGAGGCCAGAGAAGTTCTGTTGGTCAGTCCGTCCGTCCTTCCTTCCTTCCTTCCTTCCTTCCTTCCTTCCCTCCCTCCCTCCCTCTTTTTCTTCCTTCCCTTTTGCCCCCCTCCCCAGTCTGCTCTCCCTCTCTCTGGTAATCCCTTTTGACAGCCTAGCATATTCTTCCAAATCTGTCTCTACTCTCAAAGAGTCGCATGCAAATACGAGTATTTACACAATCTATACAATCCACAGGCATTTGTCATTTTATACACACTTTCCTGGTTCCTGTTTTCTCATTCTACAATATGCCGTGGAAATCCCTCCAAGGCATCTGGTATTCCTCTAATTCATCGCTTTTTAATGGCTGCACAAAATTCTATGGTGTGGATGTCCTGTAATTTATTCAATCATTAACGAGCATTCGCATGTGTCCCCTCTTTTCCAACTACAAACAATGCTGCAATAAATATCCTCTCTACAAATGTCCTTATGCACCAGGGCTTTTTATTTCTACGAGATGAAGTCCCAGGAGAGAGACTGCTGGATCAAACAGTCTATGTATTTCTTTTTAACTGTTTTTAATAGAACAAAGCAAGAGAATAAGATTGTGTTTATATGGGGAGGAGCTTGCAGGGGTGGGGGGGTGGGGAGGTGGGGGGAGGCGGTGGCTTCAGTGGTGTTGGTGATGATCTGATTCTCAGGCTCACGAAGGTCTGTTTTGCCTTTTTTCATAATTTGCATGTGTGTTATTACCTCTACTGTTTTAGGTGTATCAAATATTATATAATGTGTTTAAATAATCTGCATATTTTAACTTGGACAAATGTGGCCAAATGTGGCCAAAACAGCTGAAGAATTCTTGTCTTCATCAAGGATATAAGACAGCTACCCTTCCCCTGCTTCTCCATCAGTAGTAGATCTGAGTGTTTTTTTCCATTTGCTTCCCCAGCCTGAGAGAGTCATCTCTTTGTGACTTTAATTTACATTTCTTTGACACTGCTGAGTTGGAGCACCTTCTCTGACGTCATTTGTTTGAATGGATAGAAATGGCATTTTAAATGCTCTAAAAATCCTTTCTCATTAAGTAAAAAGGGGAAGGCTGATGCCCAGCCCTCTTAATCTCCCCTCTCTAAACGCTAAAGGTCAGGATTTTCAAATACCAGGAACAAAAAATTAATCCACATAAACTGGTTCTTTCTCATCAAAATTCCAGACGCCATGATGGCCTGAGCAACCCCCAGGGAAATCCCTACATGACACCCAAGACCCCTGCAACACCAGGCAGAAATGTTACCCTGCAGTGAGAAATGACGAAACTAGCAGATCAAGGCCAAGGCAAGATGCAAATGACTGAATGATTACATCCTACTCCCCCCAAAATTCGTATGTTGAAATCATAACCCCCAAGGGTGTGATATTCGGAAGTGGGATTGGAAAGGAAAGTGGATTGGAGCCACTTTCATTTCCAATGAAATAATAATGAAATAAAAGTGAAATAAATATCATTTCCAATAAAATTCTCATCAATAGGATTGGTGCCCTTGTAAAAGAGCCCCCAAAGAGCTCCTTTCCCCCTGCTACCACGGGGGAGGACATTGCAAGAGGACGATTGCCCAGCCTCGAGAACCGCGAGAAATACATTTCTGTTGTCTAGAAGCCACCCAGCTTACGGCATTCTCTCATCACAGCCTGAACAGACTAAGACACAAGGTGAGCGTGTCCTCTCCTGAATGAGAGGCTGACCTGGCCTCCCTGTGGCGCAGCTAGAACCTCTGCCCCCACCCAGCTGGCTGGTCCCTTCCTGCACCCTTGTCTCCTTGACCGTCTTGACTCTGATGTGGACCCTGCCTGCAATCACCTTCTGGTCTTCCAGGAGCATCATAACATACACAAATAATTACAATTAATAAAAGGTACATAGCACAGAGTAAGTATGAACGCAGCACTCATGGGACTCAGACAGGGAGAGCTTGGTTTAGACCCTTAACACAGAAAGGCGATGTTAAGCACCAGGTCCAATTTTGACACATGGAAATGAGTGGAAGGCTAAGAACTACAGAAGGGAGGAACAATGTATCTTTCCTTTTCAAATCCCTGGTGGGGAATAAAATCAAGTGACCTTGAATTGCAGATCTGCATTGACTGTGGGTGTCTGCTGGCAAAATGCTTAGTAGTAGTCCGTACCCAATGAATGCGTTACACAGACCTCTATTATATGAGATATCCGTCAGTTCGTGACAGAAAGGGAAGACATTACACGTTTTTTTGATCCAGCTATCTGACAGCATTCCATGGAAATAAGTTTAGTAACAATATTGAAAAAAATGAAAGAAAGGAATGAAAACGTATTCCAGTAAACTTCATTCATTCAACAAGGAATGGATTTTAGGTATAAGAGATAAGATGGTGAGAAAAACAGCTCAACTGCCCCCCAATGTGAGGCTTATAAGCCTGATGGGGAACGTGGACACCCAGCTGCCAGGCTTGGTTTCTTAATACCAGTCCCCTATAAAAGGGGCCGGTGCTCCTCAGAAGAATGGATGATTCTAGATCTAGGGCAGAGACAGTAGGAGATGAGCCTGGAGCATTTTATAGGGACAAAAAGGAAGGAAGTGCTCAAGAAAAGGAGGGGGGCAGTTCAAGGGGGAGCCTTGATCAGAGCCCCGCGGGCCAAAGCTGGAACAATGTAAGCCACAAAATAAGTAATGTAGTATTGGCTTATAACCCAAAGTAGAAATAGGAGTCTGTGCTTGTGTAAATAAGGGGTTGAATAAATAAACACACTGAGCGAAAAGGGACACATCTTCTGTATGGAGAATTCCAGTTTCCCTTCCCTTGGGTGTGGGCTGGACTTAGTAACTGCCTTCCTACAATCATAGAGAATAGCTTGAGCATGAACAGGAATGCCAGTCACCACGCAGTGGAGAAGCCAGGCTGACACTACCTTAGCTCCAGCATCAGGACCAGCTTCGCTATCAATCGGTCATTATGGTGGCACGTACTTTCATGCTATTCCTCCCAAAAATCCACTCCCCGGCCCACAATGTGTGAAAAAGTTTCAGACAAACCCAAGTTGAGAGACATTCGGCAAAAACACCTGATCCATCCTCCTCAAAACCGTCAAGTTTGTAAAAACAAAGGAACGAATGAGAGACTGTCACAAAGCAGAGGAAACCAAGGACATATGAGGACCAAATGCAGTGCGGTGGGAATAATCTAAATGCCCACCGTCAGTGGACGCACGGATACAGAAAACGCGATATACACATACAGTGGAAAATCATTCAGCCACTAAAATAAGAGGAAATCCCACCATTTGTGACAACGTGGAAAGACCTTGAGGGTGTTACACTAAGTGAAATAAGTCAGACTAAGACGAATACCGTACGATCTCACTTACACGTGGACTCTGAAAACAGCGAACTCCTAAAAACAGAGAGTAGAATGTGCTTGCCAAGGACTGAGGGAGGGGATGGAGGGGGAGATGTTGGTCAAAGGATATAAACCTTCAGTTACAAGAGGAATGAGTTCTGGGGATCTAAGTTACTATAGTTGCCAATACTGTATGTATATGCACATGTGTGTGTGTGTGTGTGTGTGTGTGTATATATATATATATAAATTGATATATATTTCAATATATAAATTGATATCTATATATTTCAATATATAAATTGAAAGCTGCAGTGACAGTAGGACTTTAATGTTCTTGCCATAGAACAAAATGGTAATTACATTAGGTTCCTAGTGTACGTTAGGTTACTGTGGCAAACATTTCCCAATATACACGCGATTCAAATCATCCCCTTGTATACCTTATACTTTTATAACATTATGTATCAATGATATCTCCAAAAAAATCTGAAAAAATAACATAAAATAAACGCAACGTGGCATACTGCATGGGATCCTGGAGCAGAAAACGGACATTAGTGGAAAAACTGGGGAAATCCAGATAAAGTCTGAAGTTTCCTTTAAAAACATTAAGTTGGATAAATGCTATTTAAAAAGGTTCAAGATGCAATGAGAGGACACGCCGGGAGTAATTAGTCAAAACGCAAATATGTCAAAGCAGAATAAAAACCCGGACAGGACTTTTTCAATGAAAAACCCCACGATATCTGCCTCCAGAACCCAGTGACAATTACTAAGGTTAACTGACTTCTTTTCTCATTGTTGCTACCATCATGATTATTATTTTCTCTCTATTGTGTTTTTTAATCAAAAAATAACATTTATCCTATATGCTTATTAGGACCAGCCAAACAACAGAGAAAAGCACAAAGTAAAATATAATCCCCTTCTCCCACCTCCACCAGCCAGTCCCTTCCTGAAGTAGCACTTTGTGTTCTTTTCTACAATCTATTTATATTAGAAATACAAAATATATATGTGGCTTTTTTCCCATTTTTTAACTATAAAAATGTTATCTTTACTCATTGCTCTGCAACTTGCTTTTTTCATGGAAAAATATATCTTAATTCTGTATCATAAATATCTTCTTAGGATAATGTATATAAATCTGACTTGTTCTCTCCTTAGCTCAATTTTACTGAGATACAATTTATGTGGAATAAAATGCACCCGTGTTAAGTGGGTACAATTAGTATGTATGGAACAATGTATACACCTTGGGAACCTCCCCCCCACATCATTTATAATTTTAAAAGTCAAGGTCTGCAAGAATTTTGCCAAATCCAGTGAAATCACCTAGCTCCATCCCTGGAGTGGAATGCAAGAAGAGATGGAAATGCCCAGATACCTCTGGGGAATCACCAGGGCGGGACGACTTGCTCCTTGCCTCTCAGGTAGAGTATTTCGAGAACATTCTCACCCCCTAGAATAGTTCTCCATGTTTGGCGTGGTGCTGGAGTTGCACGAGTTTGGAAAGGGCTAAGGGAGGCACCTAGGCGGAGAGCTGGCTGGGGCAAACTGTAGGGGTTCCTAATTTGACACAGAGCCACCAGAGCTGGGGATAAATGGCCGAGAGGTCGTGAGCATTAGCTCACAAATGCGGAGCTGAGCGGCGGCCAGAGACTTCTCCTCCTGGAGGCTGCTTCCATCACTCCTCATGAGCAAGCCTGCCAGATCCCTAGGGCCAAGACCAAACCAACCACACATCTTAGGACCAATCAAAACCCCAAGGAGAAAGTGGAAGCCACTGGCTCTGCCTTAGCTCTCTCTGGAATAATACCATCTTTGGAAGCAGGTAAGAAAAGAAAAAGACATGGTCCTCAAAGAGAAACAGATTTTTAAAGCAGCCAAAATCTTACCTGAAAGAGATTGCTTTACATAGGGGAAAAAACAAAAAACAAAAAACAAAACAAAACAAAAAACACTACTTGAAACTGGAAGAGACAAACACTTCTAATCGGCCAGTTCAAGTATTTTCCCTTTACTCAGCAGAATGGGAATTCCCAAGAAAATGTGATTTGGTTAGACCAGCACTGTGCAAAAGAAATAATACAAGCCACAAGTGTAATTTTAAATTGTTTAGTAGCCACATTTAAGAAAGCAAAAACCATAGGACTCAGCAATTCTGCTTCTCTGTAGATATAGATAGACCCAAGAGAAATCAAAACACGATCCACACAAAAACCTGTATACAAATGTTCCTATTGGTATCATTCACTAGAGCCCCAAAGTGAAAACAAACCAAATGTCCACCAACAAACTGTAGTATATAATAGAATATAATTCCACAATAAAAAGGAATGGATTAAGTCAATATATCCAAAACATTATTTCAACATGTAGTCAATATCTTATAGTTATTACTGAGATGTCTCACATTCATTTTTCTTTTCTTAATCCAGTGCGTATTTTACACTGGCAACACATCTCAATTCAGATGTCAAATTTTCATTGGAAATACTAGATACATATTTAATTTCATAAAAATTGCTATTAAAAAAAGTAAATGTATATGCCCAAGCTGTCAGAAAAACAATTTTAAAAAGTTTTCCAATAGCTGAATGTAAGTAGTGTCAAAGAGTACTCCTATGTACTATGTACAGACATATACCTATGTCTATAGGTATTGACAGATATAGATCCATAAAGAGAGATATACAGATGTAGATATAGGTAAAATAGTTATGCAGACACAAATACATAACTTGAGTGTGGTATGTTAAAATCTCAACCCCTACTACACATACTAAATACAAAACGAACTCCTTTCATGGCCTCAAAGCCCTACGTGAATTGCCTCCACCACCCTCTCTTATCTCACATTGTATCACTCTCCTCCTCTCCCAGGAGGCTCCAGCCACACTGGTCTTTTTACTCCTCAAGCACTCACTCCTCGAGTGTAAGTGTAAGCTCACTTACACTTACTATTCCCTCTTCCTGGAACACTTTCCACCAAGAACTTCTCAGACCTGGCTCCCTGTCATCATTCAGGTCTCTGTACAAATGTCACCTCCTCAAAGAGGTGTCCCGACCACCTTATCCAAATGCAACCCCCATCCAGCCAATCTCTAGCTCATTATCTATCATCTTCTTCTTTTCTTTGTAGCATGTGTTACTATTTGAGACTATCTTATTTTTTCTTTTATTTATTGTCTTTCCTTGCTACACATACACACACACACACACACACACACACACACACAAATATAAACTTTATGATAAAGGGACAAAGTTTGTAATATTCACTGCCCTATCCCCACTATCTAGAATCATGACTGGCATACGGTAGATGCTCAAAAAATACACAGTAAGTAAATGAACGAACCATTCATTCATCAATCATTCCCCTCTTAATAGACATTCGGATGGTCTCCATTTTGGGTTGGTCCTCTTGCTTTTGCGTCCAAGAGCTATTAGCAGTATTCTTATATACAACGTTATCTGTAGTTACTAACACATGTCCTTAGCTACTGATGCCTTCCTTCCTCTAGTATGGATTCCTCCAAGTGTAACTTGTATATCAGAGCATGTGCCCTTTTTAAATTTTAACAGAAAATGCCTTTCCTAAGAATGTTGTGAGGGCTTCCTGTCATGCCAGTGGTGTATACAACGTTATTTCCTTTCCTACTCTAGATAACATCAACTGTTTTAATAATTTTTCTCCAATCTGAGAAATATATGATTGCATTTCATTTTAAATTCAAATTAAAAATCTTCAAACGCTAGGGAAGTCGCATACAGTTTCGGATTTTTGCTGGTCATTTGCATGTCCTGCACTGTAAATCGCCTGCCTAATGATCTCCTATTTCCTACTGGGTTATTTTTGTTTTAACTCAACTTGTAGGAACCCCTGAGTGGCTTTGTTGGTAAGCGCCAACTCCTGATTTCGGCTCAGGTCATGATCTCAGGGTTGTGAGATGGAGCCGCTAGAGGGCTCTGGGTTCAGCACACAGTCTGTTTGGCCCTCCCCCTCTGCCCTACTCCCTCCCACTACCCTTATGCACACTCTCTTGCTCTCTCTCGAATAAGTAAATAAATAAATGAATAAATTCTTCAGGGAAAAAATAAAAATAAATCAACGTGTAGGAAGTATTGGGGATAGTAAGTCTGCCATGAGTTCTCATTACTTAGAGTTCACCCCATCTTACGCCTCAGCAATTTTAATTGATGTATGCTCAAATCTGTGCAATTCTGAGACTAATATTCACCACTCAGGGAGCTCACTTAGCGAGTCCCAAAGACCACCCCCTTAGGGCGCAAGCCCCTAAATTCACCACCACCGCTTCGGGACCCACCTTGCCAATAAGTGATTTCTCTCCCCAAGCTGGCCTTGAAGACACATCCTCTGAGCGCAGTTTGGTCAATGGCTGGGGACGCCAACACCTTTTACCATGAAAATCCGAAAAAGTGACCATCACCACTGCTGCGATTTGTCAAGGAAGAGGAAGGCCCAGGAAGGCTGAGAGTGAACCCGACCTCCTTGCCCAGACTGGGAACCCTACGGATGTACTGTTACCCAACTTTTTTTTTTTTTGTTACCCAACTTTTAATTTTGAAAAACTTCACATTTATGGAGAAGTCATAAGATTGGTGCAACAACAACAAAAAAAAACCAGACGTCCTATATTTAGATGTGACTAGTTGTTAACATTTTGCCATATTTGTAGAGGGCTGAGCCATCTGAGTGTAAGTTGAAGACACTTCAATCCTATAGAGCTTGTCATGTATTTCCTAAGAATAAGGATGTTGAGCAATAAAATTATAGTTTAATTACCACACTCTGGATATTAACTATCTAACACTATTATCTAATAATCAGTCCATATTCAAATTTTCCCAGTTGTCCCATAATGTCCCTTAGAGCTGAATTTTATTGGGGGTGGGGTGAGGGCCTGGGACCCAATCACAACTCACATATCACATGTACTTGTCCTTTTGTCCTTATTCTCCTTTCATCTAGAACAGCTCTCAAACATGTTTGATGGGACACCTGGGTGGCTCAGTCGGTTAGGTGTCTGCCCTCGGCTCAGGTCATGATCCCAGCGTCCTGGGATCAAGCCCCATATCAGGCTCCTTGCCCAGCAGGGAGCCTGCTCTTCCCTCTGCTTTCCACTCCCCCTGCTTGTGTGCTCTCCCGCTCCCTCTCTTTCTCTGACAAATAATACATTTTTTTTTAATATTGACATCATTTAAAAGCTTACTTGCTTGTTTTTAGGACACTGATGTTTCGAAAAGCCCAGGCCAGCTGGTAATACCCCTCGACCTGGATGTATTGGCTTGCCTCCTCATGGTTATGTTTCTGGCAAGGAAGCTGCCTATGTGTTTCTGGGACATGCTCAGTGTTCAAATCAGGAACCACATGATGATAAGTCTGATTACTCAGCTAAGGTGATGCCCTCACAGTGTTGCGTCCCCAAGTCGCATTTACTGTGAACAGGTCAATGGTTCTGTGCGAGATACCTTGACACTGGTACCACACTCTTCCCCAGAACATTTCACTTAACGATTTCAGCCTACAGGGCTGATTGCTGCAGGAATCGAGTATTTCCATGGTGGTTCTACATTCTACAAAATGTGAGTTCTACATTTATTAGTTGATATTCACTAGCACTGGCCCTTCTCTCTTGCCTTTCTTTCTTTCTTTCTTAATATCAACAGACTCATGGATTCTTCTCTCATCACATGGGCTATCCCCCTAAGTACCATTACTGGTTTTGATGCTCAGATTATCCTAGATCTGGCCCGTGGGAACTGGTTTGGGGCTCACTTCTGTAACTTTGCGCCATGCTTCCATTTTTTTTTTTAACACTCCAAATTTTCTGATGAAAAACAGCTATTTCAGGTATACCTTGTACGTTTCTTGCCCGAGCCCTGCAATCCGCCATTTCTCCAAGGAGCTCTGGTAACTTTCAGGGGATAATGCTATTTAGGAACCAAGATCTGAACACGAGGAGTGCTCATTACTACTGGGATGTCATGTTTCCATAGGACAAATGCACCGCATGGGAAGTTGGGCCCAAAGTCCTCCAGGCAGCTGTGACCTCAACAGAGGCTGAATTCAAAATTGGAACCATGTATCACATTCGAAGTCCAGGAAGTATTTGTTGTTTTCAGTTGACCATCATCCAGTCCACACCATCTGATAACAGCACCTTTTGTCCGTTTGGGGAATCGCCTCTCCCCTCTGTGAATAGTCATGGTGGGACTATAGATCAAGGTATTCTGAACTCCTCCTCATATCTAAGAGGTGGGTACTACATCCCTGAAGCAGACAGGTGCCCCTGGACCCAGGAAGGATGCTGAAGGAAAATCCCGAGACAGGTATGAGTATAAGAGGGTTTGACCACACATCCAGAGTTAATAAAGCCAAATGACCCTGAAGGTGAAATTAAACGCCCCTCTCCAAGGTCGGTTGGTTTTTCATTTACTGAGAGCCTTTACCCCACACAGTTGAAAAGTTTCCCTGTCTTTGCAGACAAATTCTGACACAATAGAGCCCATTTCAAACTTCTTTCTCTCATATGGGTTCTTTCATTCATCCTTTCCACTTCATAGAATTCAGTTGTTTTGACAAATGTCTAGATGGCCAGTGATACATTTTCATCTCCTTCCAAATCCTCACAAAAGATACCCTGCTTGTAAGTCAGCATGGCTTTTTTTTTCTGAGGAAAAGCTCCTAAAACTTCGTTCAACTTGTGTTGGTCCCCACAGGGTTTCTTTATTTGCCTGCCTGCTTGTTCGGTGGGGAGCAAAAGAAAAGCCTGAAATCCTGATACTCACACCTTCAAAAATTACATAATCTATTTACCTTCCATTTTCCTTTATTTGAATCCTGCCTCCCCTCTCTCTGCCTTGTCATTCTTCTAATCCCCAACACATGGGTGTCATGCAAAAAGGTGAAAAGAAGAAAGTGGAGGGGAGGGAGAAAAGAGGAGAGGAAAGTGAGAAAAACATCAAAGGAAGGAAGATCCTTGCACTCCCCAGGGCTTCGTGATGTAAAAACGCAGTAAAATAGTTTGTCTTTCAGGGTGTGGGTTTTGTGAGTCACCCCACACTTCAACACTGGACTTGGCCATCGGGTAAGACCATGGCTCTAGGGAACAGGGAGAAACACAGTTGCAAGGGTGCTAAGCTGATGGGTGCCACTTGTCTCCTCTAAATGAGTAATGGGAGATCTGTATTTCAATGTGAGACATGAGAATAAGCATGGTTATTTCAAGGCTCCCAGAGATAACCACCACCAGAGCCTGAAGCTTCTCTCCCCACCCTGCCCTTCTAAATCTCAACTTATGGGACAAGAGGGGTGGGGGTTCACTGCTGGGGAGCACCAGTTCAGCTGAGCATGGAAAGAAATGAAACGGTGTGGGGGAGCAGAGGTTCTGATGAAGCTATCACCAGTTTTTCTGAAGTTTAAAGCAACATACAGGCTTCTAACGGCGGGGAGGGGGAGCCTGCTCAATGCCCTACTCACTTAAAGCATTTTGAGCTCATTGAACGTTTACTGGGGGTCAGCACTATGTGGGAAGGCAAAAATGAGCAGGCACTCAAGTTTTTGCTGCTAAAGGAAGAAGGCAAATGGCCATCTCTGCTCTGACCAGTGTGACAGGTTCCCTTTGTGTTGGGCAAAGCTTACATCCAAAAGTGCCCTACAAACCCTTCCCAGGCAACTTCCAAGTTTTGGTCCTTATGCAAACATCATTGTTTTTCTTCCTACAGCTGAGGTACTTAGAGTCATTTCTATATGATTTCTGTTGAGTTGACTGGGTTATTCAAGACTGTAGAAGGTGGATTGGAGTTTGAAGCAAGCAAATACAAGTACAGCATCACATCAAGAGAGAGTCTGGGGAAGAATCTTCTTGGATTCTTGCTACTCCAAATGCGGTCTTCATGCCACCAGCAGGGGTGTGACCTGGAAGTCTGTGAGAAATGCAGAATTTCTGGCCCCAGCTCAGGCCTACAGAATCAGAATTTGCATTTTAACAATATCCCTGGTGACTCGTGCGCATGGAAAAGTTTGAGGAGCAGCAGCTTAGAACATGGAAGACCTTCCTTATCCGAACGTGTGAGACTTCAGTCACGACATTCCCAAGTCAGCTGATACCCAAGGGTCAACCAGATGGCTCATCAATAAAACTGAAGAGTGGCAGATAAAATGTCACCTGTTCTTGTGTGCTTGCCACCATTTCTGGTGGTGAGAATGACATTTTGCCCTGCACTGACATTACGTCATCCATTCTGATGGTCACCACAACCCCGTGAGGTAAGCCGTACAGGTTTGAGCGACACCCCCATTTTACAGGTGGAGAAACTGAGGTTCTCAGAGGTAGGGTGACTTCCCCAAGGCCATGCAGCTCTGGTGAGGTCCAGCCGGAGCTCGAAGGCAGAGTGAACAGCTCCAGGAAGAAATCCTTCCTTCTAACCGCTTCTGAGCCCATATTGTAAGGACCAGGCTGGTTGTGTGGCTGAAATGAGATCAGCATGATGTACGCTTGAAAGGAAACAGGATTTCTCCAGAGGGGAGTTGGGAAAAGGAGATAAGCTGACATGATGCTGGCAGCTTCAGATATCAGATCCCAGGTGTTCAGCTCCACGAAGAATTCGTCTTCATGTTCATATTCTTCTTGGGGACACGAGGGTGAGCTGATGTCAACAGGCCAGCCCGCTGAGACCTAGAAACCATCCAGGACACCATGCTTCCTGCAAATCTAGGACAGGTGCCTTCTTTTGACAATAATGGCCTATTTTTCCCACAGCAGGGTGACCAAACTCTTTCCTTCATCTCCAAGTGAGGCTCAAAAAAAAAAAAAAACCACCCAGATTTAGGGCTTCTTGCTGGTATGAACTAACTTCAACGGAAAGCCCATTGTTCAGCCTTGTTTCTTTGGCCACCTGCCTAACCTGATTGTAGTCACTTAGAGAGAAGTTCCCTGCAGAGAAACTGAAGAGCTTTGCTTAAAGTAATCAACAGAGACCTTGGGGTCTGTCGCAGATCTCAGGAGACATTTTAGCAACAGTGCCTGGGGACCTGTTTCTCCAGTCCTAATCACTCCTCCTGATGATGTCTATAAAACTGGGTCTTGATGGGCTTTGGTAAAAGGGGCCCTGTGGATTCTGAGAAAAAGGTAAGCTGAGGCAGGCCGGAGAGCTAAGGGTAAGAAGATCACCATTTTGTGAGCCACATCACTTAACTCCTAGCCGGCCTGCCTCCTGGAGTCGCTAACTTTGTGTGGGACACCAAGGTAGGAGAGAAAGAATCAGAGTTCTAGGAATGGTGTCCAAATAAACTAACTCGGTGTTCCACTGGCTCAGTTCAGCTGATCTTCAGGACAAACAAGAGATCAAAAGTCCCAAGAGAAGTCATGGCACCAATTAGTTGGCATTCAATCACCAACTCTCTATATTCAATGCATCATGATACAAAAAAATAAGGAGAAAAAGAATTCACAAATATAATTTGGAAGGTGAGTCTGGGTGGCTCAGTCGGTTAAGTGTCTGGCTCTTGATCTCAGCTCAGGTCTTGATCTCAGGGTTGTGAGTTCAAGCCCCTCATTGGGCACCATGCTGGGCATGAAGTCTCCTTTAAAAAAAAAATTATCAATAGATAGATAATTATGTACATATAAAGATGATACAGCTACAGATAGATATCATTTGGAAGCCCTCCTGAACCTCTAGAATTAAGGTTGGCCAATGTTTTTCTTATACAAAGAAGTGGACAATTTCTCATCATTCCCCTCTTCCCATCCACCCCAAGATCGGTGGCTCCCTATGCTCATGCTTCAGAAAGCAATAGTATCAGCAAAAGCAGAAAACACTCTAGGTGTTCCAAACAAAGGAATCAATTATAAGGGTTTGAGAGTGGATGGAAGAACAATTCGTAAGGGGGCTCTGATCCAGATGGCCAACAGACACATGAAAAGATGCTCAACGTCACTCATCATCAAGGAAATACAAACCCAAAATCATGATGAGATATCACCTCACACCAATGAGAATGGCTAAAACTAACAACACAAGAAACAACAGGTGTTGGTGAGGATGTAGAGAAAGGGGAGGGAGCTCTCTTGCACTGTTGGTGAGAGTGCAAACGGGTGCAGCCACTCTGGACACAAGTGTGGAGGTTTCTCAAAAAGTAAAAAATAGAACTACCCTACAATCCAGCAATTGTGCTACTAGGTATCCAAAGAGTACAAAAATACAGATTCAAAGGGGGTACATGCGCCCTGATGTTTATAGCAGTGTTATCCACAATAGCCAAACTATAGAGAGAGCCCAAATGTCCATCAACTGATAAATGGATAAAGAAGATGTGCTACATATATATACAATGGAATATTAATCAGCCATCAAAAAATGAAATTTTACCATTTGCAACAATGTGCACGGAGCTAGAGTGTATTCTGCTAAGTGAAATAAGTGGAATTTAAGAAAGAAAACAGGTGAACATATGGGAAGGAGATAAAGAAAAAAAAAGGAGAGATGGAAACAAAGCATAAGAGACTCTTAATGATAGAGAACAAACTGAGGGTTGATGGAGGGAGGTGAGTGGATGATGGTTTTTTGTGTTTTTTTTTTTTTTTAAAGATTTTATTTATTTGACAGAGAGAAACACAGCGAGAGAGGGAACACAAACAGAGGGAATGGAAGCGGGAGAAGCAGGCTTCCGGCTGAGCAGGGAGCCCGATGCGGGGCTCCATCCCATGACCCTGAGATCATGACCTAAGCCAGAGGCAGATGCTTAACGACTGAGCCACCCAGGTGCCCCTGGATGATGGTTTAGATGGGTGCTGGGCATTAAGGATGGCACTTGTCATGAGCACTGGGTATTGTATGTAAGTGATGAATCACTGAATTCTACTCCAGAAACCAATATTGCACTGTATGTTAACTACCTAAAAATAAAATGAAATAAAATAAAAATAAAAATAAAATGAAATAAAATAAAATAAAATAAAAATAAAAATTAAATAAATAAAATAAAATAAAAGGGGGGGGGGGGTCTGAAAAGCAGAAAGCAGAAAGGTGATAACCAGAGATCGGAGGCTGCTAATGCTTCTAGGTTGGATCCATGAGCCTGCACGCAGTGTACTGTTGGAGATACAACTTGAGTCTTTTGAGTTTCCAAAGAGGGGCCACCTCCTCTGGGGCTAGTATTGCACAAAAGGTACTGCCTGTGCTTTGGATGGTGGAGTCTGGAATCACCCAGCCTCTGCTGCCCCAACAATTACATAAATCTCCCTCCTTTACCACCTTCTGATTTCCAGGCAGTGCCCCCCAACAGGAAGCCAGCACAGGAGGAGCACGGCAAACACAGTGGGCAAATTCCTAGCCCTGGAAGTTCAGATTATGGAAGGGCAGGTATTTACAACCAGCGCCGCAACCAAGCTATCCCAGGTTGACAGCGCCACCCAATGGCCAGCACTGGAATCAACATGACCGACTTACTTTATTCTTTCTCAAGTAGAAGGAGAGACAGGTGATCTGCACTTAGCTTTAAAGTGTGAGTTAGATCAGGGCTGCTCCATATAAATTTGTTCCCAGGCTCCGGCTGAAGGAGCGGCAGCTAAGTAGGGTATGCTTTTCTCTGGTGGATCATAAGAGTGCAAGAAGGTGAGCAAAAGCACACAAGCACATTTGAGACACCTGTTTGCATCCCCTCCACTACTGCTCCCTTGGCCACCAGCAAGTCACACATTTCACCACTTCACTGCGTAGTCAGATGGTGCTACAGGATAGAAGATTACACGAGTGCAGCCAGAGTTCAAAGGCAGATAAGTGCAGCCAAGGGAGAGACCAGTGCATGATTTGCTGAAAACAGACCACATGCACACAAGGTTCAGTATGGTCCAGCATTTACTTGCAGCAAGAAAACAGACAGAGTACCCAAGAGCCAGCCCTGTGCAGTGTGTCAGTCCCCCATGGCCAGTGGACCCATCCCACAGCGAACCCAGTGCTTATCCCATCTCACACTGCCAAAGGAACCCAACCCTTCCCACCGGGGTATGAAATACAGAAAGCTAGGGGTGTGCGTGAGAGCCACTGACTCACATGCTTAAGGAGAACGAAGGAGTACACATCAAAATAGGAAGGCCATAAGCCCGGTACGGACGGTGAGAGCACTGAATATCCCAGTAAGGAAATATTCCACGCTCAAACCCATTCTTCTAAGGTCAAGCTGGGGTCAAATGACTGCACGCAGGAGACTGCCTTTCCCAACAGCCCAAATCCCTGGGCAGGGAAATCCACTCCACTCATCTAGTGCACTCCAAGGTCATATGGCAGAAGAATTGTGATTAATAATCCAATCTACCCCAGAAGGCAAAAAAAATCTTATCTTTGACCTCTGTATTTCCTGCCTCCTAGACCAGGACCAGCAGAAAACAGACATCATACAATGATTGTCGACATTAATAAATTACGAACGGCATGGGGTAATGAGAGACAGGTACATAAGGATAACTCGACGTTAATTGATTATTAATGGCACGGAGCAATGTGAGACATTTATACAACACAGTGATTAAGAATATGAACTTTAGCATCATGGCATCTGAGTTTGACGTGAAATGCAACAGTGACTTCAAAAACAGTTTGGTAGGTTTTTTTGTAAAGTTAAACACAAACCTGCCATTAAACACAGCAATTCTATGAATTGCTCCTAGAAATCTACCTAAAAGATGGAACGTGTACATCCACACAAAGCCGTGCACGTGAATGGTTACAGCAGAATTATTCGTAACAGCTGGGAAATGGGATCAAGCCAGTTGTCTATCGACTGGTCAATGGATACATGAAATACGGTACATCCTTACAGTAGAATACTATTCAGGGTGAAAAATCAATCAACTACTGTTACGTGCAGCAACACAGATGAGCCTCTAGATAAATAAAAGGAGCCAATGAAAAGAGCACGTCTTAAAGGATTCCATTTATATAAAATGTCCAGAGAAAAGCACATTCGCAGAGACTTCTAGAAGATGAGCGGGTTGCCCAGAGCGACAGATGGGAATGCAGATTGAATTCAAATGAACATGAGGTATCTTTTGAGGGCAAATGGAAATTTCTAAAATTGGATCAAAGTGATCCGGATGCACCCATCTTAAGGTTTACTAATCAGTGGACTGTACATCAAAACGGATGAATTTTGATAAAATCACAATATGATCTGGGTTCAAATGCTGGCCCTACCACTTAGTATCCATGTGACCTAGAGGAAGCTCTACAGTCATAGAAGCTCTGGGAGCCTTCCTTTCTGTAAAATGGGGACTCGAAAGAAGAGTACTGGGAGATGAGGGAGATACTGAACTCTCCGGCACCTTTCGCTTTTAGGGAACTCACTTCCACTCAAGTCCATCCTCTGTTCAAGTCCAAGGTCCAATCTCTGTTTCTACTTAAGTGGCTGGTTCTCAGATACCCCTGGGGAAAAGATCGATCTCTGCCTTGTCCCAAATCCCCCGTAAGGGAATTATTCAGAATATTTCTCGGCCAGAAATAAAAGTACGTCGACTTCACCTACTTCACCTCTCCAGAAATTGACCCTGCTCCAGGAAACTATACTGACATCAAAGAACCCCTGACCAAATACAGGCATTTCCTCTTCTCTTTTTATTTCACTTTTTTTAAATAGAAAAAAAAAGCAACTGGGCTTAGAGGGTCTAGGCTGCCAGGAGCTGACAGATACTCTGAGCAAGTTGCAGGAAAATAGCCCAGCCTCTGCGATGAACCTTTGGGGAAGGAACGGCCACCGAGAATGTGATTCACTTTGATGACAGCTTCCTGATGAGGGCTCGAACCGGCTGGAGGGTTAGTCAATTTACTACCGCACAGAAGACTCCATAAAAGTCATAAATAAAAGGACACGTGGCTCGGAGTGTACCACATGATGTCAGGAGGTCCCAGACGGCAGAACGCAAGGCCAGTAACTCTGATTCGGCTCAAGGTTTATCACCGACGCAGTGAAAGGTACAGCCCCCCGACACCCAGGATACTTGTCGCCCAATGGAAACGGATTATGCCTGAGGACCAGCAGAGCCATTTCTCAGATTCCTCTGGCCCTGGATCTGTGGGCAGTGGAGGTGAGGAGAGGCTGCCTTCCCTAATAAATCCTGGGGCCACGTTGACCCTGGATAAGGACTCTTCTGGGAATGAGCAACTGGACGTCTCCCCTTCCAGGCTCTCCGACTGCCCGCCATTCCATCCAGTCTTGGAACCAAGTGCTTTGTGTTCACACACAATATGAAATAGCTCCAGAACAGGCCACCTGGTGTACTTGAACTCACTCATTTAAGGGTTCTTACTCCTATTGTTGCTGACAGTGATAACGTTGATTCTGAGCTGACTTCCCCTCCTAAAGTAATACACCCTCCGAGTCATTGCTATGGTGGTGAGGGTTACAGGAGATAGAAGTAAAAAGAGGGAAAGAAAGAAACCTCCACACATGCCTGGCACATGATAATCCTCCATAAACCGTAGCTTTGGGGTTTCTCACTACCTAAACCCTTTTTTTATGAAAAGACTGAGAACTCACACAGCAGGGTTAGGGAGCCCTGCTCTCCTGGAGAGGATGTAGGATGTGCTAGATATACACCTTAGATATACACGCACACATGCCAGAAAGTACACATATAATATATGCTAGGTTTATAGATGCCACCTACCACGTAGTATATATCACATATACTAAATAGAGTTCATGTTCTACATAATGCGCTACAGATAATACAGAAGAGTTGAGAGTTTCCTATACAGATGTGTACCTGCTATGGAGGTGTGGCTGCTCTACAGATTTAGATGAGAGAGAGAGAGAGAGAGAGATCGTACACAGTGAGGGGACGGACATAGTACTCTGCAGGGTGGTCAGGAAAGTCCTCCCTGATAAAGTGACATTTGAGTAAAGTCCTGAGTGAAGTGAGGGAGGGGGCTGTGTGGAGATCTGGGGAAAGGGCATTCCAGGTCATGGGTACAGCAGGTGCAAAAGCCCTGAGGCGCATCAGGTACAACAAACTTGAGAGCTGAACAGTCACCAGTGGGTGGGAGTGGAGTGAGTCCAGTGGGTCAGGGGGAGTAATTCCAGACAAAGTCAGATGTCAGGAGCCAAGGCCAATAGGGCCCCCCAGGCCAAGGCAAGGAGTTTGGGTTTTATCCTAAATGTGATGGAAAACCGATCAAGCGTTTTTAGCTGAGAAGTAACATGATCGGATTTACTCCCTTCAAAGACTGCGGAGGCTACTGCATGATGGGTGGCCTATGAAGAGGCAAGGGAAGCAGCAGGAAGAAGAGCTAAGGGGCTCCTGGAGCTGTCGACGCAGGTGACAACGTCCTGGGCAATAGCTGGGTGGGTGTGGGCCCTGCCCGAGAAGTAGAACAGACAGAACCAATGGAGCAGCAGGGGGACTGGACGGCAGGTGCAGGAGTGGGAGGAAGGAAAAGAGGAATGATGTCACTCCCGGCTCTTTGGCGAGTATCCTAGGAGGAGGACAGTGTCGTTCGCTGAGCAGCGAGGACACAGGAGAAATATCTGGGGTGCAGGGAGTTGGGGGAGAGTGGTAAGATGTGAAATATTATGAGTCTGGGTCACACTTCACACCAGGCTGGTCACTGAACAAATGTAAGTAAATAAAAATAAAACAAACCATAGCACTCATTTACCTCTCTATGCGATTAATAGCATTTCCTATTAATTATGGCTTTTCCGCTCACAAGAAACTTTCATTCTTACCATATTATACATGGTGTATTACCCAGTAAATATATCATGAATATGTTATATAAACGTCACTTAAATACAGTATACCTTACATAGTATACCATATTATATAAAGTACATATATTATGTAGTATATAATGATAGTGTAGCATCCAAATTATATAACTCTATATAATATACAGTATATATATTATACTAACAAGACATTATGCTGAATATAGCATATAGTATCTTATTATAGTGCTATATGGTGTATATATATCATACATATTATGTACTACATTACATGTAGTATAGTATATATTACAGAATATAAATATATATATATGTGCTATTCACGTTACATGGTATACATGATAGAGCGTGTATTATATACTTTAGTGCTTATATCTATAGTGTATATTATAGACATTATGTAATGTATATGTAGCATGCTACAGTATATTTTATATAAATTTTATATTTTACACATATAATTTGCTAGATACTATATACCATGTAGTATATATTATACCTACTAAATAGTGTATATATTCTATATAATGTGCTATATATAATATAGTGGAGTTGAGAGTTTCTTATATATTCATATATTATACGTTGCACATAAAATATACAAAACAGCTTATATTACATAGTATATTATACACATAGTACATTACATATAGGTTATTCTTTACTGTTTCCTCGCACCTTAAAAGCCCCCAACCTTCCCCTAGTTTCTCCACCCAGCCAGACTGGGACAAAATAGAGTTCCCAAGAGGGAGGGGACTTTCTCAAAGTCCCAGACCCGGCAGGACCAACAGCGGGAGCCGGGCCCAGAGAATTCCACTTTCCCTACACTGCTGTGTAAGCTTCAGACCTTTCCACGGGAAAAGTTTGGACAGCAAGAAACGTTTGCTCTTATCCATAGAAAGTGAACACGTTCCAGGTAATACGATGAGAATTTCTAAATTGTACCTTATTTAACGCTCCCCACTGAAACCACCGCGGGACATGTATCTTGTTGTGATTCTCTTTCCACAGATGAAAAAAAATGAGGGTCTGCTAGATCAAGGACCTTGCCCGAGGTCACGGGGTTGAGGAGGAATGACCCCCGAGTGCTTCACTCACCACAAGGAGGTAACTGGGTTGAAAAGTCCAAATGCCAGTGACATCGGTTCAGCAGCAGGAACCCAGGTGTAGCTTCTGCCAGGCCTGCAGAAAGAAACGTATGATTTTCATGTGACATTTCCCTTCTGAACTATCTCGTCCGTAGTGAGAGAGACCTCCGATTTGGGCTTCAGTGCATCAATTATCTTGTACCATTAAACTCTCTTCCTGGGTGGGGGAGGGAGTGAAAATCACTAAAACTCAGCCTGACAAAGAAATGACTAGCACTCAGTCAGCGAAGACGAAGCCGAAGTCCCCAAAGGTGGAAATGACATAAACAGCAGCCTGGATTCCTAAAATGTAGATTTCTCCTAACCCAGTTCTTCAAAAGCTCCAGATGCTTGGAGGAAAATACCTCTAAGTAGACATTTGTTACTTATTTTTCTCTCGTTGCCTGTGCAAACATCCTTCTAAGCTGTACATTTCTCTTATCTTTTTCCTCTATTCTCCATCACACTGGTTGCCTGGAGCCCATATTCCTCCATTTTTCATCTCTCAAAATTGCACAAAGCTCTCCCAAAGCATCGGTCTGTCGAAACTCATGTAGAGTCTGAAATCCGGGCTGGAAAGGGAGGAAGATGAGAGGGACGGGAGGCAGAGGGGATCTAGAGCCTGAGTCTCGCCCACAGAGACCAGGAAAAGGAGCATTGGCTCAGGGGAGTTAATAGGGTGTAGGCTGCATGAATTTTAAAAACAGTGCAGGTGGTTCAGTTGGTTGTCTGACTGTTGGTTTCAGGTCAGGTCATGATCTCAGGGGGATCGGGCTCCTGGCTCAGCACAGAATCTTCTTAAGATTCTCTCTCGGGGCACCTGGGTGGCTCAGTCGTTAAGCGTCTGCCTTCGGCCCAGGTCAGATCCCAGGGGCCTGGGATCGAGCCCCGCATCAGGCTCTCTGCTCTGCAGGAAGCCTGCTTCTCCCGCTACCATTCCCTCTGCTTGTGTTCCCTCTCTCGCTGTGTTTCTCTCTGTCAAATAAATAAAATCTTTAAAAAAAAAAGATTCTCTCCCGCTCCCTCTGCCCCTCCCCCGACTCACCCTCTCTTTAAATAAGTAAATAAAATCCTAAAAACAAAACAAAACCAAAAAAAAAAAAGAAGAAGAAGAAGAAGAAAAGAAAAAAAAAAAAAACAGTACAATGTGCCCTTCTAGAAAAACACAGTCAATCTCTGGTTCGGTCAGTAGAGCAAGCGACTCTTTGATCTCAGGGTCGTGAGTCCAAGCCCTACTTTGGATGTGGAGCCTACTTAAAATTGAAGAAGAAGAAGTAAAACAGAAACAACTTGAATGCCCACTTACAGGAGAATGGATAAATCGTGATATGGTTGTACAGTAGAATGTGATCATACCAAATTAACACTGGTAGTAGCAGCGAAATAACTGAGTTAATGGAATAAGCCAAACACAATTGTGATAAATTGAAAAAAATCGTAATAGTGAAAAAAGGCTAAGTCATGAAATGATAGGTACAGCAGGATTCTATTTAAAGTTTTAGGTGTGCCTGGGTGGCTCAGTGGGTTGAAGCGTCTGCCTTCGGCTCAGGTCATGATCTCAGGGTCCTGGGATCGAGCCCCGCATCAGGCTCTCTGCTCAGCAGGGAGCCTGCTTCCCCTTCTCTCTCTGCTCCCTCCCTGCCTACTTGTGATCTCTCTCTGTCAAATAAATAAATAAAATCTTTAAAAAAATTAATAAAGTTTTAAAATACGCAACACAATATGATATGTTGGTAATGGAATATATATACACACAATCAAAATATAAAAATCTGCATGGAGGGGTGCCTGGCTGGCTCAGTCCATGGAACATGCGATTCTTGATCTCAGGTCATGAGTTTGAGCCCCACCTTGGTTGGGTGTAGAGGTTACTAAAAATAAATATGTAACTTTTAAAAAAATGTTTTAAATGTGCATGGAATAAAAAAACACAACTGGAGGATAGAGATCATCACCAGGAAGGGAGGGACAGAAGAAGGGGCACAAGACTGAGATGGGTCCAGCAGGCTGAGATTGTATTTGTTATGTTACTTTTTTTTTTTTTAATTTTATTTATTTACTTGACAGAGAGAGAGAGATCACAAGTAGGCAGAGAGGCAGGCAGAGAGGGGGCGGGAAGCAGGTCCCCCACTGAGCAGAGAGCCCGATGCGGGGCTCAATCCCAGGACCCTGAGATCATGACCTGAGCCGAAGGCAGAGGCTTTAACCCACTGAGCCACCCAGGCACTCCTGTTATGTTATGATTCTCAAACTGAGTGATGTATAAATGATTGTTCACTGTATCAGTCTATAGTTTCTTGGTGTGTCCCTGAAATATTTCATAAGGAAGTTTACATAAGCCACTGCAAGTAATTAATGAATAATTATAAATGTGGAAAGTACTACAAAGAAGGACTAGAGGCTGTCCTGAGAGGAGATGTAGTAAGTTCCTGTATTTCAGCCTTGCCTTTAACCTGCCTTCTTGAAAGTCCTATTGTCAGTTGCAACCAGTCATAAATTATATTTCATTTTTGCTTGTCTGCATTCTTTAATTTTCTGACCAAGGAAATAAACCCTTTATATTTTGAGATATATAACATATTTTTGAAGGAGGCACTCAAAATCAGTTTATAAAAGTTTGCATAGAATATTCTAATATATATACTGTTAAGGATAAACACATAAGAAAGTAAGTAGGGAACCCTGGAGGGATCTACATAAAGAAGTTAGCAGTCCTTATTTCTGGTGGGAGTATTAGAGATTTGTACTTGCCGGGGCACCTGGGTGGCTCAGTGGGTTAAGCGTCTGCCTTCGGCTCCAGTCATAATCTCGGAGTCCTAGGATAGAGCCCTACGTTAGGTTACCTGCTCAGCAGGGAGTTTGCTCTTCTCTTTCCCTTTGCCACCCCCCCCATGCACATTCTCTCTCTCTCTCAAATAAATAAAATTAAAAAAGAAAGAAAGAAATGTGTACTAGCTTCTTAATAGTGGCTTTCATGGTTTTCATCAACTCATCACCTTTTCCTCTTCCTTCTGGAACAGAAACCCTCCTTCCTGTGGGAGACCTATTCCTTATATTGCAAGGGAGTCTTGCCTTGGTTCCACCTCCTCAGGCCATTGGTTTACTAATCCATCCAATCCAACCATTTATTTGTAGCCCCAGGGATCTGGTCAAGGATGCACGTGGTACACTCCCAACTAATTGCATCTATCCATGAGATTCTGAGACTCTTCCGTTCTAGTAGAGTTGTTCAAACACTAGGAATCAGTCTGGGGTTAATCGTGTTTACTTTTAGACCTCTTCTGCATGGAGAAATGAACAGAGAGAGCAAGAGAGCATCCTCTCAGTGTTGTCTGATCCCTGGATAGAGCCCTGCCTGATTCATCCCTGGAACATTCCTGAGCTAGGGACCAATATGTTCTCTTGAATCACCTGCGCCAGTTTGAGATTGATTTCTCACACTTACGACTAAACAAGTTCCGTCTTTAACACTTCTATTTTGCTCCCCTCTATTTTCTACATTTTTCCACAACGAGCATGCGTCACATGCAGAACACATTTCAGATCTGAAAGAACCAAGAAAGGAACGGGGCAGATCAGCGTTTATCTGCAGAGGGCTGAGCCGTCATCTGGGGAAGGTCACGGTTTGCCTCTGGCTCCCTGAGCCCACCAGCTCCTCTGAGGTCTCCAGGCCTGACTCACTGTTTCTGAAGACTTTCTCCCCCCACCCCCCCACCAAATCACTGACAAATCCACGTTTGCCAGCACCCCCTATTGGTCCCGGCTTTCCAGTGATAATTAGTTTGAAGCTGGGTGTCTCTTTCCCTGTGGGAGAAAAATTCTTTCACGGCGTGAAGAGGAGCAGAGTGTGTGGGTGGCTTTACCAGGGAGGTAGAGAAGCTTATGTAAGTGACATTATTACATACGATTATATCACCAGAGTAGGAGAAACTCATCCCTATTTGGGTGTTATCCCGACCCTTATGTTTTAGGCTTATGTGAAATAAAATGATGAAGAAAAGCCACATTCTCTTTCTGTCACCTAACCCCAGAATGTCAACACTTCTTCAGCCTTGGGTCTGGGCACTGCTCTAAGCTTCCAGGTACTAAATCCTCATAGAAACTCCGTAGGGGGAATATCATAACGATCCCCATTTCACAGGTAGACGGACTGAGCGACAGAAAGATGGTACAACTTGCCCAAGATCCTATAGCCAGAAACGGGGAGAGTCAAGACCCCAACCCATGCCATTCTCATCCCGCATCCATGTTCTAAATACTCTCAGACAAGCCAATGCCGACACTCTGTAGAAAACCACAGTCAACCAGTCAGATCTCTTGATTTGGTCAAATACACTGTAAATTAGTCAGCAGTTGTGGGGGGGTTGGGGGGGGAGATTAAAACAACTATTTCTGTTTTCTTTTAATTAAAGTGACCTCCCGGCTTTTGCAAAGCCAGAATCCCAGAAATGGTTCTAGACCACATTGTGCGTATCAGGCAGAGGTTCCAAACCGGAGGGCCAGAGACCAGATTCAGCCCAGAGACGCGCCTGCTTCAGCTGGACCAGGTTATTTTGAAAAATGTTTTAGGTGGGACATGTGCTCCTTAATTACCACAGTCCCCACCACTCGCTAAGGGGTCAGACCTGGCCCACTCATTCACAGGGAACCTGAATTAGCAGCCTCTGATCCAGGGAACGCTTGATAACAAAAGAAAAAGGAAACTTGTTGACTTCAAAAGAGAACTTGGGTAATAAGCGCTACGATGTGTCGAGTGCTCACTCTATGCCGAGTATCCTAGAAGGTATTTCTCATGCCTTGTGTCATTTGATCGCAGCCATTCTCGTGAGAGGCTAGGGGTACGGGAACCATGACAGTGCACCTGCCAGACCTGAAATCCATCAGGGACAGAAGGCAGCATGGAAACTAAAGCAGGCCCAGTCCTAGAAAACACAGGACTCCTCCCACATGGGACCCCTCAACCTTTTTCAGGCTGCACTGCCAAGACGTGCTCCGCCCAACCTTTTCTCCTTCGCTCAGACTCTGGGACTTCTTTGACAAAGTGTTTCACCTAATTGAGCCCTTGCACACTGCTTCCCAGAACATGTCTGCCTCTTGGAGCAACCAGACTGACACAGGGGCTTTCCCAAGATCCCACAACTAGCGAGTAACAGAGCCAGGATTTGAACCAGGTCACCCTGACACCACAAGCCTGAACCATGACATCACACCCCACTTTGCCAAGGGCTCTAATTTTCTCAAACTCCTTGGTTCAGAGCAGCTGGAAATCTGGACCCAAAAGTGAGCCAGGGCCAAGAGGGAGAGTTTCAGGCTCCAGAGTCAGGCATGATACTCATGCCTGGATTCCTAACAGTTGCCATGTTGACCAGGAAAGAGTGAGCCCCAGGAAGGAAGCACAGGTGAGGAAAAGGGACATATGTCTACGATGCTCTTTTTGCGTAGCCCTGCGGGAGAGTCAGCCCCATCCCCCAGGGCTGGTGGCAAACAAGGCCATGCGGTACAAGAGCAAGCACTGAACTGAGAGTCTGGGGGTGCGGCACCCAGCCTACCCTACAGAGATTCATCAGCAAGCAGGAGTTGTAACGCAGGGCTCTGTATCCCATGAAGTATTTTCATGTCTACCATCATCACATTTAATCCTTAGATAGAATCGTTATGTGTGTGTGAACTTTTAACTTTGTTAAAGCATTTGCATGTTTAATTGCACCCTTGTGAATCGAGGTGAAATTCACCTTATTAATCATCACTAAATAAATCCCTGCAGCCACTCCACTCAGCAGCGCTTGATTTTACATCAGCCTAGTGGGAGTGTCCTTACAGCCTCAACCGTGGGGTCATCCTTAATACGATTCTTTGACTGCTCTGGCCAGAGTGTATCTTCCCCGACAGTCACACAACTTCTTCTCACTCTTCTAGATGGGCAGCTTGGGAGAGCAACTGCCTCCAGCCTCGAGTGCCCCCCAAGGTATTCCACACCTGCCTCAGAGTCTATGTTCCAGCTTAGACCTTTCTCAGACTCACGCTCTCCATTTGGTGAGAATTCATCCACCTACATTCCAGTGATTTGGTGTCACTTTATTTTATGAACTCTTGCATGTTGCAAGAGAAAATATAATTTGCCTTCTGGAACCAAGAGACATTTAGGCCCAGGGAGTTTACACAACTTGCCCAAAGAGAACTCTTAACCCTCTACCCAGAGTCTTCTCTCCATTCCCTCAGCTCGTAAAACAAATACTCTGACACCCAAATCCAATTTTACAATCTTTTTTTTTCATTTTTTTAATTTTGTTATGTTAGTCACTATACAGTACTTTTAGTTTTTGATGAAGCATTCCATGATTCATTGTTTGCATAGATACATGCAGAACATTCTACCCTAAAACAACAGAATACTTATTCTTCTTGAATGCACATGGAACTTTCTCCAAAATAGACCACAGACTGGGTCACAAATCAGGTCTCAACTGATACCAAAAGACTGTTTGTCTTTTGTTAGAATTCCCTGCTTGATATAAAACCACAGTGCCTTGAAACCGGAACCCAGTCACAAGAAAAAATTTGGAGGGAATTCAAACACTTGTAAGTCAAAGAGCATCCTGCTAAAGTATGAATGGGTCAACCAGGGAATTAAAGGACTTAAGCAATTCGTGGAAACCAATGAGAATGAAAACACATGGGTCCAAAACTTATGGGATTACTGCAAAGGCAACCCTAAGGGGGAAATACATTACCATCCAAGCCTCTCTCAAAAAATTAGAAAAATCTCAATTGCATAAGCTAACCTTATGCCTAAAGGAGCTGGAGAAAGAACAGCAAATAAAACCTAACCAAGCAGGAGAAGAGAAATAATAAAGATTAGAGCAGAGATTAATGAAATAAAACCAGAAATACAGTAGGACAGATCAACGAAACTAGAAGCTGGTTCTTTGATTTTACAATCTTCTATTTAAAATCTTCTGATGGGGGAGCCTGGCTGGCTCAGCTGGTTAAGCATCTGCCTTTGGCTCAGGTCATGATCTCACTGGGCTTAGAGCCCACACTGGGCTCCCTGCTCAGCAAGGAATCTGCTTGTCCCTCTCTGTCCCTTCCCAGCTCATAAACTCTCTCCCTGTTGAATAAATAAAATCTTAAAAATAAAATAAAATCTTCCGATGAGGTGCCATAATCTGTGCCTGTTCCCAAAGTCTGTTTTCCCCAGCAGGACACACATGACAGGTGACGTTCATGTGAGCAGCACCCTCTTTGGGTGTATAGTGGAGTAGGGGGAGTGTAATTCCCAGCATGCCATTCCCATCTCTTACTTTTTCTCCCTCCAGAGAAGCACATACACCAGTACAAGAGAGAAACATTATCGGGGACCTACATATACATTCATTTTAAATTTTTATTTAACAAATTGTTGGGAAAGTTCTTTCTAGGAACCATAATCCCTCATAAAATTCTTCCCCAGGGGATATTGCAAACTGAGGTTTGAGACTTGGATGAGAAACTAGAAGATACTAAGTAAATGTGGGTTGAATAAATAAAGGCATGAACAGCAGAAAAAGGGAGATGGTGAGGTACAGTGGGCTACCAGACTATGGCTTAGAGACGGTGGGGAATTCCTAGGTTTATGAAGGACCCAATGACATCAAGGACTGAGCTTGTGGGGGAGAAAAAAAGCGGGGCTGAGCTTGTGGGACCAAAGGGAATTAAAGCTTAGGACAGCATTTCCCCAACAGCAGTCCCTCAAGAGCCACCAACTATAGCTACACTGTACCCGAGTTTCACCTAAGCTACTACTTACCTCATAAATTTATTTATAAAAAAAGCGACTCTCACTTCTAAAAAAACTAAGCACACTTACTTTAAAGGGAAGCTTTGTAACACTCCTGTAAAAAGAAAGCCAATATTATTTGTCATAAGTTTGTGAGCAACCATGAAAAAATACAATAAAGACCTCCCCCCAAATCAAATGTCAATTAGGGCTCTCTACTGAGAGCTCTGTGCCATGAGGACTGCTCTCTCTTTACTAAAATAAAAGGGAGGGGGCAGAACGGTGTGAGGGTCATACTGGTATCAAACTGACACGTTCTCCTTGGTGGAATCAGGTTACAAGAGAACCAAAATGGAACTCACAGTTTCTCTTCAAAACACATCCCCGGAGGTCTGGGTGGCTCAGGTGGTTAAGTGTCGCCTCCAGCTCAGGCTGTGATCCCAGGTCCTGGGATTGAGCCCTGCATCGGGCTCCCTGCTCAGCGGAGAGTCTGCTTCCCCCTCTCCCTCCCCTCCTCCCTCTCCCTCTGCAGCTCCCCTGCTCATGCTCACTCCCTCATGCTCTCTCACTGTCAAATAAATAAATAAAATCTTTAAACAATAAAAATTAAAAAACACATCCCAAAGACCTGACTCCGCACCGCCTCTCTCCTTGCTCTTTGCCCGAGTGTTAGCTACTTGGGAGTGAGGCAGGACCAGCAACCTCAGTGTCTTATTAGAAATGGGGTCTCCAGGACGCATGCCTAACAAGCCCCTCAGGTGTTTCTGATGCATGCTGGAGTTCCAGACAGCTGCCCTCAATTACAACCACCTCCCACCCGGCCCACCCTGCCCCCCACCCCGCACCCGCCAACACTCCCCTCACGCAATCACAAAAGGGATCCAAAATCATAAGTTATGCCATTTCACTTCCCTGACCAGGGTTAAAATAAAATCCAAAGTTCTTTCCCTTTCCTACAAGGGTCGGAGGCTAGCCCCTACGTCCTCTGCAACCTATCTCCTACTCTACTCTCTTCCCTGGCACTATGCTTCAGACACCCTGACCTTCTTTAAGTCCTTCAAATGTCCCCAAGAACATTCCAGGCATGGAGCCTACTTAATAAGTATTGAATGAATGAATGAATGAATGAATGAATGAATGAATGAATGAACTGAAAATCCCATCTGCTGGGAACCTCCCTCCGACCCCGCAAACTGGGAGTCGTTCACCCTACAACTCTCCATCACTCCCTGCCACAGAACCCTGCTTCATTCTCCTTCATCATGTAACATGTTCATGTCTTTGCTTTTTTATGTTCTTCCTCCTTCACTAGAATGAGTCCCACAAGGTCAGGGAGCTGGGGTGTTTTGTGCATGGCTGTATTCCTAGCACATAAAACACTGCCTGGCACAAGGTTGGCATTTAATTAATATTACTTGACAAAAATATCAAAGGAATGACCCCTGTGGCCTATTTAATCTATTGTTTACAGTTTGGTTTGTCTACTGTTCGGCTGCCAGGAACAAAGCTTTCTCTGGATTTAGAATTATGTCCTTGGGCTAGATTACCAGCCAACTGGTTTTCTTGGGCCAATGAGAATGCCCGTGTTTAAGGTCTTGAAGGCCAGTGTCAAAGTGTTTTCCAAAAGGGTCAGACCCCTGTAGCCAGTGTTCCTGAGTCTACCTCAAGCCAAGCTGGCTAAAGCTGGCATTATGGCCTTTAAAATCCTCACAGGTAGAAATGCAGCTGTTCGTGGTTCTAATTTGCATTTCTTTGATTACTGGTTAGGCTGATCATTTCCCCATGTGCCAAGCTAATTGCTTTTCATCTTTCTCCAGTTGTCTGTTCACACCCCTTTGCTTGTTTTTCTACCCACTTTCAGGGCTTGTCTTATTGATTTGAGTTCTCTAAAAAATAAAGACATTAGCCCTTTTCCCCTTATACATTAAAGGCTTAATTCTTTGCCTCTGCTGATCCCTGCACTCAGTTATATCCCTCTATATTTCCTTATTCCCTTTTACATGTTTATACCCCCACTTGGCATTTCTCTTTTCACTCGGTTTTAGATTTTTTTTTTTGCACAGTTAATTATTGAATATATACCCAGAAGAAGCCTCTAAAGTCTTCCCATCTCATTCAGAATATAAGATACATTTTTTCAGAGATTTACTTATTTATATGAGAGAGAGCGTGCGCACGCACGGGCACACAGCAGGGACAGGCAGAGGAGGGAGAGAGAGAGAATCTCAAGCAGACTCCCTACTGAGCACAGAGCCCCCATGGGGCTCAGTCCCAGGACCATGAGATCACGACCTGAGCTCAAATCAAGAGTTAAGCACTTAATTAACTAGGTGTCCCTATAAGATACAGTTCTTAAAATCGCCCACAAGCCCTTCATGATCTGCCTCTCCCCTCCCATACCCACTCCATCGTACCTCTCTGATCTCTATTTTGGTCCTACCATTCTGCCCCTCAATCTTTCTGCTCCAGACACGCTAGCTTCTCTGCTCACCTTCAAACATACTAGCCATACATCCACCTCAGGATCTTTGCACATGATTTTCCTCTGTCCAGAAGGTTCTTTTCACCAGGTATCTGCATACTCCCCTACTCCCTCAGGTCTTTGCTCAAATGTCATCTCACTGAGTCCTTCCCTGGTCACCTTATCTCAAATTTCAGCCCCTGTGGTAGAAAGAATAATGCCCTCCTTCAAGGAGGTCCACATCCTGATCCCTGGAACCTGTGAATATATTACCTTTCACAGCAAAAGGGGGGTTGCAAATGTCAAAGACATGATTAAATAAGGATTTTGAGATGAGAAGATGGTCTGGGTGAGCCAAATCGAATCCCAAGGGTACTTTTAGAGTGAGGCAGAGCAGCCAGGGTCAGAGAAGGAGATATAACAAGGATGCAGAGGTCAAAGTGTTGCAGGGCCAGGAACCAAAGAACGTGAGTAGCCTTTAAGAGCTGGACAAGGCAAAAAAACGGATTCTCCTCTGGAACCGCCAGAAGAAAGGCAGCCCTACAGACCCACTTTACACTTCGGACCCCCAAACTGTGTGATAATAAATGTTTTAAGTCATTACATTTGTTCTCATTTGTTATAGCAGCTGTAAGAAACTAATACAGTCCCCAATATCTCCCATCCACCTCCTGCTTTCCTCGTTTCTTCTTGGTGTTCATCACTAAGTTCCTATAATTTGATACATATCTCTTTTTTATTTTTGCCTTCCCCAGTAGGCTATCAACTCCATGAGGATGGGGGCTATTTTCTGGTTTTTGTTCACAGGCCCCAGCACATGAGAAATTCAATAGCCTTTGTTGCATGAAGGGACAGAGGAATGAGAATGAAGGAAGCTTCTGTCCTCCTGTCCAGTAGAAACTTGGTTAGTTGAGGTTGCTGGGAAGTCATTACATCCAAAAAACCCACTATGGGTAGAATTGGATCTTGGAGGTGATACCAGATATTGGAGGAAGAAGAGTCTGAAATTCTTAAGAACTCTCGGGGTCATTCCAGCCTTCACCCTCCAAATAGGAATGCCACCTGGAACACCTCTGCACTCAGGGGGCAGAAGATACCATGTAATGGTCAAAATCCTGAACTCCAGATGCAGATTTCCTGGATTCATACTCTAGCTCAGTGCCGGTCCAAGAGGATTATATTGCAAACCACTTACTGTTCCTTTAAATTTTCTAGTGGTCACATTTAATAAGTTTTGTTAAAAGGTGAAATTAATTTCAATAATGTTCTATTTGGCTTACTATATCCGAGATATTATAATTTCAACATGTAATCAATGTTAAGAAATTATTAAAGGAGGGGCACCTGGCTGGCTCGGTCAGAAGAGCCTATGACTCCTGATCTCAGGGGTCGTGAGTTCCAGCCCCACATTGGGTGTAGCAATTATTTAAATAAATAAATAAACTTTAAAAAATTATTAATGAGATGTTTTACATTCTTTTGTTATATATACTAGGTCTTCTAATGCCCATGGGTAGTTTACAATAGTTTCAATCTGGACATTAAATTTTCAACAGTTAAAGTGAAATGGAATCCCACTGGAACAGTCAAGGTGTTTTCACAGGAAAAATACTTTACACTGCTTCAGTTTTTAAATTCAATGTAAATTAAAGGTAAATAAAATTTAAAATTCACTCCCTTCTTCACACTAGGGCACATTTGCCACGCTCAATGGCCACCATCTTGGACTGCGCGGTCTCCACAGGACATACATTTGCAGGTGATGTGACCTTGTATACGTCGTCATTTAGATGCTCCTTGAACCTCCTTCCATCAACTACAGAATGAGTGATAAGAGTAGCTATTTTTGGGCGCCTGGGTGGCTCAGTGGGTTAAAGCCTCTGCCTTCGGCTCAGGTCATGATCTCAGGGTCCTGGGATCAAGCCCCGCATCGGGCTCTCTGCTCAGCAGGGAGCCTGCTTCCCCCCATCTCTCTGCCTGCCTCTCTGCCTACTTGTGATCTCTCTCTCTGTCAAATAGATAAATAAAAATTAAAAAAAAAAAAAAAGGGTAGCTATTTTTGTGGGTTAAATGAAGTTATGGACAGAAAGTACTTGATACACAGTAAGCTTTATAAATTGTAGCTACTGTCACTCTGGAGCAATTTCTTATCTTTGCAGGGGAGGTGCCCTTGGTTAGAAAGAAGGAGGCTGACCTACTGTGTGCCAGCCCTTAAATTTCAGATGTTCATCTCAAATGTCACCATAGGCATTCGTGGTGGGAGTGGCCATCACCACCAGGCCCGGGCCCCTGAACTGTGTCTGCCAGGCTGCTGGAAGAAGCCAGGCCCCCTCTGGGGGTGGGAGGACAGCTGTCTAACAGAAACTTTTGGGGAAATGTTGCTCTCCATTTCAGTTACCTTTGAGGCCGGCTGCCGGGGAGGCTGTCTGCTAGTCTTCCTGCTCCATTTTCTCTGCCCTCCCCCTTCCCTTCATCCTACTCTCTGTCTCTTTTTCCTCCCTTCCCCCTTGGCCAGAACTGGGCTGCTTCTCCAGTCCCGTTAGACCGCCCCAAAGCCTTGTCTCAGAGATTTTTCAACACTCTTCCTCCCGCAGGGAACAGGCCAGTGGCAGGTGGCTGCTCAAACCATCTCTGAAAGGGGGAGGCCCCTTTCATGGCCCCTCCTGGTCTAGATTTGGAGCCTCCTGGGAAATGAATATTTAGAGAAACCCCGCAATGGGATTCCCCAAAAATCCAACTGATTTCTTCAGTATCCAAGACGTTCTTGCAGAAGGTACAAACAAAGCTCCCACCTCACTCCAAGATCATTGGCAAAGAGAGCTTGGATATTGGAGTCTGAAAGTCTGAGGTCTCCCCCTCTTAACTTTGTGGCCGAGGACAAGTTGCTTAATTTGCTCTAAGTCCAGTTTCTTCATCTGCAAAATGAATAGAATGATTCCCTCCTAAGAAATCACTGTAGGGATTCGTGGAAGTATCACTTGCACCATCCCTGGCATACAGTAAGTGCTCCATTAGTGGTGATTATCATCAGTGAGCCATCAACTCCCTGGCAGCGCGAACCATCGCGTTGAATATCCACAGTTCCACCCCCAGCACCAGAGCAGCATGGGATTTGCCGCACAAGCAGTGTATAGACAGAATCTTTTTTTCATACGACACCAGCCCCCTTCAGACCAATGAAAACTTGCATGTTGCTTCCTAAGGGTCAGAGCCAGGGTGAGGGTGAGGCCAATAAGGCACTCGCCTTTGGGTGCAAAATTTAAGAGGGCACCAAAAAACCCAGCCATCAAGATAAACAATATTTTGGTGCAATATTCCAAAAAAATCAAAATGAATGCAAAAATAACCCCCCCCAAAAAAAACGTTTTCAGTAAAGACAGTCACTTTTGCCAATTTTTCCTTTTGCCTCCAACTCCCCACGGCACCGCCAGGCATGGTCTAAGCAATTTTCAAATACTAACCTATCCCACCCTGATGAGAACCCTGAGAGGCAATACTATCGTTACCCCCGATTTTCAGAGGAGGGAAAGGAGGCCTAGAGAAGTAAACTAACCTGCCCCATGTCCTTCAGCTCCAAAGTGGCAGGGCTGGGGTTTGAACCCAGGCAGTGTGAACTGAGAGCCCCAGCTCCTAACCACTGTCCTGTGCCTGCCTGACGAAGCTCTGCCCACGGGCTATTAGATCATTGGGTCACATGATCTGGCCAAAGCTTTGGTGGTTGAACAGAACCCTCATCCTGTCATTCCAGCCACAGACATGTACTGCCCGGTGGGCTGGGTTCTTTAGACACCAAAATAACTACGAAACAATCCCTGTCCTTATGAGGTGGGTACCTTGCACGGCGAGGGCAGGGCTCGGGCTGGCCGCACTTAGAGGCCTGGACAAGTACTCTGTGGGATGGAGGAGGGCGTGACTCAGTCGGACTGGGAGGTCACTTGAAATGCAGAGGCATTTCCTGCCTCCCCATCCTGTGACAGTTGATGCACCTTTGACAGATTAGTAAGAGGTTGTCGGCTGGAAAACATGGAGCAGCAATGTCCCGATGTGACATACACAACTCAGCTCTAAGGGATTTTTACCAAAGGCACATGACTTCTTTTTTAAGATTTATTTATTTGAGAGAGAAAGAGAGAGAGCATGGGCTTGCGGGGGGGTATTGGGGGAGAGGCAGAGGGAGAAGGAAAGAGAGAGAGAATCCCAAGAAGACTCCCCACCGAGCATGAAGCCCAACATGGGGCTTGATCCCATGACCCTGGGATCATGACCTGAGGTGAAATCAAGAGTCGGATGCCTAACGGACTGAGCCCCCCAGGCACCCCCAAAGGAACTTAACTTCAGTAGTACGGGTCATTCTGTGTTCAGTCCCAGTTCTTCGGGGGTTACGGAATGACCCTAAACTCTTCCCTCAAGATCCATCATGAGCAGCATGACAGGATGGTGAAAAGCAATGAGTCAGACACCCTGCACTTTCCAAACTGGGTAACCTCGGCCAAACCACATGGTCTCCCTAAGCCATCAATAGAATGGGGACAGTGATGCTGACCTCCCACTAAATGTAATAAATACATAAAGTACCCAGCACAGTGCCAGGCATAGAGAGAGTGCTCAGTAACTGGTAACTCCCATCATGATTTTTAAACATGGGGCGCAATGTCCACTGCCCAAGGCAACCTATGTTTACAAAATGATCCGGCATGAGAAACCAGAGCGTCCCCCATGAGAAACAGTCTGTGAGATGGCCTGTTTGGCACAACAGAGATGGTAAGTTCACTGAAAAACTCAAGCACAAAGACCTCCTGATTTATATGAAAAGGTCGACACGCTCATTAAGTCTCAACTGGGATGCATCTTAGAACCCATCCCACCCCCCAGCCCCCCCAGGATTCGGTTTTCCCTGGAGGGTCTCAGCATTGTCATTTTGTAAAGTCTTCCCAGGTGACTCCACCCGTGGGGGGGGATGCGGGAGAGGGGGTGACCCCCACCAAGAGAATGAGAGGGAAGGGGTCACTCTAGGGAAGGGGTCCTTGGGGGGGCGTGGCCAAAAATGACCCCGTAGTAGATGCATGAATGTTTACTTGCATCATTATTCCTTCACAACACCTTCGGACCAGAATGTTATATTTCATCGTCTTAACTTTTTTTCTTTTTTTAACATATGCTAAGTTAACAAACACATCTTCATATGCCAGACCCAGGGCTCTGAGCCATCAACCCACGGCCAGTCCTACCCACCCCCACTCCCCAGGCTCTGCCTCCACCAGAGTCTTGCAACAAATGCCAGACCCCACCCCCCCAAAAAATATCACTTCACCTTTAAGTATTTCCAAGCATAACTCTAAAAGATAAGAGCTGTTTTCTAATACAACCACAAACCATTATCACAGCTGCCGAATTAATCAGTCCTTATTGTCCTCAAATATCTATTAAGTGTTCAACTTGTCTCATGAATGTCATTTTTTTTTTTAAGTTTTCTTTTCAGGATTTAAATAAGGTCTACACCTTGGCGACGGACTGATTTGCCTCCGGGTCTCCTAATCTTGGTGCTCCTCACACTTGACTGTGCCCGCGAATTTCCTAAGGATCTCGTTAAAATACGGATTCTGATGGGAGGTTTGGGGCAGGGCCTGAGAGTCCCCACTTCTGACGTTGCCCCAGCAGCAGCAGATGCAGATGTTGCTGGCCCGTGGACCACACCTTCACCGGCGAGGGTCTCTTTTAATAATCAAAGAAACTATGTTGTTTAAAGCAGCGTTGGCATCTTTGGACAGACTCAGTGATTTGGGAGACAGATCACTGCGGGCCAGGAAGGGCCACTGCCTTCCCAGAAAGTGCAACTGACTGATCCCAGCTGCGGTGGGTGTCTAAAGGCCAAAGCTGACACCTTTGCCTGCAGAATTGGCACCTGTCGCTCTGGCCATCCAGATGTTCGTCCTGGCAGGGTCTGCCCCCCCACGCCCCCACAAAACCCAAGGCCACCTTGGGGCCTCTGGAACTGCATTGACTTGTTCAGTTTCTGGCAGGCAGACAGAAACACAAGCTGCAGAAAGAAGGCAGTTACCTTTTCTTGCACTTAGAGCTTTAATTAAAAAGCCCCGTGCTGCCAGATTCCAAGTACCCTCCACTGATCTGCGAGACCTATTGATTGCTTAGCTCTCCCCGCAAGACACAGCGGAGAGAAGACTTTATCTTCCTTTAATCAGGCCTGCTTCCCTCCGATCCCGTTCTGACAGGGACCGGGCCGTCTCCCCGCCCACGTCACCCACGCTCTGCCAACCCTAAGTACAGTGGGCACGGCGAGCCGGTGGGGGGTGGTCGGCGCTCCCGGGGAACTGCCAGCCTGGAGGGGAGGGGAAGGAGGGTGGAGGGGGTCTGCATCGCTATGGCCAACATGCCTCAAGCCTACACCACGTGCCAGGCACTGTGCCAAGGGCTCCACACACAGTCTCTCCCCCGATGTATTAGGATCATTCGTGTGTGTTAGGAGTCCCTGATTTCCCGATCTAATGTCGCCTGCACCAGAAATTCGTTCTCTGTCGTATCACCTGCCCCGTTTTCTTCACAGACCTCATTATTACCTGAAACCGCCTATGTTTGCCTGCTGGTCCACTGCCTCTGCCCCTAGAATGTAAATCCCATGAGGGCAGGGATTTTGCCTCTCTCGTTCCGTACTGAGTCCCAGCCCCGAAAGACAGCCCACGCGCACAGCGGTTCTCGGAGAATGTTCAGCATGCCCCTCCCTGCAATCATGGCACGGGAGAGCCCCTTCTTTTTTTTTTTTTTTTTTTTTTTTTTTTTTTTTTTTTTTTTTGTTTTTGTTTTTTGGAGCCCCTTCTTTTCTAATGCTCAGTGCTACTGCCTTGTATATATACCCCAGGTGTTCTTGATCCACTCATCTGTCAACAGACCCTTGCGTTGTTTCCATATCTTGGGCCAGTGTGGGTGATGCTGCCATCTCCTCGAGGTCTCGATTTTGATTCTTTTGGATAAATCCCCCAAAATGGGATCCCTGGAGAGTTGTTCTTCATTGTCCAAGGAATGCCAAACTGTCTCCCATAGCTATTGCCCCATTTTGCACCCTCACCGACCGTGTGCAAGGGCTCCATCTTTCCACGTCCTTGTCAGGATCTGTCATCTTCAGGGCACCTGTGTGTCTCAGTGGGTTAAGCTCTGTCTTCGGCTCAGGTCGTGATCAACCTGGAATCCAGCTCCCTGCTCAGCGGGGAGCCTGCTTCTCCCTCTCCCTCTGCCTGCTGCTCTGCCTACTTGGGCTCTCCTTTCTCTCTGTCAAACAAATAAATAAAATATCAAAAAAAAAAAAGATCTATCATCTTCTTGTTTGTCGAGAGGGCAGATGTCACGTGAAATGTCCTTTGCACAGTAAAATAAAATCTTGAATAGATAAGTGTGTGCTGAATTCGGCCGACCGTGTGTACTGTTCCCGGCAGCTCTGTGAGCTCCCTAGTCTCACGCCCATTTTATAGACGAGAAACCCGAGGCACAGGGAGGAAGAACGATTCACATGAACACCATGTGTAGGAAGCCGTAGGGCAGGGGTTGGTGGCCTGGTCTATCTGATTCCAACAGGGGCTCTTCACCTGGTGAACCAGGATGAAGAAAGGTATTGCCACTTAATTTTCCTAACATCTAACTAGGGTTGCATGTTGCAACCTTGCATGTTGCAAGGAAAAGTTGCACTTCCTTCCGTTATGAAGGTCGGCAGCAAATTGCAGCCGTGTCCCCAGACCCCGCCATTCTGTCACCAACTAGAACCAAAGAGAGCTACACATCCCATTACATTTGTTGCGGCTATCTTGGGCTATCATTTACACTCATCACTGCCTTGCAATTACCATCGTAATAACGTAGCCAACCCACCACCAGGTCGTATTATGTGGTCTGTTAATAAGGAAGCAGGGCTATTGCGATAGCACAGTGTGGCTCTGTAATATTTTGATAAGTATATTTGACCGTAATTGGTTGCCTGAAAAAAGCGAGACAGAGGAAGAAAATACTGAATGGTCCACTTATGTGTGGAACCTAAAAAAAAAAAAAAAGTCAAAATCATAGAGACAGAGAGTAGGAAAGTGGAAGGGGGAAAGGGGTACAGACTTCCAGGCACGAGACAAGGAAGTTCTGAGGATCTGATGTATAACATCGTAACACATGATATTTTATCATTGACATTTGCTTAGAGAGTAGAATTTGAATGTTCTCACAAAACCAGGCAGGGGGGTAAGTAGGTGAGGTGATGGGTGTCTTAACTAACTGGATGGTGGAAACCCTTTCATAGTGTATACAAATATCAGATCATCACATTGTGTAAGTATCAATTTAGCCACAATAAACCTTTTGTCAGTTAATTTTTGTCGATTAAACTTCAATAAACCTAAAAAATGTGTGTATATTGGGGTACACTGGGTGGCTCTGTGGGTTAAGCCTCTGCTTTGGGCTCAGATCATGATCTCAGGGTCCTGGGATTGAGCCCCGCATCGGGGGGCTCAGATCTGTCAAGAGCTGTCATCTTTGGGGCACCTGATGTGTCTTTGGGGTGTCTCAGTGGGTTAAGTAAGTTGTCTGTCTTCAACTTGGGTCTGGTCATAATCAACCCCAGATCCAGCTCTCTGCTCAGCAGGGGGCCTGCTTCCCCCTCTCCCTCTGCCTGCCTCTCTGCCTACTTGTGATCTCTCTGTGTCAAATAAATAAATAAAATCTTTTTTTAAAAATGTGTATATATTTACACACACACACACACACACACACACACACACATCTGACTGCCTTTGTAATCCTCTGGATTCTATATTAAAAACATTACTCTGGAGGCGCCTAGGTGGGTCAGTCATTAGTGTCTGCCTTCGGCTCAGGTCATGAATCCAGAATCCTGGGATCAAGCCCCGCATGAGGCTCCTTGCTGAGCAAGGAGCCTGCTTCTCTCTCTCCCTCTGCTGCTCCCCCTGCTTATGTTCCCTCTCTCGATGTCTCCCTGACAAAGAAATAAAATCTTTTTTAAAAATACAGCAACAAGAACAACAAAAATTTACTCTGAGAAGGAGCCCAGGTCCAGGGCAGATGAAGAACCAGGCTCTGGAGCCTGGGCTCTCCCACCTGGCTGGGTGCGGCTCTCCACCCAGACCACGGGGAGCGCGTGAGAGCAACCTGGCACAGGGCAGTGTCAGAGTCCTGGTGGGAACTAGAATCCAGGCTCTCCGCCCCAGCTCGGAGCCTTTGCAGCTGTCCCACACTGCCACCTAGGGGCAGGAGGCATTGCGCGCTTACTGCAGCCCAGAAGTTGGCGGGCTGTCGCCAAGGGATGGGCCCCTCGGAGGCCGCCGTTTGTACGTTGGGGTGGGCTCTGGCTCCCCGTGCTGCAGCGACTTGTATTCATCTGTTCGTGCAAAAACAGTCACTGCGGGCTCACACACTGCCAGCGAGGATGCCAGTCGGGCCGGCCGCCTGGAAGAGCCAACAGGGCCGAGCCTAAGAAAGATGGGCTTGTATGTCCCACTGGGCAGAACGATTCTACCGCCTTCACCCCCACGGTACACCCCTAAGCAGTGAGTCGCAACCCTGGACGCACGATTCAAATCACCCGAAGCTTCTAGAACCACTGGTGTTTACTTCCTGCTCAGTCGAGTTAGATCTTTCAAGGTTTCAGAAAATCTTAAAAATCTTGGGAAATTAGTTAAGAATCTTTGAGGGTGAGGCACGGGGGTGGTTGTGAAGCTCCCAGTGGTTTTATCAGCAGCCACTTCGAGAACTGCTGGCCTCCGGAATCCCGCCATGCGGGTGGGGGGGGGGGCACACAGTAGGCTCACCAAAGTGCTGTTTGCAAAAGCAAGGAAGCAGATGCAACTCAAGTGTCCAGCAGCACAGGAATAGCTTGGAAAAAGATAAGAAATTAAAAAATGCTACACAGAAGCTCTGAGAAATTAACTAGATCTATATGGATCAGCAAGGGCTAGTCTCAGAAACACATTGCCGAGTGAAAAAAAATCAAGTTGCGAAATGCGCATTACAGCATGGTGTGTCGTCGGCTTTTTAAAACAATAGTAAAGGTGCATACAGATGTAGGTACAAGTACTTCAAGGTCCTTAAGGACTTAAGGATACAAACCACGGTCATAGCAGTGGGGGGGGGATGGTGGCTAAAGGGACTTTAGTTTTGTATTCTTCGAGGAGGAGATTGTATAATTTATTTTTTTAATGATTTTATTTATCATTTATTTGTGAGAGAGAGCACGAGCGGGGGAGAGGGAGCAGAGGGAGAGGGAGAAGCAGACCCCCCACTGATCAGGGAGCCCAACTCAGGGCTGGATCCCATTACCTGAGCCGAAGGCAGGGGCTTAAGTGACTGAGCCACCCAGGCACCCCGAGAATGTATATTTTAAACAAGCAATTAAAATTGATTCTAGAATTCGGGGTACTAGGCAACCTAATGGAATCATCTGGAGGCATCGTCTGGCACATCTGCTGCTTAGTGCAGGTTGTTGGTTAGGACCTCCGTTGGTCTATTATCCAGAACACCTACGGGAACCTCTCCAGGAAATCTCTCCATGTGGGTTAACTTGGGCTTCCTCACACCCTGGGACTGAGCCCCAGGAGAAGACAGAAGGGTGTGGCAATACTATGCTCCAGCCTTAGGGGTCACAAAGCATCACTCCTGCTGTACGCTCTGGGTGGAAGCATTGACAAAGGTATGCCCAAATTCAAGGAGACAGGACATAAGTCCCACCCCTCGCCTCAGTGGGAAGGATGTCAAGGTCACCTTGTAAGAAGAGCATGGGGGACAAGAGACAGCATTGCCACCATCTTTGGAAAATGCAGTCCGCTACACTAACCTCTCCTTAGGGCCGAAAGGAGGGTGGAGTCACACAGGGCTTCCTGGAAATGAGACACCTGAGCTGAGACCTAAAGGACAAGGACAAAGGACAGCAAAGGTCAATCCGTGCAAAGGAAACAAGGTCAAAGTCCTAGAGTAAAACATGAGGTCATGAACTACATGGAAGTTGGGTCACTGGGCTGGAGGAAGTGGTGAAAGACCAAGCTGGGAGGTGGGTGAGGGCCAGACAGTGTGGTCCGATGCTGAGGATTTTGGTCTTTTATCCTTAAGATATCAGGATCCACTAAAATGTGAGAGCAGGGGACTGTCACCTTCACAGTGTAACCTCTCAGGGTTGGAAGATGAAGGAAAAGAATAAGGGAAGAAGGAGAGAGGCCAGCAAGGCAGCCACTATGGTCACCGGGTGAGAGGAGACGGTGGCAGTGGAGGTGGAGAGAGGCGGACAGAGCTGAGAGATGCTTTGGAGGCAAAACTGATGGGTTTGGCGACAGATTCTATGTGAGGAGTAAGGAGTCCAAGAATATGTCCCTTAACTAGGCAGCTTCTAGCCCCCTGGGGTCCAGGCTTGGTGGCCCAACCCTAGGTCTGCATCTTTCCCTGGTCCAGCACCTGCTGGATCAATACAACTCTAGCCAAAGAAGAAGCCTTCTAGAACAAAACGAAGGATCCTGAAGTTCAGCATACCTCAGGTCAAAAGCCAAAATGATCCTCTTGGCTCACCACATCCAAGTCCCTTGTGCCCCTGGTGACAATTAGTGGGAAATTGTGTAGACAGCTCCTGATTGGATGTAATTTCCTTGACCTGGAGCATCGTAAATCAATTACTCTGAGGAACTCAACTTCAACATCTTGACACTCCTCCCTCTGTGACGGTGCCTCCTCCTTTCTACACATCTTCCTTTCTTCCCCATGAATAAACTGTGAGCTCTTTGTTTACAGGGACTAGAATATTCTCATTAATGACTGAAGAAGCTGTTCTACTCACCCCGTTAGTGGTGAGTCAGCAATGACTTCCACAGGGATGAGGTTATTAGGTTGAGACTGAGTCTCCACCCTGAGACTCCCCACCAATAGGTATTTGTCCCAGATATTACCCAAGGAGTCGAGTGTCACACCCTGGGTCCTGGGGACCCTCAAAGCCAGACCCCCTCAGAACAGAACTCCCAAACATCAGCCACATTCGATGCATTGCTTCAGCCCACAGCTCTGAAGCATGGACCCTCATCCATGACTCCCTCACTCAAGAACAAATACTGAGCACCTACTCTGTGTCAGGCAGTGTTCCAGAATCCCATGCGTTCCTGGAGCCTACATTTCTGTGGAGAGAGATACAGGAGAAACAGAAATACGTGGTATGAATAAGGCAAGAAGTCCTGTGGGGCAACTTTTAGGTACAGAAGTGGGTAAGGATACATAGGAGTGGAGGAAGGAGAAGGAACATTGCAAATTTAGACACGTCATCAGATGACATGTCATCTTGCTGAGAAGAGGACCTCTGAGAAAGCCAGCAGGAAGTGAGGGAGGATGTCATAAGGACGTCTGGGAAAAGCATTCCAGGCAGAGGAGAGAGAGCACAGGCAAATGTCCTGAGGCAGGAGGGAGCCTGATGTGTTGGAGCCACACCAGAGGCCAGTGCAGCTGGGAAGAAGGAGGGAGGGAGGGAAGAATAATAGTGAAAGGGTCAGAGAAGCAATGCAGAGCCAGAGGGCATGGGGCTTTTTAGGCCAGTGAGAAGATACGCTTTGACCCTGAACGAGATGGGAAGTCATCAGATGCTCAGAATATCATTCTAGCGGTGGCTGCTGCTGCTGTTGATAATGATGGTTATGATGGGCTTTCTTGTTTTCATATTGGAGTTTGGGTTTTCTTTTTTCTTTTTCTTTTTTAAGACTTGTTTATTTTAAAGAGAAAGAGAGAGTGTAAGTGGAGGGAGGCACAGAGGGAGAAAATCTTCAGAAAGACCCGCACTGAGTGTGGAGTCTGACACGGGGCTTGCACTCACAACCCATGAGATCATGAGCCAAAACCAAGAGTTGGACAGATAACTGACTGAGCCACCCAGATGCCCCTTATTTTCTTTTTTTATGTATTGCTCAGCATCTAGCTCTTCCTCTTGTGCCCTGGTGGCTCCTCTGAGAAGTCCCCATTCCAAACAGCTTTGGGCTCTGATCTACCCCAAATGGATTTTCGGATGTTCTTCTGGAGAGTACCACAGTCATTGGGTGACTTCTAGCCCCTCTCTGCAGATCACTGCTTCCTGTGCAAATGTTGCATTCATCTCTATTTTATAAAGAAAAAACTTTATCTCCTCCTGGTTTCCAGTTGAAATAGGAACTGCTGGTACTTTCCAACCCCAAACCAAAATCTGGAACTTCCTGTGGTCCTGAATGAGCGCCACTTCCCTTCTCCCGCCTGCTCCCTGTGCCCCTTCATACAGGCTCGCAGGTGAATGCCCCTGACCAGGGCCTTCTCATTGCCAGCTCCTCTCTCCTCAAGTCTTGGGCCTGCATCTCAGTTTTAGGGTGTCTCCTGCCACTTCTTCACCCCAAGGTCCCGTGGGAGCCAGCACCAGCTTGCAGTCCTAGCCAACAAGTTCCTCTCCCTGTAGCACCCACCTACCTCACCACTTCCCTTCTTCTAGAATAGATATGTGAGGTATGCGAGGCTGGATGAATCCTATACTGAAAAGAAACCAGCCATGCCCGGGGTTCGCATCTCAGCTCTGACCCAGTAAACTGTGTGGCCTCGGGCAAGTCACTTCACCTCTCTAAGCCTTCCCTCTTAAACCACTCTGCATTCACAGCTGGGTCTCAACACTCCAACAGGCCCAAGTCAGGCCACTTAATTCCTAGATTTCCTTATTTCGCATGCCAGGCCAAGAGGAAGAGTCTTTACCTGCCCTACTCTGCCTTGTTCCTAACAGGCTCCAGCACCCACAGGCAGTGTCCCTTAGCACAAGATCTAAGACAATGAATGGAGAAGAAAAAAAGCAAAGGGATATCGTCACTGAGATGCTTGGTCTTCAAGCAGCCCTGCCTCAGAGGTGTCTGAGAAAATAAAGCACATTGGCCTGAGGTCTTAGACCTCTTGTGAATCAAAGATACCTAATCCAGCCCAGGTTGATGAGAAGGCCTTCCACAGGAGGCTTGGAGCTGGCCAAGCAATGAGAGAAAGGGGCTTGCAGACAAGTCCTGTGCCGGGGCCTGGAAGTCAGAGGCCACTCGCTTTCTAAGGGACGAATCTTTTCTCAAGGCTGCAGATACCCGCCAATCATGATGACAGACTCTTGGCTCTGGACCCACCACACACCCTGTCCTCTCCCCTGATTGCCAGACCTAGGCCTGTGGAGCTTTGACCTGGTATCACAAACTCAAAGGGAACAAAGCCATCTGGATGTTCTTTCTCCCCCATTTTCCCTCTTCCTCAGGTCAAACATCTGACTACAGAGCATGTGCGTGGAATCACCCCACGTGAGTTTCCAGGGGGCTTGCTGCCAGCTGGCACCCCGGCCTCAAAGGATCCCCAGTCCTCCAGGGATAGGACTGGCGTAACGGATGGAGAAGGACTCAGTGTGCCTGGGGCCAATCAGCAATGGGAGGTGAGAGATGGTGGGTGATGCTATGAGCAACCGGGAGTAGGAGGGCATCAGGTATCTGACATGTGATCTCTCCCAGGACGCCCCCCGCAAGCCTCTTAGGGTCCATTAGACTCCCAGAAGCCTAGTGTGAATTGTGTTAATAAATTTTTTGTGGCTGTTGCTGTTAAAAACAAAAAAATTTTTTTTTTAAGAATGTGATATGCTGCAAGTCATAGGCAGCCCAGTAGGAAACAGAGCCCCAGGGGCACAAAAAGCCAAGAGTTAGCAGAAATCCTAGAGAGGCCCCAGAGACCTTCCCAGAAATGGGACAGAGGTGGGGGCAGAAGAAGGGACCTTCAAGGAAACCTTTTTGAAATCCCAAGACACAAAAAGGCCCCCAGATGACATCTGGTTTACATTAAAAAGTAAAAGGGCAGGATATAGTAACAATAGAAATGTGGTAATAATATTAGAAATGCTAGTAACAGGAGTATGACAGATAGGCCCAAAGTCTTTGTAATCATCCAGAAGGACAAAAGCAACTGTGACACTCAGTAAAAGGTCCTATCGATTATTCCAATATGTATGTGTGCATAGATATGATACATATCAGTGTGAATATGGCTGCGCATGTCTGTCAGTATAAATGAAATATACCAGCAAGTATATGTGTGTACACGTGTATTACATGTATGGCACATATCAGCATGTATGTCTGCATGATATACACCGATGTGTATATGCACATACGTGTATGTCGGTATCACCATAGATGTATGTATACAGATATCAGTACATACGTGTATATAGTGTGGATTATATGCACCAGTGTGTATGTGTGTATACACGTATGTGTATCTGTATATGAATAGCAGCATATCCGTGTGAATATATGTATATATCAGAGTGTACTTGTGTACCTGTGTATGTATACATATACATGTGTCTCAGCATATGTGATAGACATCACTGTGTGTGTGTATGCATCAGTGTGTGTATATATATATGGGTATGTATACGTGTATATATAGCAGCATGTATAATAAATACCAACGTGTGTGTATCATGTGTATCAGTGTGCATCTATATGGGTATGTATACGTGTATATATAGCAGCATGTATGATAAATACCAACGTGTGTGTATCGTATGTATCAGTGTGCATCCATATGGGTATGTATACGTGTATATCAGCATGGATGATACATATCAGCAGAGTAATGTCTCCAGCTTCTTTCCTTAGAAATATTTCTTCACCGAAACCTAAAAATAGATACAAACCATCAGATTCAAACCGCTGATGTTTCTGGGGTTTCTCACAGGCCTGGGGGTTTCCTTCAAGTTCAAGACTTAACTAGACTTTGCAGAAGCGTGGGACTGCCCGGTGCTTCCCTTGGATACAAGGGAGACATTGAGCCCTCACCCGGATGACTGCAGCGTTCACCAGTTTTCAGTTCCTGCGAAGGGAGAGGGGGCATGGAGAGCCTGGGTAGAAATACAGACCGGGAGCCAGCACGTCCTAAGCCTCACCACAGACCTGTGAGGTACATGGTTTCTTATTCCATTCTGCAGATGAGGAAACTAGCCCAGAAGGCAAAGAGGTGTGCTACATACGGGCTGCTGGGGGCTGGGGGGAATCTCTGCGCTGGAGTGCCAGCTTAGTGAGGAGAGGGACTACTGTCTGTCTTGTTCACTGCACCATCTCTAGAGCCTAGCAAAGGTGCTCAAAAATATTTGTTGGATGGATGGATGGATGGATGGATGGATGGATGGACGGACGGACATATGGCTGGAAGGATTGGGTGCACCCACTACTCCTGCCCTCCAGACCTTGACTCTCCTTTGTCTCAAGGCCAGTGGGAGTCCACTTTCCTCCCTCCTACCTCCTGCATCCTCCTCTCCCCAGTGGCAAGCAAGCACTCTCCCCCAGCATCGCACAGGCCCTCTCCTGTCTGCTCTTGGCACCGGAGCCCCTATTCCGGGACATTTGCGGTGACGTGCTGCCACCTACAGGGAGTGCTGTGGTACTGCAGCGAGGAGCCCTGCTTGATTTAGATCCTAAGGAGTCCTCTCACATATGCTTACGTTATGAAGAGAAAATGAAGCCTGAAAAGACGCTGGGCAAAGACTCGGTAAGGCCTCCAGTAAACTGGAGGCTGATTTAGGCTTAGAACCTTCCTTCAAAGGAGAAAAACACTGCGCTATTTCAGGTACGCGGGGCCCAGAGATGTTCGGTAGGGAGGGCAGGCGGGTCAGGTGGACAAGGAAAGGGCTGCAGAGGGAACGACCAGGGGCAGGAAGCAGTGCCTGTCTGGGAGTCATTTGTTTTACTTCAAACCAACCCTGCAAGGTGTGCATCCTGTTAGCATTATTACTTTAAAAAGAAAAGGAGATTTGTAAAGGCCATTTGCAAATGACAGGTCTTGGGAAACAGGGAAGATCCCAGGGCTCTTTTAAGCTACCATGGAGGCATCCCTACATGAAGAACACATCCTACAGTGGAGACGGTCCAGGCAGCCGGGACTACACGGCCAGCTTGGCGGTGGAGTCCCACGACGGGCAGGCCCAGAACTGCAGCGTGTCGCTGAAAAGTCACTGCCCCCCAAGGGAGGGTGCTGAACCCAAAGACCACAGCTGTCCCCATTCCAAGGCGAGGAAACAGTCTCAGAGGGGTTTGGAGGTGGCTGGTGTTGTCAGTCAGGTTCTGGGAGGTTGCAAGGAAGAGAAACATTCTTGGGTTTCACTAGGAGACGGGGATGACCAAGGTCTCAGCCACCCAACCTCCCAGGTGCCGGAAGAACTTTGGGCTACAGCTCTAGTCACCGGAGGGCAGCTCTGCAACTCAGCGCCCACACTCTTGGATGCCCTTCTTCAGGGCCAGCCCAGGCCGCTACTCTGAGGCTCCACCGCCCTGGTGACTCAGCACCTCTGGGTCCTGGCCTGTTCCTCTGCTGTCCCATCTCTGGTTCTGCTGACTCAGAATTCCGGCTAATTCATGGCTCCTCCTCACCCAGAGCTTATGTTGACTTAAGGCTTCTCCTTAGAACTTTCCTTCTCCGTGTCTCGCTGCTTCTTCTCCCGATATAGACACTAATCTTCCCTCTGTGCCTCATATTCAAATTCAGCAAAAGAACTGCTGGTGGGAACGCAAACAGGTGCAGCCACTCTGGAGAACAGTATGGAGCTCCCTCAGAAAGCTAAAAATAGAGCTACCCTATGATCCAGGTATTTACCCAAAGGATACAGAGATCCAGATTCGAAGAGGTACAAGAACCCTGATGTTTATAGCAGCATTATCAACAAGAGCCAAACTAAGGACAGAGCCCAATGCCCAATGACTGATGAATGGATAAAGATGATGAGGTACAGGGGCACCTGGGTGGCTCAGGTGGAGTCCAGCTCTTGATTTTGGTTCAGGTCATGATTTCAGGGTCCTGGGATCAAGCCCCACATCAGGCTCTGCACTCGGCGAGGAGTCCACTTGAGGATTCTCTCTCTCCCTCTCCCTCTGCCTCTCACTCTATTCTCTCTCTCTCTCATTTTTTTAAAAAGATGTGATGTACATATACAATGGAATATTATTCAGCCATCAAAAAGAATGAAATCTTGCCATTTGTAATGACATGGATGGAGCTAGAGTGTATTCTGCTAAGTGAAATAAGTCAGTCAGAGGAAGACAAATAGCATACGATCTCATTCATATGTGGGATTTAAGAAAGAAAACAGATGAACAGACAGGAAAGGGGAAAAGAAAAAAAGGAGAGAGGGACACAAACCGTAAGTGACTCTTAACGATAAAACAACCCGAGGGCCGATGGAAGGAGGTGGGCTAGATGGGTGCTGGGCACTAAGGAGGGCACTTGTTGCGATGAGCACTGGGTGGTGCATGAAAGTGACGAATCCCTGAAGTCTACTCCAGAAACCAATATTGCACCTTAGGTTAACTAACAAAATTTAAAGAAAATAGAACAACAAGAACAACAAAAAAAATCAGCAAAAGAAAGGATCAGAACTGTTCGGTTGGTCCCCAGTCTCCCTGTGGGTTGGATTTCTCACACGGGGCTGCCTTACAGTCCTCTGACCAGCCTAGATGTTGTCTGCCCTTAAGATGGGTGTCCGCTCCTGTCCAATGGGCTGCATCCTGGGTCCTAAGGTGCAAAGTGGGGTAACGGTGAGGGAAGGACTCTCTGAGGGGGCGGTGGGTGTGGCCAGTCTGCAGATATAACAGGCTTCTCCACAAGCCAGCTCGTGTGTGGCAGGGCCGGGGTTTGAGCCCAGGTTCTCTAGTTCCAAGTTTTTCTGACCAAAGTACACAGGCTGTCCTGCCTTGCGAGGCCAGGGAAAATAAATAAATAAATAACAACGGACACTGATTGAATCCTGTTAAGCCAAGCACCATTCTATAACTTCATACTGATTATCTCAATTAACCCTGACCGCGATCCCTCTTTAACTGTGCCCATTTCATAGAAAGGAAGACTCTGAGAGAGATTTAATCTCTGTACAGAGGTTTAATCTCTGTAGAGAGATTAAATAACAGGGCAAAGTTGTACTCTTGGTAAGTGGCAAAAAGTGATTTGGACACAGTCGTGTTTGTATTTGTAAAGGAGGAGGGGCAGGAAGACCCAAGAGACGTTTGCTGGTAGAAAACCAAGTACTACCAGGATTTGCACCTGCCAATATGGAAGCCACTGACGGAATGTGGCTACTGAGCCCTTGATCTGGGGCTAGTTCAAAGTGCTGGGCCACACCTATAAAACACACACCAGATTTCAAAGACGGGTTACCCCCCCCAAAAAATGTAAAATCTCTCACTGATAATGGTTTACATTGATTACATCTTTAAATGCTATTTTGGACATTCTGAATTAAATATATTAGTAGGGGCTCCTGGGTGGCTCAGTGGGTTAAAGCCTTTGCCTTCAGCTCGGGTCATGATCTCAGGGTCGTGGGATCGAGTCCTGCATCGGGCTCTCTGCTCAGCAGGGAGCCTGCTTCCCCCTCTCTCTCTGCCTGTCTCTCTGCCTACTTGTGATCTCTCTCTCTGCCAAATAAATAAATATCTTTTATAAATAAATAAATATATTAGTAAAATTAACTTCACCTGTTTCTTTCTTATTTTTTTATTTTCTTAAGTTTCTTATTTAAGTAATTTCTCAAAACCCCACATGGGGCTCGAACTCCTGACCCCGAGATCAAGAGTCATACACTCCTCCACCTGAGTCATCCAGGTACTCTACTTTTTCTCCCTTTTTAAACTTTTTGTTGATATATAATTCCCATACTATACAATTCACCCATTTAAAGTGTGTAACTCCTGGTACCTGGCTGACGAAGAGGAATACCCAACTCTTGATTTCGGGGTCATGAGTTCGATCCTCACACTAGGTATAGAGCTTACTTAAAGGGGCGCCAGGGTGGCTCAGTCAGTTAAGCTTCTGACTTCGATTCATGATCAAAGTCATGATCCCAGGTTCTTGGGCTTGAGTCCCTCATCTGGCTCCCTGCTCAGCGGGGAGTCTGCTCCTCCTTCTCCCTCTGCCCCTCCCCCTACTCCCGCTCTTGCTCTGTCTCTCAAATATTTTTTTTTTAAACTTTTAGGGGCACCTGGGTGGCTCAGTGGGTTAAAGCCTCTGCCTTCGGCTCAGGTCATGATCTCAGGGTCCTGGGATCGAGCCCCCCATCGGGCTCTCTGCTCAGCAGGGAGCCTGCTTCCCCCTCTCTCTGCCTGCCTCTGCCTACTTGTGATCTCTCTGTCAAATAAATAAATAAATTGTATTTTCTTTAAAAAATAATACAAACAATATTTTCTTAAAAAAAATAAAAAATAATATTTTCTTTAAAAAATAAAAAAATAAAAAACTTTTAAGAAGCATATAACTCACTCATTTTTTAGTATATTCACAAAGCTCCACGACCATTACCATAATCAATTTTGGAACATTTTCACCACTTCAAAAAGAAACCAGGTATCCGTTTGCAGTCATTCCCCATTTTGTTTTTCCCTCGGCCCTTGGCCACAACTATTCTACTTCCTGTCTCTGCAGCTCTGCCTGTTCCAGACATTTCACAGAAGTGAAATCATACAGTATAAGGCCTTTTGTGTCTGGCTCCTCTCACTCGGGGTGGTTTCCCAGTTCATCCGTGGTATAGCAGGTATCAGTACTTCATTTCTTTTTCTTGCCGAATAACATTCCCTTGTGTGGAGAGATCGCATTGTGTTTATCCACTCATCAGCTGGTGAACATCCGAGTTCTTTCCATACCGTGGCTATTTCGAGGAATGCTACTACAAACAGTCACGTGCAAGATTTTGTGGAGACCTATGCTTTCATCTCTCTCGGTCCTATTACTTTTCTACATAGGGTAATCAGAAAATTACCCTGTGGCTGAACATTGTATTTCTCTAGAGGGGCACAGACCCCGATCTTTCACGCTCGTTCTGAGGAACATTGAAATACACGGACACCGGAAATGCTCTGTTGCAGCGGACCCGCCTTAAGCTAACTCGGACCCCAGCCCCCTCCCCACCAAAGCTAGGTGGTCCCCAGCTGGGCAAGGGGATAGCCAAGCACTGAGGCAGTTTCTGTCGGTCTGGGCACTGCCAGACAGTCCCAATTCCAGGGACCCAACGAAAACTCAGTCAGTTCTGCAAGCTCAGCATGAGCAATAGAAGCACTTGGGGGGTTAATAATGGGCGCCTTCGGTTACAAAATGCTAGTTATCTAACAAATACGGCAGATCGCAAGGTGATTTACCAATGAAAACGGTCAGCCCTCTATTTCATGTGCATCAGCTTCCCCATGACGCACCAAGAGTCACTGTCTGGGTGGCCTAGATGCCTTGGTACCCAGTTAAAAATAACCACGGTTGCAGTAATTTGTTAACAGACACACAAATAGAAAGAGATAAATCGGGGCGCCTGGGTGGCTCAGTGGGTTAAAGCCTCTGCCTTTGGCTCAGGTCATGATCTCAGGGTCCTGGGATCAAGACCCGCATCAGGCTCCCTGCTCGGCGGGGAGCCTGCTTCCCTCCCTCTCTCTGCCTGCCTCTCTGCCTACTTGTGAT
>CM053621.1:11316104-11332588 GCA_028646535.1 Procyon lotor
AAAGAAAAAAAGAAAAAAAGAAAGAGAGAAATTGTGACAGCCAAAAATAAAAGGGCAGTTTTTGTATATGATCCAAATTTAAGTTGTTATTAGATTAAAAGAGGCACTTAAAAGTATAAAGACAGTTACTAGTATATCATATAAACCTATGGTAACCACAAAGAAAAAACTACAGTAGATACAAAAAAGAAAAAGAAAAAGGAATCAAATACTAAATACAAATACTAAAATAATCCATTCACAAAGGAAGGCACCAGGAAAAGAAGAAAGGAACAATAGTACCACAAAGAAAAAAAAAGAAAACAAGATGTCAAGAGTAGGTCCTTACCAATCAATAATTACTTCAAATGTACATAGATTAGATTATCCAATCAAAAGGAACAGAGTAACTAAATGGATTTAAAAATAAAAATATAATATTTTAAAATAGACATATATATATACTGCCTACAGGAAACTCACTTCAGCCTTAAGGACACGTATAAACCGAAGGTGAAGAGATAGAAAAAGCTTAGCAACTGAGCCACCCAGGTGCCCCAAAAGCTCAAATATTTTTTAATTAACATATAATGTATTATTTGTTTCAAGGGTACTGGTCTGTGAGTCATCAGTCTCACACAATTCACAGCGCTCACCAGAGCACATGCCCTCCCCACTGTCCATCACCCCGCCACTCCATCCTTCCCACCCTCCTCCATTCCAGCAACCCTCAGTTTGTTTCTTGAAATTAAGAATCTCTTATGGTGGGGCGCCCGGGTGACTCAGTGGGTTGAAGCCTCTGCCTTCGGCTCAGGTCATGATCTCAGGGTCCTCAGATCGAGCCCTGCATCGGGCTCTCTGCTCAGCAGGGAGCCTGCTTCACCCTCTCTCTCTGCCTGCCTCTCTGCCTACTTGTGATCTCTCTCTCTGTCAAATAAATAAATAAAAATCCTAAAAAAAAAAAAAAAGAATCTCTTATGGTTTGTCTTCCTCTCTGGTTTCATCTTGTTTCATTTCCCCCTATCCTCCCCTATAATCCTCTGTCTTGTTTCTCAAATTCCTCTTATCAATGAGATCATATAATAATTGCCTTTCTCTGGTTGACTTATATTGCTTAGAATAATACCTTCTAGTTCCGTCCATATTGTTGCAAATGGCAAGATTTTGTGGGGGTTTTGATAGCTGCATAATATTCCATTGTGTATATATACATCTTCTTTATCCATTCATCTGTTGATGGACATTTAGGCTCTTTCCGCAGTTTGGCTATTACACACATTGCTGCTATAAACATTCGGTTGCACGTACCCTTTACGTATTACTACATTTCTATCTTCAGAGTTAATACCCAGTAGTGCAATTGCTGGGTTGTAGGGTAGCTCTATTTTCAACTTTTTGAGGAACCTCCATACTGTTTTCCAGAGTGGCTGCACCAGCTTGCATTCCCACTGAGAGCAGAAGTATTTATACTTACATCAAAACAGACTTTTAAGTAAAAAAAAAGGTTACTGTATAATGATAAAGGGGTCAATTCATCAAGAAAAAATAATGATTGTAAATATATATGCATTCAACATCATAGCACCTAAATATATTAAGCAAATGGTAACCTATCTGAAGGCAGAAATAGCAATGCAACAAGAGTAGGGGTGTCAATCTTCCATTTCAATCATGAATAGATCATCCAGATAGAAAGTCAAAATGAAATATTGGACTTGAACTACACTTTAGACCAGATGGACCTAACAGGCATCCGCAGAATACTCCATCCAAGAGCAATAGAACACACACTCTTCTCAAGTGCAGAAGAAACATTCTCCTGAATAGATCAAATATTGGGCCACAGATCAAGTCTTCACAAAATTTAAGAAGACTGAAGTCAAATCAAGTATTTCTTCCAACCATAATAGTATGAAACTAGAAATCAGTAAAAGTGGGAAAGCTGAAAAATTAACAAATATGTGGAAATTAAATACTACTCCTAAATAACCAATGGGTCAAAGAAACTAAAAGGAAAATCAAGAAATATCTTGAAACAGGGACGCCTGGCTGGCTGGCTCAATCAGTACAGCATGTGACTCTTGATCTCGGGGTGGAGTTTGAGGCCACACTGGGTCTAGAGATTACTTAAATAACTAAACTTTAAAAAAAACTACCTTAAGGGGCGCCTGGGTGGCTCAGTGGGTTAAAGCCTCTGCCTTTGGTTCAGGTCATGACCTCAGGGTCCTAGGACGGAGCCCCACATCAGGCTCTCTGCTCAGCAGGGAGCCTGCTTCCCTCTCTCTCTGCCTGCCTCTCTGCCTGCTTGCGATCTCTCTGTCAAATAAATAAATAAAATCTTAAAAAAAAAAAAAAAACCTACCTTGAAACAAAAATGCAAATGCAACATACCAAAACTTACAGGATTCAACAGAAGCAGCTCTAATTAAATGGCTACATTAAAAAACAAACAAACAAAAACAAAAAAACAAAAATTAAAATTAAAAAACTTCAAATAACTTTACAACTCAAACTAGAAAAAGAAGACTAAGAAAAAGCAGGAGATGAACCAAATAAATAAAATAATAAATGAAAGAGAAGATATTACAATACAAAGAGAAAGGATTAAAGAGACTACTTTGAACAAACTGGGTAAACTAGAAGAAATAGATAAATTCCTAGAAGCATAACCTATCACAACTGAACCATGAAGAAATAGAAAATCTGAACAGATCTGTAAGTAGTAAGGAGACTGATCAGTAATCAAAAGTCTCTCAAGAGGGGCGCCTGGGTGGCACAGTCGGTTAAGCGTCTGTCTTCACCTCAGGTCATGATCCCAGGGTCCTGGGACTGAGCCCCGTATTAGATTCCTTGCTCAGTGGGGAGCCTGCATCTCCCTCTCCCTCCGTCTCTCCCTCTGCCACACCACCTGCTTGTGCTCTCTCTCAATCTCTCAAATAAATAAATAAAAATCTTTAAAAAAAGAAATTACGAGGCGCCTAAGTGGCTCAGTCATTAAGGGTCTGCCTTCGACTCAGGTCATGGTCCCAGGGTCCTGTGATCGAGCCCCACATCAGGATCCCTGCCCAGCAGGAAGCCTTCTTCTCCTTCTCCCACTCTTCCTGCCTATATTCCCTCTCTCACTGTCTCTCTCTCTCTCTCTGTCAAATAAATAAATAAATAAAATCTTAAAAAAAAAAATTACACACTAGTTTCCTTGATGACCATAGATTAAAAAATCCTCAAAATACAAGCAAACCAAATTCAATAGAACATTATAAAGATCATACAGTATGATCAAGTAAGTTGTATCCCTAGCCTGTAAGGATGGTTCAGCATACACAGGTCAACACCACATTAGGGGTATCTGGGTGGCTCAGTGGGTTAAGCCTCTGCCTTCAGCTTGGGTCATGATCTCAGGGTCCTGGGATCGAGCCCCGCATCAAACTCTCTGCTCAATGGGGAGCCTGCTTCCTCCTCTCTCTCTGCCTGCCTCTCTGCCTACTTGTGATCTCTCTGTCAAATAAAGAAATAAAATCTTAAAAAGAGAGAGATACACCACATTAAAGAATGAAGGATAAAAATCATGTGATCATCTCAAAAGATGCATTAAAAGCTTTTGACAATATTCAACATTCTTTCATAATAAAAACTCTCAACAGATGGGGTAGAGAAGAAGTATATGTCAACATAATAATGGCCATATATGACAAGTCTATAGCTAATATCATACTCAATGATAAAAAGCTAAAAACTTTCCCTCTCAGATTAGAAATAACACAAGGATGTTCACTCTCACCATTCCTATTCAATGTAGTATGGAAGTTGTAGCCAGAACAATTAAACAAGAAGATATAAAAGGCATCCAAATCGGAAAGAAAATTAGGTTGTCTCTGTCTGCCGATAACATATTACATATAGAAAGCCCTAAAGACCCCACCAAAAAAACTGATAGAACTAATAAATTAATCCAGTAAAATTGCAGGATACAAAGTCAATATACAAAAATCAGTTGCATTCCATACACTTTTAAAAAACTATCTGAAAGAAAAATTAAGAAGGTAATCCCAGGGACATCTGACTCTTTATATCAGCTCAGGTCATGACCTCAAGATCCTCAGATCAAGTCCTGCATAGAACCCTGCATCAAGCTCCACACTCAGCAGGGAGTCTGCTTGAGGATTTCTCTCCCAAGTCTCCCTCTGCTCTTCACCCCACTTGCACATTCTCTCCCTTTCTAAAATAAATAAATCTTAAAAAAAAAAAAATCAATCTCATTTACAATTGCATCAAAACAATAAAATACTTAGGAATATATTTATTTAACCAAGGAGGTGAAAGACCAACACACTGCAAATTACAGGACATTCATGAAAGAAACTGAAGACACAAATAAATGGAAAGGTATCCCATGCTCATGGAAGAATTGATATTCTCAAAATGTCTGCTCTACCCAAAGCAATCTACAGATTTGATGCAAACTGTATCGAAATTCCAAAGACATTTTTCACAGGAATAGAAAAAAGAATCCTAAAATTTGTATGGAACCACAAAAGATCCTGAACAGCCAAAGCCATCTTGAGAAAGAACAAAGCTGGAGGCATCACACTTTCCAATTTCAAACTCTTATTACAAAGCTATAGTAATCAAAATCGTATGTTACTGGCATTAAAACAAACACAAGACCAGTGGAACAGAATAAAGGGTCCATATACACAGTCAACTTATCTTTGACAATGGTGCCAAGAACACACCAAAATGGCGAAAGGTTTTGGAAAGTAAGTTTTGGGAAAACTGGATAGCTATATGCAGAAGAATGAAATTGGGACTCTTAACCACTCACAAAAATTAATGTGAAATGGATTAAAGACTTAAATGTAAGATCTGAAACTATAAAACTCCTCCATAAAAACAGAAAAAAGCTCCTTAACATTAATCTTGGCAGTATTTTTTTTTGGCTGGGACACCGAAGGCACAGGCAACAAAAGCAAAAAGAAACAAATGGGACTACATCTAACTGAACAGCTTCTACACAGCAAAGGAAACAATCAACAAAACACAAAGGCAATCTAAAGAACAGGAGAAAATATCTGCCAACCATCTATCTGATTAATACATAATTATTAGATATCTAATATCATATTAGATATCTATAGATATAGACATATTAGATAGTAGGGTTAATATCTAATAGAAGGAGTTCATAAACTCAATAGCAAAAAAAAAAATCTGATTTAAAATGGGCAAAGGATCTATACAGATATTTTCAAAGAAGACATACAGATGTCCAACAGGTACATGAAAATGTGTTCAACCTCACTCATCCTCAGGGAACTGCAAATCAAAACCACACTGAGATATCACCTCACACTGGTCAGAATGGCCGTTATCAAAGAGAGAAGAGAGAACAAATGTTGGAGAGGATGTGGAGGAAAGGGAGCCCTTGTCCACTGTTAGAGAGAATGTAAAGTACAGAAATGTAAATGTACAGAAACAGTAGGGAGGCTCCTCACAAAATTAAAAGTAGGGCCACCATATGATCCAGCAATCCCGCTTCTGGGTGTATAGCCAAAGGAAAGGAAATCATTATCTGGAGAAGGTATCTGTACTCCCATGTTCGTTGTAGCAGTATTCACAATGGCCAAAATACGGAAACTACCTAAGTGTCCATCAATGAGTGAATGGACAAAAGAAATGTGGTGTATACATATATATAGTGGAATATTATTCGGCCATTAGAAAGCAGGAAATCCTGCCATTTGCAACAATATGCACAAACCTGGAGAGCATTATGGTAAGTGAGTAAGCCAAAGATCAACTCTGGTTGATCTGGTATTACCTCTATGTGGGGAAAAAAAAATGTCAAACTCATAGAAACAGAGTGATTGTCAGGGCCCCAGAAGCGTATATCTAATCTTCATTTTGCATACATGATGGCCTAAGAGGAAGGAAAAGGAGGATAGCGGATGAGTTGGCCCAAGGAGCCTACAATCTGATGGGACAAATGGGACTGAATGGAATGAAAATTAATTGAGCCCAATCTGTGGGCTTCCCAGACATGGCCCTTCAGCAAGTCTGGTTTAAACTCCATCTCAAGGGCAGTGGAGGGGTTTTTTGGTTTGTTATTTGTTCTTCCTGATCAGCCTGGGCAGAGTATACTGGACCACACCCATTGCTCTGTTCTTGTTCTATTCTGTGTCCGCTGACCCCAGGCCCCATCTCTGTTAAAGATGTGGCTTCGTGTGACCACATCCAAAGCTGATAAAGGGAAGAACGGGGAGGGAGCACAAACTCTCACCCCACCAGCTGGTGAACAGAACTCAAGAATTCACCCCTGGCTTGCAAGGTCAAAGTCTTCCAACAGCCGTTTAGAAGCTCCTAATCCATGAATGAAAGCTTAACTTCCTGCACAGACTAGGACAGCGGAAACAGAAGACTTGAGAAGGATCAACTACTGAGAGAATCCAGACACCCTCCACCATGGGAAATCCCACTAGTAAAAATAAGAGGATTATTTGGCTGTGAAATTTGCTTAGTAATTGAATGGGGAAACTTAGTTTGATTCCCAGGGGAAAAGGCAGACATTAAGTAATGCAAATTCCCATTCAGTCAGGAGCCGAATAAGCAGAAAATGTGAATCACCAGATTCTCCCTGGTCCCCACACCAGACCCACATTCTATTTCAGGAGAAACAAAGGAAATCGACATCTCTGACATCTGGGTTTTGCTCTGACAAGCAGACTGCCAGATTGGATTGGGGAGAGGGCTGCCCACATTTCCCAGACTCTACCGGAGAGGCCCTCAGAATCACGTGTGGAGGACAAGCCATGTCCCGTGTGTTCTCCTGTGGACCTCTCAGATCCTTTTTGAGGGCCAACAGGAGACACTGGCTCTTGATCAAGCACATAAATGTGTGGTCAGTGCCCAGTGGGGGAGAAACACAGGGACTGAGGGACAGGGAGTAGGGTCAACTTGCCCAAATGGGGCTGGGGGGGATGACGGAAGGCTTGAGCAAATTCTCCCTTCCACACAGCACAGAGATGTTTGTGTTGGTTCCAAGATCCCAGTTCAACCAGACAGATGCAAAACGGGGGTGTTCCTCACTCCCTTTTAGAAGTGGGTTGACATGAGAGCTGGTGAAAACCTCACCCGTCTGTTTGGGATCAGACACTGATAATAACCGCTGTTAGGACTTTTCTGAACATTCATCCTGTGCCAGACAGTGGACTGAAGGCTTAATATGTTCACTCATTTAATCCTTGCGATGAGCCCATGAAGCCAGCACAGTGGTTAAGACAGAGGCCAAGGTCTGAATCTGCCTCCTCCAAATTCCAGCTGTACAAGCAAGTGTCTTGCCTTCTCTGTGCATTGACTTCCTCATCTGGGAAATGTGTATAATCACAGTACCTACCTACATAATGCTGTTACAAACGTTAGATGAGTTATTACATGAGCGGTGTCTGGAACATAGTAAGCGGAGCACGAGGGGGGCTAACATCATCACCGTCCTTTTCCACAGACAAGACAACAGAAGCGCCAAGGTAAGAAGCTGCTGTCCTACTGTCGTCAAGCCCTGGCCTCCTCCACACTCCCACGCCCAAAGTAGCTAATTTCCCTGCTACAAGCCTGTGCTCCGGATGCCTCAGGAAGTAGAGACACGGCATCTTCTCCCTGCTCTGGGAGCAATCGTGCTGAGCAAAGCTGAGCGTGGACCTCCTCTCCCTCCACACCTCCCCACCTGCTCACACCACCGCCTCCTTGGCCGAAGCCGCGTGCTCCTGGGGGCTCGCAGCAGACCTCCCGCGCCGTGCTGCACTCTGGCTAAGAGGCCACGGACAGGCAATCCCATTCAAACCAGGCCGTGGTACTTCACAGCAAGAGAGAATGCATCAAGCACTAGGCCTCAGTGTCACCCCACGTGTATACACTTATTCTAAACACGGTCCCATCCTCATGGCCCCAAAAGATGCCTTCATCTTTAGTGCAGAAAGGAAACAAGAGAAAGAGAGCTATTCGGGTTCACTTTTCCTCGATGCCAGTCCTCCTATTCCCCTCCATGGAGGAGGAAAAAAAAGATATGTTGCCTGTTAAAAAGAACTTATACAACATAATAGTATTCGTTTATTTAAAAAATATTTTTTGAGGAACTTTGATGTTCCAATCACTGTCCCAAGTTCAGGACTCCAGCCCTGCTGATGGGACCAGTGTCTGTCTGATTTAGAAGAATCCATCTACTACAACAAACATTTCTTGTTATCTGAGAAGGTGCTGCCATGTAATTTGAATTAACATTAATAGTGACTCATCATCTCACTGGCCCACTGCCCTACTGGCTCCCAGGGGTCTACACTTTCTGCAAAGTGCTCTTAAGTATTTCTGGGAGTCCCTAAGGGGTGCCTCACCTGTGGTCACAAAGGAGCCGTGAGGGACCGCCCCCAACGCCCTGAGGACTTTCTGGTATCAGGTCCCACAACAATCTGGGAGAGCAGGAGAGCATGATTCTCTCTCCTGTGTGTCTTACTCTGTTGGAGGGCTCTCTAATGGGGCTTACAAGTTTTAGAAAAACGGACTTTCAAAGTTTACATCCAGTCCCTCTGTCAAGGAATAGATCTGGGAATGTCTCCAACCAGGACTGCACCAAGTGACAGAGCCAAACTCAGAAATACTTTTCTTGGATCAACAAGGCTGTCTGGTTCTTAGGCCTCTTCATGGTCCCACCTCCCCATCATTTGTCAGACATTATCAAGATAATCCCACTCAGAGGGGAACCCAAATATACCTGTAAAAAACTTCACTTCCAAGAACATCACCAGACCTCACCCCTATTTGTGGCAAGGTGGGAGACATCCACATTTTCAGGCTGTGCTGCACTTTTTTTTTTTTTCATTTATTGAGGTAAAATTCACATAACATAAAATTAACCATTTTAAAGTGTACAATTCAGTGGCATTTAGCACATTAACAATGTTGTAAGATCATTTCTATGTTCCAAAACATATTCGTATCCCAAAGGGAAATCCACGCCCTTTAAGGAGGCATCCCCATTCCCCCCTCTTCCCAGCCCCCTGTAACCACGAGGCTGCTTTCTGGCTCTAGAGATGTACGTATTCTGGATGGCTCGTGTAAGTGGAACAACACAGTGTGTGACCTTCTGAGTCTGGCTTCTTTCACTTGGCGTGTTTTTGAGGTCCACCCACATTAGAGCATGCATCCGTGCTTCGTTCCTTCTTAGGACTGAAGTGATCCTCTGCTGCATGGTCAGACCACATTCCGATTATTCATTCATCACATGACGGATGTTTAAGTTGGTCCTACATTTTGGCTCTATGGTGAATAGCACTATGAACGTTTGTATACAAGCATTTCTTTGAATACATGTTTTCAACTCTGTGTAGGAGACACAAGGAGTACACCTCAGACTGTGTACCTCAGAGTAGATTGCTGGGTCATACAGTAATTCGGTTTAACCACACTGTTTTCCACGGTGGCTGCACCATTTCACATTCCCAGCAGCAATGTCTGAGGGTTCCAATTCCCCCACATTCTCACCAACACTTGTTTTCTTTCTGTTTTTTTTTATGATAGCCATCCTATTGTGAAGTGGTATCTCGTTGTAGTTTTGACTGACATTTCCCTCACAATTAATGATGTTGAGCATCTTTTCATGCACTTATTGGCCATCTGTATTATGTCCCCTTCAGAGAAATGTCTATTCAAATCCTCTGCCCATTTTTTAAATTAACTTATCTTTTTGTTATGACAGTCCATAATATATTCTGGATACTAATCAGATACATGACTTGCACTATTATTCCCCATTCTGTAAGTTGTCTTTTCACTTTCTCAATAGTGTCCTTTGATATATAAAAGTTTTCAACTGTGATATAGTCCAGTGTATCTATTTTAAAGTTGTCACTGCCTGTGCTTTTGGGGTCGTACCTAAGAATCCACTGCCAAACTCAAGGTCATGAAAATTTACCATATTTTCTTCCAAGAGTTTAGTTTTAGCTTTTATGTTTAGGTCTTTGACTCATTCTCAGTATTAATTTTTGTATATGATGTGAGTTCAAGGTCCAACTTTCTTTTGCACATCAATAACCACCTGTCTCGGCACAACTTGTTGGAGACTATTCTCTTCCATTAAATAGTCTTAGTACACTTGTCAAAAATTAATTGACCATAGATGCATGGTATTTGTGTGTTTCTAGACTCTCATTCTATTGATCTACGTTTGTCTTTATTACTTCTGGGACTCCCATTTATGCATGTCGCATTCTTGATGGTGTACCACAGGTCTTGGGCTCTGACCATTTTTCCTCACTATTGTCTCCTGCAAGGTAGGCTGAATAATCTCAACTGACCTGTCTTTAAGTTCAGGAGTTCCTTCTCCTGCCTGCACAAATCTACTACTGAGGCCCTCTAGCGAATAAATGTTTCATTTCAGTTATTATATTCTTCGGCTCTAAAATTTCTATTTGGCTTTTTCTAAATTCCTCTTTACTGATACTCTCCATATGGTGAGACATTGTGCTCTTGATTTCCTTTAGCTCTTTGAACATGTTTAAAACCATTAGTTTAGGGGCGCCTGGGTGGCTCAGTCGTTAAGCGTCTGCTTTCAGCTCAGGTCATGATCCCAGAGTCCTGGGATCGAGCCCCACATTGGGCTCCTTGCTCAGCGAGAAGCCTGCTTCCCCCACTACCACTCCCTCTGCTTGTGTACCCTCTCTCACTGTGCTTCTGTCAATTAAATAAAAAAATCTTTAAAAATAAATAAATAAATAAAAATAAAACCATTAGTTTAAGATCTTTGTCTAGTAAGTCCAATACTTGGGCTACTTCATGGACAGTTTCTGTATTTTTCCTCCGTGTAAAGCCATAATTTGTTTCTTTGAACAGCTTGTGATTTTGTTGTTGTTGAATACTGGCTATTTTGAATACATGGCAACTCTGAAGTCAGATTTTCCTTCCTCTCAGGGTTTACTGCTGCCTATTATGGGTTACTGGTGCTTGCTTGCTTGCTTGCTTAGACCTCTCAACTATTTGTGTGAGGTCTGTACTCTTTGCCACTGAGGTCTGTGTTCCTTTAGCTTATTGGATAGCTGGTATCTTGACAGTTACCTTAAATGTCTGGAGCCAAAAACAACAACAAAAGACATTTATTTTTTATTTTTTTTAAGGAAAGAAAAAATACTCTCCTACATCTTTACAAAATGGAACTGCGTCATAGCTAACTCCTTGAACACTTAGCATGGCTGCTTAAACTCTGCCTTAGCTTCACTCCCTTCTCACACAAAGGCCGAAGGCCAGCAAGAGATGAAAGCTTAGAGTCTTCTCAGGCCTTTGCTGGGTTTGTGTCTCACTCTGTTTGCATGTGGCTCGTCTCAATTCCCAGGTATACGTGGAAGCTTTGAAAAGCCATATTCCCAAACATAGCTCTGTTCCAACCTCTTCTTTCCCAGGCTTCTTGTCTATTACTTGTCCCAAGTGTTGTTCCAGGCTGCTGAAGCCAGTATCTGTGCCTTTGAATGCTTTCAGCAAAAGCCCTCGTCCCTGGGAATGCGTGAGTGAAGAAACAGCGAGCCTTTCCACCTATCCTGGAGGGAGGCACCAGACAGGGAGACACCCACAATCACATTCCTTAAAAGTTCCGTTCTTTATTGCTTCTTCCAGCACCAGCAACCAGCACCAGACATTTGGGTGCCCACCCTCATGGCATTTAAAATGCCACAGCACTCTCTCACCATAAGCTGCAGTTTCTCTCTTCGCCAAGTTTCCCATTTTAAGTTTTCCACTAGATTCTAGAGTTCTTCAAAAGCTAATGATAACAAGTTTGGCCAGTTCATTAGTTATACTAGGAGAGGGATACAGCCCTGGATTTCTCTATTCTACCATTTTTGGTTGCCCAGCACTTTTTGAGCGCTCTGTGTTTGGAAAAAATCCCTATACTGTGAGTCTAAAGATCACAGTGTAGGATGGAGGCCAGGGACTTGGATTTCCCCAGTCTCCCTCCAGCCAGTAGTGCACTTAGATCCTATCAAGATTGGCCCTGCAACTCAAAATACATCAAAAAATGAATGTATTAAGGAACACAGGGTGCTCTTATCACTCAGGATCATATGCTCAGCACTGGCTCAGCATGAACTGTAATCCTAAACATCTCTTTTCATAACTAACACTGTTCGGCCCCAAGGAATGTTCTCCTCACCTCTTGCCCTAAAATCTCTCAACAAAGGGCAATTGTACCTGAAGGTCACAAAGATCTGTGGGTAGCAGCCTCTGCCAATGTTGTAGACAAACACTGTTTCAAAGTATATAAGAAGGAAGTGTTGAAAACACTTAAGAGAAATGACAAATTGACTTAATTAACTTCATTTCAAGGGGCATGCATGCAACAGATTCTAGCTTAACAGCAATGCTGAGCATCCATTTTTCAGCTTCTCCTCATGTTCTCAGCTTATTGTAGCTGAGGAACATTCTACAATCTAAACAATTTATACCACTAATTTGTATGTAGGAGACCCAGACACAAGACGTGTGAGGTGACACCATTTCTTTACGTTAGCAACTAGATTGACAATGAATACTAGAAATGCAAAAAGTTATGTAATATAAAAATTACTTAAGATTAATAGTTGTTTTCAAAATATATTTAAAATTTTCAGCTTTAAACAATTTTGATTTAAAACTTTGATATCTGTATTTTGTATTTTGCCCTGTAATTTTAATACTTTTGAATATTTTAGAAAACTCTAGTCTTCTAAACATTAAAATTTTTACATATCTCACACTTTCTATAAAAATATATTGAAAATATTTTAATTCCGAACTGTAAATTCTGAAAACTCCATTTTCTTTTTTGTCCTTTAGGTCATTACTGCCAGTAGAACATAAATTACACGAAAACTTTTATGATAACATATTTAGTGATTTTATGAAAATGAAGGCAAGAGAAATAAATTTTAAGGAAAAAATATATAATAGTTTATAACCCGTGAACGTCTTCATTTCATTTCCTTGCAACTACTGCTGGCCCATCAACTTACTCAGATATATGCAACAATTAAATTGTTTTCTTTGATATTCTGCCAACTTCATCACATCAAAGGATTTTGTTTGGGGTTTTGCTATGAAGCTGTCAAGGTAGGAGAACAGAATATATTTCACTAAACAGCTTGTTAGCCTGAATTATAACTTTTAAATATATAGGTATATGGCACATGGGCCTATTTTTGAACTTGTACCCTGGCACTGTCTGCCTACAGTTGGGGTGTGAACTTCTGAACCACAGAGCACCGCTTTTCAACCTGAGGTGACTGTATCTGACAGGGGGATGTGACCATGCCTGGAGACAGTTTTGGTTGTCTCAAGTGCCATCTAGTGTGGGGAGGACACGAATGTTACTAAACATTCTACAAGGCACGAGACAGGTCCCCCCTCCCTACCCCAAGAATTATCCAACCCAAAATGTCCATAGTACCAAGGTATTCTAGTAAGGGTGACAGAGAAATTTCAGGCTTCTGGAAATGGCAAGGGGCAAAGAACTCAGGAGCATGTGAGGGACAGGGGATCACAGAGGGAGCGGCAGTATCTGGGCAAAGCTGCAGCAGTTCTCCAAACAATGGGCCGGAGGTGGGACAGAAATGCCATGCCTAACCGCAAAGCCTCCAACCAATTCCATGGCCCTTTCAGAGATCACATCCTTCAATAAACTAGCTTGAGGGGCTTCTGTTTCTTGTAACTGAAAACACTGCTAAAGTGGGTAGGACCACTATCCCAGCCCCCAGCTGAGAGATGACAAGATTGAGCCCCATAATGTCCCAGAGCACAGTAGTCAAAGTTGGAACTACAGCTCTATTAGTTTGTTGACAAATGAATGCCTAGAATTTAGCTCAAACCAGTAACTTTTATAGTTCAACCAAGTACTTCTTTTTAAGTAAAAGAGGAGAATGTTATTTCTTGCTCACAAAATACAACACAGGAAGAGGTACAATAGCATCTCAGGAAGAGCCCAGACTCTAACACATGAAGACCTGATCTAGCTTATCTGTGCTGCTCTAGATAATCTTCTTTGTTATCACCCAAGTAACTTTTACCACATGGCAGAAATTATGACAACCAGGAGCACTCAATATATTTTACAATTTCTACCATTCTAGAGAAAAACTTCACATCTTCCAAGTTCAAAATGTCCTAAGGCATCTTCAACCTGGTTTGAGGTAGGTGCCCCGTTCAGGGACTGAGTATCTGTCAAAGGCTAGGCATTGGAGGTATTTAAGACCCCTATGGATCCTTGGAAAGAGGATAGAGATGGTTAATGGGAATAAACCACATTCAGGACAAGTGCTACAGTCCCCTCATATCCAGCCAAAGAATCCCTTTTGTTATTCTGTATCCCATCATATTCCTTTCTGTAATTCAGCAAATCCTTACTAAATCTCAGAGATTGCTTGTTATCAGTAGGTTAGTAACAAACCCAAGTCATCAGGTTATTTCTTGCTCTTCCTACACTCCCACTGCTGGATGGCTAGATCTCTGCATTGCCACTCTGAGGCCTGGAGTAATGGAGCAGCTACTCCTTGGTACAGAAAGGAAACAGGAACAGAAGTCTCCCACTAGCCACTGAAGGCTTCAGCTGGGAAGTAACAGACATCACTTCGGCTCACAGCACAGTCATTGGCCAGAATTGGTCACACGCAAACTGCACGTGCCCAGCAGGGGGAGAACCTGAGTATTTTCCAAACTGCTCCAATTTACCACTCCAGCACTTCATAAGCGTTGTATGTAATCTTCACAACCATCACAGGAAGTATTACTATTATCCCCATATTAAAGATGAGTAAACGGACACACAGGGAAGGCAACTGACCAAGGTCACACAGCTAAAGAATGAGGTCAGCATTTGATTTCCAAGTCCATTCTCCCAGCATACATTTTTCTTACTGCCTCCCTTGGCTTGTCTTCTGTGTGGTCTTCAATTTCATTGCTCATTAGATCACACAAACTTAAGAAGAGGGGACCTGGGTGCCAGGACGATGACCTTGTAAAGTGCCACATCCCACTCTATTCCTGAATCTTGGGTCCAGGAATTCTGTGGACTCAACAGAGTATAGCACAGGCGCTAGAAAGGATTCCATTTTTAAAAAACCACGTGCTCAGGAAAAAAAAAAAAAAAAAGCATAGTTTCCAACAGCCGTGATGGTCAGAGAGGACTTTAAAACACACCTACATCCCCCTTGACAGGCTGCATGCTGGCCATACAGAGATGGTCATGCAGATTAGATTCCCCCTGTATAGAGCTCAGACTATTATAGGTTAACAAGCTCCAGTGAAGGCAGGGACTAGATGTTTCTACACCCTTTTAGCCCAAATACCTACATACAGTAAACATCTCATAAATACTCTATGTTAAAGACCACAAGACATGACAGAACTTAAGGGCCAGGGAACAGCCTGCACATTTAAATCCTGACTTTGCCACTTCGTAGCATCTTGAACCAATGGCTTCACAACTCTTGTGCTTCACCTTTTTCACTTAACTAGAGCCAGTTAATAGTAGCCATGACGTAGAATCGTCAAGATTAAATGAGACAGTATATGTAAAGCTTAGGGCCACACCTGGCATATAGTAAACATTTAATAAGCACTAAAAACTATTACTCTAAGGCATTCATATTTTTAGGAGAAAAGATTAAGTTTAACAGTACATGTTCTTGTGGAGGAAGATTTACGGCAAAAGTGATTTTTTAAGCGGGCTTAAAGGAACATCTCCAGAAAACAGGCATTGGCCTGGGAGCCTTAAGTAAAGGCTAAGGTGGGGCACACAGGGGTTCAATTTAGAATTAGGATTGGTGGTGTTTGGAATAGTGGATTAGACTGGAAAGCCAAGCAAGAATCAGATTTGGGATCTCCCAAAGCTTCCTTTCTTTGGGGTCAGGAGTGGAAACCAAACTCCCTAGCCTTCAGTGAAAAAGTCATCTCTCAGATGTTGACCAGACCAAGAAAGACCCTCTCCCTTGCCCAGAGAACTCAGTGCTCTTCTATCTAGTAACATCACCAAAGTTAACCCACATTGCCAAGAGCTTAAGGCAAAACAGCCTTTAAATGAGAACATAGGATTTACTGACCATGGACACAGTTGTCCTAGGAGGCCTTCGGTGGCAGTTCTTTTGACCTATCTAAATTTTTCAGTTTCTGATCAAAGGCTCTATGCTCTATGGAATCTCTCCAGAAAACTGCATGGGTATCAATTTTGCATGTTCTTTTCAGAAAGCTCATCTCTCTTGACATCGGTCTATTGACTTTAGGTTAAGAACACAGGGTCTGGATAGGTGCTGAGGCCCCTTTCAACAATGCCTCAAAGTGCATCTGGTAGGCCCAGACCATCAAGATGCTGTCACTCCTCACCACCCTAACCCCCCAACCCCAGCCTGCCTGTGGCAGTGGCAGGCCGGGAGGAAATGCTGGGTTCACACCACACCCAAGGCAAGTCCTCCGGCAGGAGAAACGTAAACTGTCTCCAGACCCTA
>CM053621.1:11333088-11412186 GCA_028646535.1 Procyon lotor
CTGAGCCACCCAGGTGCCCTGTTTCTTTTTTGCTGTTTGCTTTTTTTAAAGATTTTTATTTATTTATTTGACAGAGAGACCCAGAGAGAGAGCACAAGCAGAGGGAGAAGCAGGCTCCCGGCTGAGCAAGGAGCCTGATGCGGGGCTTGATCCCAGGACCCTGGGATCCTGACCTGAGCCAAAGGTAGACATTTCACTGACTGAGCCATGCAGGCACCCCTCCCATTTATTTTTTTAATGAAAATTTTTTTGAAAAAAAAAAAAAAAAAAAAAAAAAATTTTTTTGAGTAACTGATTCTCTGTACACTTGTTTTGTTTACTAAAAATACAGAGTTCACCTTAATTGAGGGCCTAGCAACAGTGGGGAGTTAAGACACCCACTTTCCTTCAAGAGCCTTCCTGTACATAAATAGAAAAATAGCACCATCCACTATCTCTTTATACACTTCATTCATTCAACACCTGAGTGTCTTCCGTGTGCCCTGTGTTGTACTAGACCATGAGGGGACAAAGATATGTTTCTAACCCTAAGAGGTTCAGATCCCAACAGGGAAAACAGACCTCTAAGTAAGAATAAAATACCAGGCAGTTTGCTATATGGTGTGCCGTTGCGAAGTGCTGTGGGGATGCAGAATTGGCCTGGGAAGTTGCTAAAGATTTCGCAGAAGTGCCATTTGATCTGTGTCCTGGATGGTCCTAACACTACCAATTCATGCCTGCTGCTAGGTGCTTCCACGAGATGAACTAAAGGATCCTCAAAATAAATGTATAATGCCCCTAAGAGATCTATGGCTTTTACCCACATTTTGCAAATGAGAAAACTCAGTCTGAAACTAACTTAATCTCAGTTTAAAAAGTCAGGGGCACCCGGGTGGCTCTTGTCAGTCGGGGTCTTGCCTTCGGCTCAGTCCATGATCCCGGGGTCCTGGGATCGAGCCCTGTGTTGGGTTCTCTGCTTGGCGGGGAGACTGCTTCTCCTTCTCCCTCTGCCTGCAAGTGTTCTCACTCTCTTGTCAAATGTATAAATAACATCTTTAAAAAAAAAAAAGCATGATCACCTGGGTGACTCACTTGGTTGGGCATCTGACTCTTGATTTCATCTTGGGCCACAGTCACAAAGTCAAGATCAAGCCCATCAGGCTCTGTGCTTAGCAGGGAGTCTGGTGGAGATTCTCCCTCTTCTTTTTGCCCCTTCCCCACTCTCGCTTTCACTCACTCTCTCAAATGAATAAGCCTAAAAAAAAAAAAAAAAGTCAAAGCAAAAAATTGGTTTCTTGTCTAAACTACTGGATAAATTACTTAATGGGGTTTGAATCTAAGACTGCCTGATCCCAAAATATTAGGAAGGGGGTGTGGGCAGTAGATACTCTAGGCTTATAACAGCTTCAAGAGCTAGGGGGGAATGGAATCATAGAAAGAGGAATAGAAATCTCAGAATGGCTGGGCTGAAGTTGGAAAACAAGGTGAAGGAACAGCAGTGGAACAGAGGGCCGGCTGTAAATTGCCTCACAAGTTTGTGATTTATGCTGCAGGCAAACTGGAACTTGCTCAGAAATCTTCACATAGGACTAATCATGATCTGAGTGATTAACATGTTAAATTCTAGAAGATAAACTGCTGGTAAAAACTCAAACATTTCTTTCTGTAGACAGGGCACTTAGAGTGCCTGTTGTTTTTTTTTTTTTTTTTATAAGTAGGATCCATGCCTAATGCGTGGCTTGACCCCACAACCTTGAGGTCGAGTTACGTCCTCTACCAACTGAGCCAGCCAGGCGACCGCATTCTCTTCTTTACGAAACTAACCCCAAGTGGCCTCCTCTCAGTGTCCTGTGAACTCTCGGATGATGGGACCTCCACTGGAGGTGGTGCCAAGGCAAATGTTAAAAAGGGACTTTTGCTGTGGCCAGAGCTGGCCTGGGAAGCCAAGCAAATGAGACTAACCTGAGAATGAATCACAGCTGCACGGTAGAAGACCAGCACTTCAAATTTCAGGTGACCATGGGGAGACCGACAGTGACAGTGACCCTTTGCTGGCTATCACCAAAACCCCAGGAGGCTGTAAGGAACCCCAACTTCTGGGGAAGGAGACAAGGGTCAGAGGGCTTATAACCTGTGTCTGTTCCCAAGACCTACAAAGTATAAACAGTGAGCCCCATGGATGAAACATCCATTTTTAAAGTAAACTCTGTGCCCAATGTGTGGGCTCCAACTCACAACGCAGAAATCAAGAACAGCATGCTCCACGGACTGTGTCAGGCGGGTGCCCCCTAGTTTAAACCTTTTTATAATGAGAGTTCAAAGTGCAGACAGAAGGCAACCACCAGTAAGCGAGCACTGAACTCTGCTCAGGGCCCTGGTGGAGAGAAAATCCTGATAGGCAGTCTCTCCAGCCTCCATTGTTCCCTGCCTGTTCTTCCTGCGTGGCCCTCTCACACTTGTCTTTGGCCATCACTTACTCATTGTATCTCCTTTTCCATCTAGCGTGGTGCCTGAATTTCTGCTGGAGAAATTAATTTACACCTTTTCTTTCGTTTTGTTCTTAAAGAGAACAGTGTGGGCATGTAATGATCACCCAGGGTAGTTCATTAACCGGATGCACAGATCCAATCATGTAAACAATGTAAACACCTTAAAGGCTGAGGTATAAAAAAGAAAGTAAGACACACAAGGAGGGATTCCAGCTTTTTTTTATTTTTCCCCTTTTACACAAAACAAAGTAGAAGAAATAATACAAGATTAAAACTGCAAAAGTAGTTAATTGGTAGATCACATATACACAAAAAAATCCAGATAGCAAGACAGGCTTATCTACAATGAGGAAACGCATGTAAAAATTAAGGTAGTTTGTAGTTTTCATATGAAACATTAAAAAAAAACAAACATATGCTACAATGGGTGCTACTGTTTACAGTCAGATTGAAGGGAAGAACACACTTATTTAGGGACAGATATACCACAAGGTCCAGCATCAGTGCAATAAATTCACAAAACTATATTACAGCTAGTTAATCAGAGTTTAAGAACTGTTCCCCAAGTGTCACATTTTCGGCCCTCAGAGGTTCATTCCTACAGAGTTCAGCTATTCTAAATTTCTAGCTCCTGAATGGGAGGAAGAATGATTCTAAGACAATCCAAGCAGTGACAAACGCTCTGTAGACCAGAGGCCACCTATCATCGCCAAAAGTCTGCTCTCCCCAGCAGCCCCTGTGTTCTTGAGAGAGAGAGAGATCAAGGAAGAAAGTCAGACACCAGCATGCACAACACTTCCTATGGCAAATCTCTGGGGACCAAAGCAGCCAGCAATTACCTTCAAATGAGAATCTTGAGGCCTACCTTTAAAGGCTTAGTCTGGTCTTGAAAACTTAGTAGGCTAAGATTATTTTCTACTGAAATACGAGTCTTGACTTAAGTATAGGAAGACTTCTGTCCTTTATTGGCTGGTGTTGGAGTGAAGGTCATAGACCTGAGTCTTAACCTATTTCATACTTTAGTTTCAGTCAGCTGAAAATCTGAAATTAAAAATATGCTAAAAATCCTAAACACAAACTTCTGGAAGCCTGCTGTTAAAAAGCTTCTAAGGATCCACTAACGTAAAGTCTAAGAGCAAGGAGAGACAAGCTCAAAGCCTGTCATATTCCCCATTTGGGAGGAAAGATCAGTGTTTCTTTCAAATTACTAAGTTTTGCACAAGGCAGAAACCAACATATACTAGGGCATGGAATTGGTTTCATTTTATTCCAGAGGATTCTTCTTCTACAGTATAGAAACAGCATGAGGAATGAATCTTAACTGGTCTCTTAACTGGAAGTGGTAAACTTGGTCTCTGTACTCATGAAGCCAGGCGGTGGAAGCAGACTGTGGAAGCAGACAGTAGAACCAGCTTCCTGTAGCCACAGACCACTAGCTTGTGTCTAGCTAAAGCAAAGACCAACTGGAACAATTATCCAAAGTCACAGTTAACTGTACTAAAAGGTGAAGTTCACCACTATATTATTTTAAAGGAAGTTGCCTAAAAGTAAGAATTCAATTAACCTGGGTGAGAAAAATCAAAACTAGTCGTACTCACGAATGAGTTGTCCGTGTAAGGCCAACTGATAAGAATGCATCCGCTACACTTCACATGAAGACACTATGCATAAAGCCTTACTTGGCATGTCTGAATTTCTACTAAGGGCACAAAGAGGGACAGCAAAGAGCTACTTCTGTAACATTTTAGTATCCGGACAGCGTAATATCATGTTCCCAAGGACAATGTATATGCCATTCATTACACTGAATAAAGCAGATGCATTATTCATTTTTCTTTTCTTTTTGTTTGAGAAGCTTATTTATCTCCCTTTTGGCCATTCCAATGTACTTCAAAATGATTCCATGCTGGTTTAATCCAGGAAGCAACAGTAAGAAAGTCACTTAAAAATAAACAGAATGAAGGAGACAGCAATTAATTTCCTATAGATTATTAACTTTTATAGAAGGTAGTTTCCCAGACTATTGGGCTCTCCAATGGGAGGAACCAATATAAAATCCATTACTTTCATTGTATTTATCCCCAAGAACTTCTGCTATCACAACCCCCAACCTCAGCTAACACACACTGCTTACTTTTACCTCTTGCATGTCATTTTCTACCTGGGTTATTAGGTTTTGTCTTAACTTACTGTATGACCACAGACTCCCAGAAAACAAGGACATGGGTTTTAGTCATCTCCCTATACCCCCAATTCCTCCATCTGTGCCTTACTCTTGATAAACACAGACATATTTGTTGACCAAGTTCCAATCAGACTTCAGTGGCCAGAATATGCCTATAGTTTTTCCTCAAAGACTTACCTATCAGATAGGTGAGCAGCAGGTTGTGGACTTGCTGTCCCACCCAAGCAACCGCAGCAAGAGAAACGATCATGGTCATGAAGTACTAATAATGAAAACAAAAATTTATCAACTCCTAGAAGAAGACTAGGCACTTTAACTGTAGGATGTTGTTTCAAAGGTTGGAAAATAATCCAGTATTTATTACCACCTTTCTTTAGACTCGGTATTTATACATAATCTAAAATCTATAGAAAACTCCATCAGATCTACTTTATAGAATTTACATACATTCCCTCCTAGAATTACTATAATTCTGTGTATAAATTTACAATAAATTATACTACTTTTACAATTAATACTTCACATCGTGACCTTATGTGAAGCTAAGAGCAAATGCTTTTTAAGTATTTGGCTTTTATTTCAATAAATAAAAAGAAACAAAAATTTTGCTTTACTAGAGTACAAAATTAAATGCAAATTTCACTTTAACTTCCAATAATTCAGTCTAATTCATACAAACATTTATGAATGTACTGAGAGGAGGTAACCAATGGATGATGATAGATATCAAACTACTGAATATAACTATCAAGCTATTAAAAAGGCCATCATTAGACTATAATGAAGTAAAAATAGACCCAATATTAAAATTTTGCTTTACTGAAATCAGTCAAAACAAAAAAAGTACCATTTTAGGCTTTTCTTCCTTTAGTGTAAAGAGACGTTTCCACCAGCCCACAGTTCTACGTCGAGTCTTTACCAGATTGCTACAAATTTCATGGAATCTTTGCTGTTGCTCAGTGGTCCTACAAAAAAATTTTCCCCTTCACTATAAGCAAGTCTTTATAGTCAACAGAAATATATCATCCTCTCAAATTTAAAAGGTATCTCCTAAAGAAAGTTTAAATAAAAAACAATTCACTTTATCTTATAATTGTGAAAAAAGTTTCCATGTCATTAAAACAGCTTGGCAAGCTCAGGAATAAGTTTTTACATAAAGACATGAATGTACAAAGCCATGGTAATCCGTACTTCTAAAACCACATTTGGTTAATTACAGTAACAAAAGACTCAAGGCTACTATGAGCCATGCAGAAATATGTATTAATTTCTCTATGCCTATATTATTTTTCGAATTCTGGATTGTAGCCCATCAGTGTCTCACTATTTTGGGGAAGATGTGAAGATTCTACCACCCAGCTGTATCTGAGTACTCTCCACTAAGACAGCAACTCCTACATTCCAAGCATAATACCCTCAGCTGGGCTTCATAAACGTGATGCCAAGGCAGCAACAAACGGCTCAAATCCAAATTCTTTATAAATTTAGTTCCAGTGAGGGAAAATATAAACAAAACAGTAGTAAAAATATAAAAAGATCCTCCAAGAAAGCCCTTTTTATGTTTTCTGGATTCTGAATTAAAAAAAAAAAAAAGTTCACCCTTATACTATCTTTGCTTTACAGATATATTGGCTGATGTCATGAAGTACAATCTACACTGGGGGGGAAGGGAAGGTTAGGTTCCTTTTGCTCTTCTAGTTCTCATCCCTGTAAAACTGCAGTGATAGATACGGCAGAAGGAGTCCTGATGAGCCCTGGAACTTCTTGTAAACAACCAGGCCTTATAAGCTGCCCATGGTCAAGGCTGAATTTGGCTATGCAACAGTGTTCTTCCTTCCTCATTAAGATCAAAAAATAAAACTTCTCTGGACTGAGCCACATACTGATTACCGTGAAACTACGAGTGTTTATTTCTGAAAACTTCTCTCCAGGAGTCATGAATTAGCAGATTAGAATGTCATCTGACTAATAAAGTCAAGGTCAGAGGTTGATTTCTTTTGTTGAGTTGCTACATTACATGATTACAAAATTGCCCAAAAAACCAGCAGTGCAACTCATTACTACATGTGAAAAACAAATCAAAGGGCATTTCCTAGCACTAATCCATTCTGCTAGAGGGGAAACATTTAAAAAAAAAAAAAAAATGCTTAATTATCCCATAACTTAAGCAAATTCTCCTAAAATATCCAAATTTGTTCTTAAAAATCTGTAAGGCATGTATTTAACAGAATTATTTTAAAATTTGCTATTATCAGGGGAACAACAACAAAAAAGGCATATGTAGACTACTCATCAAATTAAAATAAACCAAGGGAGAAAAGCAACTAGGATCAAAAAAAAAAAAATCTACTCCAACATCTAGTTTTGTTCATTATTTTGATCAAAAGTGAGAAATGCAACATTCCAAATGGAAGTTAAAATACTTTAATGACTCTGTTCTGAAGCAGTTGCTATGCATTTAGCTAACTACCACCACACTGCATCAACATCAACCTTAAACACAAGATCCATCTTTTTTTTTTCTTTTTAAGATTTTATTTATTTATTCATGAGAGAAAGAGAGGCAGAGGGAGAAGCAGGCTCCCCGCTGAGCAGGGAGCCCGTACAGGACTCAATTTCAGGACCCTGGGATCATGACTTGAGCTGAAGGCAGACGATTAGCCATCTGAGCCACCCAGGTGCCCAACACAAGATCCATCTTAAGAGTCAAAATATTTCACAGCACTGAGAACAGTGCCTAACAAAAAAGCAGACCTTCAATAAACAGTTGCTAAATAAATGGACAAAAATTTACATTACTGGGGACGCGTGGGTAACACAGTGGGTTAAGTGGCTGCCTTCAGCTCAGGTCACCATCCCAGGCTCCTGGGATTGAGTTCCATATCGGGCTCCTTGCTCAGCGGGGAGCCTGCTTCTCTCTCTCTCTCTGCCTCTGCCTGCTTGTGCTCTCTGACTGACTCTCTCTCTCTTTGACAAATGAATAAATAAATTTACCTTACTGTTTTCATATTCATTCAAAAATAGCCTCCAAAATATACTATCTTAAATATCAAAGAAAATAAATGTAAAATGTAAACCTACTGTTTCTATGTAAAGTTCATTATGAGTTCTGCAATATTTGATAAAACATTACGTCAAAAAACCCTCACTTCAATAAAAAAGTCTAGAAAGGAAGAAAAGGCAAAATAAATGCTAGGGTGCCTGGGTGGCTCAATTAAGCATCTGCCTTAAAGCTCAAGTCATGATCCCAGGATCCTGCTCAGTGGGAAGTCTGCTTCTCCCTCTGCCCTCCCACCCACCCCACGCTCCTGCTCCAGCTCGCAATTATAAAATCTTCAAAATAAATAAATGCTAAACTATAAAAGAACTATGAAGATGTAAGTACTGGAAATTCATGATTTATAACTGAATAAGCTAAGAAATTCTTCATATAAAAAAAGCAAAAAAAAAAAAAAGCAACAATCCTGGGCTCCTGGGTGGCTCAGCTGGTTAAGCCACTGCTTTCGGCTCAGATCATGAATCCTGGGATCGAGCCCCATATTGGGCTTCCCCTGCTTTGCAGGGAGCCTGCTTCTCCCTCTCCCTCTGCCTACCACTCCCACTCCTTGTGCACTCTGTCAAATAAATAAAATCTTAAAAAAAAAGCAACAATCCTAACCCCTAGGTATCCAATAGTTAGACAATTCTCTGTGCTTAATTACAGCATACTAATCACAGCCACCAGGTTCAGTAACTTTACAGAAACTAGCCAAATTATTATATGACCTACCATTTATTGGAGCCAAAAATTCTAGGAGCTAGAATGGGAACAAGGTAGTCAGCCAAGCACAAAAACATAACAAAACAGGAAACACCGGACAGAACAGATGGATCTAGATAGTAGATAGTCCTGTTTAAAAAAAAAAAAAAAATTAATAAAGTTTAGAAAAACACAGTCATTATTATTCCTAGCTGAAGATGTTTATTCACTTAGTCTTTTGGGTCTCAAAGATGTTATCTGCCCTTTTCATTCTCAGTTTCTCACAAGTGGTTTTCTGGGAAGCTTCAGAATGTGATGACATCATAGCTGCAGTGGTTAATGTAAATATCAAGAGACAAAAGCTCCTTGGGGTCCTCACCATTTTTTAGGCATGTAAAGGCTCTTAAGACCAAAAACTGAGAGCCACTGATTTATTCAACTGCTTTAAGTTACCGAGTTTACATAAGTCCTACAAATTCTGAAAACTAGGAGAACTGCTCTAAGAAAAGGTATTCTTTACAGATTACACGTTACAAAAGATTTAAGGCACTTCCCAAAACGGAGGCTGTGCATTACCTGAGCCCTTATTAATAACCAGCCCAATCCACAGTAATTTAATAGCTCACTTACAGAAACACCAGAGAAACCACGCCCATGATGGCAGGTGGAAACCAGGCTCTTTCCCATCTGAGGACTTTATCAGCCATCAGCATCACTTCTCCCCATCCCTGCAGCTGCTCTTCCAGACTTGCAGTCTCCGCAGCCTACGTAAGACCAACATGTAAAAAAAATAAAGTAAAAAAAAAAAAAAAAAAAAGACCAACATGTAAAGTGATCATTTACTCCCAACCTTTCTGTGCTTCCCGGGGTTACATTTTTTTAAGACACCAAGAATGTGAAACAGCTCTCAACCAAGTCACTATCTTAAATTAGTTGCTAAAACTTGTGTAATTTTGGTACCAAAGACAGAAATCAATTAAGGGGGGGGTGGGGGGACACCCTAGCATTTAACAGTCACCTTCCAAGTCCAAGCACTGGGCTACTCTTCATACACAATGTAAGTCTTTATAGAGCCCCTCAAAGTGGGGATAATGAGACCCATTTAACAAAGAAAGTAACCTCAGAATGAGTTAACTAGCTTTCTCTCTACTAAGTAGCAGCACCCAAAATATAAAATTAGATCACTTTAAGTTTGCTCATTTTTCAGGTGGTTAGAATTGATCTGTTGTTTTGTCATTTAATTGATTTATACCCCTACTTCTATATCCATTAGAAAAGCCTCTCCCTGAACAGCATTCAATTTTTAAAATAGCTTTGTGTAATGGAATAATTTAGATGCTGGCATCATTTGCACAACTAAGTAAAACTACTTTCTCCAAATTATATGAGGCATCTTAAGTTCAATGTATCTCCTCAATACAATGAGTGCTTCTTATACTTATCAGAACATTTGGTTAGACTTCAGATTTCTCTGCAAATCTGACAATCTGCTGAAAGGAGACTTCTGGAATGAGCCAATGTGGCAAAGACCCCCAACTGATTTGGGTACAGGAAAAAGAATTGAAAGAAACCCACGTGCCCTTATAAATGTTATCACCGGGAAATACACGAAAGACAGAGGACAGAGCGGCCTAATCTTAATAAAGATGCTATCTATCTACGCCGCACTGATCACTTGGGTGACTTCAACATTTCTGACTTTATATATCATGCTTGATATAGTTAAACATGAGATTACCATGTGCCAGAAACTTAAGTATTTTACATGCTTGTACTTTAATTAATCCGCCCAATAAGCTAAAAGGATGGTATTGTTATTGAAGTAACAGAAAGAGGTTAAGAGATCTGAACCCAGGAAATCCAAAGCCAAAGGCCTTGTTCTCCTTAAAGTTACACTGCTCTCCTGAAAAGAGTATTTGAACTCCAGGCCAGGATCTGTCATTTCAAAAAACTGTGAATTTGGGCAATTTCTTTGTGCTTCAATCAATCCCCTTAACTGGACCCTATCTGGGGCTAACTATGCTGTCGGGGGGGGAGGGGGTAAAAGAACAGGTCACGCATTTCCAAAACCAGTGCAAAATGAAGATCTCGCACAATCAAAACTGCCCTGCAAAGTCACTAATTCGTTAGCATCTGGACTCTGGGAATATCAAACGTCAAAGATGGACGAAAGGAAAGGATTTCTCTCAATTTTGCCTGGATCGTGCCGTGAAACTCGTAGTGAGGTTACATTTGTCCGCCTGTGATTCGTCACTGCAGTTCCTTCAGATCCCTTATTCTAAAGTCATCCTGTGACACACACACACACACTCTCCCTTACAAACACTCCAGACAAACACAAGGTCCTCCCACTTTCCCTCTTGCAGGACCCTAGTCCCAGTTCCCTGCGGTGAACTCACAGCCTCCCTGCGGTGTACGCTGTGCCAGCTCTAACAAATTCTCGGGAGCAGCCCTTTGACCCTCCACGCTGCCCAAGTACTGGGGAAAAAGAACGAAGGGACAGCCTGGTTGAAATCAAAGAGGGGGGAACCCGGATACGACTGGAGGCCTGGGGCTCGAAAGCGCTCGACAGGCCCCCGAGGCCCTCTGCCCTAGGCTTCGTCCTGGGCTTATCGCAGACCCCCTTCTCCCACTTCCTCTTCATTCCCTATTCGCGGTGCCAGATCACGCGCCCTCCTCGCCCCGTCCTGTACCCTCCCCAGGGGATGTTAGGGGTCGACACGTCTCGTGACCGCCGCGCTGCACGTACCCAAGAGGCCCAAAGGGCAGGCATCGCCGCCAGCGGCTGGGAACCGGGAGGGGAGGGCCGGGCCCACCACGGGTGAGAGCAACGAGGCCGCAAGCGCCGCCAGGCCAAGCCCACCCAGGCCCGGAGGCCCTGTTTGGTGCCCTCACGACTCACCAGCAGGTTGGTGCTGCGATTATCTCCCTCTGCCATCGTCCCTGAGGTGTTGCCTTAGCGGGCGCAAGCCGCTCCCCAAACCAGCCTCCCAGCGACACCCACACAACAACCCTAGCGCGAGGGAACGCCCCGCAGGCCGCTTATATAGGCCAGCCACCTTTCCCGACAGCCTCCGCGAAGCCCGCTCCTCATTGGGTGGATTGAACTCGAGTTTCGGGAGATCCCGACCAACCGCTGCCCAGCGCATGGCTTGAAATCGAGGTCAAAGGAGACCGAGGCCGCGCAGGGCGGAGGGGCAGGGACAAGGAACGACCAACCAGCGCCCAAGAGCTGTGTGACGCCCCGCCCAGGTCTTTCGGAAGCGGTTGAACCGCCGCCGCCGTCCCTGCCTTCCCCCGAGCGGGGCTCGGTCGGTCCGCGGTGTAATCAGGGGAGGCCGCCGCGGTAGCTCTCGGACCCTCTTCTGGAGTTCAAAGCAGCGAAGGAGACTTGAAGAAACAGGACACGCATTATCAGGCGGAGGGCAGAGATGGGTGCCCATCGCTCTCGCTGCGCCCCCCCGCGGCCGTTTCGTCTAATCCCTGCTCTGGCCGCCCTGGCTCGGCTCCTGTCAGTTGAGCCCAGACTTGAGACGCTGGCCACTCGTGCCCACCCCATGAGGTTCTGAGGACGAGTTCAAAGAGCTGTTTCTGTAAATTGTCGGCAGTTTGCCCCGACTAACCATTAAGAGTAAGGCCTTAGCTAAATGGGGGGGTTGGGGTGGGGGTGGAAATCGGCATAGTTCTCGAATTTGGGGGAGAAAGCACCGATTTACAACATTGGCTTATTTATTTGGGTCTTCAGGGAAATCTTTGGTGGGACAGGGCGTTTCTGCTACTTACGAAACGACGAGCTCCTCCATAAGGATCTGGTTTAGACAGAACCTTGCTTACATTGGAGGCCTTGCTAAGAAAAGCTACACCCTCTCTTAAGCAGTGGAATTCATCAGCAGCTTAGGAATTAGAGGAACTACTAGATAATACTAAGATGAATTACTTTTCCCTCTTCTCTGCAAAATTTCAAAATGCATTAAGTGATTTTCATTAATCAACACGAACAAAACCATGCCAAATGTTGACCTGGTCAGAGATGTTTCAGGAAAACTACCATAGCTTTTACCTTTTAGCCTGTTTTTATTTTAATTTTTTTTTAATAACCACCTGTATTATGCCACAAATTTACATTTATTTTAAAAGAATTCCTTAAATAACTACTCAGATTCTTAACAGTTCAGGGCAAGGCATAAAGAAATGTGAGAACACCACTACAGAACACATGCTGCCCATAAGACAGTGGGGACAAGAGCAGTGTGAATTTCATGGAAGGGTGTGAAATTTACCATGGATCTTTGTGGGGGGGGGGCATCTGGATTGGGGGAGAAACACTTAAGAGGGGAAAGAAAGCCTTTGCAAAGGAAGGGGACTCTTCAATAAAGTACCACTCTGGGGGGAAAATAAATTTCTGTAGGAAGATGCAGCCAGTTGATCCATTTGAGGAGATTTTAAAGCTATTGAGAAGCAGGCCCTCTCGTCCCTCTCCAAAAGAAAATTAAAAGTTCCCAATCAGCAGCCACATAGTGAATATATTAAACACTGAGTATAAAATCTTGGTATTGACATAGTATCTCCTTCCAAAGAAGCCACAGAATTCTTATGCTTCAAAAATGACAGCTCTACTTTGGGAAAACAGGTGATGCTACAAAATGCTTCTGGTTCATCCAAGTTCCCTATATACAACTTAAGACTTCAACATCAGCTTGTGAAATTGAGGTAGGTGAAAAAAACTGAAACAACTCAAGCAGCACAGTCTCCCCACTCCCCAGTATTTTTGTTACTCAAGGAATGTGCTCCTAGACCTATTTGCAATTTCACGGTCCAGGAGCACTAGTACAAGTTTTACTGTAAACTTCCAATTAGTTTGATTACTTAAGAACACCTACCCTTAGTGCTTTCTTTTGAGCTTTTGTTTTTGAACTACAAAAACAGGATGTGATCTTTTGAAAGGTGCCCCATGACAACAGAGTTAACACAAATCCTCTTATAATCTAGCAACAACAAAATGCAATCTGATTTCCAGATATTTAAACAAGGCAGACATTTTAATTCTATTTTCCTTCAGAGCTTTCACATCCCAGGGGGAATACACATGTCAGTGATGTCCTGGGGTTTGTTTTTAAATATGGATAAAGTTAAGCTTAATAAATTACAATATTAGAACTTACCCATAGAAGTAAAATTTTCACTGCTGCTCAAAAATACTACTTTGAAGATTTTTTTTTTTTTTTACTTTGAGGGGTGCCTGGCTGGCTCAAGTTGGCCAACCACGTGACTCTGGATCTCAGGGTTGTGATTTAAGTCCCACAGTGGGTGTAGAGATAAAAATAAATTCTTAAAAAAGAAAAATAAGTTGAGAACTAAGCTTTACAAAATTTTTTTGAAGTATTAATACTTAAAACAAAAACTCTACCCATATTCCAAAAGTAAGTTTTCTTGAACCTACTTCAACCAATAAATTCAGAGCTTAAATGCTACATCTTTTAAGACTTTATTTTCTGAAAAACGTATTTCATACAATCTTTGCTGTGTTAATGCAAATATGCACAAAGTAGGCATGTATTTTTGTTTTCCAAAAGATGCATTATGAACATTTTCAGGAAGCTGGTGTGATTTATTCAACTTTTAATCTTAAATACAATCACAAAATTATACCCATCGGGAGGCATTACAACCTTTTGTACAGAGAAGCCACTTTATTTATACAATGTTACTAGGACAAGGAAGATTCAGTTCAACTCAATTTGCTCTTATAATGGTAAATTAACAAGTGAAGTATGATACTGCCACTGACATTACAGGTGGAAATATAAGAGAAATTTAAACCAGAAAAAAAACTGACACAAGAACTTTATACAGGAGCTGAAACTCGGACTCCCAGGAAAAGAAAAAAAATCAGCCTGTTTTGAAAGAAAAACATTCTACAAGCCTGCATTTCAGAACAACATTCAATTCCTTGAGTTTGCCATCTTCAAAAAAAACTAATTTTATGACAGTTTTACATTAGCACAACAAACAGCTTTTCCCTAGGAAGCCCAAATTCCCACAGAAAACAAGAGACTCCAGGGCATTCCTGTTGTACAACTAACCCTTGAACCTGTAAAGTTTCTCAGAGTCCACTGCCCTTTTGTAAATAAGGGATGGTGACACTGTTACCTAGGCCTGAAAAGCAGGAAAAGTGCAACAAATCCTTAAGGGTGCATAATACAGTGGATTTCCCCCTCTGCAATGTTTGGAAAAGTTTGTAACGCTAGTTTTCCCCATCGAAGGAATGTTCCTAATACAACCCAAATACTGAAAACAAAATCTACCTTCTTTAAGTGACCCTTACATTACTCTAAGTCTACTTCCTTGATTTAAGGAGGGGAAGAGTCCTAGCTCTAAATTACTGACATTTTACAAGCCCCAGATAGAGAATGGAAGGTCACTGGTTTTCACATCCATCTAATTTTGTCTAAAACAAAGGTAAGTGTGCTAACAGTAAAGCAGTCACTGATTTTTGATGTATATGAATAGGACTAACAGGCTAATTGTAGGTGCTTCCTTTAATATGAAAAGAATTAGGAGAAAAGAAGAACCAGCTCCTTTGATTTTAGTACTGCCAAAACAAGTAAGCCCCCAGAGTAACTACAAACATGTGGAGGATAATAGGCCAGGAAGACTTTTCAATTTAAAGTACTGCCTATAATACCCCAGATTTAAAAGGACCTAAGATTGCACATCAACTCTAATATTTGGCTGTACTTGCATTGCCCTGCTCGGCATTTTTTAATGGCTCTTTCCTTAAATTTCACACATCAGAACAACCACAATTAAAAACAATGCAGATAACAGCAAATATAGACAATATTAAGAAAACTACATACTAAGCTTAGGTAATAGTGGCAAGTGTTAAGGGCAGAAGTGATGGAAGTTTTTCTTTGTAACACAAACCCTCACCCTGAACCTGGGGTTTGGGCCCTAAAAAAACAATGTAGGGAAGTAGATCAAGAGCTTGATTATCAGTTCACACACAGAAATCTCACACAGTTCAAAACTCACAAGTGCCAGACACAAAAGAATGTTCATAATCATCTAGCAAACTATGTTAAGAACTCATGACCAGAAAGAATGAGATCCTGCACAACACACCAAAGAAAAAACTAAAAGAGAAATACACACAGCTCCATAAGCCAACTAAGCCTCCACAGCTCTGTAGAGATAGCAACTAAAATTCAGGCAATTTTAGAAAATCAAAGACAAAACACTTAAGATAAACTTCAATTTCCAAGGGTACTCTGAATTGAAGAGGTTGTAGGTTATTCTATACCCCCTGAATCTTAGAGAGAAAGGAAAAGAGAGGAGCAGATCCCTGGTTTTCCACAGGTGTTTTATATCCTCAAAAACGTACAACTCACTAAGGAAAGCACTCCAAACTTTATTTTACAAGATAATACCCCAAATATAGCCCTGTCTTCTCAATCTGCTCTATCACCAGGGCTGAATTTCACCAGTGATTACATCTGTGGAGTTTGCTTTTAGCAGTTCAAAAAGCCAAGGCTGCTCAGCAAAATGACTTCCCAGAGGAAGCCAGACTGCACGGACTGGGGTCTTACTGTCCACAGTATAGTAAAGAGCAAGCTTTCAAGTCCTCAGTACTCACATCTGCCCCACAATCAAACATGTACATGCCGCACTGTTATCTGAGGGACCATTTTGAAATAAAAGTGATGGATAATTTACCAGAGGCACAGGTTTCTGATATAAAGCTGTTTTGATTTTGCTTGGATAAGGTGCCAGGTACCTCTGAAGCCTGAAATTCACAGGCAATAAAATTCACCTATTTCATTTATCATCTTTACCAAAGAAAAAGCAATTTCTGACTACTACTTGTAGGGACAAACTAGTGTGAACTTGTTTTATCACTGTGATAAAAGTTTCTTCCTCACGACAATACAGAATGTTGCTGAAAAGACTTTACTTTTGAGAGAGCAGAGGTAATCAAGTGATAAGTGCAGTAGCTCCCACACAGCCTCTAGGAAATAAAGCAGCGTGCATAACACAATATGGCATTATTATTCCAGATAGGTTGTTTTGACTGTGAAAATAAGGTTCAAATGAATGAAGAAAATAAAATCTGATGCACTAGGTTCCTTAACTTGCTATTAGACACTTGGGTATTTGAAAATACCAACTTTCTTGGAATACTTGCCTAAGTATTAGAAAAGCACTGAGATGCATTCTCTCATAGGTATGTGAAGATTAGAGATTCATGTGGCAATCAGAATACAGAAAAGGCCAGAGCTATGTGGGGTTTTTCCTTAATACCCTTCAAGTGTGTGTGTGAAGATTGGCAACCAGAAATGATCACAGTCCTAACCTCTAAAATGCAGGAAAAATGTACTCATACAATCAAGATTTTGTGTTCTACTTTGTGTTGATACGTGATTTTACGAATCCTAGTCTGGATTTTTACCTTGGATCAACAATTCAGCTTACAGTACTGAAGTGCAATACTAAATTTAAGGAAACCTTGATCATGAATTCACAGCAAACAAAATTGTGCAAAAAGTAAAGTACTTCACAGATTAAAAACTGAACTTAAGAAAAGATGGTGGTGGTTCTCATTTTTGCTAATGTTTCATGTACATGTCCTAAAATGCCAGGTAAACCAAAGCACTTTTAATTTACCAAGTGTAAATTAAAAGTATCAAATGAGAAAACAATTAAAAACATCTCACTCTACCTCCACCAGAACATCACTTTATTGTTAATCTCTCATCAACAATGTAAAACTCTAATAGGTACTCTATCCTGGTTTTTAAAAAGGTAAAAGATTACATTGGATTAGCTACCTTCTATGAAAGAAACTACAGCAATCGCAGAAGAGGGAAAATTTGAATGACCTCCCAAAAATGCACACTATAAGCAAAGGGGAGTGTACATTAAATCAAATGTCTGTTAGATTCATTTTCTTTGAATGCACAGTGACAATTCTGGAAACTGTACATGATAGAATCACAGAAATGACTTAAATAACCAGAATTATATTTTGTTTGTGATCATCAGACCTTTAAACAATCCTTGAATTTTCCATGTTATCAGTTGTTTTGGAGAAATTTCTGTTTATCACTCCAAATATAAGTTGTTAACATCAAGATGGAAGCATATGAAATATAAGGATTGAAATAAAAGTAAATTAGAAAGATGGCTAATCTACTAGATCAGGTGAAAGGGGAATGGGTAGATGGTGTGGGATTGGGGAGGAGGACGATGGGTAGTTTTTTTTCCCTTCATTTCAGAAGTAAGTTCTTCCAATGTAGTGTGTCTGTTACATAGCTCTCCATTTCCAGTCCATTTCTGAAATTCTTATCACATAGCCTTTTTGTACCTACTGGTCAACCCAACCAGTACTGTTGCCAAGCAACAAGTGTTACACGAGAATCTGAATGCATCAAATCTTCCTTGGCTGTGATTTCTTCGCGGCCCCAGTTTTCTCTGTTTCTGAGCGGGGTTTGTTTTTTCCTGGATTGTACACACAGGGTCAGGTGGAATGGAGTTCCAAATCACTCTGTGCTCCGCAGCATCCCGATTTCTTTCTGCAGCTAACCTCCTGACACGTTTGCAGCTGTTCTGTGGCAGAAAGACAATCTCCATGTTCAGGCGGTGAGCTTGCTTTCTTTCACCCTTGACCCTGGGGTTGCAGGCCATGGTGTTGGGCGTATCCCTGAGTGCAGCTGTCCTGCAGGATTCACTTCCTAGCGCACCGAGATTTCCTAGGGTTCCTCAGAGTAAGCCCCCAGTTGCATCACCACCGACTGTGGTGTGGCTTTGGATGCCTGAGGCTGAGTTGATTCTGGTGGATGTCTGACCTCGCTTAACCAGACTCATCTACTGTCTCACCATTCATACCCAGGCTGTCCAACCTTCATACAGCTGAGCCAAGTTATCTAGATTAGTTGCTTCCTTAATGACATAGTCAACCTGTAAAAGTAGGCAGGAGAATATTTTAAACCACTTAGACCTTTAAAGAAAATATATGAGTTCTAAGAGTTGTTTAAAATTACGTTTCTAATCACCCAGATTAATTAACCAAAGGATGCATAGTTGTTATGGTTGTTAACCTTAACTTGGGTTAAGTAACCCAAGCTTCTCTCATAATTCCACAGCATTATCTACAAGATGTGTGTCTTGGGAAAATTACAACCCTTTTGAGCCTTGTAAATCCTTAGAAAAAGACAGAGCCCCCCTGACCCCACAGGTGCTCTTGGGGTTAAACACATGAATTCACTAAGTAAATGCTTAAGCAGTGTAAAAAGAAGTGCATGGCAGATTCAGAAATACAGTTAGGTGCTTGACAAATGTCTATTGATTCTGACTCAGCTAAATTTTCTTTTATAGTAAGAGATACAATCATATCTACATCTAAAGAATCCAGAGGGCCCAATTGTATGCTAAATGCTCAATATGCGGCTGCTGAATGATGACTTATACCAAAAGTTGTGCACCAAGATCTCTATACTTACCCGACTCTTGCTCTCCTCCATATAAAATTTAATGACTTACACAATAAAAAGCACCATACCCAAGCATCCTTCAAACAATGGGCAGACAGCTAAAGACAGACAGCCATAGAGTGCCTGGTGGCTCAGTTGATTAAGCATCTGCCTTTGGCTCAGGTCATGATCCCATCCTCCTGGGATGGAGCCCTATGTCCTGCTCAACAGGAAGCTTGCTTCTCCCTCTCCCTGTGCCCCTCCCCCGGCTCATGTAGGCTGTCTTTTTAAAATAAATAAAATCTTAAAAAAAAAAAAAAAAGACCATCCTGAAAGTACACAAGCTATTAAGCTATCTGAAACAAAGATAGCCCTGAGTCATTATTACCCAGGTGTTTTGCAAGGTTTTTTTCCCCAAACCTGATAATTTCTAAGAAATTAATTCTTGACCAGGAAGAGTTTAATTTCAGGTCCTACACAGCAATGTAACAGCATTTAAAATATAAAAAGGACCTTTTCTTGCTGATGTTAAAACTGAATTGTAGATGTCAAAACATTAGAAAATATGATATTCAGTCTCAAATTTTTACCCCACAGAAGAAAAGGTACATCTGTAAAGGAGAATTCAGGGGAACACTACCCTTGACCAAAGGACCTAATTTAATAACACAAAAGATGGCGCACACACAGACACATGACTGACATAGTATCCCTGCCAAAGATGTTGATTCTGAATTTAATTATGAGGAAAATATCAGACAAATACACAGTGAGGCATGTTCCACACAGTAACTGATCTGAACACATCAAAAAGGTCAATGTCGGGGCGCCTGGGTGGCTCAGTGGGTTAAAGCCTCTGCCTTCAGCTCAGGTCATGATCTCAGGGTCCTGGGATCGAGCCCCGCATCCCCGAATCAGGCTCTCTGCTCAGCAGGGAGCGTGCTTCCCCCTTCTCTCTCTGCCTGACTCTCTGCCTACTTGTGATCTCTCTCTGTCACATAAATAAAATCTTAAAAAAGAAAAAAAAAAAGGTCAATGTCATAAAAGGAAAAAAAAGAAAATGCTCAGGAACTGTTCTAGACATTAAAGAAAACTAAAAGTAGAACAAGTATATATGAAATGCAAGATGAGCCTTGACTAGATCTTGTTTGGGGGGTTGGGAGAGGGCAGGGGGTTAAAAAGAGAAGGGCTAAACAATAAAGGTCGATTAGGGATAAGTGGAGAAATCTGAATATGGATGCATGTGAGGTAACAATGTTAACATCAGTGGTGAGTTTCCTGAGTTAATGATGTTTTGTTTAGGAGACATCTATTGAAGTATTTAGGCATGAAGTGTTGTGTCTGCAAATCTCAAATGGCTCTGAAAAACGGAGTATGCATACATATACACAGAAAGCAGCAGCAAATGTAGGAAAACAAATGATTTACTAAATCTAGGTAAGGAATACATGAGCATTCCTACAACATTTCTGTAGATTTAAAAATTTCAAATCAACAGGGCAGGGGGTGGGTATCCATTCCCAAATTTATATATACAATTTTAATAACACTAATGAGAAAATTTCAGAGTAATGACTTCAAACTGACACCCAAACACTTTATAGATACTATTCCCTGCACCTAAAACTTCACCCTGGTTTAGCTGGAAGCCTTCAGATAGTCCTCTTTAAAATGCAGATTAACGGCTCTCTGTTGGAGGACAGAGAGTGGGTGAAGTCACACCTTAAATTTCTGTTAGAAGAGGGATGGGGAGAAAGGAAATGTGCTAAAAGGGTAGAGTCAGAATAAAACAGTAAATATGTGACAAGTCCAGAGCTACCAGTACTCAAATCTTTTGAATTCTGAAAAAAAACTTCAGTTCCTTATTTCTTAATGAACCACCAAGGATATGGGTGAGGGTATCTTTAAACCTGTACTGTTCAGCAGCATTAAAATGCATAGATCAGGGAGGGGCGCCTGGGTGGCTCAGTGGGTTGGGGCCTCTGCCTTCGGCTCAGGTCATGATCTCAGGGTCCTGGGATCAAGCCCCGCATTCAGCTCTCTGCTCCGTGGGGAGCCTGCTTCCTTCTCTCTCTGCCTGCCTCTCTGCCTGCTTGTGATCTGTCTGTTGGATAAATAAATAAAATCTTAAATAAAAAAAAAAAAAATGCATAGATCAAGTTTAAAAAAATGGTCACCTGTTCAGCAACTGACATCCTCCTATTCGGATCAACATCACGGCCCTCAAGCTTGGCTTTCACCCTCTTCCACACACTCACTGCATAGGAGTTTCTCTCTTGTACAGCTACGAAAGGAAAGGAATGTAAGTCAAACCACCACTTTGTATAAGTATTTCATGCATCCTTATTCTAACTTATTACCTTTCCCCGTTTTAGGGTCTCTGACAGCCTTTTTAGGACTACAAGCAACACTCTTGCCAGCTCCTGGAATGGTGCTTGGTGGAGTATCTGCTGATGTGGCAAGATTTTTCTGAATCAGCTTTCTAGCATTCTGTGACATGACATCAGGCTGAGTCTTCTGGCCAGTGTTGCTCCGGACTGCTATAGAGAAAGAGTGGGCAGCTCAATTCACACGTAAAAAGAAGATGGAGGGAGACGCAGAGGAAAGGGCAGGGCAGTGCTCTCTTAAACATCAACTACAAATGGAGAGCCATAAAAATATGATTTTACAACCTTAAAGTCCTTACCCCTTGAAATAGATACTGTCCTCCTAAAAATACAGCCTAAAGAATTAGACATTCAAAAACAAATTTGTTCAATGATGCTCACTGCTTGTTGTGACATCAAAAAAACTATAAATAAACTGTCCAACAATGTGGGATTAATATGATAAAGCATAGAATAACACATTAAATTGGGGTATTAAATCATTTTTTTTTTAATTTGACAGAGAGAAAGATCACAAGTGGGGGGGGGGGGGGAAGCAGCCTCCCTGCTGAGCAGAGAGCCCAATGTGGGGCTCGATCCCAGAACCCTGAGATCATGACCTGAGCCGAAGGCAGAGGCTATAACCCACTGAGCCACCCAGGCACCCCTAAATCATTTTTTTAAGATTGATGACAACGAAACTCCCAATTTAATATTATGTGGGTAAAGGCAACAAGAATTGCATTCACAGAATGACCCCAATTTGTGCATGTGTATATGCACACATACACACAAGTTCAACAACAAATATGTAATGGTTTTACCTCCAACTGGAATGAAGCCACAAATTTTCCTTTTTAAAAATCTTACCCAAAAAGCATTTATTTTATATTGATAAATTATTTAAAGAGGATTTAAACACAAGATATTTCTACTTTCTTACCCAAGTACTTTTAAAATTAAACCAAAAAAGGGGCGCCTGGGTGGCTCAGTGGGTTAAAGCCTCTGCCTTCGGCTCAGGTCATGATCTCAGGGTCCTAGGATCGAGCCCCTCATAGGGCTCTCTGCTCAGCAGGGAGCCTGCTTCCTTCCCCCTCTCTCTGTCTGCCTCTCTGCCTACTTGTGATCTCTCTCTCTCTGTCAAATAAATAAAACCTTAAAAAAAAAAAACAAAACAAAACTGGGGCGCCTGGATGGCTCAGTGGGTTGAAGCCTCTGCCTTCAGCTCAGGTCATGATCTCAGGGTCCTGGGATCGAGCCCTGCATCTGGCTCTCTGCTCAGCAGGGAGCCTGCTTCCCCCCACCCTCTCTCTGCCTACTTGTGATCTCTCGCTCTCTTTCAAATAAATAAATAAAATCTATAAATAAATAATAACCAAAACTTAAAAAAGAGAGAGAGATGACTTAAAAAAAAAAAACACAAAAATGTGTTCCATTTGAGTTGTGACAGAGTTTAAGAAAACTCTTTAAAAAGGTGATGACTACAAACATATTAGACACTTAAAGTATAATTAAACATCTTAGCGCCAATGTGTAGATTATTAACAGATCAAGATTCGGGTTTTTTCGAAATAGAAAAGTCATACCTGCAGCAAAGGATGGCTGATAAGTAGCAGATGACGTTGGACTCGAACATTCATTTGTTGCATCGGTGACTAAGGGTGATGCAAAACCCACTAAATTATTATAGATACTGAAATACAAAATAAAATGGCTTATTTGTGAAATGCTTCGCCAGGTAACTGCTTATAAGTATGAATAAAACTGAAAAAAATTAGATGAGTCTAATAAACAAAACTTACTATACCAGATGTTTTGTTTATGTTTTGACTATATTTTAAGTTTAGGCCAGAAGGCATTCTTACCTCTGACTCTGTGTTTTCAGTTCTTTCAAGGTGGGAGTTATTTCCTGGAGCATTTCAACATGTTCTTGACTTCGAACCTGACCCATAGCTTGAACTAACGTAAAGAGCACCGTCTGAATGTTGTCTTGCCATGATTTATATTCACCTAAGAATTGCCTAACACTGTTCTCATAGGGAACATCTTCACCATCTGCCAGAGCAGCTTCTTCATCCTAGAATCAATATTGTAATGATCAAGAGAAACGGCTATTTGTTTTGACAGTCACATTTTGAATACAGGTAATAAATGTTTTTCAAATGTGTTTAATCTGTAAATTACATTGTAACTGTTTTTCTACAGGAATCTTATTTCCACTACAAAATAAAAACTCCAAGTAAAAACAAACCCCCAGGTTAAATGATTTGCTGTTATTTAGTCTTTTCTGGGGGCTCAGTCTCCTCACTATGCAGATTACGTAGGACACTGAAGGGGAGAGAGAACATTTCATTCATTTTGGAGGCAAACTCATATGAGTTTAGGATTAAGGGTTGGAAGGAGGAAAAGATGGGGGAGATCAAGACACTCTGAGGCTACTACATTCAAGTTTCAGCTCTATTGTTAAGTTACAGGACTTTGGATGAATCAATCTCTCTAACCCACAGTCTCTCTGGGTACAAAATCACAATACTACAACCTGATTTAAAAAGAAAAAAAAATTGATAAAAACACAAATTAACTCAATTACAAACTGGAAGCTGTGATCAGAGAGAAATTGTTTTTGTTTATATCATTATTTTCCCGAATATAACTATGTCTATTTTTATGTACTGTAATTTTATGAAAGGAGGGAGTTAACTGTGTGTCAGTGGTATTAGTCTTACCTTAGCCATTGCTTTCAGGAGATGTTTGACATCTCCAAGTTGTCGGTTATGACCAGTGAGAACAGTCTTTATATTATCAACCAGATTCTGAATTGTTTCACAGACTGTTTCTATCTGTTGCTCCTTTTCTGTCTGAATTGCCCTCTGAGTAGACATATCCTGGGTCAATTGTTTATGTGCTGACAAAAGCCATTCAGAGCTGCCAATAGGATGTTCAAGACTGGTGTCCTAAACAGAACAAGCATTGTTTAAGTATCAGAAGGAATAACATTAAGATTCTTTCCTTTATCATCACCATCAAAAGGTATTAGTAACTCAAGCTGACACAAAGAGCCTCATTTACTAAGTCATGAACTAATTATGTAAATAACAGTACTTAACGATAATTTAAATAATCCATGAAATACAGATTAAGATTTTTAACTTTCCTGCATAATCACAAAGGAAATAAATGCTTAAAATTTAAGACATAAAAAATACACCTAGAATAACAAAGATGGTCTGTATCTACGACTCTAAACCCAGTGTAAATCACTCTTTAAAAAGACACCAGAGGGGGCGCCTGGGTGGCTCAGTCGTTAAGCGTCTGCCTTCGGCCCAGGTCAGATCCCAGGGGCCTGGGATCGAGCCCCGCATCGGGCTCTCCGCTCTGCGGGAAGCCTGCTTCTCCCGCTACCATTCCCCCTGCTACTGTTCCCTCTCTCGCTGTGTTTCTCGCTGTCAAATAAATAAAATCTTTAAAAAAAAAAGACACCAGAGGGGGACCGTGGCATTAAGCATCTGCCTTCAGCTCAGGTCATGATCCCAGGGTCCCGGGATAGAGCCCTGCATTGGGCTCCTGCTCCTCGGGAACCCTGTTTCTCCCTCACGCACTCCCTCTGCTTGTGTTCCCTCTCTTACTGTGTCTCTGTCAAATAAGTAGATAAAACCTTTAATTAAAAAAAAAAAAAGAACTTCCTAATTAATACACAGCCTAAAACCTTCCCATAAAATATAAAGACCAAAAATATATATACATAAAGACCAAATTTATCAACTTGCTATTTCTGGACTCAACTCCTCTGCCCAGCATTCACCTTCAATTAGCCCTCTGTCTGCTACCCTATTTCAGTGCATCTAAGTCATTTGCTATACACTAAATTTCTCCTCCCCTCTGAACCTCCACAGTATTTCCAATTGTAGCTCTGAGAATTCTTTTAACTTTTTAATTCATTGTATTATTTATTATTAATAGGTTCCTTGGAGGCTAAGAGCAATATTTAATCATTATTATTTTTTTTTTTTAAAGATTTTATTTATTTGACAGAGAGAAACACAGCGAGAGAGGGAACACAAGCAGAGGGAATGGTAGCGGGAGAAGCAGGCTTCCCGTGGAGCAGGGAGCCCGATGCAGGGCTCGATCCCAGGCCCCTGGGATCTGACCTGGGCCGAAGGCAGACGCTTAATTACGACTGAGCCACCTCGGCGCCCCTCATTATTTTTTTTTAAGATTTTATTTTTAAGTAATCTCTACATCCAATGTGGGGCTCGAATTCAACAACCCAGAGATTAAGAGTCACATGCCCCACTGAACGAGCCAGCCCAGGTGCCCCTAGAGTTAATCATTAGAACCCTTATAACAATATTTTATATAGAGTACACACACTGCAAAATATAAGTTGAGTGAATATATTACATTTACTTTAAGGGCATAACCCTAGCCTTATCGTTTTCATCAACAGGTCTCTTTACTCCCACACCAGATTCAAGACTCACCACTCTTTGTAATAGACGAAGCTCTAACTCAGAGACCGAACTGTTAAACTGTGATGCAAATGAACACATTTGCTGACATCGTTTGATTAGTTCAAATAATGCAGCATCCAGGTTTAAGGCTTCTGCAGTTCTAGTTCGTAAACTTTCAAAATGAATGATATTGCTGCAGAGGAAAGTGACCTGTGGAGAGGCAAAGAGGAATGAAACCATCACAATAAGAGGGGAAAAACAATTTTAATTTGACATAAAAAAAATACTACCTATTCATTTCCAGAATTCAAGACCACAACTGGTCCTAAAAAAATGTATGCATGACTTGGGAAATAGATCTAATCCTGACAAAGGTTATAAATAAATGCACCCTGTTTTGGTTGATGTAATTAGGTGTGAGATGGTTAAAAACACCTAACTACAATTATGTAAAATTATCTTCTACATGTTTGCTTTCACATAGAAAATTTACTTCATAATAAAACCATTATCATATTCAGGTGCAGTTTATTTGTGCTCTGTCCAAATTTCAATTTGGAATGCTACCCTTCTGCTTCTACTCTTGCCTAACTTTACAATAAAGATTAGAAAATACTAACTGGACATTTGACAATATAACGCACATCTTTCAAGGTATGACAATACTATTGTGATTAAGTAAATAGTTCTCACCTTTATACACACTGAAATATTTACAGATAAAAATATTTAGGATTTCATTAAAAATGGGATAGGAAGAAGGAAAAGGAAGTATAGAGGAAATAAAGCAGGACTTAAGTTGATAATCACTAAATTTTAACTGGCAATGAGGATATGAGAATTACTGTATTAGTCTAATTTTATACCTGATTGAAAAATTACTTTTTTTTTTTTTTTTTGCTTTTGCCCCTTTCCCCAATCATAAAGAAGTTAATTCACAATCTGTGGCAGAAAATTAAGTCAAAAGGCATTTTATTGCTACAGAATCACCATAATTGCATAAAGAGAACCACAGGCAAATATGGAATCAAACTTCTTATTTTCCAACAGAGGCTAAATCCACTATATTTTGCTAGAGTAAGTAAAGGTCTAGGAAAAAAAAATCGGCTGTGAGCTCAGCCTAAGTGATGCCCTTCCTTCCCACCTAGGCCTTTCAGTCCCTCTTCCCAGTATTGTGAACTAGAGGGTGGGCTCTCAAGCTACTCCTAGTTACCCCATGTGGAACTTCCAATCGGTTGTAGAATCCTGTAACTGAAAACAAGGATGGTGCACTTGGGTCGCAATACCTGGCTTGCTCTTTGGCTCTCTTTAAGGACAAGATTTCTTCTTTCAGCTATTGTTGCTTCAAAATCCTGCAGTACAGGTGCCAGCGCAGGGTTGGCACCACCTGCCCACTTGAGTCGCTGTTCAATACTTGCTTCAAGGGCTGCTAGTTTCTCCTATAAAAGCCAGCAGAATCTCAGTAAATATCTGACTCTCTCCAATTGCTTGTAAGCATTTTATACAAATATAAGAGAAATTCAAAAGCAGCAGGATGGGATATACATAATTTTTTTTAAGATTTTATTTATTTAACAGAAAGAGTGAGAGGGAACACAAGCAGGGGGAGGGAGAGAGGGAGAAGTAGGCCTTCCCGCTGAGCAGAGAGCCCAGTGAGGGGCTCCATCCCAGGACCCCGGGATTTTGACCTGAGCCAAAGGCGGATGCTTAATGACTGAACCACCAGGCGCCCTGGGACATACATAATTCAGGAAAAATTTTTAACATACATCTACTGGAATTAATCTTTATTTCACTTTGAATATATAAGGCTAAACATGTCTGGGGAGGTAAGAACTGGCTTTCAAGATTTTAAATATTTTTTTTTAAAGGATCCATTTATTTACTTCAAGAGTGAGCAAGTGGAGGGAGGAGCTGAGGGAAAGAATTTTTCAAGCAGATTCCTTGCTGAGCGCAGAGCCTGATATAGAGCTCAAACCCCATGACCCATGAGATCATTACATGAGGCCAAACCAAGAGCTGGACGCTCAACCAAATGAGCCACCCAAGTGCCCCATGATTTTTTTTTAAATAAAGTAGTCTTTAAAATGAAATGCCTGGGGCGCCTGGGTGGCTCAGTGGGTTAAAGCCTCTGCCTTCAGCTCAGGTCATGATCTCAGGGTCCTGGGATCGAGCCCCACATCAGGCTCTCTGCTCAGCAGGGAGCCTGATTCCCCTTTCTTTCTGCCTGCCTCTCTACTTGTGATCTCTCTTTCTCTGTCAAATAAATAAATAAATCTAAAATTAAATAAATATAAAATAAAATGAAATGAAATGAAACGCCTGCTACAAATTCCTAATGCCCCCATGTGCTATCTATAAGAAAATCCATTTACCATTTGCAACAACATGGATGGAGCTAGAGAGTATAATTCTAAGTGAAATAAGTCAGAGAAAGACAAGTTTATGATTTCACTCATATGTGGAATTTGAGAAACAAATGAACAAAGGGGAGAAAAAGAGAGAGACAAACCAAGAAACAGACTCTTTAAACTGATGGTTACCAGAGAGGAGGTGGGTAGGCAGAAGAGTGAAAGAGACAATGGGGATTAAAAAGTACACTTATCACAATGAGCACCAAGTCATATACAGCACTACTGAATCACTATACTGTACACCTGAAACTAATATGGCCCTGTATGTTAACTAAACAGAATTAAAATAAAAAACCTGGGGTGCCTGAGTAGCTCAGTCATTAAGCATCTGCCTTTGGCTCAGGTCATGATCCCAGGGTCCCGGAATAGAGCTCCAAGTCAAGTGCACTGCTCAGCAGGAAGCCTACTTCTCCCTTTCACACTCCCCCTGCTTGTGTTTCCCTTCTAGCCATCTGTCAAATAAAATCTTTAATAAATAAATAAATAAATCTTTTAAAAAAAAATAAAAAACTTAATTTAAAAATCCACTTATGGGGCGCCTGGGTGGCTCAGTTGTTAGGTGTCTGCCTTCAGCTCGGGTCATGATCTGAATCATGGGATGAGCCCCACATCAGGCTCCCTGCTCAGCGGGAAGCTTGCTTCTCCCTTTCTCACTCCCCCTGCTTGTATTCCTTCTCTCGCTATTTCTGTCTCTGTCAAACAAATAAATAAAATCTCCAAAAAAAATTAAATTAAAAAAATCCATTTACATTTTTAATTATGAAAGATGCAAATCAAAATCTCCCAAATTCAAAAGTTTGTAAGTAACAGTAAAAATCTATCCATATTATCATGATAAGGAAGGTTTTATGTAACAAAGTTCTTTCATTATTCATTTAATACTTCAGGTGGAAGAATTCACATCCTCTATCTTTCCTGTGCTTCTTCTCTCCCTCCTTCTTTCACAGAAACATACCTCTAAAATCAGAAAGGGCAGGTATTCATTCTCCAAAATTGAAAAGTAGGCCTAATATACATAGGAAAAAAGGTATTTCACAATCTTTAAAGAAGCAAGCTCCAGAAAAGCTTCATTAAAAATGTAAAAAAAAAATGGGGTGCCTGGGTGGCTCAGTGGGTTGGGCCTCTGCCTTCGGCTCAGGTCATAATCTCAGGGTCCTGGGATCGAGACCCGCATCAGGCTCTCTGCTCAGCAAGGAGCCTGCTTCCCCCTCTATGCCTGTCTCTCCACCTGCTTGTGATCCCTCTCTCTGTCAAATAAATAAAATTATTTAAAAAAAAAAATGTAAAAAAAAAAACACCTGGGGTGCCTGGGTGGCTCAGTCATTAACCATCTGCCTTCAGCTCAGGTCATGATCCCAGGGTCCTGAGATGGAGCCCAGCATAGAGACTCGATTTTTCACCTTTATGAGCTTAAAAAAAAAAAAAAAAAAACCCTGCTTGGTGAGCCTCTTTCTCCCTCTCCCTCTGCCTGCTGCTCCCCCTGCGGTGCTCGATCTCTCTCTCTCTCTCTGTCAAATAAATAAATAAATAAAATCTTAAAAAAAAAAAGTAAGAAAAATTTACAGAAGTGATTTTACTTAATTTTATAAAAATTAATTTGTAAAATGAACAGAAAACTGTCAGTTACTATTGAGTACATGAGATATAAGGAGACACAATATAAAGACATAAATAACCATTATCAAGACCTATTTCTTATTTTAAAAAGAGAGGTGAGATTAAATATTAGGCAGAAATGATAAAGAAATACACTCAATAATAGTAGTCAGGAAAACATTCTATTGCCTTTGACACCATAAAATATCATTAACTACGCATAAGTAATACCTAAGCTGAATGCCTGGGTGGCTCATTCAGTTCACTGTCCAACTCCAAAATGTAAAAAAAAAAAAAAAAAAATGGCTCAGGTCACGATCTCAGTGTTGTGAGATCGAGCCCTGCGTCAGGGTCGAGAGTGAAGCCTGCGTAAGATTCTCTCTTACTCATGCGGACACGCTTGCACAAACTCTTCTCACAATGAAAAAAAAAAAATGCATAAGCTTTTTAGATATGAACAGTAAGCCAGATATAACTACTTATGTACCTTCAGAAAACAAATTAAATGTTCAAGTTTTTCTAATCACCAGGGTTCCCTTAACATATAAAGGCAGAGTGATCATCAAATCCATTAAAAACCTGAAATATTTAGTATGTCTATATTCCTGGTCCAAAATACACTGCTACCATAAGATTTGGCTACTTTGGAGAGTCAGAAAAAAAGATACAAATTAAAAGTAAAAGTGCAAAAGGAGTATGCCACTGCCGCTTAGCAGCCAAGGACAAACATGTAGATAGTGAATACCTCCCCACAGCATAGGTTATTTCTGAAAGTGAATGTGCTGCAAATAAGGTCTGACAAAACACACCTGAACTGTTGCAATTGAAGTTTCAATTTGGCTCAGAGTATGGAGTTTCTTTTTCATGCTGGTTAGGATGGCAGACCGAGGGGGAGGTGTGACTGACATGGCTTGTGGTCTATTGATAAGGAGGTCTTCATGCTGCCACTGTTCAAAGAAAAGGCAATGTAATAGAATCAGCAGGGGGGAAAAAAAACATAAAGGGAAGGTGGGTGCAAATTAGGACTGGGGGAAGAGAAAAAAAAGCCCGGCTGCTGCAAAGTGAGGTAGGCGAAGAAGTGTAATAGGAAAAATATTACAAAAGAATCACAACCAGGTGAAAAATTTCCTAATGTAGAGAATGGCTGATAAATGTCTTGAATCAGTGAAATGCAACTTCTAAGTAGTAATTCTGAAGATGTTTCCAAGTCTACGTCAAAGTCTAGTATATAATCCCTCCAAAAGATATCTCCAGGTAAGACGCTGGAAAAGGCATGAGGGGATAATGGGTGGAGAGGTGAAAACTGTCCAGCATGAGGCTACAAGCAATCAAAAGAAATGATGGCAGCAGTCACAGAACAAAGAATTCTCCAGAGAACCCTGAAGCTGCAGAAAGGGGCAGGCAACTGCTCACAGAGGATCAAGCCATCTTGTATGTTTTAAGGGAGGCCCCAGAAGGCCCAAGAGACCTTTAGGCTACAATTTAAAAGTAATACATTGTATTTAGGGCTTAAAATGATGAACATCTGTTCAGATAAAATTGTAAAGATTTTTACATTTTCTATACAGTTGTCAATTTTTTAAGGGAATAAACTCTAGAATGTATAAGTAAAACGTTCAACATTACGTTTTTTAGAAGAAAAAAATACAAAAAGATTCCAATGTACTAGGAAGACTGGTAATATATAATAAATACAATTTCAAAATGTGAATAAATCACTTTTCTTAATTTATGAGCTAAAAAAACCAGCTCATGGTAAAACTGCAAAGAGAAGGAAATAAGCTGATTCCATGCACCAAGCTAAAACCACCAACTCCACCTTTGGGAAGCAGCTTCAACATAAATAATACAAAGTAACCATTGTTGGGCCAAAACAGATCCTAGGAAAATGCAGTCCCCAAATATTACTCTATGAGTTACACAACCTGTCCGAAGCTACAAACATTACTGAAACCTATATTGGAAGAAACAAGAGAAAGAAAGATTAAGAAAAAGAGCTACAATTTATACTGTGCTTAGTGTCTTGTATAAAACATCATGTTTAACCCTCATAGTGCTCTACCTTGGTGAGAGGTATGGAGCCCACCTCAGGGAGGATTAAACTCAAGTTTATATATATACCTGAATCCAAATCCATCTCACTCTCAAAGCCTGTGTTGTCATACTGCCCCCTAATCAAAGAAAACAGGCCTCTAAAAACTAATTCCAAATGATGACAGACTCCTACACAAAGCTGTTATCACATCATTAGAGCACTGGGGCAACAGAAGTTATTTTAGAAACAATCTTAATTATGTTGAATAATATAGGAGGTATATTCACATAACGAATACATTCAACCACGAGAAATTATATTTACAAGTTAATACTTAATGATATAAATACCCACCATACAACACTGATGGAAACAAAGTTAGAGGTTGTGAAGTGTAAACACAAAATATTCTCAAAAAAAAAAGTGTGCGCATGTATGTGTGTGTATATATATACACACACATATTTATATATTATATATTCATTCTCAACTACATGGAATATATATATATTCTCAACTACAGGGAACAGAAACAAGGCAAAACTGGAAAGAAATACCAAAATGCCAAAAAGCTGGCTTTGCTGTGGGCTGGCACAATTCAGGATATTTAAATATTTTTTCTTTATATTGTTTTATATTAATTCCTCCTGGTTTTCAAATTCCTATAGTGGAGAAAAACAACAGAAAAATACTTACTTGAAACATGGCAATATGCAGCTGAACACGCTGCAGGCTTGTCTTACAAGAAGAAATACTGGTTTCCAGCCTGCGCACCAAGTCATGCTTCTTCCAGGCAGTATCATAGGAACTTGCTAACACAGTTGCCCTGTTCATGACCAACTGAGAAAACTTCCCAATCTGAATGTTGTGCTCCACCGCTTTTTTACAAAGATCATCAACAGAAACTTTGCTTTCGGCACCAAAATCCTTTGCCTCCACTTGAGCAATAATGTCTACCCCTAAAGCACTGATAAAACTGCAGAGGGTGAGTCCTAGGGCTTGGTTCGGTAGTCCAATCAAGAGCTGCCTCACGAAGTCAGCTGTAAATGCCTTTATAGGTTTGGCCATCTGGTCTTCACTGAAACAAGAATTTCTAAAAAGGGTTTTCACATTGACAATCTGTACAGGTCCATTTACAGTATTCTGATCTTCAAGTGAACTTGATCCTAAAAAAGGAAAATTTTCTTAAAGTATTTCATGCAAAGTAAAATAAGGTAATAATGATGCTTATTTAAAAACAAGACCTTCCGAACCCACAATTAAATTAAGCCCACTGCATCCTGCCCCCTTCCAAAGTTCTACACAAGTAAATCCAGCATACTTAAATGTGAAAGATTACCTGATAAGGTTTTAGAAAAGGTACCACAGAGCCTGAAGAACTCCTTAATTGTCTGTAGTCTTTTTAGAAAGAAAATCTCTTCTAGCACCTGCCGGTGATTATCATCATCAAAGAAATTGACTTGGGTACTCCTGGCTTCCCTTATAATGTCAATCTTTCGCCAAGCTATGGGAATTTCCATTTTGTTTAACTATGTTAAAAAAAAAAAAAAAAAAAGTTCATTTCTCCCCTCTTCACACAGTGAATAACTACTTAACCACACATGCATTATTTTACTCATAAAATCAGTATTTACCTTTTCAACTAATAAGCCAAAAGCAGTTTCAACTTGGGCAAACATGCCATCAAATGCTACCAAAAGCATCTGGCCAGCTGACATTTTTGGCGTTTCATCAACTGAACCATTTCTTGGTTGGATTAATTCACCATATTGAGCATGAAGTATTCTAGAAAAAAAGAAGTGATTTAAAATTCTAACAGAAAAGTAATAAATTTGGGGGAGGACACAAAAGGTCAACAAGAGTCACAACTAGCACGCAATCTAGAAAATAAATCTTTCTTTTTAAAGGTTTATTTATTTGAGAGAGAGAGAACACAAGAGTGGGAGGAGAGGGAGAGGGAGAGAATTCTCAAGCAGACACCCCGCTGAGTGCTGAGCCCGAAATGGGGCTCAATCCCAGGACCCCTAGATCACCACCTGAGCCGAAATCAACAGTCAGACACTTAACTGACTGATCCACCCAAGCATCCCTAGAAATCTTTTTGCATGCAGAAAAGAGTGTTAGGATAAAATGACATGTAGTACCATCACAATGTGAAGCATTAATGGTTCCAATTCAGTATTAGAAACTGTTCATGTGATTAAATTTCATGCAAATTTGAATTATGGCAATTTTTAAAAGAACTATGTGAGATATTACATTCTCACTTTACACAAAGAATGTAAAATAATACAAACCCCCAATAAATGTCAAGAATCACACAAATCTAAAGCTGGAGGACTTAGCAGAAATTGTCAAGTTATGTTCACACTACTGTCACATACATGATAGAGCCAACTATGGACCATAAACTCAAATGCCTGCCATTTGTGGCACACCTGGTTTTGAATAATGCATAGTTTGAGTGTGAGTCTTCAGAAGTACACCCTGTACATTATCATTAACTTAAGGCTTGCACAGTGGCTTATGTATCTGGACACTATTCCAAACATATTATATAAAAAAATGAAAATCACATTCCTGGTACCTATAACTAGTATCAGTTCATGTTACTAATGTTAACTAGATTTTCAACTTTATCACACATACAGAAATAACTATAAAACTAGTAAGAGAATTTAAAAAGGCTAACCAGAGCAATTTCTAATGGAAAAAAGAGCTACAAGATGGTATACAATTTTTTAAGATAACCAAGTTTCTCCCAAGCAAGGTACAAACAAGTGTAACAGAACCAGGCATGAAGTTTGTCACCCAAATCATCCATGAAAAGTAAATAATCATCCATTTGAGGGTAAGAGAAATCTGAATTAGATATTAAAGAGAGTAAGAGAAGGCAGAAATTTAGTGAGAAAGAAAGGTATAGAGATTCGGCACCTAACTTTTTAAATAATGCTAGAAATTTAAATGATAATGCTGTTGTGCAAATAATCTAAATCATCATCTACCCAACGTTTCGTTTATGCTATAATAATTACACTCATTTTTGGGGCCCTAGGTGGCCCCAGTGGGTTAAAGCCTCTGCCTTCAGCTCAGGTGGTGATCTCAGGGTCCTGGGATCGAGCCCCACATCGGGCTCTCTGCTCAGCAGGGAGCCTGCTTCCCCCTCTCCCTCTGCTTGCCTCTCTGCCTACTTGTGATTTCTGTCAAATAAATAAATAAAATCTTAAAAAAAAAAAAATAATTACACTCATTTTTTTTCACTCTATGGCAAAACAAGTACAAAGAAACAAATAGGAAAAATTTTAAATGCAGGTTAACAGAAAACATTAAAGAATTATTGTTAAATTATTAACTTTTGGGGTGAAGTAATGGCACCATGATTAGGAAAATTAAGTTTATATTTTAGATATATCTACTTCCTAGAGTATTTAAAAATGAAAAAATACCTGCTTCAAAATAACTGGGGTGGTACAATTTAAACAAGATAAATAATTTAGGGGCGCCTGGGTGGCTCAGTGGGTTGGAGCCTCTGCCTTCGGCTCAGGTCAGGTCTCAGGGTCCTGGGATCGAGCCCCACATCGGGCTCTCTGCTCAGTGGGGAGCCTGCTTCCCCCTCTCTCTCTGCCTACTTATGATCTCTCTCTGTCAAATAAATAAATAAAATCTTTAAAAAAAAAAAAGATAAATAAACAATTCAAGCAGGTGCAGATTTCCCACCAAAGGTGGGAAAATGAGGGTTCATTATACTATTCTACTTTCTCTTGTTTGAATTTTCTCATGGGAGGAAGCACGGTAGATGCATAGTTTGAGTGTGAGTCTTCAGAAGTTAATCCATTTCTTCAATTCATTTCTACTCTCTCAATTACACTTTCTGGGGGTAAACCTGACACTGGAATGCCAAAAAAGGAGGTCTTAAGTCACCAGAGATAAAGGGGCTTACAACTTAGCCAGGGACATAGTGCATGGCTGGAGGAACCACCCAACCTTTGCAGGTTCCAAAATCAAGACAGTTTTTCTAGATTTCAGAGATGAAAAACACCATATTCAGAACCTAAAACACGCTTAGAAGCATTCACCTCAAGTATGGTGTACACTCCATGAACTAACTAAACTGGCTCAGACGCTTCCATGGAGTTCCCGAGGGCTGGCTTAAAAAATACCACACTCAAAAAAAAAAAAAAAACAAAAAAAAAACACAAAAACTAAAACCATACTCTACTTTGTGTGTGTGCAGCACACATATGATGAAAGAAGAACACTACAAGTATAGTGTGTATGTGATAAAACTGCATGGAGCTACACACCCACTGCATGCGTGACTGGGGAAATCGCAGTAAGCTCTGGCGACCACACGGACATCCACGTCATGGTGGGGCCACAGTACTATACGTATGCAAGATGCTAACACTGCAGGAAGGACGGAGCCTGAACAAGACATCCCTGCACACGTGTACTGTACAGCTTCCTGTATTATTTCCAAATAAATAAACCATTTTTTAAAAGATTTTATTTATTTAAAAAAAGGTATTTATTTGAGAGAGAGAGAGAGAGACAGTGAGAGAACAAGCGGTGGTAAGGGACAGAGGAAGAGAGAGAAGCAGAATCCCTGCTAAGCAGAGAGCCCGATGCAGGGCTCGATCCCAGGACCCAGAGATCATGACCTGAGCCGAAGGCAGAGTCACCCAGGTGCCCCCCCAAATAAATAAACTTTTTAAAAACATCGGTGTAGAAGCATTTTAAGTAATTTTATCTACTGTAAAATTAAAACTAAGCTTGCAGCACGGAACCCAGAACCTGTCATCTGGCTTCCCTGGCTCTGTCACAGCTACCATTCACTTGCCTGGCAACATCGATGTAATGAGCATGCGTTTCCTCCTCGAGTCCCATAGCCGCATTTCTTAAATAGGCCTGAAGAGATTCAACTAGAGTCTGCAGGGGAACGCCGTCAGTTGTCTGCTCAATAAGACTGTCCAGCTCATGAAGCATACTTTCTAATGTGTATTCTCCTTTCATTAAACATCTCAGTGCTTCTGGAAATATGATTTGCCGGAAATTTGAATTTAATTCCTATAAATATGTGAAAAATATATTTTAATTTTCTTGGAGTTTAGATAAGTCACACACTTAGAGGTTTAATGCCATGTATTAAGAATAAACTTATGCAACTGTAACCAACCCCTGGCTACAAACCTCACACTCATCTTTAAGTGACTGATGACACAACATTAAAAGGAGAAAAGTCAAATTGCTTTTCTGAACCAGCGATAAGAAGTATAGTGGTCGATATCTAAAACAAACTTACCAATTTTAAGCTAATTTAAAAGCACTCACCTGAAGTGAGGTATACACTCCATTAGCTAAGTGAACTGCCTCAGAAGCTTCCATTGGATTTGGAATGTCTAAGTCCTGCGGCACCAGGTGGCACTGCTTCAGTAACTGCACCAAGCAAGTGACGTTCCCGCTCATACTGCAGAGCTCTTCCAAGAACCAGGCTCCATCTCGAGAGGTCAGATCCACCAGCTGCTCCCCAGCACTTGAAGCGGCACCTTCCATCATCAGGTTACGCCTAAATGCAACAAGTTTGTACAGTGAAACCTACTCAGCTACACTCACACAGAAAAGCGAACACCTCAAACTCAGAAAGGAAAGGAAAGCACCCGTAACGCTGGGCAAGACTAACAAAAGTAAGAGAATCCCTGAAGTTTGGTATTAAACAAAAGGCACAGGCAATCTCAGTGAGTGTTTTCAAGACAACAAAATGGTCTCAATACGAAGTTGGCTAACTCACCTTGTAAGAGTACAAAGAGCAGAAATAATAACACTTGCTAGACTCAAAGATCCTTCTTCTCCATTCTCGTGAAGGAAAACTTTAATGCAACGTTCAATTTCTTTCAACTGATCTTCACAAACAGGCACAGTGACGGCTTCCTGTTTCAAGCGTTCCACTTGTCTGATAAGCCTGCTGTTGATGTCGGCTGCGTACCGCTGCAGAGTCATCTCTGTGGCAGTGATGAACTGACACACTGTTGGGGGAGGCTGAGGAGCATACTGCATTTCGTATCTACAAAAAGAGAGAGAGGTGCTTGTTTACAATGTAACCTCTTCCAGCTTGTAAAGAAAGTTCCCATTTTACATGGCAGAATATTGCCCTCGATCCTCAAACCTTAAGTAGTAGAAACCTTGATTTCCATTCTTACAGATAAGAAAAAGTCTCAAGAGCTCAAGTAATTTTCCAAGATGACTTATTAGTGAGCGACGACAGCTCAACTGAAGCTAGCCCTCTTTACCCTGATCCCATCACTCGGACACTGGGATACATTTTAATCAATTAGGAAAACTATACCATCTTATAAGGGAAAACATGACCTCAAATCCTCTTAAAACCAAGAAAAAAACTGACCCCATTCAGCTTCCATCAACCACTTCTTTCAGAAAAATGAAGTATTATGCACACATGATAATAACAGATAATAATCTGAACACAACTTTGCATCTAATCCCATGAGAAGTCAAGAAAATCAAGTATGATCAACATACTTCCTGTAGAGCTCTTGACAGCGCTCTACTGTGGTGTTACAGATGAGTTCTTCCATCCAGGTCTTCCACTGCTCAATACGATGTTTCTGAAATATGGCCTTCGGATACTGCAGAGCTACAGTTGCATAGTGATGCAGCTGTTCCAGACAGCCTCGGAGTACCGAGCGCCTCTGCTGGAGAAGAGCGCCCACTTCGCCCTCCAGCTGCTCACACTGGCTAATCAAGTGCGCCTGGCCAGCATTCTGTAGAAAGGCTGTCGCGGGCACATAGCTTGGAGGACCTTTTGGTAAAAGACGATTATTAATCAGGGTGAAACTATTCCAAACCAGCAGTCACTGAAAGGAGCACAAACCAGAACCCCACACATAAACACACAAATACAAAACTCACATGCTCAACATGTGTATCTAAGATAAACCAACCCATACCAAGGTCCATTTGTGAGCTTATCTCCTGAAGCAAACTTGCAAGCTGTGTTGCTTCTAAATTACTGAACGCAGCCTGATAATGCGTTATCCACTGTTCAAATTCATTCAGCTTCACCTGGATTGCTTCCTGAACAGCCCTTTGCTGAGTCTGTAGTTGAGTGTGTTCAGAATACCTAATAGGAGGGAAAAAGTTTTTTAATTGCTTCTTCCTTCTACATATTTTCATAACCTTAATTTTGTTCATACTTGGGACTGCCTGGTAAGCTCCTTTCAATCTTGAGGACACCACTAAAATGTCCTTTACTTCTCTGGTTTTTCCCCTAATTCTCTCAATTATACTCACATTTTAAATAAAATATTTTCAAAACCCACCACACCTGCCAGGTGTTGAGTTATCTTTGGTGTAAATGATGGATACTTCACAGATCTTTTAATTTCGGAGACTCATGAAGTGTGTGGTATTTGCATATTTACCCTTTACTGAGCACCTGCACTGTACAAGGTTCATTCACTTATTAGATCATTCTATTTAGTTTAATGCTTAATTCAGCAAAGGGGATAAAATAACTGCCACTTTACTAATGAATAAGGATCCAAACACAAACTGCAAAGAGAAACCCAAACCTCAGGTTTTCTGAAACCAAGTTCATATTCTAACCACTATATCTGCTTATCTCCCATAATAACTCAAACATTTCAATCAAATACAGTAGAGCAAAAAATTTAAGTGAATTTCTGTGTATTAACAATCTGAAGTTGCAGTTCTAGGGAGAGCTTTTATCATTTATATAAATTGCTGTAATAATGCTAATTCAAGTTGACAATGTTTTACACAAATACGAAAATTCTCCTTAATGGCATATATTTAGAAACAAGTCTTCAACACTTTTAAACCTGTGTTGGAGAGTGTGAGAAGGATGGTCCACTCCTTCAGCTCCTTCTAGAAACTCTATTTCTTCTAGCAGTTTGCCTTGCAGTTTTTCCACATCCGTCAGTTGTTCTTGCAAGCTCAGGTATTCGTCTAAGCTGCTGTCCAGCTTGGGAAGCACAACCAGCATCTCATCCCTATTCTTAAACCAGTTCACCTATAAAAAGATAATTATAATTAGGGAAATTCTTACAGGGTCAACTGTGAGATATGATGACATCTGCCACAAGGATCATGTTAGTTGGACGTCTTATACATATTTTTCTATTTAAATCTGTTATTTGAACCCCAAGCGGGTGATGGTGCCACATATATTTTACAGATAATAATAACCACTGCATTCAAGTTCACACAGCCATCAACTGAGATTTGAATCTCACAACACCATGTAGTTATCACCACGCCACACAATGTTAAGTGTTAGCGTCACTGGCTAACATGATATTAAAATTAAGACTGAGGGAAGGCTATCCAAGTAAGGAACACCTATAATAGTCATTGGTAAACACGTTTCAATGTATTTTAAAAAGGTGTAATTTTTTTTTTTCCAAATCATTAACCCACCTCCAATAAGAGTGTGATTGTGCATCTTTGTATGGGAGCATTTTCTACTAAAAAGACATCAAATTGTCCTATTTCACTGACATTTCAGTATTATACATGACAGTCTTCCAAAAATATTTTTTAAAAGATAGCTTTACCCAGCTTATTGATGGACATGTTAACTCTAGTAAAAAGATGGTGATCACTTATCAATGCCTTCACCTTAATTTCAGCTACTCTGGAAGAAAAGAGGCTGCGGGTGATCTCTCGCTCCATCTCTCTCTTGCTCTGCTTGCTCTCAGCCTGCTGGCCCCCTCCACCATAGACAGCGCCGGCAAAGCCCGCCTCACCCCCAGCCGTCCAGTCCACCAGGGGGTCATACACAAAGGCCTCCAGCAATGTCAGCAGAGTCTCTCTGCCGCGCCGCATGATGTGTAGAACCTGTTTTCAGAGGTGTTTTAATCAGGCTTTGCCACAAGTTTCCTCACTCAAATGTCATTTTTCATTCCACGAGATTTGTTAATTTAACAGGTACATTAAAAGGTGTAAGAGAAACAGCATACCTGCTCACACGAAAGCCTAAAAACACCTTCTACTCCAGTTACACCCAGTGCTGTTTCAATATTCTGTGTCATTCGAAAAGGTACTTTTTCAGGAACTCTAAGGCTTTTACCTTGAAAAGACAAACCGTTATATTTTTGTACTTTCATCAAAAACATTTGACCCTCACATAAATGTAAAAGTCTAATTTAATTTTACCTTTTTCAAAGCAAACATTGTAATCTATGTGAACCACCTCTCCAGTCGTCATATCTATGAGAACATTATCCAGGTGTCTATCTCCAAGGCCAATTATGTATCCGACCATAGACATGACTGCAGTAGATCTGGCATAAGACTAAACAAGGGGGGGTGAGAGCAAGTTGTAACACCATCAACAAATTTCCTTCCAACTTGGACTTGATGCTCCAAAATTTACAAAATTCCATAATCCCACTTCCTCATTTCTAAATAACACTCCTCAGGGATGCTGCAAGTGATCCCAGAGGCTTTGCACTGAGCAGGAGACAACACCGTGGTACCTGTTGGTTCTACTTAGTATTCAAATGCTGGATTTAATAAAAAACAAAACAACTATTTTCAGCCTCCCTAGTTTTTCCCTTTCTCAAGCTTTTATTCTTCGTTTCATCCATAATCCCCTCTGTTCTGCCCTCAGTCATGGCCGTGCCTTATGAAAATAAACAAAACATAAGACGTGAAGTAAGAACTACCAAGTCTGCAGTGAGACAAAGAGGAAGAGAAGGAGGGTGAACAACACAGACTAGACAGGAAGCAGGAAAAAGAAACAGTAATACTGATTACAAGCCCAAAACAAATCACCTACCTGTGTGACTCTCCACCATTCATCAGGTGTGGTGCAAGATGACCAAAGTTCTTTAGCAAGGAGATTTGGGGGAGTGGCCTCCATTAACTCTTCTAATACCGCCTTCATTACATGAAGAGGCCAATCCCGTCGGGACACATCCAGACTAAGTCCAACTGCTTTTAAAGCAGGGCCAATTTTACTATAATAAAGTTCACTAGGACGAGGTACAATTCCAGGATTCTGAGGAGTCTGGTAAGAATCTTGGGCCTTAAAAAAAAGTTTTAAGAAAAACATCAACATTATTTAAATATAAAGATTACTTTTGACTATAAAGTAGTATATATTTTTTTAAGATTTTATTTATTTATTTGACAGAAAGAAATAGATTGAGATCACAAGTAGGCAGAGAGGCAGGTAGAGAGAGGGGAAGCAGGCTCCCTGCTGAGCAGAGAGCCCGATGCAGGGCTCGATCCCAGGACCCTGAGATCATGACCTGAGCCAAAGGCAGAGGCTTTAACCTACTGAGCCATCCAGGCGCCCCTAAAGTAGTATTTTAGAAAGTTTGTTTTTTTTTTAAAAGATTTTATTTATTTATTTTTGTGTGAGAGAGAGAGAGAGAGAGAGAGCGCGCGCGCGAGCGCATGAGTTGGGGGGAAAAGGCAGAGGGAGAAGTGGACTCCTGGCTGAGGAGGGAGCCTGATGCAGCACTGGATCCCAGGATCCTGGGACCATGACTTGAGCTGAAGGCAGATGCTTAACCACTGAGCCAGCCAGGCGCCCCTAAAAACTGGTTTTTGAGTGACATTCTCCACCCTCCCAGCCAAACTGCATAGACCAAATAGATAATTCTTCTGGACTATGCATCTTCCTTACAACCTATCTTTCTTTTAATTAAGTACCACCACTTTACTGAAAACGCGGTCTACTATTCTATTTTCTTGAGCTTCAATTCAAACTCAACATTTATAGTCTTCTTTGTAACACAGAATTCTACTGAAATTTTACCATTAATTTATGCACAAATGTCATTCTTCACTGATATGACTCAATCATCAATATAAAATTAACAGTATTTGGAGAAAAATTTAGATAGCCCCTCTCTAATTTCCATCTCTCATTTAACCCTCAATAATTGTTCCACAGTCTCCTATGCTTACTTTTTAAATGTGACTCCTTTCAAACTCTTGCTCCTTCCTATACCTGCCCTAATTAGAGCAATTATTTTGACTATGGACTTCTGAGGTTGAGACTGTATAAAACTATCTTTATTTCTGTAGCACTCAGTACTATTCCTGGCATATATACTAAGCACTCAGATGCTTAGCTAGAGTGAATTCTAAATTAAATCCCTAGTCTAAATCAAAATCATAAATTTCACAGGGATAAAATATGACATCACAGCAATTAAATATAAGGTTGTTTCTTTTTTACATACTTAAAAGAAATTGGTTGTCAAAGCTCTCTTATCTGTAAATTTAATTTAAAAGACCCTGGGGCACCTGGATGGCTCAGTTAAGCATCTGTCTTCTTCTTGGCTCAAGGAGGATCCCAAGGTCCTGTGATGGAGGCCCACAAGGGCTCCCTGCTCCGCAGGGAGTCTGCCTCTCCTCCTTTTGTGTCTCCCCTCCTCATTCTCTTTTGCTCGCTCGCTCTCAAATAAACAAAATCTTTAAAAATAAATAAATAAATAAAAGACCCCCTAGTAAGCCCAATTAAAAAAAAATCAAGATGTGAAATATCAGCTTACTGATTAACCACCACAATACCACCCTACCTGCTCTCCCTGTATTTGTCTAGAATAAGATTAACCAAATGTCACCATCTCCGCCTCCTAAAACTTTTTAGATATGCCTCAGAAACACTTTCCTAGATATTTCAAAAGGCTGTTCTATAACATTTATAAACTTACCAAAATGCTCAAGTACAGTAAACCTGAGTATTTCACATAGAACAAGAGACTAATACACATTTTTATGGAAATTCAAATAAAAGTAAATGTATATCTGAATTTATCAACCTTCTGTGCTTGTAAGGCGGCTTCCCGCTGTTGCCATCGTTTGTAAAGACCAAATAAGGGTGTGGCTCCATCCACCCACTGGATCAGTCCTGATCGTGTTCCTAGTGGCGTTACGGAATAGTGTCGGGCATGGAAACGGGGTGTTTCCTGGCGATTGATTGTAGCAAACATGGTATTCACAATAGACAGGAATTGCATTATTCTCTCATCCAGATGTAAATCTTCTAATCCTATGGAAACGAAAATCTAAAGTAGCTAGAGTGGTGACCAAATGGATTGGGGATGGGGCTACAAATATATCACTCTTGTGTTTCCTCTCAATAATAGCAGCAGTCAAGAACTGAGAGCCAAGGAAGCATAATGAGAGCATTAGAGAACATTCCGTTCAGTCACAAGGTATTAGACGCTAGCATTATTAGCTGTACCTCAGTTCTGCTCATATAAGTTCTTAAGCAAAGAGAAGATAGGGAATGGAAAATCGTACTACAACACAGCCTCCAACCACTTCCATTCAAAAATCACAGAAGATACAAGACAATCCGGGCTATTCACCTGGAACAATCCTCTCCCAGCACATTATATACAAAGCATTCATAATCAAATTAAGGCTCTACTTTTAAATCTCACCTTTGAAAAGATAAGGATAGCTCTTGCCATCTGACCCTAGAAAGAGAAGTTTCTTTGGCTTGGTTTTGGTAGGTAAGATGGTGATGGTTCCGCCCACACTGTGGATTGTGACAGTGTCTCTGGCTGACACTTCTCCAGGAAGAGCAATTTCAGTGTTAGTCATGGCAGCCAGCCATGGGCTGATTTCTTCCAGACGCAAGATATAACTTGCACGTTTCTGTGCTCTCTGTTGCAAACTCAGCATTATCTATATTTATAAGATGGGGAAAAACAGGTTTACATTATCACTGCAACATTTACTTTCTTCCATATTCAATTTGTCATAAAAATAAACTTAAAATACCAACAGAGATACCGCATTTAATAGCAATATCCTACATTTAATTTCATCCTACATACTTGGGCCATCCTGAGAGAGGAAATACTGGTGTGCTGATATGACCTAGGTGATTTCTACTTTGTTCAGACTTACCTCTTTTCCTCTGTCCAAACTGCTGCAATCATAGCAAATGGAAGGAAAGCACTGCTGTGATCACCAAATTCAGAGCTGGTAGCAAACTAATTGCTACCATGTTAAGCTACTGTTTTATCAATGCCAAAACAAATCAACTAAGTTCTTACAATAAAGCAAAAGATAAAACTGACAGCTGCTGAGTGTCAAGTAGACACATCCTTAGAAGGCACTTGAAAAGTTGGTAACAATTTAGAGCTCTGACCACTTGAAGTATGTGGAATTAACACCACAACCCCTTCTAATTACTCGAATGGAGTGAATTGCATGTATTGGTTGTATCTCTACCTGTAGCTAACTTAATAATGTGCACCAGAATTAATTCTGAGCTCCGCTTTCATGTGAAAAACGTTTTATCAATCCTCAGTGAGCTTTGTTCCATAAAAGGAAAAAGACAATTGGACGCACCCCAAGTATTCACAGACAGGACACAATAGATAAGCTGTAGCATTTTCCCACGTTCAGCTGTATACAAAATATGGATGAATCATAAAAACCTAATGCTGACCCATCAATTATGGAATAAACACAGACATATATATTATACACACACACACACACACGCAGAGACATATGTATATATGTATGATCTCATTTATATGAAGTTTAAAAACAAGCAGAAACTAAACAACACATCCCTTAGAAATTCATCAATAAGTAACATTTTTAAGTATTCTTATCTCTTCCTCTGGTTTTCTTAGTTGATTTATTGAAAAGGAGACAAAGAAGCAAGAAACTGCTGTTGGAAGGCAAGCAAACAAGTTTTGGCTAGGATACATATAATAAACTTCATCCTTCACATTAGTGTTCTAGTCTTTTGCTTCTATTTACTATGAATTTAGTATTGTAGTTTTCTCTAGATTGCATTTACTAAAGTCAGGTGTCCTCTTTGTTTCTACATTGTACCTTTTAATAGTTTTCTCATTGCTAACGTAAGGAAATCAGGAGAAATAAAGTTAAAGGACAGAGAAAGAAAGGATAAAAAAAGAAAAAGCTACAAGTTAATAAATAGGCTCCCCAAATAATGGTGCTGTTGCTATACCAGATAAAAAACAAAGTAAATACAGGCTAAGGGGACCAAAACATAAAGGGTAAGGATTCTCAGGTGCCTGGGTGGCTCGGTCAGTTAGTGTCTGCCTTTGATTCAGCTCACCATCCCAGGATCCTAGGATGGAATCCCACATTGTGCTTCCTACTCCATAAGGAGCCTGCTTCTCCCTCTCCCTCTGCCTCCTACTCCTGCTTGCTCTCTCTCTCTCAAATAAATAAAACCTTAAGAAAAAAGAAAAGATAAGGATTCTCAACTATTTAAATATGCTAATCATCCCAACAGCCTATGTAGAACTGATTTTCAGTTACTTAATACTGATGTTCTTATGCGTGAATGTTTTGTTAGAACCCCTAAAAAAAGGCTATATAGATACAAGATCAAATTTTGTAATCTTTTATGAAGATAACGAAGCAAGCCATCAATATTTAGTTCAAGCCCAGACCCCTCCCTTAACTAATTTCTTAGAGTATATTCTTCCCTAGTGTGAACCCTCTATACATAAAAGTTTGCTGCCCTAGGCCCATTCATTCCCAAATTCTCAAAATGAAGAAAATACTTCTCCCCACATTCCTTATAAGCAACTGGCCATAGGCTGCCTTCCATGGACCTACAAAATCTCTCAAATTCCAAATAAAGAGAGTCCACATATTTAAATTTTGTATCTCATACGGAATTTCCTATTTTAGTAGCATTCTTGAGATTTTTCTGTACCTCTTTAAATGGAATCCAGCTGCTTCCAGGCTTTGCGGGATTTGACGGTGTCTTCAGCTTTTCAAGAGCATTTTCAATGGCTTCGCCATAGTTATCCTGAAACCACTTTTCATGAGGTGTTTCTGCAGGGGCCGCAGTGATGCTCCTTACATGCTCCAAAGCAAACACAATGGGCTTCATCAAAGCTGTGTGCTTTTCACGCATGATTGCAATTTTTTCTTCCCTGACCAGGAAGACATAGTTTTATAAACATGGAACAGTTTAAAAGCATCTAGTGTAAGTAAACAGTATAAAAGAATAAGCTAATATAAATAAAATATTAGCACAATAACTTTGTAAAATATCCAGCCCATGAAAGAGGCAGCTTTTCAACACCTGGTACTGAGAAAACTGGATATCCACTCACAAAAGAAAGAAGTCAGACCCTTACCTTCTTTACACTATTAAGTAAAAAAAAAGACAAAAAAACAAAAAAAACCTCAAAACGGATCAAAGACCTTAAGACTTAAGACTTAGGAAAAAATGGGGGCGCCTGAGTGGCTCAGTCGTTAAGCGTCTGCCTTCGGCTCAGGTCATGATCCTGGGGTCATGGGATCGAGCCCCGCATCAGGCTCCTTGCTCAGCGGGAAGCCTGCTTCTCCTGCTTCCATTCCCTCTGCTTGTGTTCCCTCTCTCGCTATGTTTCTCTCTGTCAAATAAAATCTTTAAAAAAAAAAAAAAAAAGACTTAGGAAAAAATGTACAGGGGCGCCTGGGTGTCTCAGTGGGTTAAAGCCTCTGCCTTCAGCTCAGGTCATGATCGAGCTGAGGTCAGCTCAGGTCATGATCAGGTCATGATTCAGCTTGGCTCGTGATCGACCTTCAGCTCAGATCCTGGGATCGAGCCCCACATTGGGCTCTCTGCTCAGCAGGGAGCCTGCTTCCCCGCCTCTCTCTACCTGCCTCTCTGCCTACTTGTGATCTCTCTCGCTCTGTCAAATAAAATCTTTAAAAAAATAAAATAAAATAAAAAATGCACAGGAAAGGCTTCTGGACACTGGACTTGGCAATGATTTCTTGGATATGGCACAAAGCATGGGCAACAAAAGAAAAAAAAACAAAACAAAACTGGGGTTACTATATCAAACTTAACTTCCGTGCAACAAAAGACACTATTAAGAGAGTGAAAAGAATGCAGGAAATGGGAAAAAATATTTGCAAATCATTTATCTGAAAAGAGGTTAATATCCAGAATATAGAGCAAACTCCTAAATCAACAACAAAACCTCCAAACAACCCAATTCAAAAATGGGAAAAAAAACTTGAACAGACATTTCGTGAAGAAAATATTCAAATGATCAAAAGGTACATAAAAAGATGCTCAACATCATTAGTCATTAGAGATATGCAACTCAAAACCACAATGAGATACCACTTCACATCTATTAGGATGGCTACTATATTAAAAAGTAAGAAAAAAATACTGGCAAGGATATGGAGAAACTGGAACACTCATGCACTTTTTTGGTGGGAACGTAAACTGGTGCAGGAAAACCGTTTGGTTGTTCCTCCATAAGTTAACCATAGACTAACAATATGAACCAGGAAAATCTACTGGAAACAGGGGGTCAAACAGACACTTGTACACTAATGTTCATAGAAACATTGTTCTCAATAGCCTAAAGGTAGGAGCAACCCAATGTCCATTGACAGATAAATGCTAAACAGAACGTGGTATATGCATACAATGGAGTATTACTCAGTGCTAAAAGGAAGGAAATTCTCATATATGTTACATGCATGAACCTTCAAAACATGCTAAGTGAAATAAGCCAGACACAAAGGGACAAATACCTTTGATTCCACTTACATGAGGTACTCAGAGCAGTCAAATTCACAGAGACAAAAAGCAGAATAGCAATAAAGAGGCACTAGGGTTAAGGGGCAATGGAGAGTTAATGTTTAGTGGGTACAGAGCTTACGTTTGGGATGAATACATCCCTGAAATGAAGAGTAGTGATAATTGCGCAACACTGTACATATATTTAATGCGACTGAACTATTCGCTTAAAATTGGTTAAAATAACAAATTTTATGTTTTGTATATTTTAAATTATAAGGGGGTTTGGGAGCAGCTTCATTTTCAGAATAGAAGTGTATGAAAACATACTTGCGTAAGGTGTTGTTGTTCTGGACTCTCTTCACCTCATCTTCCAGTTGCTGGATCCGTCTCAGGACATACATGTGTTGCTGTAAGAGAACTCCCAGCCAGAGCTCATCCCAGAGGACAGTGACCCTGCGCAGTTCTGCCACAAGCATCTGAACCTGCACACACAGCACATCCAAATACACTCATTTACAAGTTCACATATGGCAATCCTGCCAACACTAGAAACTACAAGTCCCATGTGTGCATCTTTTATTCCTTATATGATCAGAGAACCTCGATTAGTGATTCTATAAATACAGATTTATAAAACCAGTACTGAACTGGAAAGCCAATTTTCAATTATTCTAAAAGCCTTTTTGTTCTTCAAGAATCATTTCCATGTTTTGTTTTTAGGTTGTTTTTTGGGGAAGGGGGAATGTAATAAAAATTGTTTAAAAACACATCAATTGTGCTTTATACCTGTAACACCATAGTCGGGTTTGCAGAGGACAGCTTATCTACAATTTTGCTATAGCAATCCTGCATCATGGCTTGGTCTTCATTCAATCCACTTTTAGGTTCATCCTTATTGCTATCCTGAGAAGCAGGAGGGCTCCCTCCCTCACATTCAGAAACCAGCAATTCTTCTCCTTGAATATTTCCAAGCAAAGTTGGAATTGCAGAGGAAAACTTATTTCCTATAAGAAAATGAAAGAATTAGGTAGGCTTTCAATGTTTCCCATGTGTGTATACATTAAAGTATGTGCATACATTGGTAATCTATTTGACTCCAGAGCACTCACTTAACTAATTTGCTTTCCATGCATTAAATTAACCAAAGATCATGGATATTCTGCCTTTCCACAGGTAAGCTTTTATATTAACATTATAAGCAAATGGAGGATAATGAAAAAAATAAATGAATCTCAACAAATAAGAGTCTTCTCGCAGCCAGAATCTAAAGCTTGGTTTCATCCTTATCTACCATTTACTCAGCTCATTGGTGAACCTGAGAGCATTGGCACAATTTCTCTAAGCCTAAATGGGTTACTCTGAGAATGAAGAGCATGTGTAAAGCTATGTCCTAGTCCTGGACACAGCAGTAACTACCTCAATAAACGATAATTATTATTACTGGAAAAAAAAACTTTTGTATTACCTACAAAAGACTGAAAAAAACATTATATATCAACTCTGGCTGATAGAGCCAAACTCTATCAATTCGGTAACAGAAAGCTGAAAAATTTACCTAAGAGACATTACCTGCAGAATAATTTATACTTAACATAGCAGTATTTTAATATTCCATACCTGAAGCCTGCGACTCAGTACTAAGTGATATGGTACCCACTATTGCAGGGTACAATATGAGATGCGGGGAATCTTGAGCCACTCGGCAAAGGAGGTTACAAATACTCTGGCGCACATATACTTCAGGATGGTTTAAGCGTGAGAAAAGCTGTGGGATAATTCCTTCAGGATAAGAAGAAAGAAGGATAAAGTTATTTAAAAACTGCCAACAAAGTAGATGCAAAAGCATAAAACTTGATGTGTGTCAGAATCAGTTCTAAGGTCCCCAAAATTCTCCCTGTGATAACAAAGAACCCTAGCAATAGTTCTTGATTTGCAAGTCTGGTTGGGTACAGAGCTATAATCAAAATGCAGAGCAATTCAACAATGATCTGATAAAATGTATTTTCTATGAATGCCTATAAAAGACAAATTAACAAAGGGCATACAACAATTTTTGAAACTTATTTTCACCACTGTCTCCAAAATTCATTTTGTATCCATAAAGCTCCTGCCTGTCAGCCTTCTAGTTCTCTGCAAAGTAGGAGAAGAGAGTATATAACATGGTGTCCTCTCAACTAATGTATTTTTTTTTAATTTTATTTATTTATTTGTCAGAAAGAGAGAAAGCGCACAAGCAGGGGGAGTGGCAGACAGAGCAGGCAGAGGGAGAAGCAGGCTCCCTGCTGAGCAAGGAGCCCAATACGGGACTCGATCCCAGGACTCTGGGATCATGACCTGAGCTGAAGGCAGTGGCCCAACCAACTGAGCCACCCAGGCATCCCTAGTGTAGGTATTCTATAACACATTAAAATAATAAACATAAAAAAATGACTTTATTTATTGTCTTATATATCCTACCCAGAAATAATTTTTCCTGAAACCTTTTATTCAGACTGTTACCTCTCCACGGAGCAGTAGGTGTTGTTTCCAAGCCATGTTCCAGATACTGCCTGAGCTCGCCGGCATGTTTGACGAGCAACCTGAGCAAGCGCAGTGTGGCCATCACAATCACATCATCAGTACTCTGCTCTGCTCTGTGACTCAAATGTAGCCTAGGGTCATCTTCATCTAAAGGAATCTAAGGGGGAAAGGTGAAAGGCAGAAATAAGAATACTGTTTTTGTCTGCTAGGAAGGAAATATCAAGTATGTTTTCTTAGAACCGAACACCATGCTACCTACCTGACCAGCATTAAGTTTAAGGAAAGTAAAATAGGCGCTGCAAGACAGCTTATAGAGGCTGAAGATTCTATCTACAACCTTTCTCCACACTTTAATAACTCCTTCTGTTGCACTTTCATCAAGTTCTGAAAGCCACGGGCAGCTTGAGATTAACTGACGCCAGATAACATCAACCATGTCATCTTCCTCATTATCTTCACCTTCTGTTATTTGAAGCGTTATATCTTCATCCTAAAGAAAATTTGAGCATAAAATGCTATTTTTTAAAAACAAACAGAAAAGCGGGGGGTACGTGACTTTCCTATCCTATGAAAGCATTTTTCTTATTTATGAAAAATTAAATTACTTCATTTAGTTTCACACATGCTAAATTGTCATTATGCTCCTCTGGAGGATGTATTTCCTGATGTAGCTAATAAAGGATTTAAAACTTTGTTTTTTGGTACTTTAAACGTTTCAAAGTTACAATTCAGTATTCTGCCTGCAGAACACTGAATGTAATCTATTGAAAAGTTTGAGGCTTGAATGTATACGGAATTCACTCACAACAGCTTTTAGTCTCTTTACAGTAATGGGCACATATGCAACGCCAGCTGTGGCACACACTGATACATGCTGGCCTAGAGCTAGATGGGTCAGTACGGTTTAGCCTATGAAATAAAACCCAAACTTTTAAAGTCTATTTAAAAACTCAACAGCTCTTAAAAATAAAATAAAAATTAAAAATTAAAAATAAATAAAAACTTTAATAGCTTTACCATTCTAGAATTAATAGCACTCTGAGCTGAGAGAGAATAAATCCTACAGCTCATTTAGTCTACTAGTTGCCAACTCTGGCTATGAATTAGAATCACCTAGTAAGCTTAAATACATACACCCACGTCCCACTCAAGAGTACTTGGGGGGGTATTCAGGCACTGATGTACTTTAGAAGGTCCCACACTAGTGTAAAGAACCTAATTTCTGATCAAAACAATAATTAAAAGAGAAATTTAATTCACATAAAATAAATTTCACCTACTGTAATGGGACCTTAAGGAAAATGATTTCTCAAGATATTACATTCTCCTTAGAAAAGTATCATAACTCACCTTCATCTTAAAACTCAAAGTTTTGACTTTGAACAGTAGCTGCCTAAACTCCATTCAACATTTAATCAAGTATATGTGATCAACCTCTTCAAAATCAATAAATTTTTAAAAATTTAAAGAGTCGATTTATTTGTCAGAGAGAGAACAAGCCGGGGGAACAGCAGGCAGAAAGAGAAGCAGGCTCCCTGCTGAGCAAAGAGCCTGATGTGGAACTCAATTCCAGGACCCCAGGATCATGACCTGAGCCAAAGGCTCAGCCCAACTGACTGAGCCACCCAGGTGTCCTCAAAATCAATGAATTAAAAAAGTGATCTTGACACCATTTTTCCCAAACACTGTATGAGGTTTTCCTTGCCTGAATCCCCGCTGGCCGACACACAGCCTGTCCAAGTATACCATATATTCTCTCCTTTTCTTCTTCAGTTATAGTGTCTGGAAGCAGATTCTGAACTTCAGATTTTTCTCTAGGCAGCAGACGAACACCTTCTCCCTGACTATAAAAATAAACAAGTCACTGGTTCCAGCTACTAAAACTTATCATGTGAAGCTACCAAAACAGGTCGGCAGACATTTCATCTCTATCTTGCAATGCATTCAATAAATTACACATCTCAACATACATACCTGGCATTATCAACCACCTTTCTGCCCCACCTATAAGCCCAACTAGCCAATGCTGCCCAGGATTTGGCTACTTCAGGTGCCTGTACCGAAGATAGGTGATACAACTGTCCCAAAATGAAGTCAGGTTCTCCAACTCCAATATGCACTGCCATAATGGACAAAAATAATAATAACAATGAAAGGACTCAGCAATGTTACATTCATAAATTTCAAATGGCATTCCTACCAACATTTTAGAATTTTACTATTTGTAAGCTATCTCTACATCACAGAATATTGCAGTACAAAATTTGATCCAACAACACATTTTTACTATGCTTTTTTAAAAGGCTAATATTTTGAAATCAATCACTCAGCTTCGGAAGTCAGCTTATATTATCACCCTGTAAACCACATAAATATCTTTCACGACACTGAACCTTTTATAAAACAATTCAGGTGTCACGTGTGTTGTACAATGTCTTAAATTCTAGTTATGAGTGGCTCTTTCCTTGTGATTAGGTTAAGCTTGAACATTCTGGCAAAAATAATATATAGGTGATCAGTATACAATCTCAGAAATTCATGAGGTAAATATCTTTATTCACAGTGTAGAAGTGAAGAAATCACCTGCTATAATGCCATTTGCGAATATAAGACTTATAATAATCACAGGACACATCCCTTATGAATATCAAGACTGTAAGTTACATAGATTATAATTATTTTATAAGAACAACCTAAGTAATTAAAATCCTAGGCTTCATAACAATCAAAATGAAAATATATTCTCATCAGCAAAGAGGTTCTAACTATATCCCACTCTGTAAATCCTGGACAGAACAGACACTCCAACACTGGATGAACTATCCTATTTGTCAAGTACTTTTCTATTACTAGCACTAGTGTCAGAATGTGAAACTTTCATCTTTCTAGAGTTTCTGTGCTCTACCAGCCAAGGAGACCACAGTCAACTTTTGTGTATCTTTCTTGCTCCTTCCAGTGTGAGGTGGAATTGAGGTATCTGCAGCCAGACTTTCTAGCTGGCAAAAACATCTAAGTCCATAAAGCACTGTGGCTTGGGAAGACCTGGGGAGTGGAGTTAGGGGACTTCCACAGTGGCATTAGATACTAAAGAAATGTGTTTTAGTTACTTCCAGACAGTATAATATATTAAATTCCCATGCAAACAATTTTTGGGGCAAATTACAGCCAGCATTACATTATAAACTTTAAAATAGTGGAGAAATAACTTCTAAAACTGGTATTTTAAAGCTAATAAAGTAAAGAAATCTTACCTGTAGATTCACTCTCAATCCGAGGATACTCTTCTTCCATGGTATTAACAGATGGCAGTTCTATCAAAGCAAGTATGTTTTTAGACAGAGTAGAGAGACCTGTGAAGTTCTGTTGTTGCTGAGCTCTGTAAACCTGTTTCAGCTGCCCTGAAATTTCTTTCCATTCTGCCTGGATCCATTTAGCCAGTGTCAGAATTGACTTGGCAACTGCATATTCAGCTTTGGCAGACTTGCAGAAAGATATGGCACAAGAACTCAACATTTCCATTGCATGTGTTGACTGGCCTATAGAAAACCAAAAACCAGCCCTTAGAAGCCTTATATGCAAATGATTAACAGTATCTCAGGGTGAAGTAACAATGTAAATTCAGTGGTAATCAATGATCTCTAGAAACATTTACTTTGATATATTGTTAACAAAATTACCTCTTTCTAAAGCACCAAATTACAGAGGTTATGAATTGATTACAGGTAATTTATTATTCAAGATGCAAATATTCTGCCACAGCTGAAAAAAAATAATCTTTTCTATTATTGCCTTACATCATACACATTTTCATATACATGATTTTCATTTTATTCATATATTAAGCACAGTTCATTTTACTAACCTGCTGTATATAGCAATTTGGTTTTTTCAATGTCAAGTTCAGGCCCCCATTTTTCATCCACTTGACCTTGAGTTGATAGTTTTTTAAAATGCTGGACTAAATCCTGTGCAGTAGTAGTCTTTCCCAGCTGAACCTCACTACACTGTGCCAGCAGTCTTGTTGCAAGTGACACATTCCCTCGTTTTCTAGCAAATTTTGCTGCTGTTAGACCTAATTCCATGAGATGGCTTCTAATTGGAACTGTTTGTTCTGGAGGAAAAAAAACGTTTCATTAGTCCTTGACTGCTCTAACCCAGACTGCATGGAAACATGGCCAAAAGTTCTTTCCCAGCCATTTTTCCTTCCCTACCAGTTAGTTCCCTACCTAAATAAAAATAACTCATTTTTCATTATCTTTAAATCCCTAGCAGCTAGCATACGGCTTGGCATACAATGAACAGTACGCTTGTTGAAATAAATGTAAGCAAACGATGAAGCAAAGTAAAAATCATTCACTGTAAGAAATTAGCTTTTCAATTACTAGAGCTTTTTAGTAAAGAGCCTAAGCCAAAGTGTGGGGAAAGAGTAAGACTAGATCATCCCTCTCTTGTTGTGTAATACCCTCTGCCCTTCTCTCATGCCATTCTTTCCTAGTTCACTCCTACCTTTTGGAAGAATCCTTAGTCTCCTTCTCATCCACTACCCATCCATTAAAACTCAGGTTCCTCAGGGTCAGTCATAGGCTCTCTACTCTTCTCACTCTGTATATTCTCCCTGGACAGTATATCATCTGTTCCTATAGCTTCAATTACCATATAAATGCTGATGACTCTTGAATCTTTATCGCTAGCCAGACCTGACATCTGAGTCCCACCTGCCTACAGTCACCTACACTCGGGTATTTCAAGGACACTTTTTACCTGAGCCAAGTGGAATCCATTTTCTACCACCCTCCAAACCTTCTACTTCCTTCTCTTAATTCCTTTCTCAAGGAAAGGCACATGATCAACCTGGCTACCTAAGCAGGTGCCTGCCAGTCATCTTAAAACTCTACTTGCAGCCTTCATATCATCTCTATTTTTTTTTCTATCCCTACTGCCACTACCTTGGGTACCTTTACCAACCGAAGTGGTCCCTCTGACCCCCAAAGTCTTATCCTTTTCTAGTCCATTCTCCAATCTGCAACTAAAATCCTCTTACACAAAGGTACATCTTTAAGATTTAACTTCCCTTTGATGGCTTTCCACTGCCCCTCTGACAAAACCCCAACTCCTGAATTTGCCTTAAAAGGCAGATGCCTTGCATTTCATTCCAATCTCAATCTCCTTCAGCTTCCTCTCTTCACACTCTCCCTTGGGCAAACTATCACTTAAGACTCTTTCATTATTGCCACTGGCCTTTACATGTTTTTTTCCAACCAATCTATCTACTACCTTCCATCTCATCCCTACCTCCCTCAAGTACCAGCTTAAATGCTACCTCCTCCCCAAATCCTGTTCTGACTGATCCCTAGGATTAAATTAGTGTCCTTGTTGTATGTTCTTTTAGCACCATGTACATGCACTTCCACTCAGCACACCATACTGCTGTCCCTTATTTGAGTTCAGTTTTCCCTGCTAGATTCTAGAATCACTATGGTCCCTGGAATGCAGAAAACAGGCTTGTCTTGTTCACCGTTACATCACAACTTCGAGCACACACTTCATAAGCACTTGCTGAAGAAGGGGAAAAAAGTGAGAAGGAGTGGAAGTCTGTCTCCAACTAAAACCACTGGGTTACTGACTTTGTATTCCCAATTTTAAAACTTGTTCAATAAGGGAAGGATGAGAAAAAAGATGATATTTGTAGTCCTGTTACATGCCATGCTCTGTGCTGGGGTTTTTATATGCCTCATTTCCTATAATCCTTAAAAGAATCTCCTGAGCAAGGCAATACCCTCAACTGAAGATGAAAGTGACTTAGAAATTTAATGACTTGCCCTAAGGTCCTTCCATTTCCAAATGCAGGGCTAACAATCCTACCCAAGTATACACAGCAAGGAGTGTCCAGGTGAGTGAGAGTTCCCACTAATCACTCGGAAATCCAAGTCCATACCCCAACAAAACCTGACTTGAAATTTAATACACAAATGTATTAAACTTAGCTACCACATTTTCAACTAAAATTCTATAGAATTCTGGCAATTTTTCCATTTTCAAGCAATAAAGTAAATTGCTAGCATCCCTTTAACATGACATTTCTTTCTTAACAAGGAGACCTACAAAATAAATAAAGCCTACTTAAAAAAAGAGAGAGACCTACTAGTATTTACACAAGTACTTCTTCTCTAACTATTCATTTGGAGTGTTTAAAAAAAAATTCACAGTATATTTTATCTGACAATTTGTATCCAGAACGAACAAACAAGTCTATGACTTGATTAAAAATGGCCAAGGGAACACTTAACAAATTAAGATATACAATGGTCACTATGCAAATGAAAAGATGCTCAATCTCATTAATCACCAGGGAAATGCAAATAAAACCACAATGAGGGACTCTTATACACTGGTGTCAGTGACTAAAATTAAAGACCAGCACTACCAAAGATGGGAGATGCCAGAAAAAATGTCCACTTTCTAAGAAAATGCCAAACTAATTTTTTAACATTAAACTATATGACTCAACAATTTCACTCGGAAGAATTTATTCAAAAGAACATAAATATACATCCACCCAGAGACCTGTACATGAATTTCATAGCAGCTTTATACATTATAGTCCAAATTTTAAAATAAACAACTCCAAAGCCACCAAAAGACCCAGAGATAAATTATGGTATATACATAGAATGGGCAGTACTCAACGACAGGAAGGGTCATAATACTGCTACACAAAACATAGGGAAACCTTAAAAATAAAATGCTGAACTAGAGAAGCCAGACACAAGAGAGCTATATGATTCCACTCATATAAAACTTTGGTAAAGACATGTCTAATCCACAGTGACAGAAAACAAATCAGATAGGCTGTCCAGGAACAGGACACATGGGAGAGGTGACTGGGAAGAGGCATAAGGAAACCTTTGGGGATAAGATCAATGTTCTATATCTTGATTGTATTGGCAGTTACACTGGTGAAGATATATCAAAACTGAAACTGTACACTTAAAATGTGTAAATTATATCTCAATCAAAGCTAGTAAAAAAGAAGCCAACCTAATTACCTTTTATCTTCTCCAATAACTGACTCTGGTACATGGTATATCTTAACGCCTGCATCCATGGTCTCACATCATGCTGTTTACATGAACGCAGAGCTTCACTGAAGAGTGGAATAAGACAATCCTGCGAGAGAAAAACCAAAACTACTCAATGTAAACAGCCTCTTTATATGTTTGTAGGTTAAGGTAAGCCGCAACCCCCATAAGCCGGCTGCTCTAGGCTCATCTATTAAACTCCCCACTGTCTTCAATATCTTCTAATCACAGGAGGAAAGACACTCTAAGACACTCTAGGAGCAAAATCTTTGCTTTGCAAAAAAAAAAAAAAAAAAACTCCAATTTATCAATATACTTATTAATAAACACATTTTTAAAAAATTAAATATGGCATATTTAATATAAAGGAGAAGGTGAATTAGAAAGAAACATAAAACTACTGCTTTATAAGCAGATTCTCAAAGACTATAATTCCCTTGGGAAGGGCCCATCTTTGGTTAGACTTTACCCTATTGGGAAGAGGATGAGGTGTCTTCATTATTTATTTATTTTTAAAGTAAGCTCTTAGCCCAACTTGGGGCTTGAACTCACAATTCTGAGATCAGGAGTTGCATACCCTACCAACTGAGCTAAACAGGTGCCCCTGAGAGAGTCTTTGTTTTAAGCACATCTAAAATTTATAACACCTTTCAATGGAAAACATATTTACATAATCAACCCTTCTTTCCAAAAAAAAAAAAAAGGAAAAAAATTATGCAATTAGCCATCCTTGAAATGATTGATGTATCTTAGGTTCCTTCATCTGCCTCACACACTCCTCAAATGAAAATGTGCGTGGAAATGACATTTTAGATTTCCGGATTTACTAGCTTGTGCAACAATGCTACTTTAAAAATTCAAAAATATATCTTGGGGCGCCTGGGTGGCTCAGTCAATTGGGTGTCTGACTCTTGGTTTTGGCTCAGGTCATGATCTCACAAGTCTTAGAATTGAGCCCTATGTCAGGTTCATGCTCAACGGGAAGTCTGCTTGAGATTTTCTCACTCTGCCCCTTTTTCATGCTCTCTCTTTTTCTCAAATAAATAAATCTTAAAAAAAAAAAATTCTACACGAATGCCTATTAATGTTCAGAAGAATACCCTGATAAGGATACACATATACACACCTCTGTTGAAAGTCTGTTAGAAACTGTGTTCTCCAAAGCAGAAGAGCAATACAGCTGTAAGGTACTTAGAACTGGCAGAGACTGTGAAACTGTTAAAGTAGAAAGTCTCAGTGGTCCAATAGCTATGCGGGAGGTCTGCTTCAAGTACTTTACCACATTTCTGAAACAAAATATTCACTATCAATTAATAAATGAGATTTTCCAACCTGTGTAATCACTGAAAGGGCAAGATAGTTTGATAAGATGCTACTACAGTGGCATCCAAAGAGGAAGAAGGAAGAAGAGCTCCCTGCCATTTAGTAAAAGGATATAAGCAAGTCAAGACATGTTTCTGCGATTTCTACCGTTTATTTAGTTTCAGCCTCTATATATGTTGCCAAGTGGCATTCATGTATCATATGACTTCTACAACTAAAACGAAGCTATCATGACTAACCCGAAGTGATCAGGTAACCAATTCCGTCCCCCAAAGTACATACGTTTACCATATAGTAGACATAGTGCACATTAACGCCCTTAGGATTAAACTTACTCAGTTATGGACTGCCACTTCTGATCTTGTTCTATTTGGTTTAAAGCAGTTGCCAAACAAACAGAACTTCTCAACAACTGAACTTCAATGGATTTCTGAAGTTCTCTTGGATCTGGACTTAACATGTTAGGAAGCAGTTTTTTCATATCTACAGAAATTAAATAAATTCCATTAATTTAATTTGCTTTTAATGTGTGAGAGTGGTAAGATATTTTGACAGTATTGAAAAGTTATCACGAATGAATACATTCCTTCATATTTAAATTCAGGCAGCTGAACACTATGGTTAAGCATTTCTGATAGCTATTTAAAAATTATAGTCCACATTCAAATTATATCTCAGACCTGCCTCAAAAGAGTTGATTTCCATAGTTCAAAAATCAGTAAGTCAACCACTACATTTAAAGGGACAAATCTAGCCCTACTTTGCAAACCTTACTCATCTAGCAACTCAATGCTAACATACAAACTACACATAACACTAACTTTAGGATAGTATTTTACAGAATGTTCCAGTTGTGGTAAGGAAGTTAGTTAATGAACCACAGTAAGAGGTCAAGAAAAATATTTAGCTTAAAGACTACTTAAGCTTTTTCAAATGTGGCTAGATAAATCTCAAAGTCTTAAGATGGCCTTTTTTTAGTTTAATTTTACTTAAGCTGTTTTCATTTGCCAAATCAAATATAAAACAGACCTAATGAGGTTCCTTCACATAGAATTCTGCCTCAAAATAAATATACAAAAACATCCAGATTTTCTAGGAAATACTATGCCAAACATCTTGAGCAACTTAATACTTAATTCTAAGATTATTATTTCAAATACCTATTTTCTCTTTTGATCCTCCAGCAAATAGGTTGATATTTTCTCCTGGTAACAATTCTAACTGCTCAGTACATTCAACAAATTCTCCAGATTCAAAACTGCTTAGTGACCTGTAATTAAAATACCAGTTAGCTTATATTATACCTATCCAGCCTGTGGGACCATTCAAAAAAAGTAGAACAAATTCTAGAAAAACACAGCACAGTTACATAGCATTCTCTTGATGGGGTTCCTTCTACATAGACCATCATTTTTTATTTTCTATTTTGAAGATGTGACTACCGATTTAATTAGCACTAAAACTGGAGTGGCAAACCAGAAAGCCACAGCTATAGTCATTCGCAGTTTAGCATAATCACTCCTCCATGTTTCCTTCCTCTTTTTGTAGCCTGTTATCCTCAGGGGCCCATCCAACAAACTGACAGATCAGATCTCTGAAGGGCAATGCCAACTGATTCTCCCCAAACTACCTCTAAATTCGTTGCATGGCCCCATTCCCCACCCAAAGCCCAGGCCCCTGGAGGGCTCCTACTGGAGGGTTCTACTACCTCAGCCATCCATTCTCATCCCATCTTTCACTGCTGGCCTCCTCCCCTCTCTCCATTCCCCAGTGTGTTTCACGGAAGCTGTTTCTCTTATTTCAAACAATTCTTCCTTTCCATCTCCTTATGTCGTCTGAAAATGGTGGTACCTCTGAAATTCCTTTAGTCCTATGGCATCAACACTAGGACGACAGGCCTTCTATTCTACCTCCCTACCTACTGCTACTACTTTCAGAACACTCACTCTGTTCCCATTCTTACTATAGCTGCTTTCCAACCAAGAAGGTGACTGAGTTTCTTCATCTCTCTCTTTTCCATTAATTATTCATCTTTTTCTGTCCCTCTCACTGTGTCCCCTCCCTTACAATGCAGCCTAAATCCAGCACTAGCATTGTAACATCAATGGCTGGACCTGCCTCCCCCTTATAAGCTCAAAGCCTGGACCAAGGCAACCAAGCATTTCTCATGTGAGTGCAACTGATGGAACTATCAAGGTTTGGTGACAACACCCTTATCACTCCTGCCACTACAGGGTCTGAGTCCTCTCCAGGGATGGGTTCCCTGTGTCTCCACTAGGCTCTACAATGTCCTCACACTCTCTGCTAATGACTCCTCAAAACATACGAAAACACACACACACACAACAGACACACAGCCACACAGGCTTTCATTTCCTCTACTCTTACCCTTAATCCTCCAACTACCTGCTCCCAAAACTCTGTCCATATACAACTACTTTCCTTGGGTTCAAAAGGTAGGGCCCATTTAATCCTTAAATCAATGTTCTTTATCCTGTTTCTTCAACCTCTGCTTTCTAGTCACTCCTAACCCTAAGCTTAAGAGAACATTTAATCTCTCCAATACTTCAAGTAAATACACAACCTTTTCCTACAGCCACAGTTTCCTCTCCTTGACTTCATGAAAAACTCACTACCCAAGTAATCTTTAGAACTTTAGATTTCCAAGTTTCTTCACCACTCAACAGTATTCAGCTTGGCTGCTTCTCCTTTTCTCTTTCTCTTCAAAGCTCTTCTTGCACACTGTCCCTGGAACTCCTGACAAGGCAGACTACCCCAGTCTGGTTCTCCTACATCTCGGACTCTTCCTTTCTCAGTGTCCTTGTGTGTGTGTGTGTGTGTGTGTGTGTGTGTGTGTTGGTTTTTGTTTTGTTTGTTTGTTTGTTTTTTTAAGACTTTATTTATTTGGGGCGCCTGGGTGGCTCAGTCGTTAAGCGTCTGCCTTCGGCTCAGGTCATGATCCCAGGGTCCTGGGATCAAGCCCCGCATCGGGCTCCCTGTTCGGCAGGAAGCCTGCTTCTCCCGCTACCATTCCCTCTGCTTGTGTTCCCTCTTTCACTGTGTTTCTGTCTGTCAAATAAATAAAATCTTTAAAAAAAAAAAAAAAAAGATTTTATTTATTTTATTGGGGGGGGGAATCACAAGTAGGCAGAGGGTCAGGCAGAGAGAGAGGGGGAAGCAGAGAGCCTGATGTGGGGCTCGATCCCAGGACCCTGAGATCATGACCTGAGCTGAAGGCAGAGGCTTTAACCCATGGAGCCACCCAAGCACCCCAGTGTCCTTGTGTTTTTATCAATGGCTCTCCGTCCTGTAACAAAGGATTCTAACCTTGGCCCTCTTTACTTTTCACTCACCCATCCCCAGAGCTTTATCTGTTATTTGGTAGCTTACAAAGACTCTGGAGTAGAGCCAGGGAAAAGAGGGTCTTTTACTGTCACCTATATGCTAATGATCCCTAAATCATTCTCTAACTTAGACTTTTCTCCTTAACTGCTTATTAAACAATCTCCTCTGCATGTTTCAAGCATCTTAAACACATCTCATTGCTCTGGGTGCTCCTACCTCAATTAATAGTGTCTGTTCTCCCTCTACCTTTGACCTATGGATTATTGGTATACCTGCCGCCACCCTTGCCATCCACCTCCAGTCTCTGGAAAACACCAGCACAGCGAACTTCAAAGTCAGATCAGAACATGCCTCTACTATTCAAATCTCACCCTAAGATTTTCTCTCTTAGTGGAGTCAAAGTCCTCATAGTTCCCACTTAACTCTCTTATTTCTTATTATTCACCTGCTTCAACAAGAGTGGCCTCCAGGGCATTTCCAGAACACTGAAAGCACATCACTCTTCCATTAGATCTGTTTCCTCAAGTCTTTACTCAATGTCACACTGATGGCATTCCCAACCTTGTCTGGCCGTGTGTCTCCTCTAGGAGCGAGTTCCTCAAGGGTCAGATTTCACGTTTCATGAAATGTTAAACCCCACTGACACAGTACATGCTCAATGGAGAAATTACCCATTAACACATTTACTCTCTATAAGCTGAGCTTCTCAATGGGAAGGACAGCTAATGACCTCTATGCCCCAGCCACTTATGGGTATACAAATTTTGAATTAAGGGATTAATTCAATACATATATTCTGTGGGGTTTTTTTAAATTCATTCATTCATTCATTCATGTAATCTCTACACTCAATGTGGGACTCGAACTCATGACCCAAAGATCAAGAATCACATGCTCTACCGACTGAGACAGCCAGGCGCCCCAGTACATATATTCTGAATTAAGGGATTAATAAATGCACAGAGGAACAAGAAGAAGAAAAAAGACAAGAAAGAGAATTTATAAATGTTCATAAACTCTGCCCTCTTTAGATTATTTTCAGTCAATTCAAACTTAATTTAGAAACAGTCATCAAGGGGCACCTGCGTGGCTCAGTCGTTAAGCATCTGCCTTCGGCTCAGGTCATGATCCCAGAGTCCTGGGATCGAGCCCCACATCGGGCTCCCTGCTCGGCAGGAGACCTGCTTCTCCCACTACCATTCCCTCTGCTTGTGTTCCCTCTCTCACTGTATTTCTGCCAAATAAATAAAATCTTTAAAAAAAAAAAGAAACAGTCATCAAATGTGACCCTTTCTAAAGTAGTAACAAATTTCTATTTATATTCATTTTGTAATCTCTAAGAATCAATACCCAATGACTATTTCAGCAGTGACAAGACTGTCTTCCCACTAAATAAATACCTTCCTCACCTCTAATGTTCGTTTCTCATTATAATCATTTTCAAACAGTAGTATTATTAGAACTTCAAATTATCTTACAATAGTAGATTTGCCAATTTTAATATTTTTCTGCCATAGAGGAAGACTTTAAAGCTACCGAAAATTTTTTAAATGAAAAAAGTCCTTACTTTATGTAGTTGAAATCAGTTTTCAGGTTGAGAGAAGTACTGCTAGTACTCTTCTTCAAGTCATGGATAGCATTCTGCCACTCCTGTACTGCAGCCCAATCAGCAATGGAAATGTAGCACTCACACGCTTTATTTCCCAAATAATTTATAACCTCAGGGGAAGAGTCAGTTGGCTTGGACAGCACAGTTTTTCTGGCTTCACCTGAGTGAATGTATTTTATAAAATAGAGAGATCCAGAGCAATTATAAATATTTTAAGGGGCAGAGAAATCTAAAAATACACAGTAAGATCGTCAGTACAAAGTATCTGACTATAATTTTTTATTTAAATTCCGGATGCTCACCATTCAGAGAATGTTTGGGGCTGGCACTGTTACGCCCAGCGTTGGCCAACGTGAGAACAGACTTGTCAAAGCTGGAGATGCAGCAATCAACACCCGTCATGGCACACAAGTGCTCCTGGTACTCCACAGAGGCCTTTTCAAACCTTTAATGCAAATTCAAACAGTCTTTATTTTTAATTATCCACAGACTTCACTTCCAAAAAAACCAATCAACAAATTGAGTGGGGAAATAAATTGAGTGGAGATAATGAGTTAATTCTTTTGTGTGGGGTTCAGGTACACAAAATTAAATTTTTTCCTAACAACAAATCAAAATAAATTTAAAAAAAGGGGGGGGGCAGGGGTTCCTGGGTGACACAGTCGGTTGGGCATCTGACTCCTAGTTTTGGCTCAGGTCATGATCTAGAAGTCCTGACACTGAGCCCAAGTGCCTCACTCACTGCAGAGACTCTTGAGACTTTCACTCTCTCCCTCTATCCTTCCCTACTGTGCACATCTCTTTCTCTCAAATAAATAAATAAAATTTTAAGAAAAAAAAGGCACTATGAAATAACAGAAGGGGTGCCTGGGTGGCTCAGTGGGTTAAGCATCTGCCTTTGGCTCAGGTCATCATCTTAGGGTCCTGACATCAAACACTGCATTGAGCTCCCTGCTCAGCAGGGAGTCTGCTTCTCTCTCTCTCTCTCCCTCTGCCCCTTCCTATTGCCCATTCTCTCTTTCTCAAATTAATAAAATCTTAAAAAAAAAAATACATAAAGGTATCCTTTTAAAAAATAAATAACAAAATATTGCTAAGTATCAGATCTCAATGTACACAAAGGCTAAGCAGAAGAACAAATTTTTAAAAATAATTCATAAAGTAACAGATACTAATGACATAACTTGAAATTTCTAAGTACCAAAAACACCATAAATATTAAAAACAGATTACAAATTAAGAAACTACACAGCATCAAAAATCTTGCTGTATAATGAAACCTCATAGATCAATACAGGAAAAATGAGAGGCCATGAAGACATCATCTATGTTTTTAAAAATCATAAATGATCAATAGAACATATGAGGAAAGTCTTACTATTAATCATTAATAAACAAATGTAAATTAAAACTATCTTCACTGATGATGATGGCAGAGCTGTTTTTTCCAGTGACCCTCAGTATTCACAAAGGTGAGGGAAGGGGTTATTATTCTATTGTTACAGATTAAACTGGAAACAGTTTTCTGTACAGTCCTTAGCCAAAGAACATACCATAAGCCTTATGGTCTACAGCATTTCTTCTAGTAAATCAACTTGTAGGAATGAATTCAAAGAAAATAAACACAACTATAAGCTATATTTTAAAGAATCAAGTGCCATAGTGTATTAAGATTAACAAAATAACATCAAAAATAACCTTACTGTCCAAAAATAAGGAATGTTAAAAAGTATGGTGTACTCACAAAAAATACAACTGTGTCATTACATTGTAGAATACTTAACATGGCAAATATTTTTTAAAATATTGCTGAATGGCAAAAGCAAAATGAGGTAACCAGTAAAAACACAGCTATTTCTGGAAAAAGTAGGGAAAAGACTGAATATAAAAGAAAAAAGAACTAAAAAGGCATGGTGCACCAAAACTAAGTTATTACTGGCAGATGGAATTATGAGTTATTTGCTACATTTTCCAGATTTGGTAAAACATAAATATACACAGACATAATATTATGGCTCATGTTTCTTTACCTAGCAAAATCAAGTAAGTTTAAATGTTGAGTGCACAGAGCTAATGAGTAAGTACTCTAGTTAGACTCAAGTCTAACTAGAGTTAGACTCATGTCGGACTCTGACATGAAAGGTTATCAATTAAGAATGAAGTTCAAAAATATTTTTTAAAAAGATTTTATTTATTTATTTGACAGAGAAAGAGAGATCACAAATAGTCAAGAGGCAGGCAGATAGAGAGGGGGAAGCAGGCCCCTGCTGAGCAGAGAGTCCGATGCGGGGCTCGATCCCAGGACCCCGAGATCATGACCCAAGCCGAAAGCGGAGGCTTTAACCCACTGAGCCACCCAGGCGCCCCTCAAAAATATTTATAAAACAAGTATGGGGTGCCTGGGTGGCTCAGTTGTTTAAGCATCTGACTCTTGACTTAGGCTCAAGTCATGACCTCAGGGTTGTGAGAGATCAAGCCCCACATCAGGCTCTGTGCTGGGCAAGGAGCTTGCTTGGGATTCTTTCTCTCCCCCGTCCTTCTTCCCTGCTCCCTCTCAAGAAAAAAAGGAAATAAGGAAAGAAAAAGGAAGGAAGGTAGGTAGGTAGGTAGGTAGGCTGGCTTATAAAACAAGTAATTGGCAGATCGTACTTTGAGGAAGATTTCTTACTAATCCATAAATAAAAAAGGCATCTAAGTTTTGCTGCTACTTAAAGAACAGACTAAAGATGGCTCTTTAATAAAGTGACTTACACCAAGTTTAAATTGCTAAAACTGAACAAAGCTGTTTTAACATTTAACTACAAAATTAGCCAGGAATACAGAGCATTTAAATGTAAAGACATCCTATCACCTATTTCCTTCCTTCCAGCTTACCTCCCTTCAGCCTGTTGGGCCACTGAATTAATCCAAAGAAGATTCTTTCCAACAAAAGAAGATGACCAGACAGCAATTCCCTGTATAGCTTCAGGACAATGAAGCTCACACAGTGCTTCTACCACCATCATGATGGTTACTTCCAACTCATTCCCCTGAAAGTTCATTCAGAAAAAATAATCACAGACCTCAATACCATAAAAATTCAATTATCTACTGAATTTACAACTACTGATCATAATCTAAGCCCATTTAAAGGCAAATGTATTTAATAGCAAGTATTTTTACAACAATGTTATATTCTTAGAATGTAATTCTTGAAAATTTACATATAACGTATCTACAAAAGGTAAGTAATATAACCTTAACACATGAGCATGATCTTTACAAATAAAAAAGTTACCCAGATATTTAAACTGTGGTATCTGTAGGAGTAACATATGAATTAAATAGAGAGCAAAAATCAACTATAAATAATCATGAATTAAAAAATGATAATTTTATGTCTGAATACTACTTATTGATATTATGTCTAATGAATAAACATTTGCTATTCTTGGATTCCACTTATTTAATTCATTTATAAAGCAATACTTTCCCCTTATAACATTATATATACCTTTGCATTATAAATTATAATTTCTTATAAATTCCTATGCTTTCCTATACATTATACAATTCTTTAAAATTGTGATGAGAATTATTTCTTCTACAACTTTTTTTTTTTTTTTAAGATTTTATTTATTTGACAGAGAGAAACACAGCGAGAGAGGGAACACAAGCAGAGGGAATGGTAGCGGGAGAAGCAGGCTTCCTGATGATCAGGGAGCCCGATGTGGGGCTCGATCCCAGGACTCTGGGATCATGACCTGAGCTGAAGGCAGACGCTCAACGACTGAGCCACCCAGGTGCCCCTCTTCTACAAATTTCTAAGAAATACCTTTAAAGTTCTAACCCCTTAAACATAAGTAATACATATTTTGACATGTTCTAAGTACAAAATATGAATAGGTACCTTTGGAAGTTATTGCTTTTACAAAATAATGAATCAAAAGCTTTGAAAGAGAAGGTTTGAATAAACAGAAATTTTAATTTATTTCATCCATAGATTAAATTACAATAAAGGAATTAAACTCAAATTGTTCTAATTAACAGATTTAAAATTAACTCCAACTACCCTTTACCTGAGATAGATTTGTCTTCATTTCCGTAAGCAAGTCAAAGCCATGTCTCACTGTCACAGCGGGCTGGCCTGCCAACAACCCAACCCTCATAATGGAGAGTCGGATCCGCGTCAGCCAGTCCTGGCAAGTTTGGCGATTGGTATAAAAAAAAGTCCTAATGACCTTTAGAATAAAGAAAAAGAAGAGCTCAGGATTGGTTAGGATTCTAGTATAGAAGTCTCAAATACACAAGAGTATTGTGATTTCAGCTCTACAAGGTCTGCTATGCTTGCCCATGAAACCGCTACAAAGCAACACTCAGTCCACTGAAACCAACCTTGGGAGGTGATGTTAATGCATTAGCGCACCCCTCATATGCATTATACATTAACTTCTCCAGATTTTCCAGATACTGCAGAAGAAGAACAAGTCTAAGCTGGTTGCTACTGTGGCCTTCATCATTGTCTGCAGTTGTCCACTGACTAACATCTTGATCGGGGTTTAACGTGTGAGCTGCAAGACTTCTAATGATACCTTAAAGCAGAGACAACATTCCAAATTTAAAAGAAATCTTTAAAGATTCTAGAAGCTGGAAATAATTTCACAAATTCACATTTATCAAGTATCTTTTATACAGCCATCATTTAAAAAACAAAACTCCAACATGAAAGATCTCTTATTTTAGAGGAAAAAAATGTTTTCTCTATACAAATCCCCTAGTTTTTTAACAAAAGTAGACAACCATGTTGTCAATACAATTATTCAATGAAAGTTTATTCTAACAGCACCTGAAAGACTGCCAAGAGTATTAAAGAAAAACAAAGCATATACTCTCAAATTTTTGTTTTAACAAAGATAAGAAATCCATTGCTTCTTACTCTAAGAATGGTTTGAAAGTGTTTATATCACAAAGTTTGAAAAAGCACAAAGAGCTGATTACCTTCAATGGTCTGGAAGGTATCCTGAGCTCTGCCCAGTGGGGTTCTCAACTTAGAAAGGACAGTGAACTGTGCTGCTTCCCATATAGCCCACTGCCAAAGGACAGCATCTGTCTTTAGAAGATTTCGGGGAATTGTTGATTGGTCACGCTTATCCAGTCTCTGGCAGCTATAGAACAATCTTTCTAACCAATTGTCCTTCCTGGGAAAAGCAGTTTTATATTTAACAGACAATGACAACTTCATTTAAAAATAAAAAAAATTGCCAGGGGAATGGGAGGAGGGGACTAAAATTTTCCTACCTCAAAAAGGCAAAACCTTTAACAGAGAGAAGCATTATATCCCTACCTTTCATTGTGAGGAGGTCTTTTACAGTTAAAACAGGATAGGGTATGGTGTGGATGGGTTATTAGGGTAAATGGCTTATGACTTTGGCTATCAGGGTAAAACATTCCCTGCAACTAAGAATCTGCAGAATATCTATGTCCCTAGGCCTCTCCCAAAAGCATTCCTGACTAGGTCAGAGCAGTTAATTGTCAAACACTTTTCATCACTCAATCTCAAAGCCCATTTTTGTCTCTTCAGATACTATCTTCAAAGCAATTCTTACTGTTGAAAACAAAAATAACCCATTTGAGAAGATATCACTTTCTACTCTGCCACTCTGGACATATTTTTTCCTCAAAATGGACATAGGGTCAAGATAATTCAAGAATATTTAAATTATTTTTGCACATGAAGGAGTCAAAGAAAATCTTACCCTGTTCTGTGAGAATTCCCATACAAAATAAAACTAATAACATCAGAGAAATCTTGGGGGTGGAATGTGTTACTTGGTGCTTTGCTCATGTGACTTCTTAATGCTAAAGAAATTTCTTGAATTTCTGTGTGATTGTTATTGCTGTAGAAAGAAAATAAAGTCGGTTGTACAAAATATTTCAGTTAAAAGCTTACTATATACTGTAAACATGCCACTTCCTTGCTAACTAAATGTAGAAATAAAAAAATAAAACTGAGCCTTCAAAATACAAATGTTTGTTAAAACTTGAAAATTAACTTAATCAAAAACAATAAAGATTACAGTTGAGTTTCTCAAATAACTGAACTAAGAAATACATTTTGGCACTATGTTACATAAATTATTCAATACTTATTATCATGAGCTTCTAAGTTTTTTGTTTTTTTTTTTTTTTTTTGAGCTTCTAAGTTTATAAAAAATATAAAATCTTGTTACTTTCTTCTAGAACTGCACAATATAACCCTGTGACATCTCATTAGTCATTGAGAAGTGATATTAATTCACTAATAGGCAATCCGTTTCTTCCTAAAGGACTACCAGGCAATCAAACAGTGGGAATGTTTTTGTTCTAATGCAACTATTATACCTTAAAACAACATCTAAAGGAATTGACTTCAACAGCTTTCCAAATGCTTGTCGAATACGAGTTCCACTATGGACAAGTTGAACACGGCAAACATCAACACACCTACAAAAAAGTGAAACAGATAGTATGAATATGGCAACAGCTTCAAGTTATGAGGACTAGGGTCAAAAGATAGGATCTTAGTCCATACCTCTGTAAAAGATCGTCTGGCAGAGAAGAAGACAAAGCATGTAGACTGCTGCATGCTTGCAGACAGATATTCACATCCTCAACAAGAGCTATTAAAAATTAAAAGACACTTTCAGCTTGCCAAAAGAAATTATACGCCAGTATGTCCTAAGTTCCCGAACCCATTCACTCATTCAACAAACAGTAAGTGCCTACAATGGATGGATTAGGTCCTGCTCCTGCCTAGAACCACTGCTGGCAATAACATTTGGGAAAATGACACATTCAACAAAACCCACTTAAAGTCACGAGTCTTCATCTCAACAATTTTCTGAAGGAAATTATAAAAGTATAGAGAATGCATAAACATTCACATAAGCTTAAAAATGTGACAATCACTTAAAAACAATTTATATATTAAGAATAACAAAAAAAAAGAACAACAGAAAGTTAAAACAGATTATGCATCTGCCATTGAGATGGGAATTACATATTTTATGTTATGAAAATGTTCAAGTGACTATCTTTCATTACCAAAGATCCCTTTTAAGTGCAGATTAACCAAATTTTTAAAAATCACAGAATCTTACTGTTGGCTAAAAGGCCTTTGCAAAATTTATGGAAAGATGGAAGAGAAAATAAAGGTGCATATGTTTCGGACTTCTTCATTAAAACAGCCACTTCCAAAGCCCAGGTCATTAACAGTTTCCTGAAACACAAAATATCCAGTTGATTTTAAAGAGAAGAGAAGAGAGAAGAGAGAAGAGAGAAGAGAGAAGAGAGAAGAGAGAAGAGAGAAGAGAGAAGAGAGAAGAGAGAAGAGAGAAGAGAGAAGAGAAGAGAAGAGAAGAGAAGAGAAGAGAAGAGAAGAGAAGAGAAGAGAAGAGGAGAGGAGAGAAGAGAGGAGAGGAGAGGGAAGAGAAAAGAGAAGAGAAAAAAGAAAAGGAAAGAAAAGGAAAAGGAAAAGGAAAAGGAAAAGGAAAAGGTAAAGGAAAGGAAAGGAAAGAGAAGGAAAGCAAAGAAAAGAAGGGAAGGAGGGAGGGAGGGAGGAAATATAAAAGTCTATTCTTACATTACTTTGCTTTTGGTTTAAGTATTTCAAGCAACAGAAAACAAAACTCAAACTATAGAAACTACTTTGTCAAAAAGTTGCATGCCTTTTAAGAAAATTTCCCCAAACTAGCATAAGTTGTAGTAAAGAATATGAAGAATCTCTATAGGTAACGTTCTTCAACTAAACATTGCAGGACAAGGAGGTTTCACTTAATTCTTTTGGCAAAGAACAAGAAATCCTAAACTAAATAATAAAGCCATATTTTGAAGTGTTTTATTATGAAGCTGCTCCACCGTACTACCTCGAGAATCTGGATTTCCTATCCTCAAATTACATAGCTAAATTAATAAAAGAAGAATGCTTAAAAGTAGGAAATATTATTTAGTTACCTTGTATCCTGGTTAAGATTATCTTTCTTAAGCAATATTCCCAGAAGATTCAATATAATTGAGAAATGTTTTTTTGTAGCTGTAGTTACAGTACTAATCACAGCTCCATCAAACAAAGATGGGGACGAAGAACTAAGACTACTGGATATAAAGTGATCGTGCCTGGAAGACAAAGGAAAAATCATCTTTTCATCTCTAATTGAAAAAACAAAGTAATTCCAAAGTCAACACGTATTTTTAAAAATCTACTCTTATAAGAGCCCACCCTCCCCTATAAAAGTTAAAAAACAAACAAAGGGCACCTGGGTAGCTAAGTCAGTTAAGCCTCTGTTTTCGGCTCAGGTCTTGATCCCAGGGTCTGCTTCTCCCTCTTCCACCCTCCCCCTGCTTGTGTTCCCTCTTTCCCTATGTCTCTCTCTGTCAAATAAATAAATAAAAATCTTTAAAAAAAAAAAAAACAAAAAAAACCTTGCTTACAAGAAGTATCTGTACAGTACAGTACCTGGTACAATGAGAATACAATGTGTACAGAACGGCGTACTGAATGGCAGGGAAGTGAACAGCCAAGTCACCATGCACAATCATCAAATTCTTACTCAGTAGGGCAAAGACAGTTGGAGACAGCGCCCACATCTGATGATGTACAAAAGAAAACAAATGTTTGGCTCCACCGAGACACACATAAGCTTATCCCTCAAAATATGTGTACACATTTCTAAAAGTTAAAATGACAGGGGCACCCGGGTGGCTCAGATCACAAACTCAGCCGAAATCAAGAGTTGAACACTTAACCAACTGAGTCACCCAGGCACCCCTGAACTGTACTTTAAGTGGGAATTATATGGTATTTGAATTATATATCAATGAAGAATACTTTTTCAAAAAGAGGGAAAAATAGGGGCGCCTACATGGCTCAGTCACTTAAGTGTCTGCCTTCAGCTCAGGTCCTAGGATCTAGCATGCCAGGTTCTTTGCTCAGCAGGGAGTCTGCTTCTCCCTTTACCTCTGCCCCTCCCCCTGCTTGTGCTCTCCCGTACTCACTCTCTCTCTCACATAAATAATTGTTTAAAAGAGAGAGAGAAAAAGGTATTGAGCTGTATTTGGTCCACAGGCTGCAGTATATGGATTCCTGAGCTAGACAAAGTCCTCTGTGCCTCACAGTATAGCAAACTGCATCTCCTCAATTTCCCATGTACTAAATACAGTAAAGTGCCCTGTCCAATGAGAAAAAAGGCACATCTTGCCACTCTTAAGCCCTTCCCTTCCTTCCCTTTTCCCTCTGCTAATATACTCCATTCCATCTGCTTACTCCTTCCTGACCCACTGTTTTCATATTCTAAGACAAAAAAACCTCTTGAATTCCTCAACAATGGAAATTTAGGGTCTGAGTAGAATTTACTGTAGACCATCAGCCATGACTAGCGGCAAGGGAAGGAACTGCTACTTGAGGAGCGATACAACACAATCAGATCAGGAGAGCATAAAAATCTAAACATCAAAACTTTACTTCTCCCTCCCTTCTCGTTTAGAAAACTTTACCCCTTAATTATATCCTGTTACTTTTTTTATTATTAGAAGTAATGTCTTCCAATCATGCAAGGTCTAACAAAAGGGGAAAAATAAGCAAATTAAAGCACTAATTATCAAAGGAAAGTCACATCAAATTTCTTAAAAGAAAGAAATCTTTATTCTTTTTGCAAAAGAAAGAATATATGAATATTCCTAGAGAAAAGCAGGAACTCAAAATGGAAGACCATATGTAAGCACTAACGTTAGTGAAGAGGAGAAAAGCAGGGAAGAAGCAGCTTATTATTAAAAGAACTATAGAAATCTGAACTGTGGAAAACGTTGACAAATTTTTTATAAGCATGCTAAAATACATATAAATTCATAAAAGACAGTTTTTTAAGAATAAGACAAATATAAAAACATCTTATAAGTGTTGTCAAGGAAAGGAAGGGGAAAGGGAAATACAACAGCAAGAAAACATTCCTGTCAATTTTAATGACCCAGGCATGCCCTACATATGGCAGTGTGTTCTACAGTGACTCTGGAGATACTGACATGATAACAGCAGTAAATAACATAGGTAAACATGCAATGAAGAGAGTCTTAAGTGAAAACAAAACAAAGCACTCCAAGTAAAGACTCACCCCAATTAGTGAGTTTTTGGCATTTCCAATTGTAGTCAGGGCACTGAGGTCAAATATAACTACAAATTTTGCATTGTCTACATTGAATACGTGATTTTTAAAAGACTCATGTTTTATTTCAGAACAGGCGTCAGGAAGCTGTAGACTATGTAGCAGGTTGTTTAGGGCACAAGTCATTTCCCCCAAAATTAATTTATAGGCAGTCTCCAAAACAGGAATATTCTTCAGGCTGAGCACTGCTTGATAAACAGCATGGGCTACAGCAACAACCTTTAAAGAGAGAATTCAGGAAAGTGGTAATTAAATGGAAAATAAAATTACTAACTGCATAATGTGATGGTACAAATCAATTTTAAGACCAATAAATTAACTGTCCAGAACACCAAAGACCTAAATTTTTTCCAAAACACCAACCTTAGGGGACCTACATGTGTAAGTTTATAAAAATCTTCAAAACTTTCTTACGGATTCCTCTAAATTAAAAGTTCTTAAAAGGCCATTTTTTAAAAATGGCCAGTATCAAAACACACACAAAAAGAGAAATTTATGGGGCGCCTGAGTAGCGCAGTCATCAAGCGTCTGCCTTTGCCTCAGGTCATGATCCCAGGGTCCTGGGATCAAGCTCCGCATTGGGCTTCCTACTCTGTGGGGAGTCTGCTTCTCCCTCTTCCTCTCTATGGCTTGTGTTCCCTCCTTCACTCTCTCTCTGTGTCAAATAAATCAATAAACTCTTGAAAAGAAAAAAAAAGATTATTACAATTAGTTTTCTTCCACCTACTTGGAAAGCCTGTAATGGTTCTGACTGGGAGTCAGATGAGAAGCTGATAATGAAATTTATGATATCTATACTTCTGAATTTATAACTTTATAAATATAGCTTCTTGTTTTATGAAATTTCAATAAAACAAACTTAAATTACGGAAATCTGAAAAGAATATCTGGCACACCAGTATGACAGTCAACAAATACTAAGTTAAATATATCATTTAATCACTGTATTTTAAAACATTTATTTATGATTTCATTCCCACTTCATTTATGTAGCCTAGTAAGCAACTTGAGTAAACTCTTCAATGACTGAAGTTACCAAAAGTCCTTCTCAATGAAACACTTACCTCCTTTTCTTTATGATAACGTAAAAATAGTAGTTTAGATGATGGTATGAACAGTTTTTCTACAAATGATGATGGCAGTTTTGTATTTATCTGTTCAACAATCTAAAAGAATAAAATAAAAGGAAGTGAGCTATCAAAACACAACGGGACATAGGGGAACTTTAAATGCATCAAGCTAACTGAAAGAAGCCCATCTGACATGGCTACACACTGATTCCAACAATATGACATTCTGGAAAAGGCAAAACTATGGAGACAGTAAAAATATCCATAGTTACCAGGGATTCAGGAGGGATGATTAGGTGGAGCCCAAGGGACTTTTAGGGCAGGGTACTCCGTAAAATACTACAATAATAAATATGTAGCATTATTCATTTGTCAAAACCCACAGAACGTACAATCCAGAGAATGAACCCTAAGGTGAACTATGGACATCAGTTAATAACGTGTCAATATGGCTCATCAATTGTAATAAAGGTACCACACTAAAGCAAGATGTTAATAATGAAGGAAACTGGGACACCTGGGTGGCTGAGTCAGTTAAGTGTCTGCCTTCGGCTCAGGTCATAAGCCCAGGGTCCTGGGATCAAGCCCCGCATCAGGCTCCCTGCTCAGTGGGGAGCCTGCTTCTCCCTCTGCCTGCTGCTCCCCTGCTTGTGCTTATGCTCTAGCTCTATCACTGACAAATAAATTATTTAAAAAATAATAATAATGAGGTAAACTACTGTGGGAGATGGTATGGGAACTCTGTACTCAGGGCTCAATATTTGTGTAAACCTAAAAAATGCTCTGAAAAAATACCTATTAATTAAAAAAGTAATATTATCTAAACTGTATCTTGGGCCTTAACATTATGACATTAAAATGTCTAGATACCTAAATAGGATACATGTATCTACACTTAAACATGGGCATTTTTTAAAATATATTGGCAAAGAAAGTTATAACTGGCAGAAATATTCAGCAGAATATCACCTAGAATTTGCTTTAGAACAATCCCTCTGGGGATGGAGGCATAGTAAGGAAGAGGCAGAACATCAGAGAGGTCTAGATGAAAGCAGATGGACCAAGTGTTTCTAATTACAGAAATAATACTAAGTATACAGAGATTTATATACTATACAGAGATTTATTATACTATTCTTTTTTTTAAACATACTTCAAAATGTCCATAATAAATGGTGGCGAGGAGGAAGAATACTTATGGTTAAGAATAAAAACTACAGGGGCGCCTGGGTGGCTCAGTGGGTTAAAGCCTCTGCCTTCAGCTCAGGTCATGATCTCAGGGTCCTGGGATCAAGCCCCGCATTCAGCTCTCTGCTCAGCGGGGAGCCTGCTTCCCCCTCTTTCTCTGCCTGCCTCTCTGCCTACTTGTGATCTCTCTGTCAAGTAAATAAATAAAATCTTTAAAAAAAATAAAATAAAATTATAAAACAAGTTTCATATGTGAGATAAACTTAACAAGGTCTTTCAAAATAGTTACCAAGTACCTGTATAATATTTATCAGGAATACTAGGTAGTCTTATATGAAAGACAGTATTTCATCCAAAAAAAAAAAAAAAGGAATAAAAGCTACACTGAGATCAAACACTAAAAATAAACAGAGAAGAGGCCAAAAACAAACTAGATTCTATAAATAAGACTAATGCACTCAAAAAAATAAAACAACAACAACAAAAAAACCAAGGCCTCCATTTCTTCCACACTGATTTAAATTTAAGGGCTTAAATAAACAACATATTAATAAGCCACAAAAAAGAATTCACATACCAATGTGAGTAAATTCAAGACTGAGATGATATAATCTGTACCGCAAGTCTGGCAGTTCTCCAGCTGATCTAATCCATATGTAATGACCATGTCACAATGTATAGTCATGCTAGGATCCAAGCTGCCGAGCAAAACACCAACACACTCATTAGCAGCTGTCAACACAGCCTCAGAAAAAAACACTTGGTTTGCAGCCGTCACACATCTCATTACTCTGTATAGAACCTGCAAATGGGGAAAACAAGCAGCTTTTTAAAAAAATTCGCAAGCTTCCACAGAACAAGAAAATAGTTTCTATTTAATGCAGTTTCAATTGAAAACTAACTGCCTGCCTTGTCAGTAGTCTCTTAATATTCTAGGTCTCAGTGGCTGAATAATAAGGGTATCTTTAGTAAAATATGCAAAAATGATCTTGCCTAAAAAATTCTAAAATACTATTGTGACAGAAAATGGAATATGCCATCCTCTATTTCCCTTATATCCAATTTCTATCACCCTCCCTCCACCAGCCAAAGTGACCAAATGGCTAAAGCTCAGAATTCTTATATTCATGAAATACACAAGTACCTGGAACAGTAACATTAAACAGAGGAATAACCTGCCATGAGAATAATCTACCTGCACTTGGGCTTATGGTAATCAATCTTCTAAAACTAAATATCCAAGTCACCTTAGCTTATGAAAGTTCATGTACTGATGATGATCTCTTTGGAAAGTTTAAGTCTCATTCATAACATGTACCTATTTACAGGATTATGAAAATCATGTAATTTCCAACCAAAAACCCCACTAAACTACAACAGTCAATATTGTATTAAATTTCTAGTAAAAATAAGAAAAAACAAAGTGACACGGTATATTTTTCTGTAATATTCAAGAACCACCATATATAGGCTTTAAACTTATAGGTTAAAAAGGCCTAACAGACCTTCATATAAGAATACATTAAATATATAACTATCCTGGGAAATGATTACTTTCTTTCCTTTTGTTTTACATCTGAGTTTACTGCCTTTATTTCAACACTGACAAAGTCACCAAACCACCAACTTTTAGAAAGGAAGAAATAAAATGAAGATATTATATCATCCTCTTCAGGTTTAAAATATCAAACTGCTGGTTTTCATTATCCTCAAGATATGACATTTCTGTTCAAATACACAAGCTACCAAAAATACATATAAAATTAATATCCTATTTTTATTTGGCAACATGGTCAAAAGAAATAAAAGACTTGTATCCTAACAGTAAAATTTTAATCATTTAATATTTTATGACTGTATCACGCATGTCTCTCCCTTCTTATTGAAGCACAGGACAGTGACAAGTTCATTTCTCATGTCTACTACACTGAACCACTCACTAGTCTTAACAGAGTACAGCTGTTTTCCGCTGCTGAAGTGTAATCATGCTGCCTCTTGTAACTGATCTCAGATTACTATATATTTAAGTTCTTGTATCTTTATAATCTTGGATATCAAACTATCAAAACTGTTTCATCCTGTCATACTCAGAAAAAATTACTCTTTCAGGCTTTCTCTACTGTGTGTTATTCTTAGTATGTTGAAAAACTAACCTCAGTAATTAAAAAACAAAAATTATAATATTTCTAAAGAAAGATTTCAAAATATAAAAGAATAATGAATCTATGAAGGATCTCATGAGAAAAAATTTATGCACATTTTATTTAAGATTTTATTTATCTGACAGAGAGAGATCACAAGTAGGGAGAGAGGCAGGCAGAAAGAGAGGGGGAAGCAAGCAGGCTCCCTGCTGAGCAGAGAGCCTGATGCGGGGCTCGGAGCTTGACCCCAGGACCCTGAGATCATGACCTGAGCCAAAGACAGGTTTTAACCCACTGAGCCACCCAGGCTTCCCGTTCACGCACATTTTACAATGCAGTGTAGGGATGCCTGGGTGGTTCAGTCATTAGGTGGCTGTCTTCGGCT
>CM053621.1:11412286-11437687 GCA_028646535.1 Procyon lotor
GGCTCAGGTCATGACCTCCTGGGTCCTGGGATCGAGCCTCGCATCAGGCTCTCTGCTCAGCGAGGAGACTGCTTCCCCCACCCCACCTCTGCCTACTTGTGATCTCTCTCTCTCTCTCTCTGCCAAATAAATAAATAATTAAAATCTTTTAAAAATAAAATACAATGTAGCCTTTTTCTCACATAGGGGAGGGGACAGAAAGGGGATAGGATATAACAAGATTCCCTATTTTTCTGGCAATTTAAGTAACCACATATGTACGTACATACTCACTAAACAAACGAAGGATTAATCACATAGTTCACTAGGTAAAGAAAAAGAAGCATTTACAATAGAGAACAATTTTATTTTTGAATGATACTTAAAACTCCTAAAGACACTTACATCTGTTACATATGCCTCAGTAATTGGAGGACCCCGAATTGGGCTGAAGCGTTCCCCAATGCTCCTCACTACAGTACTGAACACCCGGAGAAGCGCGGCCAGCTTTGGTAGCGACACTGATGGAGGAGGAACATCTTCATCCACTGACTCCCCAGAGGCCACATGGCTGAGGTCCTAGATGTGCAATCATAGCACTCTTATTTAAGGAGGACATTGTTCAAAACAAACAAAAAAAACTCCCAACTTTTAAGTGAATTAACTTTATTTTTACAAATAAAGGAATTTTAGTCTATTAGAAAAAGAAACATGAGGGGCGCCTGGGTGTCTCAACAGATTAAGCGTCCAGCTCTCAATTTTGGCTCAGGTCATGATATCAGGTTGTGAGATTGAGTCCTAGATTGAGCTCCGTGCTGGGCATGGAGCCTGCCTAAGATTCTTTCTCTCCCTCTACCTCTGCCCTCATCACCAAAAAATAAAGGAAAATGAAAACTAGTGTTAGAGAAAGAAACATGAGTCTACATGTAAAAGTAAATTATACTTCACTAACTAACAAATCTGTACTTTAATAAGCCAAAAGTAACCTCAACAGATTAAGAAAATAACTTCTCAGGAGATGCCTGGGTGGCTCAGTCAGTTAAGTATCTGCCTTCGGCTCAGGTCATGATCCCAGGGTCCTGAGATTGAGTCCCACGTCAGGCTCCTTGCTCAGTGGGGACCCTGCTTCTCCCTCTGCCTGCCACTCCCCCTTGCTTGTGAGTGCACTCTTTCCCTCTCTCTCTCTGACAAATACATAAAATCTTTAAAGAAAATAATTTCTCATACCAACTCAGAAAGTACTAGGGGAAAAATAAATTCTAGCAGATGTGCTCCATTATAAATAGGTATAAATGGAGCCAGAAACTTTTGCCATTCCTGACCTGGTTTCTGCAAAAATCTTATTCCAGGTATTCTTTGAGCCACTCAACTCAATAATCCTCCCACACCAACATTATGCACACAAAGGGCAAATGGGGGAGGCAAATGTTAAAAAATTAGAAAATGTGGTTTACAAATCAAGTTAAGGAAATAAGATATACTCAAAAGATGAGTAAAAAATGGGATACTAGAACCAACACATACTTACATATAACTAAGCACCAAAATAATAGAAAAGAATTTAACCTTATGGACACCAAGGGGAAGAGTCTTTACAAACCAGAATAGGCAGCTTCAGAGAGGTAGATGAGCTATAAAAGTGGGCTAGGAAAAAAGTTCTTCTTTGTGGAGGCAAAGAAAGATGTGGAAGACAAAATTTTCCTTCCACTTTTCTCTAAAAGGCTCAAAATAGCATAGATGAAGCTAAATCATTACAGGAGCCTCAAACACCAATCAAGAGTCATGATAGGTCTGAATAGAGAAGAATCACAAAGAGGTTCTCACAGGACATGGCCGATTTAAGTCATGACTAGTGGGCTACGAAAGCTAAGACCCAATACCAGAAACTTCAGCAGTACCTGTGAAGTCACCGTACTGTACTCGTACAGCCACAAAATTTTGCTAGAGCCAAGTCTTTCCCTCCAAAGCATGATCCAAGATTCCCAATATATTTAAGAGAAAAGCCTTTAGGGGCTTTTATACAACATCAATTCACCTTACTTTTAATACTCTTCTGGTATCAAAAATAAAAATGAACTATACAAAATGTTTTCAGAAGACTACCGGCTACCAGGAGTATTTCAAGCTTTCCAAAATGAGGCCTGCTATTTTTCTTTCAGTCTTTCTGGTAATTCACCTGGTACCTTAAAAACAGTATCTAAAAAAATTTTTTTAATATTGCAATGGTTTTATAATTTCTATTTAAATGTCAAGAGGTCTGAATTATTTTAATATAAATCCAGGACTGTTAGGGGCATCTGGGTAGCTCATTCGGTAAAGTGTCTGCCTTTCGCTCAGGTCGTGATCTCAGGGTCCGGGAATCGAGCCCTACATCGGGCTCCTACTCAGTGGGGAGGGGAGGCTGCTTCTCCCTCTTCCTTTGTCCCTCCCCACCCTCATGTGAACACTCTCTCAAATAAAATCTTTTAAAAAATAAAAAGAATATAAAATAAACCTAGCACTGTTTAAGATTTTTGTTTTGTTCTTAACTATATTTTAGGAAAATAACTTAGCTTTTTACATACTACATACTCACCTCAGCATATGCCTCCATGTCCTCTAGAAACTGACCAAGAAGAGTGGTAGAAAATGCAAGATCAGCTACCCAAAATGGCTCCAAACTCTGCAACCACCCTAGAAATCATAAAAAATTCAAGAGTAGAAAAAACAAAAAATCTAAATTAAAAATATATCTAAAAGCCTTGTTTTAAAAGTCTTCCTGTTTTCAAGTTGTGTACCCTTAAACAATGCTGTATTTCATAAAATTAGGACTGTTAACTGTTAAACATGCTGATCATGATTAACCAATGTCTCTTTTAATGCTGCAAAAACGAATAGTCTCCAGAAATTTAAATGTGATTCTTAGTCCTTATTTTTCAGATGTAATATCCATATTATCAATATACAAGGTTTAGAGTAAAATACCACAATCTGTCACCAGCCTGCTTTCTACTCCAGAACCCCAACTATTTACTGAAGATGTCCACTAATCTCCCCAAAGGAAATGGGTCAGAACCACTCTCAGTGGTATATCCTATTTTCAGAAGTCCGTTGTACCAATTAAGCTAATAAGAGAAACTATAGCACCCGAAACAAGCTGAAATGTCCAAATGAGTCGTGCTAGTCATTCACTTAAATTAAAAAAAACTTCTTTTTTAAATTTATCATTTAAATGGTTCCCCAAATTGATCCATTTGTTTTTTTTTAATAAACAGGAAAACGAGTCACAAATATCCTGATCTTTCAAACTACACTTGAGTATTGCCAATGTAGTGTCTCCTGCAATCAGCACACACTACAAATGACCCATGATGTCTTTCAATTTCTCACAGATGCAACATTATAAACTGTACTTACTCTCCCCTATCTACTTCGAAGTACAAAGTCTTCCTTTGAAAGGATAAATTCTGCTAACAAGTAATGTTCATTTATAATAACCAAATTATTGTGGTGCCTGAGTGGCTCAGTTAAGCGTTTGCCATCAGCTCAGGTGAGTCCTGGGATCAAGTCCCACATTGGGCTCCTTGCTAAGCAGGAAGCCTGCTTCTCCCTCTGCCTACTGCTCCCCCTGCTGTGCTTGCCCTCTCTCTGAAAAATAAAGTCTTTTAAAAAAGAAAAAATATATAATAACCAAATTATTTCTGCAAAGCAATTATTTTTCTTGCATTACAAAAGAAATAGTATTAACAGCTGGACTTTGAAGAATCAGAGCTCCTCCCCACAACAATTAAACAACTGGTATATGCTGAATAACTTACCAGACACCTGCTGTGTGAGTGAAGGTTTCTGAGTATGATCTATATGCCATCCAACTAATATATCAACTGTGTCCTGGTTGGAGACAAAGAGAAAAGGGCTAATCATTTTAAGGTCTAACTGCTACTTCTCCTGTGACCACATCAGATTAAGAAATCCTAGAAAAAGCATCTGTGTTCTACCTATATGACATTATACAAACTTAGAAAGGGAGAGGGCAAGGGAAGAGAATAGAACTTTATGACCTTGAAAAAATGTTTTTTCTTTAAATATTTAAGGTATTAATGTCAGAAAGTACAGATGGTATTTACCAAAACATATTACTGCACCATTCTATCCTGGACCCTCAAGCATCACTGATTATACGCCAAGAAGCAGAAGCTTTGTTTTCTTTCTGATTTGCAAGGTCCTTAGACACAAATTCAATCCTTCACCCCATCATCTGAACAGAGGGAGTCAGAGAACTCACCCTAAAATTAGTGCTGAAAATATGAGGATAACATCGAGCCACCAAAAGAATGCACTTAACACATTTGCAAAGTAATTCTGGTGTATCCACATTTTCAAGAATGGACTGTAGGCTGGTCATTACAAGCTAAAAAATAAAAGTTATAAATCATGAATATTCAACCAAACAGGAGGAAAATAAGCATGCTGGGTTCATTATTTAAAAGAGACTTTATCTTCAGCTCAGGTCATGACCTCAAGTCTGCTTTGGGCTCCCTGCTCTGTGGGGAGTCTGCTTCTCCCTCTGCCCCTCACCTCTTTCATGTGGAGCATGTGCTCTCTCGAATAATAAAAACTTTTTTTAAAAGAGTGACTTTATCTAAAATTATGATACCAAAGAAAAGTCTGAAGTTTTAGCTCAAAAATAAGTTGAAAACAATTCATTCCACCATGAATAGGTTGAAAATACTGTTTCCTCTTATTTAATGTCTCTTAATATTATTCCTAAGTTATGTCTGCTGACATTATTCCTAAGTGCTCTCTTTAATACCACAGACTTGATTAAATTTCAAAAACAAAAATTAATACGTGCTTGGAAAACTTTTCTTTAAAGTATGACATTTACTTTCCAATTCAAAATTTATAGCAAATTTTATACAATTTATGCTTTAGGATATTAGTACTTCCTTCAAATTTAAATGATTAGCATGGCCCCAACACATGAAAGACAGACATGCAGACTCATGTTACCACTATATATAGATCTATTTTTTAAACAAATATATGGCATGCCACTGATAGAATACTTTGAAGCTGTTAGAAACCACTTTTTCCTAAAAAGTAAGGCTCTTCTTTACAGAAGAATGAGATTATAACTACAGAAAAAATGCTAGAACTGGAAAGGTACCTAACATTTTACACAGCCAATGTTATTAATCTATACAGGTACAGAATATGAATGGGTGCCAAAATTACTAAGTGAAATATAACTAAAAAACAGGATATTCAGAAGGTCTCAAGGTATCATGCCCAGATTACTAATTACAAAAGGAGAAAAATAAGCCTCCACAATGGGAAGATTCTACTGGTCATCACCTCAACCAGGTGATCAAACTCCTTATCCCTGACAGGAAGATAAACTGAAGTTATGTGCCTGCTGGTATGACGCAACAGTAAGAATGAACCCAGAAAGTATTTGTGACCAAAAGGTTTAAAATCAGGAAAGAGCAATCAGACAAACCCATAAAGTGGAACATTCCACAAATAGGAGGGACAAAAAATATGTGAACTGTTCTAATTAACAGAGATTAAAGTGGTATAGCACCAAACAATTCACAAGTCTTGATGGAATCCTGGGTCAGGTTAGACAAAAATATAAAAGATATCTTAAGGGCAGAAGTTTGAATATGGATTGCATTATGTAATAAAATTAATTTTCTTAGGTATGATAACAATTTTGTTGTTATATTAAGAGAACAGCCTTATTTTTAGGGGATGCATTTTGAGCCATTAGAGGGTGAACTGTTGTGACGTGAGTAATTTATTTTCAAATGGTCAACAAAAAAGTATGCACACCTATGTGTGCAAAAATAAAACAAGTGTAGAAAATGTTAAGTGACAAATCTAGATAAAGGATAATATGGATATTTACTACACTGGTCTACCTGTTTTCCTGTGGATTTGAAAATTTTCAAAATAAGTACTTAGAGAAATGTTCAAAATATAAAAACTATGTTCAGAATAAGCCCAATATGGTATTAGGATATTTAGTTATAATTTTCTGAATCTTGCCCAAAATTTTCATATAATCTCTATAATCAAAGAAAAACAGATTCTTAAAAAAAAAAAAAAAGAAAAACAGATTCTTAAAAAGAAAACTATCATTATTACTTAAAGTGACTTAAACAAAATAAAGTATATGATGAACCGTAAAGAGCATTTATAAATAAAAAACATTTGGGGCACCTGGATGGCTCAATTGGTTAGGCATCTGTCTTTAGCTCAGGTCATGATCCCAGAGTTCTGGGATCAAGTCTGGCATCAGGCTCCCTGCTCAGCAGGGAGTCTGCTTCCAGCTCTGCCTCTCACTCCTGCTCTCTGCTCTCTGCTCTCTCACACTCTCTCTTTCTCAAATAAATAAATAAATAAATAAATAAACAAATAAATAAAAACTTTTAAAAAAAGGTATTTGATATCCTAAAAAATATATATCAAATTCTTATTTTTAAGAACATTATTACTTAACAAAAATTTAAATGCTTGTAACCTTGCTCAAAATTAAAATGAGAATGATCTTTTAATGTACTTACACAAAACTGAAACTAAGGAGGGCTGGTTTTCATTTATACAAAATTATTTCACATCACTTGGAATAAGAATTCTTGACATATTATTAAACCTAAAAAGACCTATAATGAGTTGTGTTGTTCAGTTTTGTCTCCCTCAGAAAAGTCAAGTCCCCTCATATCCAGCTGTACTCACCAAGTCCCTACTTTCAAATGTGCAAATGATTCCAGTACTAAGCAAATTCAAATGACATCCTCAAAAAAGCAAAAAGACAAGAGAAAAATCTAACTTATTTTAAATCTACCTTTAATTTGTATCCTTTACCTCAAACTCAGAAAAAGAAATGTTATTTATATCATATTTACTATCAGTAAATAAGCCCTGTATTAAGTTTTGTTTCTCCAAGTTCCTCTTCAAAAACATTGCTAGAAAATTGTTAAGGACAATTTTCTTCCCAAATGCATCAATTTTCCCCCTCATTCTTACCTGCATTACAGATGAAAAGGCTTTCTTCTCTCCTACAGTCTCCAATGCTTTGTAGGTGGCACATAAGTAGAGGAGTTTAACTTCATCTTTTGCAGATGAGCTAAATTTGCTAAAAATCCATTTGAAAATCTTCTCAGCCTCATAGCTCAGAGAAGCACAAAGAAGGCCAAGACAGCAAGCTCCTTCCTGTCTCAACTCCTGAAGCAATTTGCTACTGTGTTTATTTCAAAGCAAACAAAACAAAACATACAACAAGTTTAAGCTTTTAAAGATGACAAGAATGACACACTTCACAAAAGAACGTCTTCAATGATTTTAAATTTTCTATTCAAACTACATAAAAGACTGAAATATTATCTTTAAGTATGCTCTTTACTTTCTCTATTCCACAGTGCCCAAAAGTACCTTTGTTAGACATTAGATTTTCTTTTAGAGAAACAATTATTCACAAACAGTAAGGAAAGGCCAAGAAATACTAAAAATCAGGCTTCAAATTCCATCTCAAGCTACAGTAAATAATTCACAGAAAAGGGCAGCAACAAGGATCAGATAAAACACACTACAAATACTACATACAATGTAATGTTCAGTGGGTAAGGACTATAAAACAAGAAATGGTACTAATTAAAGCACAACAAACTTAACAGGGTAACAGCACTGATTTAAGTATATCAATAACTAACTATATAAAATGAGACCAACAAAAAGCAGTAAGGTCCGTGACCTGCTGAGATGAGTTTTTGGTGCTTTCCAACACTGCAAGTCTTTGGGAATCCCCATACAAAGAACAGACTGCACACCTTTGTGGAGAACCCCAGTAGCCTCGAAGAGCAGGTGGTATGAATCCACTGTTGCCCAAAGAAGGAAGCTCCCTTTCACCTCTATTCTCTAAGCAGTTTCAAAGTTCTCTAGTTTATAAAAGTTAATCGCATTCATTCATGCCTGCATTAAGAGTTTATGGCATTCCACAAATCAATGCTCAATTAGTCATGTTGACAAATTAGAAAAAACAAAAAGAAAAAAAGGCCATTTCCTTTCAAGTGGAATCCATTTGTATTCAATAATTAACATATAACTACTTTAACATGGATAAAGATGGCACAGAACCCAGTGAAATATTAAATAGATATTCATAAATGAAGCCACCGATGGGTTTATCTTCTTGTGTATTTTTAAATAATTCCTAAAACTATATTTTAAAGTCTTAAAATTACCTATTGGTTACTTACCTTTCATTAAGCACATCATGTACAGCAGCCAAGATATTATCCAATTGTTTAACTAGTACCTTAAAAAAAGACATGTATTAAAAACTTCAAATTCCTATACTTTCAATAATACTGTATGCTTTTTTACTTGCGTTCCCCTCCAAATTCTAATCAAACAGCACACTTTCCTTTTCTTATTATTCCCAGTCCACAATTAGCATGTACCAGAGTGTTAAAAGCTTCCTTTCAGATTCTAAAAGAAGTTTATCCATTCCTATGCACTGCCATGATCATCAATGAAAAAAATAAACTCAAAAAGCTGGTTTTATTTACTCTGAAATACTTTACTACCGAGATGGACTGATGGATGAAGAGGTGAAGAGACAGGTAACAAAGCAACATGATAAAATGTTAATGACAGAATTTAGATGGTAGACATATATTCACTATCAATACATAGTGGAAAATATTTCATTTGCTATATATTTGAATTTTTCATAATAAAATGAGGCGGAAAATTTGCTTTAAACCAAGTATTATTTGAGTCACCATATCATTCTCATTAATTTTTTCCTGTTCTATATCAAGTTCTTAATTTCACATTATAATTACTCAGAGTGGAGAGAAATTTGTATCTGCTCCTGAACTTTTTTTTTTTTTTCCGAAATTTTTTCTTTAAAGGAGTTTTCCATTTACTTAACCCTGGCCACCAGACCACACCTAACCATGAACAAAATACATACTCCCCAACCCCAATTTCACATATGAAAAACAAAGAGATAATCTCTCCTGGCACACAGAAAATAAAACTCTGAGGACAACAGAATAAATGCATTAAAGGTTAAAAGCACTTTACTGTAGAAGACACCAGTGTGGATCCACCAATGGCGGTTAAATTACACTCAGGGTCATCAAGTTCTCAATCATTATAATTTAGGCCAAATTAACCTAGAATAAGGAATCCCTGTCATATTTCCTAAGAAGCAAAGCTTTTGCCTTCTTAAACCTCTCCAGATAGCATTATCTATTTTATTATGGAAACACAAAATTATTAACATTTCCATACTGTACTCACCAGCTTATTTTCTGGTTGCTGAATAAATTCTTTCAACTGCTTCACAGTAGCCAGTCTTCTGTCTCTGTCGTCTTCCCGGGTGATCCTCCGAAGAAGATTCGACAGTCGAGACTCATCAGAATAAGACATCGATCGCTCTTTGAAAATAAACATGTATAAACACAGAAACTTTAGAGCCCAAATATTTTAAAGTACATCAAAAATCATAGTCCACTGAACAGTAAAACTTCAACTGAATGCAGGTCCTGTCTCACTTTTTGGCACTATAAACCAAATTCAAGGAAACTGCTAGGCACAAGGCAGACCCTCAAAAAAAAGATAAACGTAAGCAAACACCTCATTCCAGGGGACCAAGTGAAAGAAAAAAGAAAGGATTAGAAATTACTTTCTTCAGATTTGTTCCAAAATCTTTTCAACATTCAGGTAAAGAACAGAAGTACAGGTAAGAGACGTCTACAGGTTAGAGATAAAGTCTCAACCAGGCAGAAAGAGGCTATATGCTTCTATTTCTCACTTGGTATCCAGTGGAGGGAAGTCTCTTGTTCACAATAGCATTATTTTCCTAAGACAAAGGTTTTGTGAACTGTAAATCACACATTCAGTTCAACAAATGTCTAATTACCACCAACCATGTGCAAGGCATGATGCCACTAGAGAAGTGGCAAACAGACTGGTTCACCCCTTTATTTTTTAATGACAAGAACAAGCAACAAAGCTCAAACAATTGCCAATAAAAATAAGTACTAAATAAATTTTAAGTACTAAATAAGTAAAATTAAAATTTTAAGTACAAGAAAATTTAAGTACTAAATTTTTCTTTTTATATTTTTATTTTTATTTTATTTTATTTTTATATTTTTATATTTTCAGCTGTGGTATTTAATGATGAACCAACGTACAGTAAAAACAAACCACATTAAAGGGTCTGATAGTTTCATTTCTCTCTAAGGCATGGAAAAAACTTAGGAAAAGGAATTACAACATCTAAGAGAAGGAAAATGATTTTTAATCCCTAGCCCATTGAGTATTTCAGTAAAGACGGACACTGAAAATGTCTTTAGGTTTGAAGCCAGGAAATCTACGCTGCATCTACAATTCTGCCACTAGCAAACTACTTAATTCAGAGGACAAAGAACTGGACTATGTTATATTTGGGCTCCCTTTCTAGCTTCTATCATACCAAAGTCAAGGGCTTCGAACACTCTTAAGAAACAGCACAGCCTTGACTAGTGGATCCACTTCTTTCTGAGAATTTATCCAAAAAATTCATTTTTTAAAAGCCATATGCAAAAAACCAAAAAGGAGCTATATGCACAAAGATATTCACCAAGATACACACAACACATACATATATACATCCCCGTGGAAGCAAATGGTCATAAACTAAGTATGTCCAAAGAGTGACTATATCCAACAAAGTATATAAAACAGAAATCCTGATTTCATGCTTAGTTTTACCAACAAAATGTATTTCTCTTTTAGGAAACTAATGATTGGGGCACCTAGGTGGCTCAGTGGGTTAAAGCCTCTGCCTTTGGCTCAGGTCATGATCTCAGGGTCCTGGCATCTAGCCCAACATCAGGCTCTCTGCTCAGCAGGGAACCCGCTTGTGTGTGTTCCCCCCTCCCCCCACCCTGCCTGCCTCTCTGCCTACTTGTGATCCCTCTCTCTCTGTCAAATAAATAAATAAATCTTTAAAAAAAAAAAAGATAGAAAAGAAAACTAATGATCATTATTACCTCTAATCACCTGACATTCAAAGGCACTTTACCTATACAGTTAGGTTGTGTTATAAGGCAGAAGGTGGTATCAGCATATTTAACTTTAGAAAAGCATCCACTTCATTTATACCAATAGCCCCAACCAACCACAGAGTTCAAGGACTCTGCTCCAGGAAGAGCCCACCACACACTAGACATTCATTATCCACTATGATCAGGAAAATTGTTTCTTTCCATCTTATCTAGTCTTCAAATCTTATTTTAAGAGAATTCTCTAGAAAGTGTACTCTAAAAAAGTAAGTATTTAAACCTTTCCGGTGAGGATTTAGTCTAAGAAACAGTTTACAGGGGAAAGAATGCGAACAATTATCATCTGTACACGTTTTTCAACTCGAAATAAACAAACCAACTCATGTGTGCAAAAGCATCAGTAAGAAATAAGGCGTCCAGAAAAAAGAGGATACAGGTGTTGTGGAGGGATACAAATGTGGAGGCATTTGTGATTGGCCCCTAGTTTGCCCCATCTTACCCTGTGATTTCCTCATGTCTTTGATGGCTAATGCACGACTGCCATGCTGAATACTGGTGAACTCAGGGCTGGTCACATTGTTAACCCTCAGCTCTTGCCCCAACGACTTCCGACCATAAGTATTTTCCCCAGATCCTCCATTGACACTGTAGCCACCTAAAAACAGCAATATTTACATTATTTTAATAGCGCTCTTTGCTTTACTCCATCAATTCCTGACAGTTCAGGATCTCACTACCCATCTACAGCCTTTCTTCTCCTACTCTTCCCTTGTGCTACCTGCTTTGAAACCATCTTGTTTTCATTTTGTTCACCCACAGAAGGTAAGAGAAATGTAATTGCACTTTAAAAACTTTTAGAAGTCTAGAGGAGAAATAGTCAGGAGACTTCAGCCTTTGTGATATTTTGGGTGGCAAGGAAACTGCCTATGTATATTATAATGTACAAAAATTTAAAAAACTTTTTAATGAAGGGAGTAAGCTTAGGAAGTTTCAAAAACAGCACTGTAGGGGCGCCTGGGTGGTTCAGTGGGTTAAAGCCTCTGCCTTTGGCTCAGGTCATGATCTCAGGGTCCTGGGATCGAGCCCCGCATAGGGCTCTCTGCTCAGCAGGGAGCCTGCTTCCCTCTCTCTGCCTGACTCTCTGTCTACTTATGATCTCTCTCCTCTCTGTCAAATAAATAAATAAATAAAATATTTAAAAAAAAAAAAAAGGCACTGTATTTAATATCTATATTTTAGACATATTAAAAGAAAAAGAGAAGTACGGGAGAAAAAGAGGGAAAGAGGAAACAAGGGAAAGGCTGGTACATTAAAAAGCAAAAAAACATGCCTCTAACAACAAAGGAAGCATATATACCCTTTTCGTCATTCTGTATGTCAGCGTGGACTCTGGTATCATCGTGCCTTTGCCGAGACACCACAGCTGAATTTGAAGGTTGCAGTCCATAAGAAGACCCACCCCGATCTCTGGATGAAGAATATTTTAAAGTATCTGGGTCGGCTGATGCACTATCAGTTCTGCAAAGAAAGAAGATAAACACATATATTTATCAAATATACATACCATACTATAAGATTAAACTTTAAACAAGTATTTTCATAACCCAAATCATAAATCTTTTATTCAAGTCTCCCCTACCACTCTAATTTTTAAATCATTACTATTAATAAATAAGCACTCCAATTACTAATAAGTCTTTCAAGAGGGAAGGAATTGTCAATGAACACAAAAACGCCAGCTTTTCAGCCCTTTCTATTCTACAGACCCATTAAGAAATAGGAGTAACTACCAGGATTAGAGTGACCAACTCATCCTGCTGTGTTCAAGAGTTAACAATTTAGCAATGGAAATTCCATGTCCATGAACCGCCCCCCGACTGTCAGTCCAAGAGAAACTAAGACAGTTGATCACCCTGGTCCAGGATTCTCTTCACATGATTTGATAAAAGGAATCATTCTTCCTCAGTAATCCTCCCAGGAGAGGTTAATCAGTGGGAAAATTAGTCTTCCCAGTCATAAAAATAAAGAGCACTGGCAACATATGAGGCAGGGGCAATGTGGCATATTCTCTCTCTCTCTCTCTCTCTCTCACCTGAATTCCTAACTTTTGGTGGATTATCTGATGGGAAAATACATTACAGAATCAATCTGAAAGCAAGCCTGATAGGATATAAAAACACATGAGCTGGAAAGTAGGATTATTTTAATGTACTGGAGACTTCACTGAAGATTCCTTAACCTATAAAGACTTCAAAATTATAAAAAGTAAGAAAAATAAAAGATATCAGGAATGAAATCCAATAAAGCTGAATTTGAAGGTTGCAGTCCATCATTTATTTAAAAGTCAAGTACTGTGAAGAATAATCCCTGATACTCAGCCATTAATAAACAAGTGGTGAAGCCCCAGGGTAAAATTAGTCCTGATCCTTATCTAAGGATCAGTTCTATGCCTCAGTGTCCTCCTCAGTACAATTAGGAGCTGAGTTTCATAATTTCTCATGAGCCTTATTCTTCCAACCATCAAACATAAAGCATCAAGAAATAAGACAACACTACACCACCATATGAAAAATACCGAGAAAAGCTCCTCTCCTGTGGATACTACCACTGAGAGGAACAACTTTCTGAAAACAATCACTTTTATTATATGTACTAAAAAGAAGGCTCAGAAGGTTCTGAACCCACAATTATTTGGGAAACTTGAGGACACTGGCAAAAGCAGAAACTAGCCTATTCTTCAACCTTTGTGGTTCCTCTCTCTTATATAAAAATGACTTCAGTGTTTGTTTATATATTTCAATTTATCATTTTTTCTTTGCCTCCACTCACAGAAATACTAAACATGAAACTTAGCATAAGCTTGGTCAGACAACCTGATCTATACTTACTGAAACCACTGTTGATACAGAAAGCAAACAATAGGTCCAATTAAACTTGTTAAGTGGCACAAATCTAAATTATTCCTAAAAGCTCTCAACTGAAAACTTGGTAAAATTCCATGACCCTAGCATACGAAAATAACTAAGGCTCCATAATGGAGTCTCCTCTTCAAACATTCAGGGTTCACTTGTCAACAAAGCTTAGTATTTTCAAGAGATGAAAAAATATAATTTATAGAATCAAAAAAAAAAAAAAAAGGTATGAGAATTTTTTTCCAAGCATACTAAATCTATAAGCATTTAAGTACCATTAACACTAAATGGAGCATGAGAGCTTTTTAAAACGAATGTAAATGGCTACTCCCATGTTTCTAAAAACAGCACATTAAATGTACACCTACAATACACCATAACATACCATAAATTTCTGGACGGGAAATGAAAAATAATAGAGAGCTTAAGAGCTTTTCTGACAGATTTTGAACTTGTCTATATGCATGACACCTAACACAACCTGGTTAAGTAAGCTGCTAGCAAATGAATGGGTGTAAGATAACAAAAATCTGCCAATATTTAAATGTCTGAATTTCCTGTTTAAATTATGTCTATTTATCAAATATACTACCCTTACTACTAAGAGTTAAGTATTTGTATTATTTTTTTTGGTAACAAAGCAGTAAACATAAGGCAGCAGAAAATATGGGTTAAAAAAAGATCTGGGCTCAAATCCCAGCTCCAACATAGAAAAGTTAAGTGGGACTTTGTGCAAAGTAATCTCCAAGCCTCAGTTGTTTCTTGCATAAAACGGGGATAACACCTATCTCACCTGTAAAGTTGTTGTAAGACTTAAATAAAATACTAAATTCTTAAGAAATACTTAGCTTACAGGTTATGCTCAAAGTTACTAAGACTCTGGGGCACACCTGGGTGGCACAGTCGGTTAAGTGTCCAAATCTTGGTTTCAGCTCAGAGTTTTGAGATCAAGCCCTACATCAGGCTCTACACTCAGCAGAAAGTGTTCTTAAGATTCCCTCTCCCTCTGCCCCTCTACTCCATGTTCTCTCTTAATTAAATAAACAAATCTTAGGGAATAAAAAGTTATTAGTACCATAATACTAAATTCAAGATTTCCAGTCTAACAAATAATATATAAGCAGTTCAAGAGCCCAGGAATACAACCAAAACAAGTTTTCATACCCAATATGATTTTAAGTTCTTCAATGAAGAAATTAAGCAACCTCCTACCAACAAATCCATTTCTACCTACAAAGCATTTGATTTCAAACTAAACTGGAAAAAAATAAAAAAAAGAATGGGAATAACTTCTCAATTTATTAGAAATACAGGTTTTTAGGGGTGCCTGGGTGGCTCAGTGGGTTAAAGCCTCTGCCTTTGGTTTAGGTCATGATCTCAGGGTCCTGGGATTGAGCCCCATTTGGGCTCTCTGCTCAGCAGGCTCCCCCTCTCTCTGCCTGCTTCTCTGCCTACTTGCGATCTCTCTCTGTCAAATAAATAAATACAATCTTAAAAAAAAAAATGACTCAAATTTAAAAAAAGAAAAAAGAAAGAAATACAGGTTTTAAAATCCCATGAGTTATGAACACCAAGTTTTTTCCCCCCTCAGAGTTTGGGTTTTCAGAAATGTAACAACAACAAAATCACTTAAGGTTAGAACTACAGTCTCAGAACTGTCTAAAACACACCAGTTGCCACATTTTTTTAAAACAAACTGATCAAAAAATTTTTAACCAGAATTCAAGTTTTAGGTAGTCTGAGCCCAAAAGCACAAAATGGTTCCGCATTTATATGAAATCTTGATTTTTTTTAAATATCAAGACTGCTTAGGTCTCAAAAAAGTACCAGGCTGTTTAGCACCAACACCACCACCCAGTCCAATAAATAGAAAACTGTTAACGAACGGAAATGAGCACTACCAATGAGGCAATCAAAGGCACAAAATACAGATTTGAATTCAAAGAGGCAGTTATAAATGTTAAGCCAGTTATAAGGGCTGAGAAAGCTATCATCTGCCAGAATTAGTGTCTGTTTAGTGATAAGAAAAAATGTATCTGTTAAAACTACGAATCGTACTGGCAAGGATCAAAAATACCTCCACAGCCCCTTTAATACTCTAAAAATATTATGGAGAGAGAGAGAAAAAAAAGAAATGCATAAATTTCCCCCAAATGATTAAAGTGAAGTTAAAGCCTGATGTACATGCCACATGAGAGGTAAGTTTCTAAAGCTCATACCTCAAAAATCGCATACTGTATAATATGGAGCCTTTGTGATGTTTTGCATCAAGTCAATCTGTAAGACAGTAGTTACAATATTAGTGAAGACAGTGGGTTAAAACATTTGTTGTTCAAACATGAAGCAAATATCATTCATGGGTTAGGTGCTTTTAGTTGTACTATGGCCCTCTAGGGTTTGTATGTTGAAGCAAAAATTGAGAGGGAAAGCCACTCTGTGCCTTTGAAGATAGAGAGGCTTAAGGTGGCAACCAAAAAACTTTTTAGTACATAAGAGAATTTAAATGTTAACTGTAACATACAAATCACATGCAAATATAGTCACCGCTCATTTAGTTACCTATTCTCATTATACTGACAATGTAATAAATCTGAGAGGCCATTTATTTTGAATGACCCAAATCCTCAGACCTCACATCAACAATCCACCATGTGCAAGGGGATGTATTATCTCCTGGCTACATGTGGTCTCATCCAGTTCTTGTAAGCACTAAAAGGCAATCTCCCCAACCCCCCACCAAAAAAAAAAACCAAAAAAACAAAAAACACCACTCTGGAAGTATTAAGACAGGGAATTCCCTATCAGGAAGCACTTCCATAAAGCACCCCAAAATGACTTGATGCAAACAGCACACCTAGTGGTGCCACTGGAATAAGCATCATATTGCTTCAAGTTGCTTTTAACTAGGCTTCTTTCTTAAGGGATTTTTGCTCTGAAGGTGAGATCTAATTGGTAACGGATATCAACCAAGAAATGAAATTTGCACTTAAGCCAATGAGGTGGGAATGCATTTATTCTCTAAAGCAATGGTGCGCAAAAATTACGTCTCTGTCATAAAATAGTTGTAGAATATGCTGTGAGTTTTTCATTACTAACAGTGAATAACACTTGAAAATGATTTTCTTTTAGAAATAAATTCAAGGTTATCCCTATGATGCCTGTTACTCACCTGGATTCAGACATGCTTTTATGAAGAATAGAAGAAAAGGTGAAACTATGCTCTAAAATATAAATCTATGGCTAAAAAATTCATTCAGGAGACTCATGGACTTCAATAATCAAAACTCTTCCCACAAGAGAAAATATCAATTCAAACTTAGTAAAATAGAACTAAACCATCATGCCAAAATTATGAGTTTACCTCAGTTTTGCAACACTGAAAATATTTCTTAATATAATTTCACATAATTTCTTGACGAAACTTCCTTAGCTACTTAAGTATTAAGTGTACATAATACCAGATCTTAATGATCTATTTATGGGTTCTTTGTTACCAATTTTCAGTCATTAATTAAACTCAACTAAACAGCAATGTAGACTCAAAATATGAAAATATATTTAACTATGTTTGTAAAACTGTAAATAATTTCACCAAGACCAAAGAATGTCTGGCCTTTCCCTTGGCCTCTGGAAGGTAATCTCTGAAGTCCTGGAATGTCATGCCTAATAAAAGTGTTCTTATTCACCTGGGGGCTTTGGGCCAAACCAGAAAGTGTAACAATGTGATTTATGAGGGTGAAGAGGCTCTGAGTCCCAAGGACCATTTCAACCTCCAAAAGAGCTGGTAACTAAGTTCATGCGTGTAGGCAGCCGGTCATGTAGTCCCAATGAAAAACCTAGACACCAATGCTGGGGTGAGCTTCCATGCTTGGTAATACTCCATACGTACTGTATCACACATCAACACCAGAAGAGTACTACTGTGTTCATGACTTCACAAGTAAAGGACAATTGGAAGCTCCACATTCGAAACTTTCCCGGACTCTTGCTGTACATAGGCTTTTAGAAGTAACTGATTTTAATCTGACTTTTAGCTATAATAAACTGTAACCATGAGTAGAACAGTTTTTAATGAGTTTAGTTAAGTCATTTTGGAGACTTATCCAACCTAAGAGTACCTTGGGGGAAAAAAAAAATTAAAAATAAAATAAAATAAAAGAGTACCCTTGGGGACCCCTGAACTTGGAACTGGTGTGAGAAGTAAGGCTGGTCTTATGGACTATGTTCCCTCTAACTCTGCATCTATATTTAAAACCACTGAATATGCTTTAACCCAAAATTTGAAAGATTATAAATTTTGTTTTTTAGTAACATCTTAAGCAAACATAGTAAAGATTTGACTTCAGTATAATTTCCTTTCCAAGGAATCTCAAACACCCTTTATTGATTGACCTCTAACCAAATTAACCAGAAAGGACAAACAAAGCAACTAGGAGGGTACCACATTAGATTTCAACCTTCACTTCCCGTGCCCAATTGTCCTCAGTGTCAAGGCTGGTCAACATACCACCCCCAGGTAGTTCTAAGACTACAATTGGGTCTTTAATACCGTCCATGCTTCTCTAGCCAGGGTTCTCTCCTTTCCAAAACAGTTTTCAAACTTTTTCCACCTTCCTCCTTTCCCCAGCTCTTCCACATTCATGGTGCATGACCTTCCACATTCCTGCTTTAGGAGAAATGCAAGCCATTCTTCTATAGCACTCTCAATAATAAAGGCTAACAGTTTTGAGCTCCTACCACATCTGATAAGCAACTGAGCCAAGCAGTTTACATATATTTAGTGCTTCATTTCATCTTTAACATAATCCTCTTATGATCATTAAAGACCATAAATTACCATCTTACAGATGAGGTAAGATTCCATAACTGACCGAAGCTGCACATCTGGTAAAAAGCAGAGCAAGAACTCAAATTCATTTCTGTTTAACTCTCAAGTTCTTGAGCACTCCACCAGCGCCTGCCAACCTCCTTCCAGTAAACCCACAAATTCACCCACATGTTCACACACAGACTTTCTTCCCATCACCCTCACATCACGGAACAAGTAAATGTTCTATCTATAGCAACTGAATCCATACACTGCCCCTATTTTCTGAGGTATGCTCTGGATCTCCCACTTTGCTACTGCTCATCACTCAGCCACACATGAGCACCCTCAAGTCTTTCAACAACAAAAAGTCAAAACCTTGGGGATCCTGGCTGGCTCAGTCAGTAGAGCATGAAATTCTAGCTCTTGGAGTCATGAGTTCAAGCCCCACACTGGGGCATGGAGCCTACTTAAAAAGCAGGGGGGAGGCAGAATATTAACACCCTTTTTCCTTCTAATGCTCATTGTCTAGACTCTTCACAGCCAAAACTCTTGAGAAAAATTTACCTTCCTCATCTTCGCTCACTTTTGAATTCACTGTAACCTGGGTTCCACCATCAGCACTCCCAATGAATCTGTTCCTGCCAAAGGAGGAGCTGCCATTTGTGGCCTACTTGTCTCTAAAATTCCATTAACCCCTTTTTAGTTCATCTTGCTCAATGTCCGCTGATGATTTTTTTTTTTTTTTAAGATTTTATTTATTTGACAGAGAGAGAGAGAGATCACAAAAAGGCAGAGAGGCAGGCAGAGAGAGAGGGGGAAGCAGACTCCCTGCTGAGCAGAGAGCCTGATGAGGGGCTCTATCCCAGGGCCCTGAGATCATGACCTGAGCTGAAGGCAGAGGCTTTTTTAACCCACTGAGCCACCCAGGCGCCCCATGATGACTTACTTTTGGGAACTGTCTACTCACACTCTCTTCTAAATACCACTTTAATTGTTTTGGTTTGTTTGTTCAGTTGCTTGTTCTTTTTTTTTAAGTAACTTTAATTCCAGTGACTCTCTTTTTCCCAGTCCAAGTACTTTCTTCTTTCTTCACTTCCTTCTTTCAGCTTAGAGTTCATGGTCTATCATTTCAATAATACTCTTGCCAATCCCCTTAACCTCCTTTAATATTTTTTCTCACACCAATCTGTTAAAACTCCAAGCCTGGATAAACCCTAGTATCAATTTCCATCATCCATAAGTAAGCACCACAACCCCAGGTCCTCCAATGGGAGATGAATATCTCCCATGCTCCACATGCATTTTCCAGACCTGCCCAATTCTCTTCAAGCCCCATTTGAGGGGAAGGGGGGCAGTTAAATATATCTTTATTTCTCAAACTCAACGCATTAATTTAATCAACTTCTAATACAGTTTGCATTGACAAGTGATTTCGCCTTCATGACATAACATAAGGTCAGTGACCGTAGGCATCACTAAGTAATTAGTATTTTGAAGGCAAATCCAGAATAACAAAAAGCTTCCAATTCAGTCTAATGAGTACTTTACTCTTCATCTATATTAATTTGGAAATTACTAGATAAAGACTCTTAATTTTCCTAAAGCAGCTATTTTTTTAATCCTTGGGGGGGGAGGGGACCAGATTGCTTGAGCTTTACACCAGTCACACATCCATACTATTTAATGAATTACTCTCTTAACCCCACTACACACACACACACAATTCTCTCATGTTCTACTTCACCAAGAAAAAACAAAAGACCATCACACATCTGCACCCAATTCTAGGACTTGACTGGGATTCCATTTACTTCCACCTTCTCTTAACTTTGAAAATACCTTTTTCTCCCTTCCCATTGAACTGAATCTTCTCTTTACATACGTAAAATTTTCTGATGTCTCCCACTTAAAAATACAAAAACGTATTTTAAAAAATATTAGAAAACAAACAGAAAAATTCCATCAATCCCACATGACCCTCCACCAAACAACCTGCCTTCACTTCACTCTCTGCAAACTAAGAGTTGTCCCTATTCCCCACCTTGTTTTTTCACCTTTACTGGCTCTCCAATCCACACTAATCCAACTTCTGCCCCATTACTTTCAGCAAAACCAACTATGAGCCCAGATTGCTAAACTCATACTTCAGGCTTGATCTTACTTTATTATCTTACTTATTTATCTTACCTATCCTCTCAGCAGCTTTCACAGGGCTGCTAAGTAGAGTTAAGCAGGTTGTAGCCTGCACAAAGGTGCCTTGCAGAGGAATGAGGTGGGCTGAAAGAAAACCTCTTTTTAAAATTCTTACAATAACCCTCTGTGCTGAGTTCCCGAGAATTCAAAGTAACCAGATTGTTCCCTCCTTTCGGTTTATGGGATGAAGTACTCTGTATTTCTTCCTACCTGGTTCTTTCTCAGGAACTTTTTTCTGAGGGCTTGCTCAGCCTCCTCTACCAAACCCCAAAATCTTGAGGTGTCTTGAAGCCTGACCCTAGGCCCTCTATTCTATCTCACTCAATGCAAGCCCATGGCAATATTTACCACCTGTATGACATCGACTCCTAGTTCTAGGCCTCCAGCACTGATGTCCACTCTGAGGTCCAGACCCATGTACTCAACTGTTTAAAAAACATCTCAGGGCACTTTGGTGGCTCAGGCGGTTAAGTGTCTGCCTTCAGCTGAGGTCGTGATCCCAGGGTCCTGCATTGGGCTCCATACTCAGCGGGGAGCCTGCTTCTCCCTCTCCCACCCACCCTGCTTGTGTTCCCTCTCGTTGTCTCTGTGAAATAAAATATTTTAAATGAATAAATTAATAAGTTCTAATGCCTCAAACATAACTGGCTCCTTTCTACCCGGAATCCCCATTTTAATAAATGGTACCATCATCTAATCACTACTTTCTAATAAATGGCACTATTTGATCAGTCAAGACAGTATGTTTCCCACTTGCAATTCTCATCTCTATCCCATTTCTCCTCCACATTCCAATATTAGCATCATAAAACACATATCTGATATCCTTTCACTACCCTTATCATAGGTATGTACCTTACTTCCCATTTTAGCTAAATCTCTAGAACCGCCCCTTTTACACTCTAGGCCCCATACATCCTAATCTTTCACTGCCTCGGAGAAGAATTACCTTGCTCAGCCAGTCAGCCTGAAATGGCTTTCTCCTCACTCTTTGCTGACCCTAGCTTATTTCTCTTTATCCTCTAAGCTTTGGCATTCCTTTGAAAAGTCAGTGAGTCTGAATAGCAGTCCCACCATATATGTGCTACCGGAGAACCTAAGAGTTCCCTTAGGTCTTAGACAATATGAAAAGCTTATTTAAAGATTTTTTTTGTTTGTTGTTTGTTTGTTTGTTTTTGACAGAGGGAGAGAAAGAGGAAACACAAGCAGGGGGGTGGGAGAGGGAGAAGCAGGCTTCCTGCTGAGCAAAGAGCAAGACCGCGGGATCATGACCTGAACCAACGGCAGAAGCTTAATGACTGAGCCACCCAGGCGCCCCACTGAGAAACTTATTTCAACGTGTTCTGCGAGTAGACTCTCAGTGTTGAGTATCACACCCCCCCAACTGCCTAGATGGCATATATATATTACTTGTTGACTAAAGGATCGCCCATTATCATAACTGGAGTCTTTCTCTCAACTGTGGAATACAGTTTCCTAACCTAAACGAAAACTAACTTTTCTTCAACCTGCACTTCCTCTCCAAAGCATTCTATCAAAATCAGTATTTTCTTGATCATTTACTACAACAAAAGCATTAACTAAGAGCTAATACTCCAAAGGTGAACTAAGAGGGTTCCAAACCTGTAAGAATTTATAATCTAGAAAGAAAAGAACTGTAAAATCAGTTGAAGTCCCAATTAGGAGTATAAAATGCTCTGGAATTTTAAAAAAAAAAATCCCATTATCTAACAGCTCCTTCCTCAAACTCTCAAAGTATGTACCACACTAGTGTGCACTTAGTAATTAAATACTAGCTTCAATTTGCTCACTTGTTTAAGATGTTAGCAGAGGGTACTATCTTACACCATACAACTTTCATAGGGAAAAGAGAACAGCATAGTGGTTGCGGCATAGATGAAGGGAGGGGTATGGGCAGCCTAGATGATCCTGGTTCAAATAATTAATGATTTAAATTAAGTAAAAATTAGTCTTCTACGTTAAACTTCCATACTAAAATGTGATCTGTGCATATGATCTTAAGAGTAATTTTCATGGGGGTGCGTGTGTGGCTCAGTGGGTTAAGGGTCTGCCTTTGGCTCAAGTCATGATCTTGCAGTCCTGGGATGGAGCCCTGAGTCAGGCTCCCTACTCATCAGGGAGTCTGCTCTTCCCTCTCTCTCTACCTCTCCCCCCATTTGTGGGAACAGGTGCACGCGTGGTCTCTTTTTCTCTTTCTCAAATTAAATAAAATCTTTAAAAAAAAAAAAAAGTAACTTTTATAAACACAGAAAAGCCAGCCAAATTAGAAAAGGCTGGTCTCAGCAATATATTTAAATGAATTCTGAATTTTTATTTTATAAAAATAATTTTTATAAAAATAAGCATGTTTAAAGCCTTATTTTTGTTGCATCAAAGGGCACTCTCAAAAGAGTGAAAAGACGACTCACAAAATCAGCAAATGTTTGCAAATCATGTATCTTCTAAGAGTCTAGTATCATACTAAGAACTTTTATAACTCAACAAAAAGACAATCCAACTTTTTAAATGGCCTAAAGATTTGAACAGCTATATTTCTCCAAAGATAGAAAAACGGCTAATAAGCACATGAAAAACTGCTCAACATCATTAGTGATTAGGAAAATGTAAATCAAAACCACACTGAGAAATCACACCTAATAGGATAGTCATAATGGGGAAAAAAATTACCAGTGTTGCAAATATACTGACAAGATGAAATCTTCATACAAAACTGATGGGAATGTAAAATGGTACAACCACTTCAGAAAAACTTGGGAATTCTTCAAGTTAAGCAAAAACTTACCATTTGACCCTACAAAATATACTCCTAGGTATATGCCCTCAAGAGCTGACGACAGGTCTTCTCACAAAAATTTGTACGTGAATGTTCACCACAACATGACTGACAATAAACTAAAGGTAGAAACCCAAATGTCCATCAAAAATGTGGTATACTTGGGGCACCTGGGTGGCTCAGTGGGTTAAAGCCTCTGCCTTCGGCTCAGGTCATAATCTCGGGGTCCTGGGATAGAGCCCTGCATTGGGCTCTCTGCTCAGCAGGGAGCCTGCTTCCCCCTCTCTCTCTGCCTGCCTCTCTTGTCTACTTGTGATCTCTCTCTCTGTCAAATAAATAAACAAAAAAATCTTTTAAAAAAAATGTGGTATACTCATACAATGGAAGATTATAAATTCCACATAAGATTCCATAAAAAGGAAGGAAGTATTGATACCTACCACAATCTGTGTGAACCCTGAAAACATTATGCCAAAGGAAAAGAGGCCAGAAACAAAAGACTACATATATATATGATTCCATTTATATAAAATACCCAGAACAGGTAAATCCAGAGAGAAAGTAGATTTATGATTGACAGCAGCTGAGAGAAGGGGAGAATAGGAAATGATGACTTAAAGGGTACTGAGTTTCTGTCTGGGGTGATGAAAAGTTTGAAACTAGACAGTGGTGATAGTTGCACAACATCATGAACTGTACAGCTGACCCATGAACAACGAGGATTTGAACTAGACCAGCCACTTACATGCAGATTTTTTTTTTTTACAATACATACAGCACAGTACTGTAAATGTACTTTTTCTCTTCCTTATGACTTTAACATTTTTTTTCTGTGTTTTATTGTAAGAATACAGTACATAAGACATACAACGTACAAGGTATGTGTTAAGTGACTATATTATTGTAAGGCTTCCAATCAACAGCTGGCTATTAGTGGTTACGTTCCAGGGAAGTTAAAAATTATACGCAGATTTTCTAATGGGGGCAGGGGGAGATGTCAGCACCTCAACCCCACACTGTTTAAGGGTCAACTGTACCTGGTACACTGAATTGTAAAATGATAAATTTTATGTGCATTTTACCACAATTTTTTTAAAATTTAGGTCATTCTTTTTTTTTTTAGATTTTATTTATTTGACAGAGAGAAACACAGCGAGAGAGGGAACACAAGCAGAGGGAATGGTAGCGGGAGAAGCAGGCTTCCCGCGGAGCAGGGAGCCCGATGTGGGGCTCGATCCCAGGACTCTGGAATCATGACCTGAGCCAAAGGCAGACACTTAACGACTGAGCCACCCAGGTGCCCCCAAAATTTAGGTTATTCTTTTTTTTTTTTTTTTTTTTTAATTTAGGTTATTCTTAAAGCACCTGCATGACTCAGTTGGTGGAGCATGCAACTCTTGATTTTGGGGTCATGGGTTCAAACTACACACTGGGTGTAGAGATTACTCAAGAATTTTTAAAAAAAAATTCTTATTTTTTTTTAAAGATTTTATTTATTTGATAAGAGACAGAGAGCACAAGCAGGGGAAGAGGCAAGTAGAGAGAGAAGCAGGCTCCCCACTGAGCAGGGAGCCCGATGTGGGACTTGATCCCAAGAACCTGAGCCAAAGGCAGACACTTAAATGACCGAGCCATCTAGGGATCCAAAAAAAAAAAAAAAAAAAA
>CM053621.1:11438187-11457230 GCA_028646535.1 Procyon lotor
GAGGTTATCAAGAGCTGAGCGTAGAACCTGACTACAAAGGAGCACCAGGAAATGTTCTGGGATGATGGCTCTATTTTATAGCTTCACTGTAGTGGTCATGTTTATATTACACACATCTGTCAAAATTCAAAGAACTATACAACAGATAAATTATACCTCAATAAATCTGACTTTTTAAAAACTTTTTTAAAAGATTTTATTTATTGGGGTGACTGGGTGGCTCAGTCATTAAGTGTCTGCCTTCGGCTCAGATCATGATCCCAGAGTCCTGGGATCAAGCCCCGAATCAGGCCCCCTGCTCAGTGGGAAGCCTGCTTCTCCCTTTCCCACTCCCCCTGCTTGTGTTCCCTCATTCACTGTCTGTCTCTCTGTCAAATAAATAAATAAAATCTTAAAAATATATATATTTTTTAATTTATTTGAGAGAGCACACGCGCAGGAGTGAGATGGAGAAGCAGGCTCCCCGTGGAGCAGGGAGCCCCATGCAGGGCTTGATCCCAGGACCCTGGAATCATGACCTGAGCTGAAGGCAGATGCTTCACTGACTGAGCCACCAAGGCGCTCCAATAAATCTGACTTTAAAGGAAACAGATCTTTACAGTAAAGGTATAAAAGATAAAAGAAAGATAGTTGATTTACTTTTAATACTTCAGTATCGGGGCACCTGAGTGGCTCAGTGGGTTAAGCCTCTGTCTTCGGCTCAGGTCATGATCTCAGGGTCCTGAGATGGAGGCCCACATCCAGCTCTCTCTCTGCCCAGCAGGGAGCCTGCTTCCCCCTCTCCCTCTGCCTGCCTCTCTGCCTACTTGTGATCTCTTTCTGTCAAATAAATAAATAAATAAAACCTTTTAAAAAAATAATACTTCAGTATTTCAGGTCTTATATTGCCTATAATATTTTACCATTTTTTTTTTTAAGATTTTATTTATCTGACAGAGAGAGAGAGATCACAAGTGGGCAGAGAAGTAGGCAGAGAGATGGGGGGAAGCAGGTTCCCAGCTGAGTAGAGAGCCGGATGCAGGGCTTGATCCCAGGACCCTGAGATCATGACCTGAGCCGAAGGCAGAGGCTTTAACCCAATGAGCCACCCAGGTGCCCCATATTTAACCATTCTAAATGGAAAAGCAAAATATGGCACCAGCTTTAAGTCACTGTGCTTTCCAATGAAACCAAAGACTGTTAGTGTCTGAATTAATCAATCAGGCCTAAGACTGGAACTTAAAGCTCAGAAAGGATTAACCTAGCCAAGGTACAGAAAGGAAACAAAACAGCCCTTTTATCAGTAAAAGAGAACTGTTAACAACATTAATAGCAAAAAAATTCTAAATTTCTAACAAAACAGCAATTTCACTCTATCTATGCCTGGGAAATACCTAAGATAGTCCATATAGCACTTTATTTTTTTAAGAAATGCACAAAAAAGAAATGCACTATAAATTCTTAATATTTTATTGCCTACCCATTTTGATAGCTTTCAAAATTGTTCTTATTAATTCTTATTAACTGACCACCGAGACAGCACAAAAACATTGAGAAAGAGTCAAACCATTAAAGTGGGTAAAATCAGAAAATCACTGGCTAAGACAGACACACAAGAAATCCACTGCTAATTTAAGTTTACCAAGATTCTATACCTCGACTAGCATAAATTCCTATCTTATCAGGTATTAAGAATATTTGCAATTATAAAATCTGGTATGTTTTCAATCTCCAGTACAAATGTGAATTCAGGGTTCAGTATTTAACAGAAATAATGTTGTTTATGCTAAATAACAGCTCACCTAAAGGCTTGTGAATGTAAGGCACCATGTTAATCGGACTTACTTTCTCCTGGCCTTTATTTTTAACCTGAGCTAGCTGACTGACTGCCTTAAAAAGAAACCCTGCTTCAGCTTCCATTTGTATCACTTATCTTCCTCTTTTGTCAGCAAGTCCTGGAAGTACTTCAGAAACATCCCATTCAGCCTGGAAAATTGCCAAGATTGAAAGGAAATCTCTTACTCCATGACCTCCCTAGCAGAGGAAGGACAAAAAGACAGAAAGTCTGCAAAGAAAACTGTCCACCGCTTCACCCACACCCCCTGAGGTTCTCCAGTTAAATGCCAAACACAGCCCCCTTAAGACAGAGAAGGTTAGAGAAGAATGATCACTAACAGTTAAATACTAGAGTCTTGAAACCAAATTGGGACTCTATAAGCAAGGAAAGGCAGAGTGTTTATCAGTATAAAAACGTGTGCAACCATCTTTAAAAAGTCCTGAAAAAGGCAAATACTGACTGTAGAGTTATTCAGATAAAGTTCCTCTAATAGACTCAAACATATCCCCAAGGGAGTGACATGCTTGTGAAATTCTTCAACAATTACATATTTTAAATCTTCCCTTTAAAAATAATCTTAAAAGGCACTGTAGTTTCTTTCAAAAATAAAGGTACTGGGCGCCTGGGTGGCTCAGCTGGGTTAAGCCTCTGCCTTAAGCTCAGGTCATGATCTCAGGGTCCTGGGATCCAGCCCCAAGTCAGGCTCTCTGCTCAGCAGGGACCTGCTTCCCCCTTCTCTCTGCTTGCCTCTCTGCCTACTTGTGATCTCTTTCTGTCAAATAAATAAAACTTTAAAAAAAAATAAAGGTACTGTGTAACAGGTAAACCTCATTACAACTTTTTTTTGTAGGAGACACTGGTCAAAAAAAATGATATGGTTGCCAAAAATCACTTGTAACACGTTAAGAAAAAACAAATATTATGCAATTTAGACATACGTACTTTTAAAGAAAAGTTATTATCAAGTTAGGCACAACTGCCACAATGGTAGAATATACCCTACAAATTATGGGCATAGTCAAGGTTTCAGGGTATCAAAAGAGCAATATTCTACCATGCAGCCCTTGACGTGTAACATATCTTAAATATGATGGCAATTATGGAAAAGACACTTACTGAATTTCATATTCCACACCATTCTTTTTTTTCTTTAGTATTTTACTAATTTGACAGAAAGAGCATGCATGCGCACAAGCAGGGGGAATGACAGGCAGAGGGAGAGGGAGAAGCAGGGTTCCCAATGAGCAAAGAGCCTGACACAGGGCTTGATCCTAGGATCATGACCTGAACAGAAGGCAGACACAACCTACTGAGCCACCCAGGCATGCCTCCACACTAGTAATTCTTAAAATGAGGAAAAAACTAACAGAGATATCTTCAGGACATTCTCAAATTATATATGACCCCTGCCCCAATCCTCTTAAAAAATAAATTTAAAGAAGAATCTTAAAAAACCTTGGTTTTATTTCCAACTTTACCAACATTATCCTGAGACTTTTAAATGGATTCTGATTCCCTTCAACATCCCCTGTAACACCAATAAGACCTAGCTCCTTAGGTCTCCTGGTGTACCATGGTAAAAAAAAAAAAAAAAAAAAAAATACTACCAGTCATCAGAAGTAAATACATATGGTAAACTCTCCTCCTTAAACACTGGGACCTCTATTGTAGGGGTGATCTTAAGATAACCACTTCCTACTATTTAAATATAAATAAATAGAAAAATAAATAAAATAAATAGAAAGGTCCCATAAATAAGTCTCCAAAGATATGGCCTCCTAAATCAATTAGCTGGGAAAGGAAAATTACTTTTCAAAATAATCACACACTATTCTTTTAACTGTAGGAAAATTCGTTAAAGGAAGACAGTTTTGGTTACTGAAACATTCTAGCAAGCAGCAATCAAGTGCTGGGAGAAACAGTGCTCCCACTGTGCTCAGCAGTAACAAGAAATATACTGAGGTATTTGAAAGTATTTACCCCAGGGCACTTGGCTGGTTCAGCTCGTGGAGTATGGAGTATTCAGCATTCTCAGGATTATCGGTTCGAGTCCCACAATGGGTGTAGAGATTACTTTAAAAAAAAAAATTAAGACCTATATAAAAATAAGTATTTAGCCTTAAGGTTTTTTTTTTTAAGATTTTTTTTTTTTAATTTATTTGACAGAAAGAGAGATCACAAGTAGGCAGAGAGAGGGTGGGGGGAAGCAGGCTCCCTGATGAGCAGAGAGCCCCATGCGGGGCTCGATCCCAGGACCCTGAGATCATGACCTGAGCCAAAGGAAGAGGCTTTAACCCACTGAGCCACCCAGATGCCCCATTTAGCCTTAAGTTTAAGAAAGCTATGAAGCAGTACAAAATCATCACTTAAGCTACTTTAAACCCGCAAGGTCTTTACAAACCTTATCTTTATATTGTCAGATTTTATACTGAACACACTTTAATCAGATTGATTTAAGTGGTTTAAAAATAGAAATTTTCATAATTCCCTTTTACAACAAAAGAGAAAAACCAATGTTTCTAGAAACAAAATTTCTTAGGAGACAGTATTTACTCATTTTAAGTAAATTTTTAAAGATTTTTTTTTATTTCTTTGACACAGAGAGAGAGATCACAAGTAGGCAGAGAGGCAGGCAGAGAGAGGGGGGAAAGCAGGCTCCCTGCTGAGCAGAGAGCCCGATGCAGGGCTCGATCCTAGGACCCTGAGATCATGACCTGAGCAGAAGGCAGAGGCTTTAACCCACTGAGCCACCCAGACGCCCCTTAAGTAAATTTTTAGTGCCATAATTTAAAATAGAACAAAACTCTCATGATAAGCTTAATACTGCACACATTCTTATAATGGCATAAAATTTCATTAATTCCTATCTTTGTTCAAAAGATACATGAGGTTTTCTTTTTTAAGTATTTCAAAATAATACACTGGCAGAGTACATCCTTTCTATGATCCCATGATCCATCCTCTCTACTCCCTTTTTACTTTATTTAAAGAACTCTGATTCCTTTTTATAAGATTTTATTTATTTATCTGAGAGAGAAAGAGAGCAGGAGAGAGGGAAGGGGAGAGGGAGAAGCAGATTCCCCGCTGACCAGGGATCCTGATGCGGGGCTCCATCCCAGAACCCCAAGATCATGACCTGAGCCAAAGGCAGGTGCTTAATCAACTAAGCCACCCAGGCACCTCCCTGCCGCTCCCTTTAAAACATTAATACCAGAAGGTGGAGGGAGCAATGCAGCATTCAACTGGAATTCTTAAAGAATTAGTTCTTTAGGGGCGCCTGGGTGGTTCAGTGGGTTAAAGCCTCTGCCTTCCACTCAGGTCACGATCCCAGAGTCCTGGGATCAAGCCCCACATCCGGCTCTCTGCTCAGCAGGGAGCCTGCTTCCCCCTCTCTCTCTGCCTGCTTCTCTGCCTACTTGTGATCTCTCTCTCTCTCTGCCAAATAATAAAATCTTAAAAAAAAAAAAAAAAAAAATTAGTTCTTTAAATTCCAAATGTATAACAATAGTTAACCAAGGTACAAACTTCCTTTTAATCCACACCTTCTCTACTTAATTCCATTGGCACCTGCCCTCCAATATAAAGAGGTAGTCACAAAGATTAGATTTTTTTTTCCCTGCGTCACAATTTCAAGGGGCATCAAGTTCTCTTTCTAAATGTGAATAGTAAGATAAAGAGGAAAAACATAAAATGATGCAGATTTACAGTCAAATTCCTCATTAGCCAACTTGAAGGAGGCTTACATAATGGAAGCACACTAAAAAACGTAGAAAGAGAACCACTATTATACTGGAGAGCAATTAATTGCATATGCACACATTTTTAAATAATACCATTTATCACAGTATTTCATATAGATAGTATAAAAAAATGACATATACCACCTAACAGAGATTTAACAATTATATGTGCTCCCATTTGTATATCTGAAACATACTCTATGAAATTTTTAGAATTACATGTGTGGACACACACAAGTACTAGAAGAAAAAAATGAACTGATGAATCACTGAACTCTACCTTTTAAAAGAATAGTATACTATATGTTAATTGAATGTAAAATTAAGATTTTTTTCTTTAAAGATTTTATTTATTTACTTGTCAGAGAGAGAGAGAGAGAGAGAGAGAGAGAGAGAGCACAAGCAAAGGAAGCAGAAGGCAGAGGGAGAAGCAAGGAGCTTCTCCCTGACAAGCAAGGAGCCCAATACAGGACTCAATCCCAAGACCCTGGGATCATGACCTGAGCCAAAGGCAGACACTTAACTGTCTGAGCCACCCAGGCATCCCAATAAAATAAAATCTTTTTTAAAAAAAATGTGAATAGGGGCGCCTGGGTGGCTCAGTCGTTAAGCGTCTGCCTTCGGCTCAGGTCATGATCCCAGAGTTCTGGGATCGAGGCCCACATCAGGCTCCCTGCTCGGCGAGAAGCCTGCTTCTCCCTTTACCATTCCCTCTGCTTGTGTTCCCTCTCACGCTGTGTTTCTCTCTGTCAAATAAATAAATTTTAAAAAAATCTTAAAAAAAAATGTGACTAGAGTGTATGTGCATGTGTGTAATAAATTCTAAAAGGAGAGATAAAAGAGGGAGAATCTTTAAATTTCTGAATTTGAGGGCACCTGGGTGGCTCAGTGGGTTAAAGCCTCTGCCTTCAGCTCAGGTCATGATCTCAGGGTTCTGGGATCGAGCCCCACATCGGGTTCTCTGCTCAACAGGGAGCCTGCTTCCCCCCTCCCCCCGTCTGCCTCTCTGCCTACTTGTGATCTCTGTCAATAAATAAATAAAATCTGGGGCGCCTGGGTGGCTCAGTCTTTAAATGTCTGCCTTCGGCTCAGATCATGATCCCAGGGTCCTGGGATCGAGCCCTGCATTGGGCTCCCTGTTCAGCAGGAAGCCTGCTTCTCCCGCTACCATTCCCTCTGCTTGTGTTCCCTCTCTCACTGTGTTTCTCTCTGTCAAATAAATAAAATCTTTTTAAATAAATAAATAAAATCTTATAGATAGATAAATAATTCCAAATTTGATTCATACATGGCAACATAAACAGCATCTGTGTAGCACTTAAATAATTCTGAAAGTAATTTTCCAAACTCAAACCCTCATAACCCTACATCTTAGGGAAGGCGAGAATTACCTACTCAGAAGAACAGCTGGGTAGTGCCAATACAAAGGACTTTTGTCTTCCCATTTTTAGTCCACTGTCATTTTCATGACACCAGCCTCTCCTAAGATAAATATTTGTAAAGGATCAACACGAAAAATGCACATTCTTAAAAATAAACACAACTAACAGAGGAACATAAAACACACCAGGATTCTATTTCTAACTTCTCCAATGCAATTATAGGAAGACAGCAAGTAGATTTTTAAATGAACTAAGTGTGGGGAGAATAGCACTACTGGTGTTAATTTTTATATCCTAATAACAGTAAAAACATAGGGAATACTAGCCTTTCCAGTAACTACACAAGATAGGCCACTTACATAAAGGCTTCTTTTACAAACTTTTATAGTCAGCCATTTGGTTACTCCCCACACATACAACCTTTATTAAACATAACTTCAATTTTAATTTCAGTATTTTTTAAGATTTTGAGAGAGAGAGAGAAACGTGTGCAGGGAGAGGGGCAGAGGGAGACAGAGAGAATCCCAAGTCGACTCTGTGCTAAGCACAGAGCATGACTGGGGTATCCTTCTCACAACCCTGAGATCCCGACCTGAGCCTAATAAGAGTTGGACGCTTAACGGACTGAGCCACCCAGGGGTCCCTTCATTCCAGTATTTTCATTTCAGTAAAAAAAGGAATAAGATACTACACATTAAAATGCTATCAGAGGCACATGGGTGGCTCAGTCACTAGGCATCTGCCTTGTGCTCAGGTCATGATCCCAGGGCCTGGGGTTGAGCCCCACATGAGGCTCTCTGCTTGGTGGGGAGTCTGCTTTCTCCCTCTCCCTCTGCCCCTGCTTGTGTTCTGTCTCTGTCAAAATAAATAAATAAATAAAATCTTAATAAATAAGCAAGTAAACAAGTAAAATGCTATCAATATTTCACTTTATGACAGAATTAATCATTTATAATGGTCAGAATTCTAACTGAAGTCCTTCAGGGACAATACAGCATTTTCAGGTGGATTCCTTTTTTTTTCTTAAAGTAAACTCTATTCTCAACATGTGGCTTAAACTCAGTGCTGAGATCAAGTCACGTGCTCTACAACTGAGCTAGCCAGGTGACCCAAGGTAGATTGCTTTAAACCCAACTAAAGAATAAACACTGACTCTCAAGTTTCACAGTCCTGCTGTTGGGAAACCTGCTACACTTTCATTTTTCTTCACATTTACCCATATAAGGATGGGAAAGAAAAACAATCTTTTTTGGAAAGAAAATCCATGATGTGTTTTCTTTTCAATTAAATATATATTAAATGAACTGCATTAAATCAAAACTGCCCTATTCTATGTGATACTGATGACCATCTTTGGGATTCTTTTTAATCAGAATCTAACATAATCAGAGTCCCATTCTATAGAGGACAAAAATTTGACCTTTTCCTTCAATTAACAAGTTTTTGTCTGAATTCTGGCAAATCTCAGGAAGCCAACATAGAATCTGGCATTAGGGCAATGAATCTGAATGTCCAGTGTTAGAATCAAAACAAAGAGTCTGGAAATAAAGCACTGCAGTTCAGACAAAGAATTCCAGGATTCATCTTAACAGGAAAATAGGGAGACCCTCAAGAACCTGAACACCAAGAACTGCTGATGGGTTGCTTCAAAGTACTAAATATGCCAAGATGAAAGTTAAAATTTTAAACATACCCAAACACACACACAAACACATCCATCTTTTGAAATCAGACTTGGGGGGGAGGGCAGCTGGGTGGCTCATTTGGTTGAGTATCTGCCTTTGGCTCAGGTTATAATCTCGGGGTCCTGGGATCCAGCCTGGCGCTGGGCTCCCTGCTCAGTGGAGAGACTGCTTCTCCCTCTCCCTCTTCCTCTCCCCGTGCTCATGCTTTCTGCTCAAACAAATATTGTATTTTATAAATAAATTAATTAAATCAGATTAGGGGCACCTGGCTGGCTCAGTCAGTATAGCATTTAACTCTTGATCTCAGGATCATGAATTCAAGCCCCATGTTGGACATGGGCCTACTTAATTAAAAATAAATAGCAAAAATAAAATCAGAAGATTAAAATGCTAAAGAGGAGATATAAAAACAAATTTTCAATGAAAAATTTAAATAAAACGGAAAAAATTAAATTCAAAGAACTTCAGTAAAAAGGACAATGTTGCCAATGCTGTCATATAATGGAGGAGAAACGAGTATTTTGTCAGTATATAGTCCAAGACACACTTTTTAGTGGAGTCCTCTTCCCATTCAATGAGAAAACGTATTATTTTCAATGACACCAAAAATAAAGATTTAATAAATAGTAAGTTAAACAACATTTTCTGAAAACCTGCTGCAAGAACATGAATATACAATTATCTTAGGCCATTATGGAGCTGTCAGCAATTTTTTTGTGAACTCTAAGAGCACTGCTGAGGTTCTTTAAGATGCTAAAAACAGCGGCACCTGGGTGGCTCAGTTGGTTAAGCATTGCACTCTTGATTTCAGCTCAGGTCATAACCGCAGGGTCATGAGTTCAAGCCCCACATTGGGCTGTGCGTTCAGTGCTGAGTCCACTTGAGAGTCTTTCTCTTCCTCTCCCTTTGTTGCCCCCTCCTGCCTGTGCGTGCTTTCTAAATGAATAAATAAAATCTTAAAAAAAAAAAAAAAATGGGGGCACCTGGGTGGCTCAGTAGGTTAAGCCTCTGCCTTCAGCTCAGGTCATGATCTCAGGGTCCTGGGATTGAGCCCCGCATCGGGCTCTCTGCTCAGCAGGAGCCTGCTTCCTCCTCTCTCTCCGCCTGCCTCTCTGCCTACTTGTGATCTCCCTCTTTCTGTGAAATAAATAAATAAAATCTTAAAAAAAAAAAAGATGCTAAAAAGAAAAAAAAGAAAAAGTAGTGCCTCTTCTTATAAACAAAAAAACATAACTTAGGAAGTTCCATAACAAAACAAATTTATTCTGATACCAGAAACCTCTCTAAAAAAAAGGAGTTTTCAAATAAATGCAAAAAAACTTCAGGGGCACCTAGGTGGCTCAGTCAGCGGATCAGGTCATGATCTCAGGGTCCTGGGATCAGGTCTGCATTGGGCTCCACACTCAGAGGATAGTCTGCTTCAGGATTCTCTCCTCCCTGCTCTTCCCCCTGCTCACTCTCTAATAAATAAATCTTTAAATAAGTAAACAATAAAACCAACGCAGGAAGCTTTTAAAAGGTTTTTAAACAGGGGCGCTTGGGTGGCTCAGTCAGTTAAGCATCTGACTCGATTTCAGCTCAGGTCATGATCTCAGGGTTGTGAGACTAAGCCCCACATTGGGCTCTGCACTGGGTGTGGAGCCTACTTAAGATTGTCTCTCTCCCTCTCCCTCTGCCCCTCTTCTCTCTCTCTCAAAAATAAAAAATTAATAAAAGGAGAGCAGTTTTTAAAATAATAAACATGAGATCCTAGACATACTATGTTAATATGAATAGCAACATTAAGCTCCAAAAAAAAATAATTTCCAACAAGAATACAACTCCTGGGGCACCTGGGTGGCTCAGTTGATTAAGTGACTGCCTTCGGCTCAGGTCATGGTCCCAGGGTCCTAGGATGGAGTCCCACATTGGGCTCCCTGCTCAGTGAGGAGCCTGCTTCTCCCTCTCCCTCTGCCTGCTAGTCTGCCTGCTTGTGCTCTCTACGTCAAATAAATAAAATCTTTAAAAAAAAAAAAAAGATAATTCCCCTTTTTTTTATAATTCCCTTTTTTGAAAAGGTATGAGGATTCATATGAAAGAATTAATTCACAAAAAAAAAAAAAGAACGAATTCACTATGTTGAGAAATCTGTTGATTCTGGGAAAAAAAAAATTTTTTTTTAAGCTTTTCTTTGGAAACGGATCCCGAGATCAAGAGTCGTACGCTCTCTACTGACCGCTCTCTACTGACGGAGCCAGCCAGGTTTTGATTTCAGTCATTCCCCAATCAGCAGGCATACAAAGACTCAGGCATTCTAGTGGAATACCAAAAGACACAACCCAGTGCTTAACTTTTTCAGTGATTAGATTATTTTAATAAGATACAAATATATCCAATAGATATGGGATAAGATGTCAATGTGTAAAAGAACTTTAAATATGTGAGCAAAGTATTTTTTTAAGATAGATAAAACCTATGAATCTTAAATGAATCTATTTTTTCTTCTGTTAAAGAGCTGGCCACACTAGAACAACGTCTTTTTAAACCTGTTCAATCAGCTTATTTAAATTGCTGCCTCAGGCTAACCAGGCAGCCATACAAGGAACAGCTTCCCTCAAAATGCCTCCCACAGTAACAGTGTTATAAATTAAGTTAACTCTAAATTCAGAAACAAACTTGCAGAATTCCATTCTCATGTATTTACTTCAGGAAGGACACTCAAATATCGAGTGCATACTATTTTTTAAGTAAGCTCTATGCTCAACTTGGGGGCTTGAACTCATGACCCACAAGTTCTATCAACTGAGCCTGCCAGGCATCCATAGGAACTGATGCACTAGCAGGTATGAAGGGATACCTAGGTAAAACCATTAAGATGCAGGCACATGTGAAGGTCATGTTTTACTGGGGAAGACACACATGAAAATTTCATGCAGTGTTAAGTGCAATAAAGAAAACCAAGAGTGAAATGTTAGAGAATGATGCTTCTTCTTAGTGAGGGGTGACATTTAGGCTAAGACAGTATGAGGGCATCCAGGTCACTGTACTCTTGAGAAGAGCAATCCAGACAGTAGCTACACAGGGAGAACAGTGGAATCAAAGGCCCTAAGGCAGAAATGAACTTCAGGAGTGCTTTAGGGCAAGTAAGACACAGAAGCAGAAGAGAAAACAGACTCAGCCCTCAGGGACTTAAGAGCTCAGTCACTGAAGTGATAAGCACAAGTTAGCTTTCACTGTAGAACTGCTTCAAGAGAAGAGGGATCACAGAGGGCAGAAGTGACAGGGTAGGGATTTTAAGGGAAGTAAAATACAAGGTTTAGACCCGGGGAGAGCAGAGAAAACAACTAAGCAATAGTAGGTATCCAGAGGGCAAAGAAAGGTCCATGAATCTGTAGTGATAGGAATAAACAGCCAAGAAGAGAAGATCTTGTGTATCCCAGTACCAAAATATCTAAAGAAGTTAACAAGGGAGCCTCCATCTGAAACTGTTTTCACAGGAGCTTTAGATACCCCAAGAAAATATTGTTTATAGCAAAAGAAAAAGAAATATGTTGAGGACGACAAGATTATCAATCCACAGAAACAGTAAGTTGGTAATAAATCATAAGAATATTCTAAGATTTCTTTCTAGAGTAAATTTTAAGGCAAGATCTACCTGTACACAGTTGGGGGGTGGGAAACGAGTCGGAAGGGAGTGTAAGCCTACTGCAAATCAATGTCTATCTGTATCTTGAGTGGGATCATAATAACACAGTTGTATACATTTGTCAAAATTCACTTAAGATCTATATATATGTCAATGTCACCTAAAAAAAATGACAGTGGAGTACAAAAATTCAAGAGCGGAAATATACAATCAACTAATAACAAATGGAGAAAAACTAACATTATAAAAACAAATGTCACAATAGGATTTAATGGGTTACACTCCACATTTTTAAAAAATAAAAATGTAAAAACTTGAGTATTTCATATAGAAATTAAACCACAAAATGCCTGCTAATCTTTACCACTAGGCCTCATACAAAAGGGGATGTTTTATTCTGTAGTCCCCAAAATAAAATGAGTTCTGAGAAAACTTTACTATAGCCAAAGAGAGGTAACCAAAATAGTAATATGAAGAGACACAAAACAAATGACTGCTTGTGTGAATCTATAAAGGGAGGTCCACCAAAAAGAACCCCAGGAATTTATTTTAGGTGATTAGAATAAGAAAGCAAGTAATCAAGTGTCTACTATATGCTAGGCAGTGAAGGCAGGAAATCTTAAATTTAGAAGTAGTGAGAATTCAAATAAACAAACAAAAAGCAAAAAAAAGACCCATAAATACAGAGAAAAACTGATGGTTGCCAGAGGGGAGCAGGGTGGAGGAATCAGAAAAATGCGTGAAGTGGAGTGAGAGATACAGAATTCCAGTTCTGGAATAAGTCAGAGGAATAAAAGGTACAGCATAAGGAATACAGGGAAGGAAAAAAAAAAAAAAAGGTTGTGAGACTTCAGTGTTCACAGAAGACACCATGGACCACACTATATTTTCTGTGCATGATTGTTCCACTGAGAGTCCTAACCTTAACTGTATTGTAAAAATTATCACTGTAGCAGTCATCCTCAATCAATACCAGATAACTCATGAGGGGCTTTTGCTTAGGAAATTCATACATACTAGGCTGAATACTTTTATCTGAATTTAAATCATGAATTATGAACAAAATATTCAGGTCTTTAGCAGTCTCTTTAAGCTATGATTCAAGGCCTATGTTACAGCTCCATATAGTTCTGGACCTCTATCTCTTTCTTATCTGTATCACTCCTCAAAACTACCCCACACTTTTAACCCAACTGGAAATTTTTTTTACCAAAGATAACTTGCATTTGCCACCTCCTTACTTTGGGGGGCGGTTTGAGATCCCAAATTTACTGTCAAAATAGTACAGATCAATTTCATGGTCCTGCTGCTCCCTTCTCAACTGTACAGCCTTCCATCCTGTGACTCTCCAGTTTTAAACGCTATTAATTACATATAAAAATAATAAAATCAAAATTTTTATCACAATTAAATCCATATAATACTTCACCTTTTCCAAGTCTTTTCTCCCATATTAACCTATAACCTCCTTAAAGACAGTGGCTCTATTAGTCCTAAAAATCGCTCAAGGATATTTCCTAAAGCCAAATATTTTCATTGTATTCGAATGTCACAAAATCTCCTGTTATTAAAATACCCTTCAGTTAGAGTCCCAACTTAAAAAGGAACCAAACGGGGGGGGGGGGGGGGGGGGTTCAATTTAAAGATACAACTGCCAAATATTTCATAAAGCATATGTTTTATTTTAATAATGGAAAAAATAAATTTTCTCCACAAATTAAATACTCATACAGTAATGTGATAAACCCCCATAATGTACTTGAAAGTCTGTGGTACAGAATTGGTAACCGTTCAATTCTACTAAAGCTCTATTTATGGTTATAAAATATGTAACTCCAATTCATTTTTCCTTTTATGTATTTCACTGTATTATGTACCAAAGACATCAAATAGTGTACAGGCTCATAAAAGGGCTAAATAGACAGCTTTGGTTTCAAAAATCCAGCTTCTCACAATGCCAGACAGACTAGTTGTTTAAGATTTTTTTTTTTTTAAGATTTTATTTATTTATCTGACAGAGAGAGAGAGAGATCACAAGTAAGCAGAGAGGCAGGCAGAGAGAGAGAGGAGGCTCGATCCCAGGACCCTGAGACCATGACCCGAGCCGAAGGCAGAGGTTTAACCCACTGAGCCACCCAGGCGCCCCTAGTTTCTGACTTTTCTATCTTCACAACACTCTTCCTGTTTTTTGGTCTGTGACAAGAGAATAAAGGTACTTGCACTTTTGAGAACTTCAATCTGTCTACATTCTACCAAAAATGGAAGCTATTTTTAATATACAATTTCATCATCTTAAGTTTGGGCACTGTAAAACACCCAATAGAAATCTGTTAAAGTCCTAAGATTTCAAAGTGTAGAAGTAAAATCTTGTTTTCTGTTGACCTGAATGCTTCCAAACTAATCTATATTTGACTCCAATATCAAATTAGTCATGTCATTTTGGAATATTAAAACGTATAGTAATTATATTTAATTTTAAATCAAGTCATTCTGATCTCTATCTTGATTGGTACAACTAGAAGATTATATTCCAAAACAAAGTCAAGAAAAGGACATACTTTGGCTAGTGGCAATGATAAAACCATTCATTTGCCTAATCATCTTAAATCTTAATTGAGAGTATAGTGAATGAAAAGGAAGACTATCAACCAGTGCCATATAAATGCTTTTTGCTAAAGGTAGGCTTCTAGCAAAGATGGGCTTGCTCTGTTGCCATTTGACACTAGCCTATTCAGCCACCTGGAACACTTCCTGTCAATATGTGTGAAGTGTCACATGTGGCCATGACTGACTCAACAGTTGGTTTCCAAACTAACTGACAAACTAACACTAAAAGAAACTGACGAGAACTCCACTTGTTCAAAAGTCTAAACCTAAGAAAATAAAAATAAATAGAATCAGAGAAGTAATGGTACAGAAAGGCAAATAATTTTTCTAAAAACAAAATTATTCACATGCACCATAAGCAATTTGCCTTGTTTAGGAAAATAAATAAATCTCCATTTAAACCAAGAGGAAGATGAGGCTTTATTCTGTCGGTTAACTCACATGTGACATATTTCTGTCATCATTCTGAAGAGCAGACTGAATAACCACCTCAAATTTAATTTAACGAAAATTTTGACTTGGCAAACAAGGTTTTGTAGGGTTTTTTTTTAAAGATTTTATTTCTTGGGGCGCCTGGGTGGCTCAGTTGTTAGGCATCTGCCTTCGGCTCAGGTCATGATCCCAGGGTCCTGGGATCGAGCCCCGCATCGGGCTCTCTGCTCGGCAGAGAGCCTGCTTCTCCCTCTACCATTCCCTCTGCTTGTGTTCCCTCTCTCGCTGTGTTTCTCTCTGTCAAATAAATAAAATCTTTAAAAAAAAAAAAAAAGATTTTATTTCTTTATTTGACAGAGAGAGATCACAAGTAGGCAGAGAGGCAGGCAGAGAGAGAGGGGGAAGCAGACTCCCCGCTAGGCAGAGCCAGATGCGGGGCTCTATCCCAGGACCCTGAGATCAGGACCTGAGCTGAAAGCAAGGGCTTTAACCCACTGAGCCACCCAGGCATCCCAGCAAACAAGGTTCTTTACTGGCTGTTTAACAAAACAACTATGGCAGCCCCACAAACAAATCAAGTTCTGCTATGGGATACTGTCCTTATTTCTCTATTCCCTCTTCTACAAAAAAGTCAAATATTTCCAACATCCTAAACAACTGTTATGTTACTACATGTAACGAACTACATCTCATAGTATCTACCTAGGCAGTAAGTTCTGAGACTTTGTTACAAAGAATAGCTTCAAAGAAAGCTTACATCCTCTCCTCAACAAACACACCAAACAAAGCCAAGAAATAGAACACATGAAAGAAGAAAACATGGATAATATTAATAATCCATGTATATATTCCATAAACATATAAACCATCATCTGTCAAATGAAGTCAAGTGACCCCAGCAGGTGGCTACAACTTTGCTATTCCATTTATTTAGAATTACAAGCTACAATTTATTCTTTTCCAAAAGCTCTACAATTATTTGTGAGGAGCAAGCACTTTCTTTAGTCTTCTAAAGTGATACGAAATTATTTCGTATACACTGAGTATAATACTCAAAAATGGAAAATTCACCATCAAATAGCTGTCAAATTCAAGCTCATTTATCATCTAATTTCATTAGATGCAAGAAAAAAAACTTATTGCACACATTTCAAAAAAAATATAAAACTAAGAATATCAATTACATAACAATTACTTAAACTAGTCAACTGATTGTATTTAAAGCATTCACAAACCCTAAGCAGTAAAGGACAAGTAAAGCTATGCTTTTCAAACAACTTTTTTTTAACTACTTAACAGCTCAATTTTAGAGTCAGGTATTAACTTTTAAAGTCAGCTAGTTATATATAATGTTCTCAACAGACATAGGATTTGGGAAGGCATAAACAGAGTAAGATGTGTTACCACCCATGTACCCCAATGATTTGTCTATCAAGTCTTAAATTGTTACAATCTAACATCTTAAATTATTTCCAGCACTGCTGGTTACATGTAACCATCAGGAAGCCAAAGTCATCCCAACAACCTGTTTTAACACTTATTTGGCCAATTACAGGACAATCATAATGCAAGTGTGCTCGAAGTATGAAAAACTCCACGAATCAACTAACTCTAAAACATCCTAGATATTTAGGAAGTTTTTCTAGGCACTCAGTCCTAAATTGGGCACGTGCCACATGATAAATCAAAAAAAAACAAAAATTGTATATTAAAAAAAAGTTGACGCTCCAAATACATTCAATTCCAAGGAGGCTCCAAAGAGATCTGAGACCAAATCCCCTCCATGCAAGAGAAAATTCTCCACCCCCCTGTGGAAGAATTGCTCTCTACCAGGCTAACTGTCCCCGCACTAGCAAAAACTTCATTACCCAGGACCAGAGTGGTCGGCCTCATCAACACAGTCACAATCTCATTTCATGCCCCACAACTGCCCTGCCTAAAGTCAGAGTAAAGCCCTGGAGTGTTGGGGGTTTTGTTTTTTGAAATATTAACACGTGGGGGAGACGCTCATAGACGGAATCATAGTTAAGGAGCTCTTTCACGTGGGGGCAGAGAGGATGAGGTACCAATAGGTGAAGGGGTAATAGAGAGGGTCCTGGACTCCCAGGATCCCCCAACTCCAATTCCAACTTGGTGGGTGCTAACCAGAAATCCCCCCCCCCCAACCACCACCACCAGGCCCTTTTCTTCACCATCCTTGACCCAACTCCTAGGCCAGTGCCTTCGCCAGGAGCCCTGGGTCTCACCTCCAGCCCCGGGACTGAAATGCAGAGAGAGGAGACACTTAGGCCTCGCCTCCCACGGCCTTCCTCCCCCAGCCGGGGCGGGAGGGAACCCAGGAAGCCGCGCTCGGTTCCCGGGGGGGTGGAGGGCCTAGGCCGCGCCTCCCAGCCGGATGGCCCTAGGCCTCGGCCCGCCCGAGGCGGGGCCCGGGGGTCGGGGCGGCGGACTGGGCGCCGGCTCACCCACCTGGGTTGCCAGTCATTCCAGCTCCGCGGGTACTTGGTGCCGCCGCCGCCGCCGCTGCTCAGCCGAGACCCCGGGGCTCTGCGGCTCATTACCTTCCCCGACACGACATGGCCAAGCGCCGCCGCCCAAAGAAGCGCGAGTCGCCGCCCGAACCGACCGCCGCCGACACTCCGCTCCCGCCCGGGGCTGAGGAGGAAGCCGAAGAGAAGGAGGAGGAGGCGGCGGAGGGCGGGGGAGGCGGACGGCCGTTCCGGGTTCCGCCTGAGCCCGCAGCGCAAGACGAGGAGGCGGGAGTGGCGCCGCGAGGGGGAGGCGGAGGAAGGGGAGGCGACGTCTCTTCCAGGGCCGAGCGCGGCCCGCGACGCCGGGACCCAGGAGGAAGAGGACGGCGAAGAGGAGGCGGTGGCGGCGGCTCCTCACGCTCACACAGCCACGGCTTCCCCGCCTCCCGGCTCCGCCCGCCGCGCCGCCGCTGCCGCACGGCATGCTGGGAGCGAGGGGCGGTGCCGGCGCCCGCCGGAGGAGGAGAGGGGCGGGGCCGGCTACGGGGGCGGGGCCGGCCACGAGGGGGTGGGGCCGGCCGGGCACAGGGAGCCGATCGCCCTACCGCGCCCCGGGCTCGCCTCCACTCCCCGGGGACCGCGCCAAGGTCCCCGCCCCGCCGTGAGGGATCATGGGAGAGGGGATCTCCGCAACCACCCCCACGCGCACACCCTCCCAAACAATCTCCAGAAAGCACCAGACTCCGGAGTGCTGGGCGGTCAGGTGTAAACAGACATCCAATCAAGGACCTAGGGGTGCCCTTTGCGCGCGCGCACACACACACGCGCGTGCACACGCAGGCGTCGCCTTAGGGCTCACGTGTGCCCATTTTCCCCACCCTATACGGTAAAAAGTTAAAGTAAAAAAGAGAGAGAGTGGATATCCACCTACCCAGGCCCCACCTGAAATGTGCCCATGGAGTCTACACCTTGACCATCTCTTCACATTGTAAAAAACTAAACTAAATAGAGAGAGAAAAGGCAATTCCCCTGTGCCCCGCAATCCCTGTGCCTTGCAATGTGAAATGTGCTTAGAAATCCTCCCGCCTAGGGGCGCCTGGGTGGCTCAGTCGTTAAGCGTCTGCCTTCGGCCCAGGTCAGATCCCAGGGTCCTGGGATCGAGCCCCGCATCGGGCTCTCTGCTCGGCAGGAAGCCTGCTTCTCCCGCTACCATTCCCTCTGCTTGTGTTCCCTCTCTCGCTGTGTTTCTCTCTGTCAAATAAATAAAATCTTTAAAAAAAAAAAA
>CM053621.1:11463130-11479132 GCA_028646535.1 Procyon lotor
TGTGTTCTCTCTCTCTGTCAAATAAATAAAACCTTTTAAAAAAATTTAAAAATTAAAATGAATAAATAAAATAAAATACAGCACCCTTACCAGTCCACACCCCTGTAGGGGTTATGCAAGAATACTTCCTAATAAATGATAATTAGTACCTGGTGAATAAGTAATTATATTGCATTATTGGTTTTTCCCCCCCTTTGTGTTAAAAGTGTTCAGTTGTAAAAAGAGAACTCCTAAAATACACCATAAATTCTGTGCCCTGTTGGCGATTTCTTAGACATTCTTATGTTTTTTATATCAGAACCTCAAAATCTGAGTTGACCTGATCCTTTAACTTCTGAAAGACCTTAACATCAGAATTTGAACATAGGCCAACCCCAGAGTCCTTAACCACCAGGATTTTTCTAGATAGATCCCCCAAATTTCTAAGAACTTAAATTGATACCCTGAGTAAACCAAAGCTAAGGCTCTCTCTTTTGTTTCCTTTAATCCTGAGATCCAGCACAAGAGCTAACCCCAATTCGGCACCAAGAATTGAGGAACCTCATTCTCAAACAAGAGACTCAAGTACAACAGTGATTTTTTTTTTTTTTCAAACACAATCTTAAAAAGCAAGTTCACATCATAGAGACATTAAAGCAGATCTTTAAAAAAGCAAAACAGCAAAACCTCTTACACATGCTCCCAGCAAGGAAATCTTTGTCACAGATCAAGCTCCCTCAGTAAGGGCTATTTTTGAGTTTTCGAGTTGGTGCTTGAAGGACTTTGGCCGGGAAACTCATGACACATTTGAAATCTCCACTCAGGCTGCCTCAGCTTGAGGCAGGGGCCAAGTTTCTATGAATCAGGGCACAAAACATGCTGCCCAGTGGCTCATGCCTTCTCCAAACAATAAAATGGGAGGACAATGATGCCCGGCCAAAGCTATTTGTGACTTACGTAGTGGAGAAAACACGGGGTGAGATTCTCCCATGCTTGGCCCTGGAAGCACCCCAGGATTTGCCTGCCTGCTACTAAAAGAACAAGCTCCTTTGCTTCTCAAGATTAAAGCAGTATGTGGGACATATGGAAATAAAATGCAGATTTCTTAAATAAAATCTCCAGCACTAAGTCATGGCTGTCTCTTGTTGGTACAGATATCATTTAACTTTTTTTTTTTAGGATTTTATTCATTTATTTATTTGACAGAGAGAGATCACAAGGAGGCAGAGACACAGGTGGGGGAAGGGGGGAGGAAGCAGGCTCCCCGCTGAGCAGAGAGCCCGATGCAGGGCTCGATCCTAGGACCCTGAGATCATGACCCGAGCCAAAGGCAGAGGCTTTAACCCACTGAGCCACCCAGGCGCCCCTCATTTAACATTTTAAAAAGATATCCTGTGTATATCCCTTTCCTTTACCTGGTCAATGTCTATCTGAAGCAGTGGATTGCAGGGGAGCAAAACTTTTGGCTTTGAAGGCTGATGGGCAAACTCTACTGGACCAGAGATACCACACATCTTCCTTTCTCTCTGCCTTTCAGAAGGAGTTCCTAGCAGTCTAGCCTTGGGTTTCTTCCTCTTGTTTTAATCTACAGTCTTTCCCTAAGTTCTTCACTAGCAATAGCCTTCTTAAACACCTTGCCTGAAGTCAGGGCCCCCACGACTGAGTTGAAGAGAAGAAATATTAATGTGTGATGGGGACAGAAGAGGAGGTATACAGATGGAAGTTAAAGTCAGGGTAAAGGAGAGCTGAGCGGGGAGCCCAACGCAGGGCTCGAGCCGAGGACGCTGGGATCATGACCTAAGCCCAAGGCAGATGCTCAACTACTCAGCCACCCACACACCACCTTATTCTCATTAAATAGGTCATGAAGCAGCAGTTCTAAAGGACATGACTTGACCAAGGTGACATCACTGGTAGGTAGAGGTGAAAAAAATTTTTATGATTTTATTTTTTTAAGTAACCTCTCCACCCAACGTGAGGCTTGAACTTACAAGATCAAGAGTTGCATGCTGTACCGACTGAGCCAGCCAGGCGCCCCAGGTGTCGCTAGTTAATTCATTTCCGTTAAAGAGTCAAATTGCCTACCCGGTAAGACAGGGATAAATATCTCCCTCCAGAGCATCTTGCTGAAATAGAATCTTTCGGCCTCTTTGGTGTTATAACTGAAACAAGCCCTTCGTCCTATGCCAAAGGAGCAAATGGAGGCTTATTCTGGAAGGTCCTTTGTGCTGAGTGGATTTGAAGGTCACACTGCTTGGCACGACGTTTGGACTGTCCCCCAAGCATGCCACCTCTTAGGGGACCCTCCCTGCTGGGCCCTGGAAGAAGCTTTTTGGAAAAAGCATGATTTTAGGTGGCTTGTGGATGAAGGGGAAGCAGATGGCCCGAGCATTACATCACCTCGGGTAACGGAAACAAATACGAAAATAATAGGAGGTAGAAAAATAATAGCCTAATCTCCAAATCATCAGTGAGTGTTGGGGAAATGTTTATTCTCAGCAAAATCCCAAGGATAGTAGAGAGCTAATAAATGACGAAGTCTGGCCTTGTGCTCCCCAATTTAAAAGCAGAACCCATCTTTCTACCATTTTGTTAACATAGTAATGATAACTCACCTTAATTATATTTATTTCTGACCACCACTGTTTCTCAAACTCTAGAAGGTAAATATGACCAAATCTTTTTTTTTTTTTCCTTTCCATAGGAAAAAACGGAGAATTACCTGCCCCGGGCCACACAGCTTGATAAGTGGCAGAAACTAGGCTACCTAATACCAAAGATGCCCCTACCTGAAAGCCACCTGAGGGGCCTATAAGGAGGACCATTTCTCTGATCCTGTTATAATGTACCAAAATGATGCACAGAATTCTAAACACCTAGTCATTCTTTCCACGGAGATATGTTCTGGATAACCACGTTTAATTTTTTTTTTCTCCATATGGTCATTGAGAGAAAATGGGGGGAGGTACCCCAGAAGGACGGTAGCAGTTATATGTTAAAATATTGGGACTATGAGTGTCTCTTGGTCTCTCTGTTCTAGTCTCTGTTTCTAAGTTTTGTCTAATTGAAAAAAATGTTACATTGTAAAAATTCTCCCTAAAAAAAAAAAAATTCTCCCTCAAATAATCCTCCAGTTCTGGTAGATTTCTGCACCCTTAGAACACTGCCATTATGTCAAATTCCACATATCCTGCTCCTCAAACTTCCACAAATAGTGAAATAATTGGACTACCAGGCAGCCGTGGTTTTCCGCTAGAAAACATTCTCCATGTGTTTCTACACATAGGTGTGTAATCTGTGCAGCTCCACGTGACCCCACACTTAGAAAAGTCTTACGTTCTCCTTAATGTTCTGCTGCTGCCATCTTGAAATACTTAATGGATTTTGAAGCAGGGGCTCTGTGTTTTCATTTTTCATTAAGACCTACAAGTTATGTAACCGGTTCTGCCTGGTATTACGGGTACAGCCCAGGGGTCAGCAAACTTTTCCTGTAAAAGGCCAGAGAGTAAATATTTTAGGCCATGCAGGCCGTGTGATCTCTGTTGAAACAACTCAACTCTGCCACGGTTGTAGAAAAGCAGCCCCAGCCGATGTCAAGGAATGAGTGGGTGGTGCCTCGGTAAAAATCTAATTACAAAAACAGGCAGCTGGCTGTATTTGGTCTACAGGCTATAGCTTGCCCATCCCAGGGAGAGCACAATCTTTCTTAAAGGCATACTATTGCAAAGTAATAAGAATAAGAATCATAACACAATCCATTTTCCACACACAGACCATGGGAATGTGTGCCTGGGCTGCTGAGCAGCCAAACAGGGGTCAGTGTGTGAGCGGGTGTACCTGCCACTTTCCATTTGTCCTTACAGATCTGCTCTCCGGCCTTCTCTGCCTACGTCTGGTTCCCGGAGGCTGACCTGTATGGACTACATGGGCAGGGTCCTTGGCCCTGTCTTCTGGTTGAGTTCTGCCAAGAGGAGGCACGGCCAGATGGAAGAGTGGAAGTGGAGTGATGTCTGGATGTTTATTCCTCCAGCTTCATCCCTACCTCTCACCTGGAGGAGGCTGCATCCCTCTACTGAAGGCCCCAGTTTCTGCCCTAAGGCTGTCTTCATCCAACTACCTCTGCCAGGGCCTAAGGGTGATAGAGGCTCCTGGCTGTTCCTAGCCTCAGGTTACCATGCCTCCTTTGTTAGTCTATCAGAACTAACTCAGGGTGACTCAGTCGTTTAAGTGTCCGTCTTCAGCTCAGGTCATGATCCCGGGGTCCCGGGATCGAGTCCTGCATTAGGCTCCCTACTCAGTGCGGAGCGTGCTTCTCCCTCTGACTGCCACTCCCCCTGCTTGTGCTCATGCTCTCTCTCTGACAAATAAATAAAATCTTAAAAAAAAAAAGGAAAAAAAACAACTCTGCCGCCCCCTCTGTCAATAGTTCCTTTACTAAATTTTTTTTCTTTCCTTCATTGGTTTTACGAACTGTTTCCTGAAAGTCCCTCGCTGAATACTGAGGTAATCCAACCATTCACATCAGCACAAGCCACTACCACTCCTGGAGCTGAAAAGACAAAAGGGGGTGCTACCAGAGCCCATGGGGTCCTGGTCACGCCTGAGAGAAGACGTGGGCCAGGTCTTTCCACTGAGCACTAGAGCCACGGAGGTGATTCAGAGGCAGAGACAGAGAGGATAAATGCCCTAGCTTCCGCCTTCTTCTGCCCTCCAATCTCAGGCCAGTGACTGTTATTGGTTCAACCCAGCTAGGAGTCAGCTCATATGAGAGCCTGGAAAATGCAACCTTCGGAGATCAGTGTCTGTGCTACAGAGCAGGGCAGGGAAGGAGTACGGAATGGCTTTGAGGCGCAGGCTCAGTACAGGAAGGAGAGGCTGCACTCTTAAATAAGAAACTTCTGGGGGCACCTGGGTGGCTCAGTGGGTTAAAGCCTCTGCCTTCGACTCAGGCCATGATCTCAGGGTCCTGGGATCAAGCCCCACATTGGGCTCTCTGCTCAGCGGGAAGCCCGCTTCCCCTTCTGTCTCTGCCTGCCTCTCTGCCTACTTGTGGTCTCTCTCTCTCTGGGTCAAATAAATACATAAAATCTTAAAAAAAAAAAGAAACTTCTGAAAGTATATTTGGAAGGACTCTTGAGAACATGCATTAGAAAAATTTCACAGTGTTTTCCAGAAAACAAACACTTAGACTTTATGAAAGGGGTCAGTAGATTAAAATATTAAGGGTCCCTCCGTTTAACTTTTAGACTACATGGTAGAGTTCATTGACTAGGAAGACATCGATCTCTTTATCTAAAGGTCCCAATTTAATATACCAACAGTAGGGGCGCCTGAGTGGCTCAGTCGTTCGTTAAGCGTCTGCCTTCGGCCCAGGTCAGATCCCAGGGGTCTGGGATCGAGCCCCGCATCGGGCTCCCTGCTCCGCAGGAAGCCTGCTTCTCCTGCTACCATTCCCTCTGCTTGTGCTCCCTCTCTCGCTGTGTTTCTCTCTGTCAAATAAATAAAATCTTTAAAAAAATATATATATATATATACCAACAGTAGAGGCAATTAAAAGAAAGGTAGATTAAGTTGGACTACCGCCAAATTAAGAACTTTTGTGCATCAAAGGACACTATCAACAGAGGGAAAGGGAAACCCATAGAATGGGAGAAACTATTTGCAAATCATCTATCTGAAAAGGGGTCAATATCCGGGACATATGAAGAACTCTTACATCTCAACAATGATAAAAGAATAAACAACTCAATGGAAAAAAACGGGTAAAGGACTCAAATAGACATTTCTCCAAAGAGGATACAGAAATGGCTAATAAGCAAAGATGTTCCTCATCACTAATCATTAGGGAGTTCAAAAGAAAGCCATAGGAGCACCTGGCTGGCTCAGTCAGTAGAGCAGGACTCTTGATCTCAGGGTCATGAATTCCAGTCTCGTGCTGGGTGTGGAGCCTAGTTTAAAAAAAAAAAAACCACCCACATGGTAAGATACACTTTATACCCAGTAGGATGACTATTATAAGTAAATAACAAACAAGCGGAAAATAACAAGTGTTGGTGAGGATATGGAGAACTCAGAACTCTTGCGCATGGCTGGTGAGTGTATAAAATGGTGCAGCCAGTATGGAAAATGGTAGGGAAGTTGCCCAACAAATTAGGAAATAGAAGTATCATATGATTCAGCAGTTCTACTGGATACATCTCCAAAGGAATGGAAAGCAGGGACTCACACAGATTATTTGCACATCCACGTGCAGAGCAGAATTATTCACACTAGCCAAAAGGTGGAAGCTACCCAAGTATCCTTGTATCCTTTGATGGACAAACCGATAATAAGCTAAGTGCAGTGTATATATATATATATATACATACACACACATACAATGGAGTATTAATCAGACTTAGAAAGGAAGAAAAGAAAAACGAGAACAAGAAAGGAAATTCTGACATATGCTACAATATAGACGAGCCTTTTTTTTAAAAGATTTTATTTTTCAGTCATCTCTACACCCAACATGGGGCTCAAACTTACAACCCCTGAGATCCAGAGTCACCAGGCACCCCTAGGAAAAACTTGGAGATATCATCCAAGCGAACTAAGCCATACCCAAAAGGATGACCCCATTTATATGAGGTTACCTAGAGCAGTTAAATTCACAGTGACAGAAAGCAGAATGGTGGCTGTCAGGGGTGGATAGGAAGGGAGAGTCAGGGAGTTGTTGTTTAGCGGGGGGATTATTTAATGGGAGGATAAGAAGGTTCTGGAGGTGGATGGTGGTGACGGCAGCATGACAGTGTGAATGTGCTTAATGCCATGGGACTGCACACATAAACGATACATTTTATGTTATGCGTATTTTACTACAATTTTTAAAATGGTAAAAAGAGAAAGAGACAAAGAACAAGTCATATGAACTAGGACCGCTCTCTGTTTAATAACTCTGCCTTCCTAAGATTAACAGTAAATTAAAATAACAATCCAACTTTTTTTAAAGATTGAGAGAGAGAGAGAAAACAGGGGAAGGAGCGGAGGCAGGGAGAGAAGCAGACTGCTGGCCGAGCACAGAGCCAGATGCAGGGCTTGATCCTACGAATCCAAAATCAAGAGTCAGACATTCAACTGACTGAGCCATTAAAGTGCCTCATCAACCTCTAACTTTGAATTGTTTTACTTCTTATTTTTTTCATCCTGCATAATGGAATCTTTATTTTTTTGTATTTTACTTCAATTCCAGTAGAATTAATATACAGTGTTATATTAGTCCAGGTGCACAATATAGTGAATCAGCACTTCAGCACTTCAACAACACACCACTCAGGGCTCATCATGGGAAGCGTACTCTTCATCCCCTTCACCTATTTCACCCATCCCCTACCCACCTCCCCGCTGGTAACCATTGGTATATTCTCTGTAGTTAAGAGTCTGGGTTTGGTTTTTGATTTGTCTCTTTTTTTCTTTGTTTTGTTTCTTAAATTTCACAATATGAATAAAATCATAGGGTATTTGTCTTTCTTTGGCTGACTTATTTCGCTTAGCACTATACTCTTTGGATCTATCCATTTTGTTGCAAATGGCAAGATTTCATTCTTTTTTATGGCTGAGTAATATTCCATTGTATCTATTACTATATATATATATATATGCACCACATCTTCTTTTCCATTCATATATTAATGGGCACTTGGGCTGCTTCCATAACTCGGCTACTGTAAATCATGCTGCAATAAACATAGGGGCACATATATCTTTTCGAATTAGTGTTTTCATATTCTTTGGGTAAATATCCAACAGTGGAATTACAGGATCATATGGTAATTCTATTTTTAAATTTTTGCGGAAACTCCATACTGTTTTCCGCAGCGGATGCAACAGTTTGCTTTCCCACCAGCAGTGCATACAGGTTGCTTTTTCTCCATATACTCTCTATTTTAAAAAATTAATTAGTGATTTAGTTTTAAAAGTAATGAGTTAATATTTTTTAATATATACAGTTAAGTAAGCTCTATACCCAACGTGGGGCTCTAACTCATGACCCCAAGATCAAGAGTTGCATGTTCTTCTGATTGAGCCAGACAGGCACCCCAATAGATTTTTCTCGTGTGTTATTTATAGAAGTGGTTTTTAGATTAAACATATTGCTAGCATCAGTTGTGGCCATCAGAATAGAGTTTGGGAAAACTGATGAACCTCATTAACTATATTCAAACTTTTTGGAAGAAAGAACATGTGAATAAGAGTAGGAGTTTAGGGGCGCCTGGGTGGCTCAGTGGGTTAAAGCCTCTGCCTTCAGCTCAGGTCATGATCTCAGAGTCCTGGGATTGAGCCCCGCATCGGACTCTCTGCTCAGCGGGGAGCCTGCTTCCCCCTCTCTCTACCTGCCTCTCTGCCTACTTGTGGTCTCTCTGTCAAATAAATAATTAAAATCTTACAAAAAAAAAAAAAAAAGACAAAAGACTGGTAGTTTAGAGGCACCTGGCTGGCTGAGCTGCAGAGCACATGATGCTTAGTCTCTGGGTAATGAGTTCAAGCCCCACATTGGGCCTAGAACGTACTTTGAAAAAAAAGAAAAAATAAATAAAAGAATGGTCGTTTGGATTGATATTATCTAAAATGGTAGCCACTGGCCACTTGTGGCTCTTAAGCACTTGGAATATGGCTGGTTTTCACTGAGACACACTGTAAATAAAATAGGCACCAGTTTTCGAAGACTTATTGCCTAAAAACGGACTATAAAATGCCTCACTAATAATTTTTATATTTACTATATGAAGTGATAATATTTTACCTATATTGGGTTAGGTCAAATATACTATTAAAATTAATTTCACTTGTTTCTCATTCCTTTTTTAAAGGTGGCTAGTAGAAAGTTTAAAATTATATACGCAGCTCAAATTATGTTTCTGTTGGACAATGCTGTGCTAGGTAAAGGTTAAGTATGTATCCTTGACTGAGCACTGTCTGAGGGATGCTGACACTGTATCTGGGCAGCTCTAGAGATACAAGCTATCCCATGGGCATTGGTTAGTTCACCACAGTCTCTGCTAAGAATTACCTCCCCAGGTTTCCTCATAAGACCCAAACCTTTCGGGCGCCTGGGTGGCTCAGTTGGTTAGGCGACTGCCTTCAGCTCAGGTCATGATCCTGGAGCCCTGGATCAAGTCCCACATCGGGCTCCCAGCTCCATGGGGTGTCTGCTTCTTCCTCTGACCTTCTCCCCTCTCATGCTCTCTCTTGCTCTCCCTCTCTCAAATAAATAAATAAAATCTTAAAAAAAAAAAAAAAAGACCCAAACTTTCCGCCCTTCAAGGCTCAAATAAAAAAAAAATATTTTTTTGAGAAAGAGAGAGAGTGGGGGCTGGGAGAGAGGGAACGGGAGAGAGAGAATCTTCAGTTGGCTCCATACTCAGTGTGGAGCCCAACTTGGGGCTCCATCTCATGGCCTGAGCTGAAATCAAGAGTCTGACACTTGACTGACTGAGCCAACGAGGCAGCAACCTCCCCTAAGAACCCCCAGGGAAGTCAACCCTTACATACAATTTATCTTTACCCTAAGACCTGAAGGAAATCTCCTTTTTCTGACCCTAGAGAACTATCTTAACCACTCATTTTGGCATATGAATGCAGTAAGTCTTAATTCCCCAATCACACCAATATAACTAGTTCATAAGAAGTTTCTGATTTGGGGGGCACCTGGCTGGGTCAGTTGGTAGAGCATGCAACTCTTGATCTTGGGGTTGTGAGTTCAAGCCCCGTGCTGGGTGTAGAGACTACTTAAAAAATCTTTAATTGAAATTAATGAATTGATTAATTAATTAAATAGGGGTGCCTGGGTGGCTCAATTGGTTAAGCATCAGACTCATAATATCAGCTCAAGTGGTAATCTCAGCATCTCGAGACCCACATCAGGCTCCACACTCAGTAGGGAGTCTGTTTCTTCCTCTGCCCCTCCCCCACCCTCTCCCCACTCATGCTCTCTCTAAAATAAATAAGTTTAAAAATCTTAAAAAAAAAAAAAATCATAGCACTATACCCAGGACAGACATTAAGAGTCAATCACAGCATATGTTCCCTCCAAACCCAATGAAGGTCTTATTATCATTTTCAATTCAGAGTTCTAGGCAGCTACTATCCATCAATCAAAGTTGTCTGAGAGAGAAAACTATTTGTCACCCTTGTAACAGAGTCAGTGAAAAGGATTGACTGAGTAAATTCGGCTGAGGCACAAGTTTAAATTTCTCTCTCTTTGCGTCACGGGCTAACAGAATTAGGTGAATAAATGGATTTTATTAATAATGTGTCCAAGTATGTTATTGTTGCCTGATATCAGGTATATGGGAATTCTCATGTTTTTGTTTAAGGCCAGGGATGTAGGGAAGCATGTAGTCTTCCTTGGGCTTCCCTTCTAGTAGTTACCATCATCCCCTCCCTAAGTAGGTACAGAGTGAAGAGTAATGTTATTATATACCAAGGCAGGGCCTCCAAAAGTCTTTCAAGGAACTCCAACCAGTTCTATAGGACGCTAATAAATATTCAACAAAAAGAGAATTCTCTAGTCAAGTAAGGGAAAACACTGGGTTTATAAAAATTAAAATGACTCAATGTTACCCTTCAAGAAGGAGATCTAGTATGCTTCCCTGTTTTTTTGACATAGAGTCCCATTTTCATATCTTAAGGACCTACGTTCTAATAAACTTATTTTAGGAAATACCGTTGCAAAGATTAATACCGGTGTTTAATTTTGAAAATGGAGGTGGTGGTGAGGGTGATGCTAGTAATCACCATAGTCTTTCCTTTATTTTAAAATTTATTTCTTCAGAGAGCCTGGGTGGCACAGTTGGTTAAGCTTCTGCCCTTGGCTCAGGTCATGATGATCCCAGGATCCTGGGATAGAGCCCTGCATCGGGTTCCCTGGGAGCCTGCTTCTCTTTCTCTCCACCTGCCCCTCCACCCTACTTGTGATCTCTTTCTCTCACAAATAAATTAAAAAAATACAATCTTTTTAAAAAATAAATAAAATTTATTTCTTCAAACCCAGGCATTGGTTGCCTTCAATTATCTGATGGTAATAGATGATAGATACCATTATGGTTACCTAGAATGGGAGACAATAAACCATGGTCTGATCCAACCCCTGAGATGAGGAAACTGGAGATGAGGACTCAGGGAGATTAAATGCTCTGCCCAAGGTCACTGGGCACACCAAGCGGCTAACAAATTGGAAAGCTTAAAAGAAAAAAAGTTAAAATATGAAGTGGCCCCGAATTTCTATAATCCCCTGGCCTTTAGTCTACTCTCATCTACCATTTGTTTACCTGCAACAAATAATTACATTTGGCAGGAAGGCTGTGAATGTAGATACACTTCTATCACCTGTTAGAAATCGAGAGGAGCACGTAGCACAACAAAGAGCAGTAGACCCTCAGAGATCTCTCAGCCTCCCTAAGAAAACCAGGCAAAGTGAAAATTCACGTTGGACTTCTTTCTGTTAATGATGACACTGTTCAAAGAGCTTCTCTGGCATGGTTTCTGGACAGAATTTTACCTGTTCTGAGTTCACGCTGTCCTCACAATGTGGGCCCTGTGACAAGTAAAGAAGGTTGACAGCTGGGGTTGGCCTCTCAATGAAGAGCTTTGCAGAATTTGACAACTCAGCCAACCTCTACTTGGGGCTTAATCCCACACTCTCACTAATAACACCAGAGGCCTCGTGGCATGTGCTTCCCACACTCCATGGCTTCTACTCTCCTGCAGCACAAACAACTTTCTCCTGGAAAAACCTAAGTGGCATTGACCTTTGTTAGGTCATGGTTTGTCAACCTCAGTTCTATTGGCAGTTGAGGTCAGATAATTATCTGTTGTGAGGGCTGTCCTGCAGCTCCTAGGGTATGTTACAGCGTCCTTTGACTTGACTTACTGGATGCCAGGAGCAGTCCCCAAGTTGTAATCCAAATATTTCCAGATATTGACAAATGTCCCTTGGGGGGCAAAATTGCCTCTGGATGACAACCACTGGTTGAGACGAATCTAATGAGAATGACTGCCATTTCAAACTAGAGAATCAGTTCCTATCTTGTGAGCTTTGCAGGTGAGGGACTCAGGAAACACATGTTTGTATCTCTCTGCCTGGGCGTATAGTAGGTGTTCGTTCACTGATTCATTCTGCAAATATTTACTAAAGCCCTACTAGGGCTCTCTTCCAAGGGGAGGGGATATAGCGGGCCTCAAGGCATTTGTAATCCAGAAGGGGGAAGAGATATAATAAAAACATAAACAGAAGCATAAATAGAGGGTAATTTCAGCTTCTAAGTGCTTTAAAGAAAAGAGTACAGATAAATATGAAAGAAGGCTGCCTTAGCCAGAGATTCCAATCTATCAAATTAGAATTAAGTTGGTAACAGGACCCCAAATAACAGGTGGTGAAACGAAATAAAACTTTGTTTCTCTCTTAAGTAGAAGCATAGAAGCAAGTAATCCAGCTCTGTTATCGCACTGCTGCTCCACAAAGTCCTCCGTGACCCGGGTTCCTTCTACCTGTGCTGAACATAGCCTCCATTTCCAAGGTTAGCCCATAAAAGCTGCACTGGCTTCAACCGCCATGTCGCATTCCAGGCAGCAGAATGAATAAAAGGGAAAGAAAGGCAAAGAAGGATATGTGCCAATGATTTTTTTTTTAAGGATGGCTCCTGGAAACTGCCACACGGTGTTTCTGCTTAAATTGCTTTGGCCAGAACTTAGTCATTGGTCATAACTCGTTAAGGGAAGTGGGCCCATTATGGGTCCGGCCAAAAATTAAGAGGTTCCATTTCCACAGACAAGGGTAGACAACTAGTCTCTGCCAGAGAGGATCAAGGAAGGCCCTTCTTAAGAAGAGATAGTGATGAGGAGAGAAAGGCCATGAGAAGAACGTTCTGGCAAGGGCCCTGAGTTGCCACAAGCCTAGCCCATCTGCCATGCAGAAGTAGGGCCTGTCTGGGGGAAAGAGGCAAAGGCAAGATCACCCAGAGCTTTGTGGGGCATCATAACAGGTCTGGGCTTTATTCTACCTGCAATGGAAAACCTTCAGAGGATTGCGAGGAAGGGGAAAAGGTCAGGTATGCTTTCAGATCACTCAGGTTGCCATTTATGGGCAGAAGTGGGAGAGGTAGAGACATTAGCTGTGGAGTAGAGGTAACAGTAGCTTGAACTGACCTTCTGAGTACAGGTGGTGGGGAGTGATTCCACTTTGCATACAATGCTATGGGACATTGGGGCCAAAACACACAGGCTTCCATGAGGGATAGGACGTGGGGTGTGATAGAAGAAAATTAAGGCATTTCCCAACATCTGACCTGAGCAACCAGTGTATGATGATACCATTTTACTGGTATAGGAAAGGCTTGGGAGGAGGCAAATTTGGGTGAAAAGTTCTGTCTTGACCATGTTAAATCCAAGATGTGTATGAGATGACAGAGGTGAGCTGGGAAGTGGATATATAAGAATGTGGCCTGAGGCTACGAATTCAAGCGTCATCAGCTTAAAGATGGTGCTTGAAGGGTAAGTGTGAAATCAGTGTTAGAAACAAGTGTCTCCAGAAAAAGGAAAGTTATACATTTTCAAGTGCAATTAGACAACTTAAAACAAAAAACAAAAAACAAACCATGAATCATTCATTTTAAAAACCCTTACACATCCCTAGAAGCCCCCTTCAAAATCACCAAGTGTGCAACTCTTGCTCTTGGTATTTCAATTAAACCTGCCTTAGAATCTCAAGTACCACTCAAAACAAGCAAAAAGCCTTGTTAATCATCATTGGTGAAAAAAACCCAAAAGAGCTTCTCTGATACATTTGCATCACATCAGTGCTGCTTTCTGGTTTTTAGAAAAAAATCACGATTGCGCAATATTTAGGCCACCCTACAGTTTAGATAGACTTTTCCAGATTTGCCTTGGGGAAGTAACCAGTTGATACTGTCTCCAAGGATACCCTTTGGGAAAGCAACCTGCTGCTTATAATTAAGAAATGTCACTGCATGATTTTAACCAGACCCAAACCCTAACTCCGAGGAGTTTATAATGGAGTAACAGTACTAGTGCTAGTTAGCATCATTTACTAAGCATCGGTAGATGTTAGTAAACATGTTAGTAACATGCCAGGCACGTTACAGACAGAATTCTAACCTTCACACAGTCTTGATGGAGAGGTATTATTCTCCCCATGTTACAGAAGAAAATATCAAGCCTCAGAAAGACTGTGTGTCTGGCAAAAGAACCAGGTCTGCCTTTCCTTAGACTTTTTCTTTTTCCTTTTTTTTTTTTTAAAGATTTTATTTATTTTGACAGAGAGATACAGTGAGAGAGGGAACATGAGCAGGAGGAGTGGAAGAGGGAGAAGCAGGCTTCCTGCTGAGCAGGGAGCCCGATGGGGGGTTCTATCCCAGGACCCCGGGATCATGACCTGAGCCGAAAGTAGACACTTAACAACTGAGCCATCCAGGCGCCCCTCCTTAGACTTTTTCAACAAGCCTAATTATTCTGAAAGCCTTATTCTATATTGGTGCATTTCCCTTAGCTTTCCTATTTGCTCACCTAAAAGTAGAAACCCTATGTCATTCTTTTTTCTTTTCTTTCTTTCTTTTTTTTTTAATTGACTATGGTTTCTGGCTTATAATGGGTACTCAAATATTTCTTTCTTTTTTATTTATTTATTTGTTTACTTGACAGAGAGGAGAGAGATCAAAAGTAGGCAGAGAGGCAGGCAGAGAGAGAGGGAAGCAGGCTCCCTGCTGAACAGAGAGCCCGATTCGGGGCTCAATCCCAGGACCTGAGCCGAAGGCAGAGGCTTTAACCCACTGAGCCACCCAGGCGCCCCCCTCAAATATTTCTTGAAAGACTAAACTACTTTAGTATTTTAAATAGTGAATTTAAAATATTCATATCTGTGAATGATATGACTACACAGATATGACTACACAAAAAACAACAGATTCATTAAAGGGGTAGCATGGAATTCTAAGAGTCCTGGGATATCACTTAATCTAGAGGTCATTACCTGGTTGGTCCCAGGTGATAGCTGGCCTCAGCAGTGTTGTGAGTGGCTTTCAAATTCTGAAAAAAAAAAAAAAAACCACAAAAGGGTGCCTGGGTGAAGTGTCTGCCTTTGGCTCAGGTCGTGATACCAGGGTCCTAAGATCAAGCCCTCCATTGGGTTCCCTGCTTAGCAGGGAGCCTGCTTCTCCCTCTCCCATTCCCCCTGCTCATGTGCTCTCTCTCTCTCTCTCTCTTTTTTTTTTAAAAGATTTTATTTATTATTTGACACAGAGAGAGATCACAAGTAGGCAGAGAGGCAGGCAGAGAGAGAGGGGAAAGCAGGCTCCCCGCTGAGCAGAAAGCCCGATGCAGGGCTCAATCCCAGGACCCTGAGATCATGACCCGAGCCAAAGGCAGAGGCTTTAACCCCCTGAGCCACCCAGGCGCCCCTATGTGCTCTCTCTCTTTGTCAAATAAATAAAGGAAATCTTATAAAAAAAAAAACAAACCAAAAAAACACCCACCAAGTTATATTAGTTCTCAATATTCAAATATTGGGAAATTGCAAACAAAAATCCAGGTTTTTTTTCTTCTCTTGAATTCTGACATCACTGAGCCCACATTCCCACAGATTAACAAGGAGAGAGGGCGGGATGCCTGGGTGAAGTTTGCCCTTGGCTCAGGTCATGATCCCAGGGTCCTGGAATCAAGTTCTGCATCAGGCTCCTTGCTCAGCGGGGAGCCTGCTTCTCCCTTGGCCTGCTGCTCCCCTTGCTTGTGTTTTCTCTGATAAATAAAATCTTTAAAAAAAAAAAAAACAAGGAGAGAGGGGCTGAGTAGGGGGTGCTCTTAACCCCATTTTAGATTCCTATCTAGGCTCCTGAAGGCATTTGAATTTGCAACCTCAACTGTTAAACTCCCTTGTTCTAGAAGCGAGGAAACTGAGGCCCTGTGTGGCACAGGGACTTGTTGTAAGGGATCCAAGGACCTTTACTCCCAGGCTCTTCCCACACCCTGATG
>CM053621.1:11479632-11503173 GCA_028646535.1 Procyon lotor
GAGATGTCTGACATGGGGCTCGATCCCAGGACCCTGAAAGCATGACCTGAGCCGAAGGCCGAGGCTTAACCCACTGAGCCACCCAGGCGCCCCTTTAATAAAGTTTTTATACTTTTTTTAATTTTTATTTTTTAAGTAGACTCCATACCCAACGTGGGGCTTGAACTCACAACCCTGAGATCAAGAGTCACTTGCGCTACCGACTGAACCAGCCAGGTGCCCCCCCCCCGTCCCGCCTTTTTTTTTTTTTTTTTAAAACAACAAAGCTTTTCCACTCCTCTGTCTGCTTTGAGTCTCTGCCAAAACGCCAATGATGGTGGCCAGCTCCCTTGCTACAGCCAGCTCTGAGTAAACAGCCTCTATTTTGTTTTCCTTTGGAGAGTCTTTGTCTATTTCCACAACCTCCATCCCGGGGGCGGAGCCGGGCACACAAGCCACTGGTGGTGTGAACACACACTCCTGAGGAGGGACCAGTGTGGTCCTTCCACAGCCCCCGCTGGGACACGCAGGCCCAGTGCACACTCCCGGGTCTTAGCCCAGCCACCCTCGCTAGAACTCCACACCTGCCCACACAGTGGCCGGCCGGCCATCTCTACCCAGACATTCACAGGTCCCCTGGGATTCAACGTGTCCCAGACCTACAGGTTCCCTCCTCTGTTCCTCTCGAAGCTCTTCACCTGGTTTCCACACCCAGGATCACCCCCAGGGCCCTGCCTGGAATGTAGGCGTCAGCCTACCCCCGCCCTCTCGTTCTCCCCAGCCTGTAATCCGTCGGTAAGTCGGGTCGGTCCTACCCCAGAATGCCCCGTGAATCCACCCCTTCCTCTGGCTCTGTTCCTGGCTCATTCCTTCACTGCAGCAAGAGCTCAGAGCCGGTCTCGCTGCCTTCGGCATGGGCTCCTCTGAAACAGCTAGGGGACATTTGCCCAAACAACCTATTTCTGCCTAGGGGACTTCTCTGCATTGATGCCTCCTGGTCACCACCATGTTCTAAACTCTAGAAAGAGGCTCTCTGGAGCCCCCAGACCTGGTCCCTGCCCACCTTTCCAGCTTTAAACCGGTACAACCCACCTGCTACCGTGCAGGCTGGGTAGCACTCCCCGCCCTTGCCCTCCCCCGACCTTGGCAGGTGGCTCCTCCTCTTCAAGTTTCAGTGACTCACCGCCTCTGGGGCGAAGCCACCTTGCTCCTGCCACAGTCATTCCGACACCAGATCCTTCTGGGCTCATGACGCGAGGATGGGATTTGCTGGTTAGTCCCCTTCCTTCCCCTGAAAGTCTCAATTCCTTGAAGGCAGGGGTTTTCGTTTTTTACCTTTGCGGTCTCAGGACCCAAACCTCATGCCCGGCACCCGACAGTATCGAAATGTCAACATTTGTTGAGCAAATGTTTGCTGCAGCGAAGAGCTGTATTAGGATCAATAGTCAAAGAGGGGAACCCCCTCCCTTCAAAGAATTTGATATTTGATGGTTGGATACAAGCAATGAGCCTGTCATTCTGAGAAAATAGAAGAAAAGAGAACTTTATGTGCTTCTTTACCTTCCTTTTGCTGCCTAGAGGTTTTTCCCCTCGATGACTATGTTCCCAATTTTATCTGTAATAACTGACGCATGAAATTTGCTTTTGAATACATTTAAGGAATATCGAGGATGAACAATTACAGAACCTTTTATTAGGTTTTTTGTTTTTTTTGTTTTTTTTTTTTTAGGACCCATGGAAGAAACTTCTTTCCTATTCTTCTCTTCCTTCCAAAAAACCTATTACCCTTGGGGCGCCTGGGTGGCTTAGTTGGTTAAGCTTCGGCTCAGGTTATGATCCGGTCCTGGGCTCAAGCCCTGCATGAGGCTCTCTGCTCAAGAGGGAAGCCTGCTACTCCCTATCCCTCAGGCTGCCGCTCCCCTGCTTGTGCTCGCTCACGCTCTGTCAAATAAATAAATAAATAAAGTCTTTAAAAAAAAATCTTACCCTGTATTAAGTAAATGTGTATTATTTATTTATTTATTTGCGAGAGAAAAAGAGAGCATGATGGGGGGAGGAGCAGAGGGAGAAGGGAGGGCAGACTTCCCGCTGAGCAGGGAGCCCAGATGCCGGATGCTGGGCCAGGATTCCCAGGACTCCAGGATCATAACCTGAGCCAAAGGAGATGCTTAACTGATGAGCCACCCAGGCACCCCAATAAATATGTTTTGTTTTTTTTTTAAATCATGTGTTTCCCTCTTTGCCTAGCTTCTGTGAAGCTCACAGCCCCATTTGTGGCCCATTTTTTATAATTACATAGTGCCCCTGGGCATGCATTTCTGACTCCCACCTTCTCAGATTACTATGACACCTCTATTTGTCTTCTTGAAATCTTTAAAATTTAATCTCCTTTCAAGATTAACTATATTATGGTTATTCTAGTTAATAGGCTATTATTTATTTCTTTTAAGTGTATTTGTATAAGTAGTTTCTGCACCCAGTGTGGGGCTCAAACCCACAACCCTGAGAGCAAGAGTATCATGCTCCTCTAACTGAGCCAGCCAGGCGCCCCTGGACTTTATTTTTTAGAGCAGCTTTACACAAACAGCAGGTTTACAGAAAAATTGAGCAGAAAGTACAGATAGCGACCTTACACTCTCTCTTCCCCTGGACCTCAGCGATTCCGCCCACCTCCCGCTCCCTTGCTTTTGGTTTTGGTTCTATCTTGAATCGCCTAAGAAAAAGGATGAAGAGGAATCATGGTCATTTTACCCTATCCTCGGCTTCTCATGAAAACTTTTAGACACCCCTCAAGTTCAGAAAGAGGAGACCATGACTGGCAGTGTACCTTCTGCCTGGACTCAACAAGAGTTAACATTTTGTCATTTGTGCCCTCTGTTATTTATTTATACTGGTTTTTATTGGACTTTATTTATTTTTTCTTTTTTTTAAATTTTCGGAACCAACTGAAAGTAAGTTGCGGACATCACGGACACTTGCTCCCTAAATCAGCTCATGTGTTGTAGGAATAGAGACATCTTACTACACGATCTCCGGGCATCTTCCTGCCTAAGGGATTTTTTTTTAAGGTATTATTTATTTATTTGACAGAGAGAGACAGAGAGAGAGGGAACACAAGCAGGGGGAGTGGGTGAGGGAGAAGCAGGCTTCCCCCTGAGCAGGGAGCCTGATGGGGGCCTCGATCCAAGGACCCTGGGATCATGACCTGAGCCGAAGGCAGAGGCTTTAACCCACTGAGCCACCACCCACCACTCCCACCCCTGTCTTAAACATTTTTAAGTGTGCAGTTCAACAACATGAAGTTCATTCATATTTTTTTTAAAGATTTTATCCATTCATTTGAGAGAGTGAACGAGAGAGAGAGAGAGAGAGAGAGAGAGCACAAGCAGGGGGAGAGGGAGAAGCAGACTCCCCGGTGAGCTAGGAGCTGGACACGGGGCTCGATCCCAGGACCCTGAGATCATGACCTGAGCCGAAGGCAGATGCCCACCCTCTGAGCCACCTGGGCGCCCCATTCCCATTATTGTGCAGCCATCGCCACCACCCATCTCCAGAACATTGTCATGTTTCAGAACTGAAACTCGGCACCTGTTACACAGTAACTTCCTGTTCTCCTCCTCCCAGCCTCTGGCAACCCCCGATCTGCTTTCTCAATGACATGGATCTTTTTTTTTTTTATACCAACTGTACATATTTAATGTATATGTCTTGATGAGTCTGAGGGTAAGTTTACACCTGTGACACTATCACCATAAACAGTAGGGTAAACATAACCATCACCTCTGAAACTTTTCTCTCTCCTTCTTTTAGTGATAAGAATATTTTTTTTAAATATTTATTTATTTTAGAGAAAGAGAGAGAGAACATGAGCGGGAAGTGGAGAGGGAAAGAGACTCTCAAGGAGACTCCCCCCTGAGCGTAGCCCAATACGGAGCTCATCTCATGACCAAGAGTTGGATGCTTAACCCACTACGCCATCCAGGTGCCCCTATTTAGTGATGAGTATTTCACATAAGATCTACCCTCTTAATAAATTTTTAAAAATATAATACAGTATCATTAGCTATACGCAGTAGGCACTACATGCTGCACCATAGATTTCTAGGACTTTTCTATCTTATGTCACTGAAACTCTGTTCCTTTAGACCAACAACCCCTTGGATTCCCCGTCCTTCCAGCCCCTGGAAACCACCATGCAACTCTCTGCTTCTGAGTTTGAGTGTTTGAAATTCTTTTTTCTTTTTTTTTTTTTTAATTTTTATTTATTTATTTGACAGAGAGAGAGAGACCACAAGTAGGCAGAGAGGCAGGCAGAGGCGGGGGGGGGGAAGAAGGCTCCCCGCTGAGCAGAGAGCCCAATGCAGGGCTCGATCCCAGGACCCTGAGACCATGACCTGAGCTGGAGGCAGAGGCTTTAACCTGAGCCACCCAGGCGTCCCGAGAGTTTTCAATTCTTGATATGAATGGAAACGTGTAGTATTTTTTCTTCTGTGTCTGGCTTATTTCATTTAGTCCTCCAAGTTCATCCAAGTTATAGACTTGATACTTATTCTTTTTAAACCCTTCCAAAAAATAGAAGAGGGAACACTCCCAAACTCATCTTATGAGGCCAGTATCACTCTGATACCAAAGCTGGAAAAAGACATTACAAGAAAGCCACAGACCAATATCCCTGATGAATATAGATGCAAAAGTCCTCATCATAGTATTAGCAAACTGACTTCAACAACACATTCTAAGAATCATACACCCTGACAAGACAGATTTATCCCTGGGACACAAGGATACTTTAACATACCCAAATCAATCCATGAGATATACCAAATTAACAGAATGAAGGATAAAAATCACATGATCATCTCAATTGACGCAGAAAAAGCATCTGAGGGGCGCCTGGGTGGCTCAGTGGTTTAAGCCTCTCCCTTCGGCTCAGGTCATGATCTCAGGGTCCTGGGATCGAGCCCCACATCGGGCTCTCTGCTCAGCAGGGGGCCTGCTTCCTCCTCTCCCTCTACCTGCCTCTCTGCCTACTTGTGATCTCTCTCTCTGTCAAATAAATAAATAAAATTAAAAAAAAAAAAGAAAAAGCATCTGATAAAATCCAATATATCTTTTCATGATAAAACATATCTGAACAAATTGGGTATTTCAGGAACTTACCTCAACGCAATAAAGACCATATATGAGGGGCGCCTGGGTGGCTCAGTGGGTTAAAGCCTCTGCCTTCAGCTCAGGTCATGATCTCAGGGTCCTGGGATCAAGCCCCGCATCTGGGCTCCCTGCTCAGCAGGGAACCTGCTTCCCCCTCTCTCTCTGCCTGCCTCTCTGTCTACTTGTGATCTCTCTCTGTCAAATAAATAAATAAAATCTTAAAAAAATAAATAAATAAAGACCATATATGAAAAGCACACAGGTAACATCATACTCAGTGGTAAAAAACAAAAAGCTTTTCTTCTAAGATTAGGAATGAGACAAGGATGCCCACTCTCACCACCCCTACTCAACACAGAACCGAAAGTCCTAGCCAGAGCAATTAGACATGATAAAGAAATAAAAGGCATCCAAATGGAAAGGAAGAAGTAAAATTACCTCTGTTTTCAGATGACACGATCCTAATAGGAGAAAATCTTAAACACTACACACACACACACACACACACACACACACACACACACAGATTAGCACTAACAAATTCAGGGGCGCCTGGGTGGCTCAGTGGGTTAAAGCCTCTGCCTTCGGCTCAGGACATGATCTCAGAGTCCTGGGATTGAGCCCCGCATTGGGCTCTCTGCTCAGTGGGGAGCCTGCTTCCTCTTCTCTCCTCTCCTCTCTCTCTTCCTCCTCTCTGCCTACTTGTGATCTTTCTGTCAAATAAATAAATAAAATCTTAAAAATAAAGAAAAGGACTAACAAATTCAGTTAAGTTGCAGGATGGAAAACCAACAGACAAAAATCAGTATTGTCCTCTTTACACTAACAATCGATTAGCAACGTTAACTTTTGAAAGAACTGGGGCGCCTGGGTGGCTCAGGCCACTGCCTTCGGCTCAGGTCATGATCTCAGGGTCCTGGGATCGAGCCCTGCATCGGGCTCTCTGCTCAGCGGGGAGCCTGCTTCCCCCTCTCTCTCTGCCTGCCTCTCTGCCTACTTGTGATCTCTCTCTGTCAAATAAATAAATAAAATCTCTAAAAAAAAAAAAGAAAGAAACTTTTAAAATAATCAGGTCAGTTGTCACAGAAGATGTCCCACCTTCCAAATGTGTCTGATTGGCCTGCTCCTGGTGTTAACTCTCGTCCCTATCTTCCTGGCAAAGTGGGACTTATTTCTAGAGGCTTGATTGGACTCAGGCTAACTGTTTTGGGGCAAGAACACTTCGTAGGTGACTTGTCCCTTAGAGTGCATTCTACCAGGAAGACACACAGCATTATACAGTGTAATATTTACATTTAACCAGCCTTGAGTTCAGTGAAATCTGTCCTTCTACCCCGACACCAAGAGTTTCCAAGTTGATACCACTACAGTTTCTGTAATTGTTTCCAGCAAACTGCATGCCGAATTTTCTCCCAGCCACTGTATCTTGCCTTCAAAACCAACATTAATCTTAGCAGCCAAGGATGAAAAGGAAATATTCAATTAAGTTAGCTGCAAAGGCCCTCCTACCATCCCCTACCTCCCCCTCCCATATCCAGAAGACTGCTTTAATCTCAAGATATGTTTTTACACTTTACTTTTTTGATTGCTAAATGAATACGAAGTTCTTTACTTTGATGTTATCATCCTGGACGCGTTTTCCTTCCAAAGGTGTTAAAGTAGACAATCTCAGAAAAGTTCAAAGAGCTATTAAGGCCTGGCCCTGGGTTTAATCATTATCTCAGGCTCATTAATCAGAAATATAAATGTCTAAATGAGCTTAAATTCTGTGCAGAAGGAAACACAAATGGAAAATACTCACATGTGTCTGCATGAGTTTGTAAAGGCTGGAGTAAGGGGCTGGTAATAACGATTATAAAAATAACTACTATTTACTGGACACCTGCCACATAGCTGGCTGCCTGGGGTTTTTTTTCAACACCAGCTCTGATTTCTCCAACACCAACTGGCTGTCCAACAATTCAATTCTAATGCTACCTGGAGTTAGTGTCTCAGATCCCACAAGTTAGAATTGTGTCCCACAGGACAGCCCTCACTTTTTTTCAAGACATTATTTTTAAATAATCTCTATACCTAACATAGGACTCAAACCCATAACCCTGAGATCAAGAGTCACACACTCCACTGACAGAGCCAGCCAGGTGCCCCAGGACTGCGTCTCCTTACTTTCTTTCTCTTTCTTTCTTTTCTCTCTCTCTCCTTCCCTCCTTCCTTCTTTCCTTCCTTCCTTCCTTCCTTCCTTCCTTCCTTCCTTCCTTTCTATTTATTTAGGGGTGCCTGGGTAACTCAGTCTGTGAACCATTCACCTTCAGCTCAGGTCATGATCCCAGGGTCTTGGGATCGAGAACCATGTTGGGCCCTCTGCTCAGCGGGCACCTGCTTCTCCCTCTCCTTGCTGCTCCCCCTGCTTGTATTCTCTCTGTGTCAAATAAATAAATCTTTTTTTAAAAAAAGATTTACTGGGGTGCTTGGGTGGCTCAGTTGTTAAGCCTATGCCTTTGGCTCAGGTCATGATCCCAGGGTCCTGGGATGGAGCCCCACATCCAACTCCTTGCTTAGAGGGGAGCCTGCTTCTCCCTCTCCCTCTCCCCCTTCTTGTGTTCTCTCTCGCTGTCTCTCTCTGTCAAATAAGTAAATAATTTTTTAAAGAATTTATTTATTTATTTAATAGAGAGAAAGAGATCACAAGTAGACAGAGAGGCAGGCAGAGAAAGAGGGGGAAGCAGGCTCCCTGACGAGCAGAGAGCCCGACGCAGGGCTCAATCTCAGGACCCTAAGACCATGACCCAAGCCGAAGGCAAAGGCTCTAGCCCACTGAGCCACCCAGGTGCCCCAATGAATAAAATTTTTTTAAAAAGATTTATTTATTAATTTGAGAGAGAGAGAGAGTGAAGGGGGTGCGTGGAGCCTGACTCAGGACTCCATCTCCCACTGAGGTCATGACCTGAGCCCAAATCAAGAAGCATATGCTTAGCCCACTGCGTCACCCAGGTGTCTCACCCCGACTTTATTTATTTACAAGTTTTTAAGGATTTTATTTACTTATTTGAGAGAGACAGAGCAGAGGCAGGGAGAAGGGACAGAGGGAGCAGTAGACTCCCCTCTGAGTGGGGAGCCCAGTGTGGGACTTGATCCCAGAACTCTGGGACCAGGACCGGAGCCCAAGGCAGACACTTAACTGACGGAGCCACCCAGGTGCCCTTCGCCCCTATTCTAGAAGCCAGGCACAAGTCTTGGGCCACCCACAAACTTCTGACCCACAAATTTGGACGTTCTAACAACTTTCTCCCCAACTTTAATAATTTGCTATAACGTTTCACAGAATTCAGGAATATACTTCACTTATTTTTATCAATTTATGCCAGAAGCTCAAGTCTGGAACAGACCAGGGGAAGGGGTGCACAGGCAAGGTGTGGAAGGAGAGGACCTTCCCGGGGGAGGGGTCCACACCCTCCTCAGGCGGGCCACCCTTCCAGCACCTTGACATCTTCACCAGCTCGAAATTCACCAAGCCCAACTACTCCGTGCTCCAGAGTTTTTATAGGGCTCCAGCTCCCGCTCGCTCCTCTCTCCTCCCTGGAGGTCAGCAGGGGGTGCTGAAAGTTCCCGCCCTCTAATCACGGGTTTGGTCTTTGTGGCCGCCGGCCCCATCCTGAGGCTCAAGAAGGGCCACTTCCATAATCACCTGTTTAGCATAAATTCAGATTTGATGTACAGGGCTTGTTAGGAGTAACAAAGGATGCTCCTACCCTTCTGGAGACTCCGAGAGTATATGGAGCTCTGTACCAGGAGCCAGGGACAAAGATCAAATAGGTTTCTTATTACATCACACTGGCACATATTTTCTGATAATCTACTGGATTCCGTACTGGAGATATAGTGGGGAGTGTACAAGAAAAGCATGGTTCCTGCCTTCGCTGAGCTTGGAGCTTAGTGGAGGAGACAGGTAAGTAAATAGGCAATTACAATCCGACGTAATCGGTATTGTTAAAGAAAAAAAAGGGGGGGGGGACAACAGGTGCCAGATAGAGTCACTTGTGTTAAATCCCGTGTCAGCAAACCACGATTTAATATCTAAGTTAATTGCAGCTTCGGCCTCACCCAGGAATGTAACCTTCAACCAATCAATGTGAAATTACCTGGTCAGTGCTGGGGAGGTTATTTGCATGACAGAAGCCCTCTTCCCCCTAAAGAAGGTGACCTCGCCTGCAACAACCCACTCTTTGTGAAAAGGATTTCCCTTCCGGCCCTCTTCTGCCTATGAAAGCCCTCCCTTTTGTCCAGCGCATTGGCATTTCTTTCTGTTTGTTTGAGGGCTTGCTGCCTCATGCATGATTCACTGAATGAAGCCAGTCGGCTCTTTCAGTTTACTCCGTTGACTTTTGTTTTTGAAGAGTATGAGAAAGAGGGGCTCCTGGCGGTTCAGTCAATAGAACATATGACTCTTGATCTTGGGGTTGTGAGTTCAAGCCCCACACTGGGCTTGAGTTTACTTTAAAAAAAAAAAAAAAGGTAGGAAGAAGATATAAAGAGTAGGGCACAAGGAGGAAAGCACTGAAGGGTGAGGAGCAGGGGTAAGGATGACAGAGTACTTTACACCTGCTCTGAAAACTAAATATTCACATGCAAAAGAATCACGTTGGGTCTTCATTTAACACCATACGCAAAATTAACATAAAGTGAATTAAAGATCTAAATGTAAGAGCTAACACTATAAAGCTCTTAGAAGAAAACACAGGGCCAAAGCTTCACAACATTGGATCTGGCCATGTTTTCTTGAACAAGACTTCAAAGGCACAGGCAACAAAAGAAAACATAAACCAACTGTTTTCATGAAAATGAAAAAGCTTTGTGTATCAAAAGCCACCATCAACAGTGAGAAGGCAATTCACAGAGCAAGAGAAAATATTTGCAAACCGCATATCTGACAAGGGATTAATATCCAGAATATACAGAGAACTCCTGCAACTCAACAGCAGCAAAACAAACAACCTAATCTAAAAATGGGCAAAGGACTTGGACGGACGGTTCTTCAAACAGCTAATAAGCACACAAAAAGATACTCAACATCACTCACCATTAGGGAAATGCAAATTAAAACCACAATGACATACCACCTCCTACACAGAATAGATATTATCAAAGAAAACAGAAAATGACAAGTGTTGGCAAGGATGTACGGAAATTATTACACTGTGCATTGATGTTGGGAACAGTAATTGGTTGTCACTGTGGAATGCAGTAGGGTGGTTCCTCAAAAAAAAATTAAACAGAGCATTATCGTATGATCCAGAAATCCCATTTCTGAAATTCTGAATTTTTCAGTGCTTTCAAAGAATTGAAAGCAGGGTCTCTAAGAGATATTTGTACACCCGTGTTCGTAGCAGTAGTACTCAAAATAGCTGAAACCGGCATGCAGTCCAGGTCCCCATCCCCAGATGAGTGGTTGAACACGATGTGATGTACGCATGTGGTGGAAGCTTATTCAGCCTTGATAAGGAAGAAAATTCTGACACACGCTACAACATGGATGAAACTTGACTTCAAGATGCTAAATGAAATAAATTCGACACACACACAGAACAACAACTATATCATGCCTCTAATATGAGTCAAGAGATATATACGGGGAGTATATATCACAACTAGATCACAACTAGATCACAACAATGCCATAGGCATTGTCCAGGGAAGGGAAATGGGGAGTTATTGTTCAATGGATATACAGTTACAGTTTTCTAAGATTAAGACATCTAAAGATGGGTGGTATGAGGGTCGCACAACAATATGAATGTACTTAGTACCACTGAAAAATGGTTCAAGTGGTCAATCTATGTTAATATATATTTTACTACAATTAACAACAACAAAACAGGACAGTAACACGTGTTGATGAGGATGTGGAGAAACTGAAACCCTCAAGCAGTGCTGGTGGGATTGCGAAACGGTGTCACCAGTTTAGGAAGAGCCTGACAGTTCCTCCAAAGGGTGAACACGGAGTTACCATTTGACCCAGCAAACTCCTGCGTATAAATACCCAAGAGAAATGGAAACATATGTGCACATAAAAACTTGTACTTAAGGGGCGCCTGGGTGGCTCAGTCGTTAAAGCGTCTGCCTTCGGCTCAGGTCATGATCCCAGGGTCCTGGGATCGAGCCCCGCATCGGGCTCCCTGCTCGGCAAGAAGCCTGCTTCTCTCGCTACCATTCCCTCTGCTTGTGTTCCCTCTCTCGCTGCATTTCTCGCTGTCAAATAAATAAAATCTTTAAAAAAAAAACAAAAAACTTGTACTTACATGTTCATTGCAGCATTATTGATAATAGCCAAAATATGGAAACAACTCCAATGTTCATCAACAGACAAAAGGATCGGCGAAATGTGATATATCCAAACAATGAAATAGTATTCATCCCTAAAAAAAGAATGAAGTATTGATGAAACTTGAAAACAGGGGCGCCTGGGTGGCTCAGTCGTTAAGCGTCTGCCTTCGACTCAGGTCATGATCCCAGGGTCCTGGGATGGAGCTCCGCATCGGGCTCCCTGCTCGGCAGGAAGCCTGCTTCTCCCACTACCATTCCCTCTGCTTGTGTTCCCTCTCTTGCTGTTTCTCTCTGTCAAATAAATAAAATCTTAAAAAAAAAAAAAAAGAAAGAAAGAAAGAAACTTGAAAACATTATGCTAAGTGATAGAAGCCAGACACAAAAGGCCATAGACTACTTGATTCCACGTATGTGATGCATCCAGAACAGGCAAGTCTATAGAGACAGGATGTAGACTAGTGGTTGCCCAGGGCTGGTGGAAGGGGCGATGGGGAATGATTCCTAATGAGAATGATGTTTGGTTTGGGATAATGAAAATGTTCTTGGATTAGACAGTGGTGATGGATGCACGTCTTTAGGACTATACTAAAAACCACAGAACAATCCATTTTAAAAGGTGAATTTACAGTATACAAATTGTATCTCAGGTTTTGATAAGTCTGGCCAGGGGGTTATCAATCTTATTAATACTTTCAAAGAACCAGCTCCTTGTTTCTTTGATCTGTTCTACTGTTCTTTTGGTTTCTATTTCATTGATTTCTGCTCTGATCCTTATTACTTCTCTTCTCCTGCTGGGTTTGGGCTTTCTTTGTTGTTCTTTCTCCAGCTCCTTTAGGCGTGGGTTAGGTTGTGTATTTAAGATCTTTCTGGTTTTTTTGAGAAAGGCTCGTATTGCTATATACTTTCCTCTTAGGCCACCTTTGCTGCATCCCAAAGATTTTGAACAGTTGTGTTTTCATTTGCATTTGTTGCCATGAATACTTTTAATTCTTTAATTTCCCGGTGGACCCATTTGTTCTTTAGTAGGATGCTCTTTAGCCTCCATGTATTTGAGTTCTTTTCAACTTTCCTCTTGTGATTGAGTTTGAGTTTCAAAGCATCGTGGTCCAAAAATATGCAGGGAATGATCCCAATCTTTTGGTACCGGTTGATACCTGATTTGTGACCCAGGATGTGATCTACTCTGGACAATGTTCCAAGTGCACTAGAGAAGAATGTGTATTCTGTTGCTTTGGGATGGAACGTTCTGAATATATCTGTGATGTCCATCTGGTCCAGTGTGTCATTTAAAGCTCTTATTTCCTTGTTGATCTTTTGCTTAGATGATCTGTCCATTTCAGTGAGGGAGGAGGTAAAGTCCCCTACTATCATTGTATTATTGTCAATGTGTTTCTTTGATTTTGTGATGAACTGGCTTATATAATTGGCTGCTCCCACGGTAGGGGTTTATCTCAATTTTTTAAACTGAAAAAAACAAAAAGACTGATCTGGAGATCTTGCTACATGCAGATTCTGAGTCAGCGGGCCTGAGGCTGGGCCTGAGATTCTGCATTTCTAACACGTCCCTGGGTCGCACCAACACTGCTGGTCTCGGAGCACACTAAGTGGCAAGTCCAGGAGGTAGGTAGCCCATTCTCGCTTTAGCATTCACCTTACACAACCAACAGCTCTATCCCCTGAGCTCCTGAAAGGGCAGCTGCCCAAGAACAGATCCCTGAAGTCAAGTGCACTTCAGCCCCTCGGTGGCTCAGTATAATGCACACAGTCACTGTAATTGGACAGTGTCATGAGATCAATGTCTCCTGCTATGCAAACAATCTCTGTGGCTTGGCCCGAGCATTTATTAGCAGCAAGGGACCATTACACAGCAGTCACCTTGTATTATAGCCTCAGTACACACATAAAAGGGACAAATAAAATACAATAAAATAAAGGGAAAGTTCACAGACTGATTTAAGTTACTGTTTCTTATGACGGAGCACAAAGTCAGTATTTCGATACTTTCCATAAATCTTTTGGTTGTAATTATGAATCCCATGCCAGAAACCTCAGTTCTTTGAATCTTATGTCCATAGCCCGTGCTGCTGAGGACTGGTTTTAATTTCTTTCTTGAAGTCTGGAATAACCTGATAGTGGAAAGACAGATCCAATGGGAATGACTGAATCCCAGGTGAAAATCCATTGAAGGAGCCACAGACCAAAACCAAAGACCAACTAACACTCAAAGAGATGTCTTCCTTTTCCAGAAATGATACTGTATGTGAGAGTAAAAAGAAAGTGATTGGTATTTATTGAATATCTCATAGGTACCAAGCATTCACTCTTCATGGATTACTTGTTTATATTTAAGAATGCTTTTAAGTAACAATATGTTACTATACTATTCATTAGCTATTGTTAGGTTACAAACAATCCCCAAATCTCAGTGGCTTAGGAGAGCCACCATTTCTTTTCTGGCTCATCCATCTGTGGATTGTTGTAGGTTGGGTTTAGTGCCAGGCCCTGAGTTTAAATTCTGCTTCCCACATCTCTCCTAAAACCAGCGGGTTCCTCGAGGCATATTCTTTTCACGGAGATGGCGGGGGTCCAAGATGGCAAGCGCAGCTGCACAAGCATATTTATTTTAAGGACTTGCTTCCATTTCATCAGCCAGTCTTCCATAGACAATGCAAATCACATAACAAAGACCAAAGTCGAGACATGGGAAAGGACAATCTCCATGAGGCTAGTATAGATGGATAATTCTATTACAGAGCAGGAAATCATTGGGACAGATCTTCCAATATACCTCTGCGGCTGAGCCAAATAGGCATTTCTGGTTTTCTCCAACAGGGAGTCTGAAAGCAGGCAGCCCACAGCTGGGGAAGTGCTCAATAATCACGCCATCTCAGAGAAAGGGGATCCCTCCCACGCTGCTGGTGGGAGTGCAAGCTGGTGTACCCACTCTGGAAAACAGTAAGGAGGTTCCTCAAAATGAAAATAGAGCTACCCTACAATTGCACTACTGGGTATTTACCCCAAAATACAAATGTAGCAATCTGATTTTGCAATTTGGGGTGGCACCTCACCCCAAAGTTTATAGCAGCAATATCCACAAGAGCCAAAGTATAGAAAGAGCCCAGATGTCCAATGACAGAAGAAAGGGTAAAGAAGATCCAGTAAGGGGCACCTGGGTGGCTCAGTCGTTAAGTGTCTGCCTTCGGCTCAGGTCATGATACCAGGGTCCTGGGATCGAGCCCCACATCGGGCTCCTTGCTCGGCAGGAAGCCTGCTTCTCCCGCTACCATTCCCTCTGCTTGTGTTCCCTCTCTCGCTGTGTTTCTGTCAAATAAATAAAATCTTTAAAAAAAAAAAGATGCAGTAAATACATGTGTGCCCAATGGAATATTATGCAGCCATCAAAAATTGAAATCTTGCCATTTGCAACAAGACGGATAGAACCAAAGGGTATTATGAAAAGCGAAGTAAGTCAGTCAGAGAAAGATAATTATCATATGATCTCACTGATATGTGGAACTTAAGAAACTAAACAGGGGATCATAGGCAAGAGAGGAAAGGATAAAACAAGACGAAACCAGAGAGGGAAACAAACCATGAGAGACTCTTAATCACAGGAAATAAACTGAGGGTTACTGGAGGGGACCGGGGTGGAGAGATGGGGTAACTGGGTGATGGACATTAAGGAGGGCACATGACGTAATGAGTACTAGGTATTTTATAAGACTGATGAATCACAGACCCGTACCTCTGAAACCAATAAAATATTATATGCTAATTTTTTTAAAATAATGCCATCCCAGGCCTTTTCTCTTTCCTCTCTGCCATCTTCAGCTTGCTGGATTCTGCCTTCATGCATAACTTTCCAAGACTGTGACCTGACTGCTCAATTTGCAGCCCTCTATCTGTACTACCGGCAGGAGCAAACAGGAAGCAGAAAGGGCCAGGGCCTTATTCCATAAGGCAAAAACTTTCCCAGAAGCTTTCCTCAGCTTATTAGTGTTTGACAGACTGTGTCACTTGGGCACCATGGAAATGAGCATGCTGACAAGGGCCAATTGCTGCCCCAAACAAAATTAGGGTCCGGGGCACCTGGGTGGCTCAGTCATTAAGCATCTGCCTCTGGCTCAGGTCATGATCCCAGGGTCCTAGGGTGGAGCCCCGCATCGGGCTTCCTGCTCCACAGGAAGCCTGCTTCTCCCTCTCCCACTCCCCCTGCTTGTGTTCCCTCTCTTGTTGTGTCTCTGTCAAATAAATAAATAAAATCTTTAAAAAAAAAAAAAAAAGAGCCCTTTATTGACCAACTTTGCCAAACACAATATTTAAAAAAAAAAATAATTCTCTGAGGGAAGCATTGTTCCCATTTCAAAAATGAGGAGTTCTTGGCTCAGAAAAGTTAACTCAACCAAGTTGCCTCAGCTAGGATATAAGAATGTAACAGGATTGGGGCGCCTGGGTGGCTCAGTCGTTAAGCTTCTGCCTTCGGCTCAGGTCATGATCCCAGGGTCCTGGGATCGAGTCCCGCATCGGGCTCCTTGCTCGGCAGGAAGCCTGCTTCTCCCGCTACCATTCCCTCTGCTTGTATTCCCTCTCTCGCTGTGTTTCTCACTGTCAAATAAATAAAAATCTTTAAAAAAAAAAAAAAAAAAAAAAAAAAAAGAATGTAACAGGATTGAGATTTGAATATAAGACCATGTTCATCATGGGGGGGCCTGTCTGGCTCAGCCGACAGAGTGTGCAGCTCGTGATCTCGGGGTTGTGAGTTTGAACCCCACATTGGGTATAGAGATTATTTAAGAAATAAAATCTTAAAAAAAAAAAAAAAAAAGACCATGTCCATCATGTTCATTTCACAACAAATCACCCATGCCCCAAACACCTGGGTTCTGGTCTTTCTGTCACTAAGGTAAATGCAATGTGTGACTTTGGACACATCAGCCAATCTGAATGGGTCTCAATGTCTCCATCTTCCAATGTCCAGGTGAGAGGAGAATAACTTTATGAGGTTTTTTTCAAGCATGAATGTTATGTAACTTTATCAGCTACTTCTGGTGTCGATGATGGAGACCCACACAGTTGGTTTTTTTCAGTCATTTATTATACATCATTTGAGGTCAAAGAGTAAGTTGATCCATCATGGCTTGTTTTTTTGTGTGTGTTGTTTTTTTTTTTCATCATGGCTTGTTAATTTCAAATTTCAAGTTTGCTACTTTTCTTTCTTCCTTTTTTTGGAGGGGGGTTCTTTTTAAAGATTTAGTTATTTATTTGAGAGAGGGGAAAGCAGGGAGAAGGGCAGAAGGAGAGAAGAGAGAGAATCCCAAGAAGACTCCACACAGAGTGGGGATCCCAACACAGGGCTTGATCCTAGGACCCGAGACCATGAGCTAAGCTAAAATCAAGAGTGGGATGCTCCCTTGACTGCACCACCAGGCACCCCTCGAGTTCGTTACTTTTCAAGACATTTCTTCCTGCTCTATTTGATTACTTGGCAGTCTATTGAAAACCAATACCATAGGAAAATTGCTGTTTAGATCAATACGGCCATCATATTTTCCCCCAGAGCATATAAATGCAGTGAATTACTTCTCTTCTGGCCTTAAAAATAACTACAAAAAAACTAAACTTCTTTCTAGCAAAACCAAAAAAAAAAAAAAAAAATTTATGCATGGTTTTAATCACTCAAAGACAATCCTTCTAGAATATTTCCTTTACTTGTATATAAATGAATATATGTAATATGCATATACATATATAAATGGAATAACATTATTATAAGCCTGCTTTATTTTCCATTTATATTTTATCTATGACAATAAATATACATTATATCATCACTTGGAATGCCTGCTAACATCCCTTTAGCTTATACAAATATAATACAGGTACACCTGAGTGGCTCAGTCAGTTAAGCATCTGTCTTCAGCTCAGGTCATGAACTTGGGGTCCTGAGATCGAACCCTGCATTGGACTTCCTGCTCCGTAGGGAACTGGCTTCTTCTTTCTGCTCCTCTCCATTGCTCGTTCTCTCTCTCTCAAATAAATAAATAAAATCTTAAAAAAAAAAACCAAAAACACCCCACCCAAAAAAACAAATATACTGCAATTTGTTTAAATGTAGGCACTGTTGGGTGCCTGGGTGGCTCAGCTGGTTAAGTGTCCGACTCTTGGTTTCAACTCAGGTCATGATGCCAGGGTCATGACACACGAGGAAGGAGAGGGAGGGGGAAGGAAGGAGTCTGCTTGAGTCCCCCTCCCTCTCTCTCTGCGGGTGCTCGTCCATTCTCTCTCTAAAATAAACTTAAAAAATAAATAAAATAGGGGCACCTCGGTGGCTTAGTGGGTTAAAGCCTCTGCCTTTGGCTCAGGTCATGATCTCAGGGTCCTGGGATCAAGCCCTGCATAGGACTCTCTGCTCCGAGGGGAGCCTGCTTCCCCCCCCCCCCCCCCCGCCCCCCGGCCTGCCTCTCTGCCTACTTGTGATCTCTCTCCTCTCTGTCAAATAAATAAATAAAATCTTTAAATAAATAAATAAAAATTAAAAAAGAGTAAGATGACCTGCCACATCTTCGTGGACGCTAGCAGACAGCACAAGAGTCTTAGGTCAGGGGCGCCTGGGTGGCCCAGTCGTTAAGCGTCTGCCTTCAGCTCAGGTCATGATCCCAGGGTTCTGGGATCGAGCCCCGCATCGGGCTCCCTGCTCAGTGGGAAGCCTGCTTCTCTCGCTACCATTCCCTCTGCTTGTGTTCCCTCTCTTGCTGTATTTCTCTCTATAAAATAAAGAAAATCTTTAAAAATAACTAAATAAATAAATAAATAAAAAGACTCCTAGGTCAGAGACAAAAGACTACTACTCACTGCAGGAAGAGTGACTGATGGACCAGTATTTGTGCCAGTTTCCCAAGCCCCATTCCCAAAGGGCAGTGTAAAAAGGACGAGGGGGTGCCTCCATACACAATGGGATGCATTAAGAAAAAGAAGCTGAAGCTAAGGCCCCAAATTTTTCATAAGAGGCAATAAATCTGCATGGCTTTTGCCTACAGGGAGACATTACCATTCTATATTGGACAGTAAACAAATGTGTCTTTTGTTCTGGAAGGAGATCCTATCCCTATCTTCGAAAGCTGTTTGCTATACAACCTTACAAATACAATCTGGAAAAGTTCTGTTCACAAAAGAGGCAGAAACACAAGAGACTCAGAGAAAATTGTCTCCTAACGATGTCTATCCATTACTTCTATACTGTCTTGCCTTTAGGAAATTCTCCCTTGAGTATACCGTTCCATTGGCCACTTTGATGAATGTGACCCACAGAAGCTAGAATCAAATCCACTTACTTTGCCTCAACAACGTTTAATTAAGGTTTACCGTCCACAGGACTCCAAGCAATGGTATCGGCCTTGGCAATTCTCCCACCCATGGTTTTGGACTCAACCAGCGGAACACATCCCGTAAACCATCTGGATCCACCTTAGAAAGCCAGGTGGCTTCCTCCTTAAATTTTTTTTTTTTTTTAAGATTTTATTTATTTGACAGTGAGAAACACAGCGAGAGAGGGGAACACAAGCAGAGGGAATGGTAGCGGGAAAAGCAGGCTTCCCGCCGAGCAGGGAGCCCGATGCGGGGCTCGATCCCAAGACTCCGGGATCTGACCTGGGCCGAAGGCAGACGCTTAACGACTGAGCCACCCAGGCGCCCCTCCTCCTTAAATTTTTGTACTGACCTTTCCTCTTGGCCCAAAGCGCGGGACCAAATACAGCAGAATATACTGGCCATTGCACAGACTCCCCTGCGGCCTGCAAAAAGGAAGCCTCGGGCCCTTGCATCATCCATCACAACTCGGCCAGTGAGTTGAGACGGACTTGAAAGTCTTCCAAGGATGAGGTGGTATCATTTGATCACCAGCTAAAATCAGGGACAAGTCTCATACCGCCTGTTCTAATTGGACGACTTCCACTGCGGGGATAGCCGCCCACAGGGTGTGAAAAATAATGAGCCAGCCCTGGCCCTGGGAATATCAGGGTGCCTCATTTTGGAGAGAGCTCTGCTGATCTGTGGAGGCTACAGGATCTACTTGTGACATTTCCTTAACGCTTGAAGGTCTCCGACAACCACTCCTCCGGCATGAGTCATGGTGTTTGCAGGAGAGAGAGAAACTCACACCTGGCATCCACATGCGCAGTGCAATCGGCCTTCGGGGAAAGAGGGCGTTGCTTACAGATGTTGGGGCCTCCCGCAACTGTCCCGCATGGAACTCATTGCAGTCAGAGGGTAGAGGACAACACCGTCTCAAATGTCTTCTCCTGGCCAGTTAGTAGACTTTAAGGCTCCAGTCAGTGCAGTTTGAATAGTTAAGGAACAACCTGGGAGTAATCAGTCCAACCTGTCCTGTCTGTTCAAGCCACTAGCTGGGGCACTTCCCGGCCCCCCAGCCCCGCCCCCAGCCCCGCCCCCACGACTGACGGAGCAATGTCTGCGGGAATAGAAATGGAAAGAGGTTGACAGGTGTCTTGTGGGGGAGGTACGGGAGCTGGGGCCCAGGCTGGCTGTTCCCAGCAGACTTCTCTAAGGTGAAGGACAACCGCGATGATCAAATCATTATCAAAGCCTTCTCGTGGAAGGGGAGGCAGAGCAGGGGCGGCCAGCCCTGGAGACAGATTTAAGGCATCTGCAGCAGCTTGGGAACGAGGGCATTTCCCTAGTGGAGGGAAGCTCTAGAAGTAGCTGTGAAGGACAAAGGATTGACGGTGTCCTTTCCTTCTCCATACCTCTGGGGTTCCTTCCTCAGCTGTCCCTTCTGTGACCTCACCTTTTGCAATCTTCTCCTGCTCACACAAAGCCCTCGTGTCTGAAAGGCGGGCTCGAGGACAGGGGCACTTTAACAAAACTTACAGAGAACCACCACGGTCCCCACTTCAGGGTGCTGTTGTAGGGGACTCAGTGAGCAGGGGACTCAGTGAGATGTTCATGATCCTTGTGATCTAGGACCATGGCGGCTGACGCAGAATTAAGCTGGATAGTCCCTGGCCCTCTTTGGCTATGTTTCTATCCCACGGTGGGTGATTTTACATGTCAAGCTGCCTGGGGCACGAGGGGCCCAGACACTTGGTCAAACATTATTCTGTGTGTGTCTCAGGTGTGTCCGGATGATATGAACATCTAAAGCGTTAGAATGAATGAAGCTGGGGCGCCTGGGTGGCTCAGTGGGTTAAAGCCTCTGCCTTCAGCTCAGGTCATGATCTCAGGGTCCTGGGATCGAGCCCCGCATCGGGCTCTATGGTCAGCGGGGAGCTTGCTTCTCCTTCTCCCTCTGCCTGCCTCTCTGCCTGCTTGTGATCTCTCTCTCTCTCTCTCTCTCTCTGTCAAATAAATAATAAAATAAAATTAGAAAAAAAAGAAAAGAAAAAGAAAAAAAAAAAGAAAAAGAATGAATGAAGGAAGGAAGCTGACTGCCCTCCCCAGGGTGGGTGGACCTCATCCAGCTTGCTAAAGATCCTCCTAGAATACATGACCGAGCAAGTAAGAATTCCTTCTCTCTGCCTGACTAACTTTAAGCTGGGACCCCAGCCTTCTTGTCCCTTTGGACTGGGACTTGGAATGGACTTCTACCATCAGCTCTTCTGGGTCTCCTGCTTGCCTACCACAGATCTCGGACTTCTTAGCCTCTGTGATTATACAAATATGATTTCTGTTTCCTACTGTTCCTGTTTCTCTGAAGAACCCAGACTAATATATTCTAGGAAGGGACAGCCCATGTTGCTAGCAGCTCAGAAATGGTCAAGATGGAATTCTGAATTTTGAAAACAAGTCATTCCATTACCCCTTTCTTTTTGATCATTACTCAGGACGTGGAAAGGGGGAGATGGTCACTTTCTGGGGACAGCTGGATTCAGAGACCAGCTGAATCTGGTCTGTCTGACTGAGGTGGTTGGACCAGGGAGAGGTGAGGAGGGAGAGTCAGAAATCTTTTCGAGTTGGTCTGGGACTCTACAATCCCAGACGCTTATGTACGTTAGCAAGTGCTATGGGCTGAGCTGCGTCCCCTCAAAATTCGTAGGCTGAAGTCCTAACCCCTAGTGCCTTGAATGTGACAGGATTTGGAGATAAGCCCCCTTTTTTTTTTTTTAAAGATTTTTATTTATTTGACAGAGAGAAACACAGCGAGAGAGGGAGCAGGGAGAAATGAAGCAGAGGGAATGGTAGCGGGAGAAGCCGGCTTCCTGCCAAGCAAGGAGCCCGATGTGGGGCTCAATCCCAGGAGCCTGGGATCATGACCTGAGCCGAAGGCAGACGCTTAACGGCTGAGCCACCCAGGCGCCCCGAGATAAGCCCTTTAAAGAGGTAATCAAGTGAAACCATTAGGATAGGCCCTAATTAAATTTATATATAACATATGTTTATATATTTATAGTATTTGTATATAAATATAAACTACCCCTTGTAGCCACGAAATTTCCACAGAAGCAGTCACTGCTTATCGTGTCACCCTGATCCCATGGACTAAACCAGGAATGACCACCACTGGTGGGGAGGGGGCAGCCTCGCATGTCATCAGAATCACAAAAGACTGGGAGATTGCATTCCAGGGAATCCTGACCTAGATGATTCACTGGCTTCTAAGCACTGTGGCTCGAGATTCCTGGTCGGGATTGAAGCCGATGGCCCTGAGTCCCATAAAGCAGCAGAAATCAGGAAGGTGAGAACCTCAGGTAAATCCCCTCCTCTTTTCTCTCTCTACATCCCGCAGATAATAAAGCCCTACTACTTCTTGGAAATCCCAGTGCACTCCGAGCCCCAAAGGAACTTCACTGAACACCGTTGTCAAATTAGAGCTGGTTCCAACAGTACGGAAGACTTTGAACATGGACAGAGAAGACAGGCCACTTGCAGAAAGAACAGAGTGACTCAGAAGCCTCAGGCATCACTGTGGATTCAATGTCTCTCATGTGAATAAATGCATAAAAATACATGACTTGCCCAAGGCCACAGGGCCATTAGGCAAGTGTGGGACTCAACCCCTGGGTGCCTGCTGAGGCTGCTGGAAACTTCTGCAGTACAGTATTATTATCTGGAATTTCTTCCTTCCGCTAGCATGTGTCTGCCAGGACACTGTCCACACAATAAAATGAGCTCTGGTCTGTCTCTCCGACTGGACTACAGCTCATGTGACACATTATCTACTTTACTTTCAGCGGGCTCCCAATAGGATGCAAATGCTTATAAGGGCAGGACTTTGTTCCTTTCCACTGAAGTGAAATTCACACACGCGAACCACTGTAAAATGTACAAATCTGTGGCATTAAGTGCATGCATGCTTGCTGAGCATACCTCTCTCTAGATCTAAGACCTTGTCATCACCAGAAGGAGAATCTTGTGCCTGTGAAGCAATCCTTCCTCGTGATCACCTCTAGCCCACACCTGGCAACCACTAAGTCTCAATAGGTTTGCCTATTCCGGACATTTCATATAAATGAAGCCATCCAATATGTTTCTGCGATTTATCCATTATGGTTTGGGTTTTTTGAAGATTTTATTTATTTATTTGAGGTGGGGGGGAGAGAGTGAGAGAGAGCACAAGTGGTGGGGAGGGGCAGAAGGAGAGGGAGAAGCAGACTCCCTGATGAGCAGGGAGCCCAATGTGCAGCTAGATCCCAGGACCAGAGCTGAAGGCTGACACTTAGCTAACTGAGCCACTCAGGTGCCCCTTGATTTACCCACTTTGTTGTATGTATCAGTACTTCATTTTACAGCTGAATAATACTCCATTGTGTGAATAAGCCACATTTCATTTATCCATTCATTTATGGACATTCAGGTGTTTCTACCTTTTGATGGTTATGAAATAGGGTAGGGTTATTTTGGTCCACTTCTGTTTTCCACGGCCTAGACTTGAAGAATGAAAGGTGGGCTAGGTGTTATTAATGTCTACCCTCGCTGGTACAAAATAGGCATCGCTAAAAGGCTTGAAGATCTGAGATCAAAAGAATGAATGATCAGAGAAGCAATTATGGTAGAAGGCACTGTGAGGGAAGAAAGGTGGGAGGGGCCCAACCAGGGAAAAGTTTTCTATTTTCTACCTTTTGAACTTGAAAAAAA
>CM053621.1:11511558-11526846 GCA_028646535.1 Procyon lotor
CGCCTGGGTGGCTCAGTCGTTAAGCGTCTGCCTTCGGCTCAGGTCATGATCCCAGGGTCCTGGGATCGAGCCCCGCATCGGGCTCCCTGCTCTGCGGGAAGCCTGCTTCTCCCGCTACCATTCCCTCTGCTTGTGTTCCCTCTCTCGCTGTGTTTCTCTCTGTCAAATAAATAAAATCTTTAAAAAAAAAAAAAAAAAACCATGTTGGAGTTCAGAAGGAAGGCAGGTTCTTGTTTAAGGTCACAGAGACAGATGAGGTTTTAGAATCTTCATATTTTTAGATTAGAAGGGTCTTCAATTGGTCATCTTTTTCATCTCTGCATTTGGGCAGGACCTTATATGAGCTGACTTACTGAGAAAAACTACTTTGGGGGCTGTATATGGTGGTCATGGGCTTATGGTTATTACGTTGGATTTTTGCCTTTTGTTTATTTTTAATGTAAGCTTAACCCTGGGCTTGAACTCAGGACCCGGAGACCAAGACCTGAGCTGAGATCAAGAGTCCAGAGCTTAACTAAGTCCCGCAGGCAGCCCTTCACTTGGTTTTCTAATTACACAGAAAGGAAGCATTCTCTTCATTCTTGCTTGTATTCAGAAGGCTACACTGGAGAATACATCCTCTCCCGCTGCTGGAGTCCTGGTTTTCACCCCGCACCCAGCCTTCCTCATGTACTTTCAGAGTCAATCCTAGTCAGTCTAAGCCTATTGGTCCCGCCAATGGCGTCCAAGGGGCATCTTCTGGGAGCTTCTGGAAAAGAGGGTCTTTGCTTCAAAAGAGTTACACGGAGGAGAAAAGGCTCCTGTTCCTCCCCTGGGACGTGTTCCTACCTGTGCAGGATGCTTGGAACGGAGGCACCCAGCTTGGGACCCCAGTCAGCCATGGGGCTGGCAGAGCAGAAGATGGAAGGACTGGATGATTTTGTTGAGCCACTGAACTGACTGGCCCTGGATGCCCTCTGCCGCCCAAAGTCTTACGTTTAAACCCTTGGCAGCTGGTCTTTCTCTCACTTGCAGATCGAAGCCCCCCCAACTGATTCATGCATCGTAGTTTCAGTCTTTGTTTCTCCCATTGGTTACAGTTTGTCTCCAGACCAGGACAGCAGTGACCATTTAAATCGCCAATCACCTGCTCTTGTGACTCATAGGATGTGTCTACTTACACGCAGTGGAATGGAGCACTTACTGGACATCGATTTCGTGCCCGGCACTGGACATGCACGCTGAAGCTGCGAGAAATGAAGTGTTTACTCTCAGGGTCATACAGCTAGTAAATGTCTGATTTACTGATTTAAATAATTTACTGATGCACCCCTCCAAGGACGCTAGGTACAGGAAAGGGTTCATTTAGTAAAAGATGATTATCTGAATAGCTTGCCACGTGCCTGCTCCTCTCTCCATGCTGTGCTCTCTAGAAGGAAGTCGGTATGCACAATTCACATTTGAAGAGTACAGCATTCTGTTCCGCCTCCTTTCGGGCAAAGTATCTCCCTAAATTTTTAGATTCTCTCGCCCAGGAGAGTCTCTTGGCAATGTCTCCATTTATTTATTCAATTATTTATTTATATCAGTATGCCCTCGTGAATCTTCTTTCTTTTCTTTCTCTTTTTACTTTGGGTTCTAATCCAACGTTCTTTTATTTATTCTAAATCTCAAGTCAGTCCAGCTTCGGCCACTGGAGCTCTTTCAGTTGGCTCCTACGTGCCTTTGACATACCCCATCATCTTGACTCTGGGAACTCTGTGACTCTGTGAACATTGCCTCGCTTTCTGACACTGTAAGATGCTCCAGGTTCAGCTTGTTATTTCGTGGCCCTGTCCTAGAATCAGCCAACTCTCCTTTTGCTGGAGAATGGTTTTACAAACCTAGATCTGAGAACTAAAAGTGCTCGTTGCTACTCAGGTGCTCTGGCTTCTTGGTCCTCTCAGTAGACGGTGCAAAGCAAAATATCTGTATACCAACCTATGCATATGCTGTAGAACTGTAAATACTTCTATATGGAACTATCTGAATGTATATTAAGCTTGACATGAGTTCACACTGATCTTTCTGTAAACTATGACCATGTGGGTCATTCTAGCCTTCTTTGCTTGTTTACTTATTAATATTTATTTTATTTACTTGAGAGAGAGAGAGAAAGAATGGGGAAGGGGAGGGGCAGAGGGAGAGGGGAAGAGAGACACAAGCAGACTCCATGCTGAGCATGGAGCCTGATATGGGGCTCGATCTCAGGACCCTGAGATCATGACCTGAGCTGAAACCAAGAGTCGGTCTCTCAGTCAACCATGCCATCCAGGTACCCCCTCTGCTTTCTTATTTATAATCTCCCACTCCAACAACGAGAACCTTGGTTTCCACCATTGCTATCCATTTACTTAATTATTCAAGGAAACACATATACTGGTGTTCCTTGGTTTTGAGTGATAAGTCAACTGAAAAACTACCCAAGAATATACAGATACGTGTGGAGAAATGCTCATTGGTAGACTGACTTTTTACCACTATCTGGCTCCCTTCCCTGTGGGAGGATTATACTTCTTTGCCATTTGGAACCCAGACCTCGGTCATGTGACTTATTTTGAGGCCCCCCCCTTCCAAAGTGAGCAGGACACACGTGTCACTTCCTGTGAGAAGCTTTAAGCTAGTGTGTGTCTTGTCACTTTCTCTTTTCTCTAGGCTACACTGTCCTGCAAATTTTGGATAATGGCTGCTCCATCAGCCTGGCTCCCGGAGCAGCGCCGACACAGGGCAGAAATAATGGAAATACATCCCGAGCAAGAAATAAACGTTTCTTGTCTTCAGGTACTATGATTTGAAATATTAATTATGGCAGCCTAACTAGCCCATCCTGACTGACAGAACTTGCAACAGTGAAAACTGGAAGAAATGTGAAAATCTGTCAAGAGGGGACTAAGGTAATAAATGATGGTCTCTTTCTATATTTCTTTTTTTAATGATGGTATGTTTCAATAATAGTTTACTAGTGCAGCTCTTGCCAAAACAAACAAAAGTCTGTCTCTACTACAGAAAGGGAAAACTGTCCATATTGTTGTGAGTGCAAAAACAAGCAAGTTGTGGAACAGTGCATTCATATGATCCCATGTTGTAAAACTAATTTATGCACCGATCTTAGTATGTGCATAGGAAAAAAAAAAAACCACAAAAACCTCTGGAGGAATATATACCAAACTGTTAGCAACGGCTGTGTCTACATTTTAGATTTCTGTATTTGAATTTTTACAAGTTCTGAGTCAAGACTCCCTCCGCTCTGGGCTGAATGTGTTTCCTCTCAGTTGGCAGCCAGACTGGATTATGCAAATTGGCTTTCCCCTTGGATGGATTTGACAATCTACCGGGTTAAGTCTGGAGGCAAACGTGTGGACTTGTTAAGTGGGGACAGGCTAATAAATAAGGCAATTCGAGCAGCATTCCTGGAATTTTTTCCAAGCCCATCAAAAGCGCAGAATGTCATTAGCACTCATCTTAATTCCCAGCGTCAACAATGATGATTACAAGCTGAAGGGAACTTAGACCGTTTCTCCGCCTCCACTTGTCACTTATGGCTCTTGGATCATTATTTCCTGGGAGTAGTTTTAGTAACAATGAGGAACCAGGTTGGAAGGGGAGGGGGGGTTCATCTTCTTCATCTTTGTATTCTCAGTACCTGTCTCCGGCTTGGCCCCGGATAGATGTTCCATGAATGGGATTCTGAAAATGTCCTTTTCAATAATAAAAATCATTTTTGAAAAGTATCTCTTTTATTTAAAATAATTATCATACAGTAAAACTGACCTTGTTTGGTGTGCAGATCGATGGATTTTTAAAAAAATGATTTTATTTATTTGACACGGAGAGGTGGGGGCATGAGCTGGGGGAGCAGCAGAGGGAGAGGGAGAAGCAGGCTCCCCGCTGAGCAGGGAGCCCCACACAGGACTCGATCCCAAGACTCTGAGATCATGATCTGAGCTAAAGGCAGACACTTAACCGGCTAAGGCACTCAGGTGCTCCAGATCAATAGATTTTAACGTATGTATAGCTGTCTGTAGTTACCACCAAAACAGATCCATCATCCCAGAAAACTCTGCTGTGTTTTCCCTTTAAAATTACCTTCTACCCTCCCCCATCCCTAATTCCTCGAAAACACTGGTAAGCCCTATAGAGGCCCTATAGCTTTATCTTCTCAAGAATGTCATATAAATGAGAGCATACACGTTTGATAATATTTTGAGACTAGTTTCTGTCATTCAGTTGTTATTATTATTATTATTAGTAGTAGTAGTAATAATAATATTATTACTATACTATAGTAGTATTCCTCAATAACATTGTTATGCATGAGGTGTTTTATTTTTCTGAGCACCTACTATGTGTCATGCTCTGTGCTAGGTATTGGGGATATGACAAAAATCAGCACAGCTTTGTTCCCTATTCATTTGGAGCTTACAGACAACTTCAGGCAGGTTCATAGCACATCAGAGACCTAAGGGGGCCCAGAGGTCGTCTCTCAGCCACCCCAAGGGTGGTCTTGGACCAGGAACATCAGCATTCCCTGAGAACTTGTTAAAAACGCAGAACCTCTTGGGACGCCTAGGGGGCGCAATAGCTTAAGCGTCCGACTTGGTTTCAGCTCTGATCTCAGGGTCGTCAGCTCTGCGCTGAGCCCCGGTTGGCTTCAGATTCTCTTTCCCTCTCCCTCTGCCCCTCCCCACTCAAATAAAGAAATAAATCTTTTTTTTTTTTTAAGATTTTATTTATTTATTTGACAGAGAAAGAGATCACAAGTAGGCAGAGAGGCAGGCAGAGAGAGGGAAGCAGGCTCCCCGCTGAGCAGAGAGCCCGATGCGGGGCTCAATCCGAGGACCCCGAGATCATGACCTGAGCTGAAGACAGAGACCTTAACCCACTAAGCCACCCAGGCACTCCAAGAAATAAAAATTAGGAAAAAAAAAAAAAAATCAGAACCTCTTATACCTGAAACTAATGCAGTTGTGTGTCAACCATTCTCAATTTAAAAACAAACAAACAAACAAACAAATAAATAAAGCAACCAAGCAAGCAAGGGCACCTGGGTGGCTCAGTGGGTTAAAGCCTCTGCCTTAGGCTCAAGTCATGATTTCAGGGTCCTGGGATCGAGCCCCGCATCCGGGTCTCTGCTCAGTAGGGAGCCTGCTTCCCCCCCTCTCTCTGCCTGCCTCTCCGCCTACTTGTGATCTCTGCCAAATAAATAAATAAAATCTTAAAAAAAAAAAAAAATGCAGATCTTCCGACTATACTCCAGACCGACTGAACTACCGTCTGCACACTAACAGGATTCCCCGGGGGGTTTCTCTGCACAGTCAACTTTGACAAGTCCTACCTCGCCCTCCATAGAGCGCAGAGATTCCTATATCCTTGCCCAATACCCATTCAGGCTTCGCACGTGTGCCTCCAGCCACCGGTCTAATTCTGTGCTTTACTTTAGTAGCCAGACACTTTCATGAAGAGCAGCTCAAATTATTTGCAGTTTTTCTTAGTCTAAATGGAAATTTGCTTTTGTATTAAATTCCACACTATGATTCTAGCTCTGACTTTTGGGTCAATCCAAAACACACATACTCTTCTTCCACCTGTTATCTCTTTGGTTATTTACAGACTTGGTGTCCTTTTCTCCAGGCTGGATACTTCCAAATGCTACAATCATTTTTGCATTCATTTATTCACCCACTTTTAGTCTATTTTTATTGGTACTTACTACATCTAGTCACTTGACCTATCTCCAAAAATTTTGACAGAGAGTTAAAATGAGTTAATGGGATGGTATAGTTTTGAGTATTTCTTTTTTTTTTTTTTAATTTGTTTGACAGCAAGAAACACAGCGAGAGAGGCAACACAAGCAGAGGGAGTGGTAGCGGGAGAAGCAGGCTTCCTGCAGAGCAGGGAGCCCGATGCAGGGCTGGATCCCAGGACCCTGGGATCATGACCTGAGCCGAAGGCAGACGCTTAATGACTGAGCCACCCAGGCGCCCCATAGTTTTGAGTATTTCTGATAAGATTTAAAGGAAGGAGGGGCGCCAGGGTGGCTCACTGGGTTAAAGCCTCTGCCTTCGGCTCAGGTCATGATCTCAGGGTCCTGGGATCCAGCCCCGCATCGGGCTCTCTGCTCAGCGGGGAGCCTGCTTCCCCTTCTCTCTCTCCCTACCTCTCTGCCTGCTTGTGATCTTTCTCTGTCAAATAAATGAACAAAATTAAAAAAAAAAAAAAAGATTTAAAGGAAGGAAAGAAAACATGTAATAGGGATGGCTATGACAGTAAGATTCAAGCCCAAGGGCCAGGCAGGTAGCCAAAATACACCATTTAAAGGGGGTAATAGCTGCTACCAGCACCAGTCTATTGTTCTGGCATGGGAAATAAGCCCTACTACTGATCATCTTCTGACTTTTCAAAACAAGTCACAAATGTGGATTTTGAAATGTGAATTTTCTGGTTTTTAGATGTGCACAATTATACCACTTGGAGTTATCCAGTGCTAACAGAATTCTCCCCTACTGGGTGTTCTTATTTTTGAGAATTTAAATGCTGGGAAGTTAAACAAAAAACTGAGCACAGCAACCAGAATGCAAATGCTTTAGGCTGCAAGTTACTATGAACAGCTTAACACATAAAGACACAAGAAGCCCAAGACAGGCAGTCAGAGAGCTGACCTAGTGAGAGCAGTGTCATCAAGGACCAGGTTTTTTTCTCTCTACAGTTATCCTTCCCTTACTGGCTTTTTTTGGCCCTTTGCTTTATCTCATGACCCTAAAGTGGCCGTCACAGCTCCAGCATCACATTTCTATTCCAGTTGTGAATAAGAGGATGGGTTAGTATCCCTGAGTGCTCCTCATGAGGCTGTGCTTTTTATCAGGGTTTGGTCACACAACCGCCTTTAGCTTTAAGATAGGAAAACATGGTATCTGGCTTCTTCCTTTTCTTTTTAAAAAAATTTCCCTTATTTTTATTAATTTTGGTGACTTAATTTTGAAATAATTTCAAACTTACAGCCAAGTTGCAAGAATAATATTAAGAGCTTCCAAATACCTTTACTCACATTCCTCAATTAACTTTTTTGGGACACATTTGTTTTATAATTCCTTTGTTTTTTTCATATCAATTTTTTCTGAATTATTTAAAAATGAGATGCAGGGGTGCCTGGCTGGCTCAACTGGTAGAGCATGTGACTCTTGATCTTGAGGTCATGAGCTCAAGCCCAATGTTGAGCCTATTTAAAAAATGAAATAAATACAATTTTAAAAGTTGTAAATAGAACACCCTTCATCTCTACACATTCCAGTGTGTATTTCCCAAGTACAAGTTTCTTCTTACACATAACCACAGTCGAATAATCAAATTCAGGAAATGACACATTTAATACAAGTATCTGGCTTTTTTCAGTCTCTGAAGTGGATGACTGGCAAGAAAGAAGGGATTTGGGAATAGCAATCAGGATAGAAAACTATAGCAACTATTTCTGAAAAAGTCCCACCACATAGAGTGTCTACAGACCATATCCCTCCTGAGAGCCACTGATTTGCCTCTACTGCTTTAAACTTCTTGCTGAACTACATTTCTTTTGATTAGAATCGTGAGACTATTTATATGATATGCATTTCCTCTTTTCATATTGATGTCATTTACTTCCTGAATGGTGTTGGAAAACAGCTACTGGAGAGAATAGGCAAGTGTAGGTAGAGTATTATTCTTTCCAAATTTTTACTGAATGGATAAAAAGCGAACAGTTTTTTTTCTTTTTCTTCAATTTCCTTGTAATGTCAATTTCCTGAAAACCTTCCCTAAATGATGTAATTATGTTGCCTTAATTCTCACAATTTATAACGAAATCAGAGAATAAAAGAGGGATATTGAGAGTTCCTCCTCATCTCCCAGAAAAATTAAAATCAAATTGTACTTGGAGAGATAGGAGACGGTCACATGGAATGATATTTTTACATTAGCTTTTCAAATGAAATTGAGGGTAGGAAGTATTCTGTAAAAAGTGGTTGTTACAGGGGCCGGGCCTCTGGTCTGCTTGGTGGTGTGGGGATGGTTATATGTGACTGGCTAAGGGAGAGTCAGGGATGGGAGAGGAGTCAAGAAAGGAGGAGGGAGGCAGTGAGGTTTCACATGGGGAGAGGGAGAGCCATTTTGACTGTGTGCAATCTTTAGTTGTCTGAAAACTGTATCCCTTTTTGCCATCTTTCATAGAGCCCCAGGCTAGAGGTTTAAGCAGGGAATATGAAAGAATGGGATATAATACAGCTGGTTTCTCCACTCTGACAGGGAGGGGGGATTATTATTATTATTATTTTAAAGATTTTTATTTATTTGAGACAGAGAGAGAGAGAAAGCCTAAGTGGGGAGGAGGAGCACAGGGAGAGGGAGAAGCAGGCTCCCTGCTGACCAGGGAGCCCGACTCAGGGCTTGATCCCAGGACCCTGGGATCATGACCTGAGTGGAAGACAGATGCTTAACATCTTAACTGACTGAGCCACCCTGGCGCCCAAAAGAAGTTTTGTTTTGTTTTTTCTTAAATTCAAGAATATATAAATAAGGAGCTGACGGGATTTTGCTGGTTGCATTGAAAGCCAGGGTTCTGGAAGCTACCCAGAGGCAGCAGACATCCATGTTGATAGAAGCTAAGGTCTTATGCATGACCAGCTTGGGGTCTCCCAATGGCTTGATTACTGGGAATTGTATGTAGGATATCATGGCAGATACTGATAGTTGTTTACCTAGTAGACATTTTCCCTTTTTACATGCCAATCATATTCTGGTTTTGTTCATGAGTTTCATGAGCTTCAAAGAAGGCTGGTTACCTCCCCAGCCCCATTGAATGGGGAAGGTAAATCCTGGATATTTCAAGCCAGACATAATAATTCTGCTTCCTTGGCCAGTGACTGGTTAAAAAATGGGCATGTGACACAATTCTGGCCAATGAAGGAAGGCCTGGGGAGGTGGGCCTCTGCAAAAGTTTTCACATCTTAAAAATGGACACAAGGAGGAAGAATATCCTCTTTTCTTGCTCTGACCTTTGGATATTGTTTTGTGGACGTGTGATTTTTGGACCTGTGTTAGTCATTGTGCACCCATAAGAGAAACAACATTATATTTGGCAATGTGGAAAGCTCTAAAGAACTTAGGTATTTTGTGATATTGTTGAACAATTAGGGACATCCTCCCCCTCAGGCACCTTCTGATATGATTGTTTTTTATACTGATCCTTTTCTGCAACCTTGTCAGACTCTTCTAGTAGTTGTTGTGTGGATACTTCAGGCTCTTCTGTGTAAATAATTAGGCCATCTACAAATAGAGATTGTTCTACTTCTTTCCTTCAGATCTTTATTATTTCTTTTTCTTGCTTTATTGCAATGGCAAGAACTGCCCTTACAATGTTGAAAAGAAGTGGCGAGAAGGAGCATTCTTATCTTGTTTACGATTTCATCCTGTTATTTGAGATTGTACATTTATCATTGTTTAAGCCAGTTAAATTGTGTTTTCTGCGAGCCTTAATGCTTCCAGCTAAAAGCACTGTAGCTGACACTATTATTAAAGGAAAGATTGATCTCAGAAGACTTGGTTGTATATAGGTTGGCGTTACCAGTGAGATAGATGGTTAAGATAATAACATCTCAAGTTACTTCTAACTACAGATCTGTTGGGTTCCTTTGGAAAATATAGCTTGTTTTTCCTGGGAATCCCTGCTGTTACAAGTGGTGTTGAGAACTGGATTTGAAATGGGTGACTCAATCAGGCCAACATCTATGTCTCATGGAGAAGCCTGCCTGCATTTCCCACAGAATCAAGAAAGTACTAATACGGCCACGTATTTCTGTGACAGGCTCCCAGTCTCCTACAAGGAAGGCTGGAATTTGAGCTCACTGATGCCAATTATCCGAAGAGGATGTGATCCAGAAGCCAGATAAGGATCAACAGGGCTCAGCTGGGATTTGGCCTTCTCCAAGTGGAAGGCATAAAATCTTTGGTTGGCTCTGAAAATAAAAGCTAAACAAAATCTCAGGCAATCACAGACACGGTTCTTTGCTATCTATGAGCTTTTATAAAAAAAAATTTTTAAACAAATGTTAAGATTCTCCTTTGTGGATCTTGACTCTGGCTTTTATGCTAAAACCCAACATTCCGTTCAAAGCACCTGCAAGCCATATGTGCTCTAGCAAGGGCTTTGGGAATGTCAGGTGGCACCGGTGGGCACGTTTGATCCCCACCTGCTATGGCATGAATGCCCAGACCCATGGACTGCCAGTGCCTTTCTGAGCAGCCACCTGGAAGCCTGGCCAAAATATCATGATGCCAAGTAAGATGAACAGAGGGCGCCTGGCTTTCACCTGCAGCACCCACCTTTCTAATACCGGAGGCTTTGAGGTTTTTCAGTTCCAAAGGCCATACGGCAGCTCTTAACCTGGAGAGAAAGCACATGGGACGAGTGGCATTCTTCCAAAGCCTTGATTTTTGTCGTTTGGGTTAACTAGGTTTTAAAACGCTGGTGCCTGTCATATTCTTTCCAGCCTGACATTTGGGAGGAGGCATGCCTAACTTTATAAATTTATGATGCATCATGAACCAGGGAGAAATCATTTCAAGAATGTATTCTGGCGGCTTCTAAAGGGCCACTCCCACGGCTGCTGACACAGGTCGTTGATGGTGCTTGGATGGAGGTTATGAACAGTCAGTCATCGTTTTTGGTTTGCCCTGGTTCTGAGCAGAGCTGAGCTCCCGGGCTGTATTTACTTATGGCTCTGCCATCAGTCAGTAGGGCATGCTCACAAGACTGCAGGCTGGGAAAACTGTTCTCTTCTGCTTGTCCAAGTATCTGTATGGACAGCAATATCCTTTGGATAAAATAGTAATATGAAACTCCAAGATCATGTATTATTGTGGTAAATCACACAGCACAGAATTTGCCATTTTATGCTAAATGCCACTGAATTGTACTCAAAATATCCACTATGTTACTAATTGCTTTGTTGTAATAGGATTTGGCTAAAAGGAGCTCATTTGGCAGAATCTTAATCTCCATCTGTCAAAGCCAAGGTCAAGGTTGAAATGAACATGCAGCATCTCTGCTACTACCATTTTATTTTATTTTTTAAAAAGATTTTGTTTATTGGGGCGCCTGGGTGGCTCAGTGGGTTAAAGCTTCTGCCTTCGGCTCAGGTCATGGTCTCAGGGTCCTGGGATTGAGCCCTGCATCGGGCTCTCTGCTCGGCAGGGGGCCTGCTTCTCTCTCTCTCTCTCTCTCTCTGCCTACTTGTGATCTCTCTCTCTCTCTGTCAAATAAATAAATAAAATCTTTAAAAAATTTAAAAAAAATTTTTGTTTATTTGAGAGAGAGTGTGTGTGCGCAAGGGCACACGTGTACATGAGCAGGGGGAGGGGGAAGAGCAGATTCCCCGCTGAGCAGGGAGCCTGATTCAGGACCCGATCCCAGGACCCTGGCATGACCTGAGCCAAAGGCAGATGCTAACTGACTGAGCCACCCAGGCACCCCTGACTGTGTGCCTTGTGTGTGTGTGTGTGTGTGTGTGTGTGTGTGTGTGTAGAGAGAGAGAAGTACCAAGATCATAGGCAGTGGCAAAACCAGTATTTGAACTTGGCTCCTCTGCTTTGGCTTTTCCCATTACTCTATGCTGCCTTTGGTGGTGGAATTAGCAAATGGGAAGTAGCACTTTAACCCCTGTAAGGGAGGCAGGAAGACAGGTGGACCTGGTTTGAAGCCCAGCATTACTACCCACTGGGGGGCCAATTCAAAACCAATTCCAGAGAGCAAAAGACGTTAACTGACTTACTGTTTTATCTTCTGGGTTGAACCCACCCAGACGTGTGGGCACGCAGATGGGCAAACGATGTGGGGTCCTGTTGAGTCAGGTGGTCAGGGTTAAAACCCTGGCTTCACCACCTACCAGGTTTGTGACCTTGAGCAAGTCACTGGAGCTCTGTGCCCCAGTTTCCTCATCTGGAAAATGGCAACAATAGATTGTACCTACCTCGTAGGGTTGTCTGTATAGGGAAGTCATCTGTATAGACAGTAAGAGCCCAGCAAGTCACTATAAAAGAAAATGACAATTTTCTCTATGTGGTTACATTTCCAGGGATGTTTTAAAGATTTTATTTATTTATTTGACAGAGAGAGATCACAAGTAGGCAGAGAGGCAGGCAGAGAGAGAGGGGGGGAAGCAGGCTCCCCACTGAGCAGAGAGCCCGATGTGGGGCTCGATCCCAGAACCCTGAGATCATGACCTGAGCTGAAGGCAGAGGCTTTAACCCAGTGAGCCACCCAGGCGCCCCCCAGGGATGTTTTAGGACCATCCCTGTGACTCAGCACCTACTGTCCCATCCACTTTAGACCCTCTGGACCCTCTCCCAGACCCAGCCACTTTCCTAGTCAGGATCTCATCACCTCTCAGTCTGGGCTCTCCCAGACCAGGAAGGGACCCCCCGGGTTCTGCCGGCCTCCTGCCACTGTCTGCACAGCCCTCAGCTGGGGAGACAGAAACCAAATCCTTCCCAAAGATGCTGGGAAATTAGGTTAGCACCGTCTGCCGGCGTGCGGTGACTCAGAGGCTGCCCGCGTGGTGGGGCTCGTGGGCTCTGGGTTTGAACAAGATTGATGTGATGAATGCAAAGCCGGGCGAGGCTGCTGGGTGGCCCAGAGGCTGGGGGGCAGGGAGAGCCAGGGCCTTCTGTCTGCTTCTTGGTTCTCCTTCTATGTGAGCTGAGGTTTGGGGCAACAGGGCTGCCTTGGCCGCTCACTACGAGATGGCAGAGAAGCCAGAGGGCTCTGAACGGAGGCACTGGGGTATAGGGGAAAGCTGGATGGACTAATGTCAGTGGGTCTCCATCCTGGTTGTTTACTGTGTGACCTTGGCAAGTAGCTTAACCTCTCTGAGCCTCCATCTCCTTGTCAGTCAAGAGGGTATAATAATGGCTACTGGGGTTGCTGGGAGGATGAGAGATCTTAGATGTGAAGAGCAGAGCTTAGCACAGCGCACAGTAAGTGCTCAGTCATCACTGCAGTCACTAAGGTTGGGCTTTATATGCTCCCTGTCTCTTCCTTTCTTCAAGCATTCCCATCCCCTTGGACCCTTCAAAAGGACTCTCTGAAGGCAAACATTCCCCAAAAGGGTAGAGAAGGAAAGGACCGGAGGAAGTATTGTGAGTGTGTGTTTAAGTGTAATGTTAAGACAGAGAAGGAGAGAGACACAGAGAGAGTGAGAGACAGGGGGGTCTAAACCCTGGCTCTGCCGCTCACTAGCTGTGTGACCACAGTCACTCAACTTCCTGGTGCCTCGCCTTGCTCATCAGCACCACAGGGACAGCAACAGCCGCTTCTTTGTAGGGCGGGTGTGAAGATTAAATAAATCCATAGAAAGCGGTTAGTAGAGAGTCCGGTATGAGGGAACTGCTCAGGGAATTGTGGCAGCCATTCCAAGATGGCGCCCCCAGGGTCCCGTCCCTGACCAGCCCCCTCCCCTGGAGTGCGGGGACCTGAGAATATGGTGAGGCGTCCCTCTGCTCATGAGGTTACATTATTCGGCAAAGTGAAAGGATGTTGCAGACATAATTAAGGTCTCTGATAGGCTCAGTTTACCAAATGACAGATTATCCCGAGTGAGCCTGGTTTAATTACATGAACCCTGAGAATCTGGGTCCAGAGGTCAGAGACAGAAGAAATGAAGAAAATCAAAGCCTCCACGATGCTCTCCAGTTGGCCTTGAAGAAGCAAACAGTCATGTGCGGAGAGGGCCCTGTGGCAGGGAACAGTGGGAGGCCTCCAGGGGCCCAGAGCTCAGTTCCTTCTCCCACAGCAGAAGGAACTGAGCTAAGTCAACAACCAAGAAAGCCCGGAAGAGGACCCCGGCCTCAGAGGAGACCTCGGCCCCTTGACTCTGCCAGCTGAGACCCGGAGCCATCATGGCATTAAGATACTGACCCACTCTACAGTTTATAGACGTTCGGGTGTTTCCCTGTCCCAGTACACTTTTACTTTGCTCTGCCCACCTTTCTTTTTTTTTTTAAATAACAGGGCCGATACAAAACTGTGAGAAATCCTGCCACCTGGGGTTCACGCCACAGTTTGGTTCTACTTGGGAAAGAGCTTCAGCTGAACTTACACTGTGGCCCCTCCCTTGAACTGGGAGCTGGAAGGAGAGGTTACCACCTAGACCGGCCACACTACTGTTTGCACGGAGGAGGATGTGCCTTCCCTGAGATTACAGAGGAATAAACTCGCAGAGTAAGTTCATGGTGGAGCAGGAATTAGATCCAGGCATCCTGGAAAGAGCATGCACTTTGGAGTTGGGAGGACATTGGTTCCAGCCACACGCTTAGCTGTGTCATCTGGGAAAATCCTAGGGCCCTCTGAGCCTCGGTTTTCTCATCTGTAAAATGGGGCATATAGTAACACCTTGCAGGAAGGATTAGTGAGTTAATACTTGAATGTGCTCAGCACAGTGCCTGGCCCTTAGCAAGCATTCAGGGGAGGGGTTCTGATCCCCAACCACCCGCCTCCCCACTCTGGTGTGCTTGTCATGCATGCACCTCGATATCTCCTTAATAACACGGAAGGGATCCTACGGTGTGAAAAGCTTTCGGCAGAACTTGGTGAGGGCCAGACTCCTCTCAGTCACTTCCCAGAGATAACTACCTATTCATCTGGAAAGATCTATCTCAGCTTATCTACAGTGAAGAGCGTATTTTGCTGTTTTAACATCTGCTCTAGGCACAGTACAGAAAGGAGATGGTTTTTCACAGAAGTGGAAGGAATGCCCCGGAGAAAGGAAAATCGAGAGCTCTCCCCACCCCAGCCTTAGTCCCTTTCTTTTTCCTTTTCCCTCTGTCTGCAGTCCCTTCATTAAATCTTCTTACGCCAAATAATAATACTCTTTAGTATCTGGGAGTACGCTCAGATTTTCAAATTCCTTTGAAACACATCTTATCACATTTTAACTTCCCAGCAATTTAGCTCTTAGCACAGGGCTATCACAGGCAGGATAATATTTATGGTCAGTGAAATAATTATATGATAATTTAATAATAGCTAATATTTGTTGATCATTTACAAAATGCTTGGCACTGTTTTAAGTGGTTTTATGGGTGTCAATCTTTTATTATTTTTTTTTTCTTAAGATTTATTTATTTGAGTTGAAAATAAAGCTACCCTACGATCCAGCAATCGCACTACTGGGTATTTACCCTAAAGATACAAATGTGATCCGAATGGCACGTGCACCCGAATGTTTATAGCAGCCATGTCCACAA
>CM053621.1:11527346-11545019 GCA_028646535.1 Procyon lotor
CGCATGCACACTCGAGTAGGGAGAGGGGCAGAGGGAGAGAATCGCCAAGCAGACTCCTCACTGAGCAGGGAGCCTGACTCGGAGTTCGAGCCTGAGCAGAAACCAAGAGTAGAATTTTTTTTTTTTAAGATTTTATGTATTTATTTGACAGAGAGGAAAGAGATCACAAGCAGGCAGAGAGGCAGGCAGAGAGAGAGGGGGAAGCAGGCTCCCTGCTGAGCAGAGAGCCCGATGTGGGGCTCGATCCCAGGACCCTGAGATCATGACCTGAGCCGAGGGCAGAGGCTTAAACCACTGAGCCACCCAGGCGCCCCCAAGAGTAGGATGCTTAACCAACAGAGCCACCCAGGCGCCCTGATGGGTGTTAATCTTCACAACAACCCTAGGTGGGAGATATGAATACAGATAACAGTCTATAGGTGAGGAAACTGAGGCACAGACAGGCAAAGCAACTGGCCCGAAGTTGCACAGCGAGTAAATAGAGGAGCTGGGTGTTGAATCCAGACAGACAGAATTTTCTCCTTTTGTGCCCCACTGCGTGCTCCAGCACTCTGACCTTGGTGACCTGGTCCCTTGTTCTCTGGTTTCCAGCTGGGTCCAGCCAGGGGGAGGTTTGGAGGATGGGAAGAGCTCTGGCTGTTTCTCACCTCCCTGCTCCCACCATCCTGCCTGCAGTTCTGCTTGGCCACGGCTCTGTCTAGTGGCCCACCTCCCCCCATCCTGGCTCTCCTCTGGCTCTGGGGACATGTCCTCTCTTCCTGTACCAACCTGGGGTGGTCCGCTTCCTGCTTCTGCTAGTCCTGCCTGTTGTACCACCAAGTCATTAAACTCCTTTAAAATAAACACTGTAGCAGGTGCCTATGTTTTTCTGGCTGAGACCCCAGGTAATCCAACCTCTGAGCCCGAACGCTCAGCCGCCACCTTACATTGCCTCGACCCAGACAGGAAGCTTTAGGATTCCCCTCGGAGAGGGAAATGAGAAAGGCTCTAGTCTAATTATCTCATTTCATAAATGAGAACGCTTTAGGAGGTGCTGCATGAGGAAATGTCTTGCCTCTGACTATAACAGATGCTGGTGGGGCTCTGGGGTCTCATCATTCAGTACAGACCTGCAGCTTCTTACTGCCGTGCACCTGTGATTCTCTGTCTGGGCCACTCTGTGGCCCCAAGAATCTGTTCACAAATCACTCCAGCAAAGCAGCTTCAAGTGGTGACAGACAGAAGCTGATGGATAAGTGGCCCCACTCCCTCACCCCTGAGTTTTAAAGAGTCCCCTGGAAGTCCCCAGCAGGATTGGGTCCCAATTATCCTAAGCAGTAACCCACTCATGAATGCACCCTGTATTGGCTTCCCTCTGGTCCCTGTCTCACTTTCCCATGCCCTGCCGGTGCTTTCCTGGGGTCATCTTACAAATAAACTACTTGTGTCAAATTCTCATTTCTGGGATTCCCTTCTAGAGTTGGGGAGTAGGGTCTATCCCACCCGAGCCATGGCCTGAGAGTGGGAAGGCTGCTTCCCAGAACAAAAGGAAAGTATAGGACAAGAGAAATCCCTGCGTGGTCCCTGCCTTAGTTTGCGTTCTCTAGAGGGGGAGGCACTCGGAGCATGGAAGATCCACGCCCCTTCCTACATCCCTTGCCCTAGACATCTCGGCCAGTCTTGTAGGACCGAGCCTTTGCCTGTGGGATCTGAGGCTATCTCCAGGCAGACAGCGTCAGAATTGACCAGAACTGTAGTTGATGATCAAATCTTAGCGTATCACTCAAAGCCAGGCTCATAGAGATGAAGTATAAGACTGCTGGTGGGAAAAGAGGCCTTCCTTCCACGGGGTCAATGAAGAAGGGCGGTGGGACTGCCAGCAGACCTCTGCCACCTCTTAGAGGAAGCTTGTCTCTGAACGAAGCCAGCTCCAAGGAAAGAGAGGGAGAGAGAGACTTCCTTATGGCACTGTCTGCATCCCTGTTTTATAGGGTTTTCTTTTATTTTTTATTTTAAAGATTTTATTTATTTGTCAGAGACAGAGTGAGCACAAGCAGGGGGAGCAGCGGGCAGAGGGAGGGAGAGACACAGACTCCCTGCTGAGCAGGGAGTCCAATGTGGGGCTCAATCCCAGGACCCTGGGATCATGACCTGAGCCAAGAGGCAGATGCTTAACCGCCTGAGCCACCCAGGTGCCCAGCAAGAGTCTTTATTGTGGTTTCTGCAGGAAGGAACAGGTGAGGCAGGGTAAGCAGGTCTGAATCACTTTAGTGGACTCCGGGACACTGGGGCTGTCCCTGATTGTCACCTGTCACCCTGGGGTGATGAGATCGGGTGTACGGTGGCTTGGGTGTGAGAGCCCAATAAGGGAGGCGATGAGGCGTGCGGACGCTGGACTGGGGGGTTCGCACCTGAGAGGCACATCTGGAGGAGTTCTCGTGAGGAGTGAGGGTGACAGAGGAGGCAGGAGGCCAAGGCAAGGTGACTCGAAACTGAGACCCATTATCGGGTCGTCTAGAATAAGGTGTGTCCCGCATAAGCACGCAGTGTAGACGGTAAAGCAGCAAGTTTCCGAGATCTAGAAGCAGAGTGAATATTGTCCCTGGATCCAGCCCTACCTTGATTTTGGACTTCGTCACAGGAGCCAATAAATTCCCTATTCTTTGGCTGAGGCCCTTTGACGTGTTGTCACTTGCAAACCGGAAGAATCACGCAGCTGCTTGAAAGGCAGGTTTGGGAGTAAGAAACTGCCTATCTTAAGATCCAGGCCTATCTTTTTTTCCCACTACACCCTGATTTGTTCTCTGCAAGACTCCAAGAAGAGGGTGGGGGTGACAGGACTCCGTGGAGATCATAATGACACCGGGTGACCAGCCGCAGCCCCTCAGCAAAGCTGGACGGGAGAACCAGGGACCCGAGCTGTGCTCAGCTGGGGCGGCAAACCCATCAGCACGGGCTGGGCACCTACCCTTTCATTTCAGTCTCCCCAGGACGAGAGATTAAAATTCCAGAAATGTGCATCTGTTCTGTATTCCAGAGATTGTTTCTGTGCTTAAAGAGACCACCTGAGGCCCTGTAAGCAAAGACTTAATGGAGCTGAGTCAAAGTCTGGGAATGTGATGAACTGGCATCCTCGGATAGAGATGACTTGTGGGCATAAACTAACAGAGCAAGTGCCATGGGGTGGTGATGACATTGCCGTTGAAAAGCGCTTTCCCATCCTTCGGGGTCTGTTACCAAAACAAAGCAGATACTCAGCCGCTCCAGAGAGTTTCATCCAGAGACCAGAAGTTCTCTGAATGCGGGAGAGGAAGACAGGACATTGTGTCGGTTAGCCCAGGGGTTTGACAGCCGTAACCAAAACTCAAAATAATTATGGCTCTAACAGGATGGAAGTTTGTCTTTCTCTCTCAGGCAGAAGTCCCAGCTAGTGTGGGGGCTCATTCTATGATGTCATAGGGGGTGCAGGCTCCTCCCATCTTGTCGGCCTGCCTTCCCTGGGGTGCTGCCCCATCTGTAAGTTCCAAGATGGCCACCCCCAAGTCCGAATTCCAGACATCAGGGAGGGGGAGAAGGGGAAGAGGAGGGCACACTTTTTCCTTGAAAGGCATGATACAGAAGTCACTCATATTGCATTGGCCAGATCTTGGTCACATCGGTCATTATTCCAGGCAGCCCTGTGCCCCGCTAAAAATTGGGACTTTGTACCTGAGAGCTCGGTTCCCCAACCTTGGCGCCATTGATATTTTGGGCCAACTAATTCTGTGTGTTGTGGTGGGGACAGGGAGGGGGGTGCTATCCTGTTTGTTATGGGGTGATTAGCGATGTCCCTGGATGCCACGTGTCCTCCTCCTCCACGTTGTGACAACCCAAATAATGTGTCTCCAGACACTGCCCAATGTCCCCTCGGAGGCAGAATCGCTCCTGTTTGAGAATCCAAAGAATGGTGCTTTGTAATGATAAAGCACTGTCTCTCCCATGAAAAAAAATCTGGAGGCAGGTGTCCAGAGTTGGAAAGACAGCTTGGCATTGTCAGCCGAGGTCCAGGTTCCTCTGGCTTTTTGCCGCATCATCACTAGCGTGTGCCTTTCAATGTCAAGGTCGTCTCACGGTTACAAGTAGTCTCTGCAGCCACTGGTCTCCCAGGAAGGAAGTGGCAGGAAGGAAGAGATAGGAGCAAAAGCATGACTATGATCTGAGCCAGCCCCCTTTCAGAGAGCTTTCCCAGAAACCTTATCCAACAACTTCTATTTCCATCTCATTGGCCAGAATTCTCCCTGAAAGGGAATCTGGGAAATAGAGTTTTTTTTTTTTTAACCAGGCATACTGCCTCTCCCGGCATCATCGGAGTTCTTTTGGAAGGACTAAGGGGTGAACTGATGTTGTAGAGGCCACTAGAAGTTTCTGCCTCCCTTTTAATGGTGAGAAGAATCTGTGAGTGACCAAAGGAGAGGGTGATACGTTGGGGTGAGGGGAGTAGGGAGGAGTGAGAGAAAGAGAGGAGAGAGAAATCACTGCCGAGTCAAATTCTGAAAGGAAGCATCCATCCCAGGAGCTGTGGGTCTGGGTTAGGAGAAACAGATCCGTGCAGAGCTGGCTTGTCACTCCTATGCCAGGACTTGCCCTTTTGGCTCCTGGGAGAGGCTAAGTGCACGGGAGGACCTCTGTCAGGTTCATGACTGAACCATCAACTTGAGCTCAGCTGGGCGGTTCTCAGGGATGGAGATGTCTGTGGCCTGGGGGATGGGGAAGGGTACCTGGAGCTCTGGATCCTGGAGCCACTTTGGTGGGAGGGGGCAGCTGGGAGGAAGCACTAAGCTCCAAAGCGCTGGGCTTGGGGCTTTTCAGGGGGCTGCTTGGCCAGATTCCTGGAGGAGTCCTGCCTCTTCTGTGAAGCTACCTGGGGCTTTTTGACGTTGGAAGTCTTGGAATGCCTGCTGGAGAATTTCAAGGCTTCCGAATTAGGCTGGAGCCCTGTCTGGGGTATTTGTGACACAGGTCACTGGGTTTGTGAGTGGACAGTAATAGGAGATCGTCTTGGACGCCCTGGTCTGGGATGCGTGGGGGCATCTGTGACAAGGTGGATGGCTTTGGTCTGAGCCAGTGGTGGCTGGAGGGCACCAGGAGCCCTCTGGGGGGCGGTTGCCATGGGGACCTCTGCCTTACTTGCTTCAAAGGAAAAATCTTGCTATGTACCCTTCCTCGTTCCTTTTCTGGGGCGTGGCAACACCATCACATGGAACAAAACGGAAGGAAGTTTTGTTACTGAATGATTGTATGAATCAGAGTTGCCCCACCAGCCCAAACTACTATTCTCTGAACTCTCACAAAAGCAAGTGATAATAAATCAATAAGCATCATAAATAATAAATAACAAAAACAAGCCCAGAAGTGACTGTATTTGGGGACCTCTTTGTTACCCAGCCTAGTTATTACAGGAATATAGAGTACATGTTCCTTTTTCCCTCCTCCCCATCCTGTTCTTCTTCTCACCACCTGCACCCTTTCTCAGCTCAGCCCAAGGCAAAAGGGACACTTGTTTTGGGTATCTGCTCAGTTCGTTTAAGCAGGTTACTAACCCAGCCCGAGAAGCTCTCTCGTGAGGGACTACCAGTGTGACATCAGAAAGACAGTGGGGGCACCCATTCCCTGTGGCCAATAGGCTACTACATCGGCCCCAGCAGATGAGTGCCAACCATCGGAAGTTCTCATACCAGTCACGTGGAGAGCTTTCCCCCATGGCAAGCTACCAGTAAGCCCCTTACCTCGCTAAGACCCGCATGTCAGCTCCCCCAGCCTCACTGTGCTCCCGCCACCCAGATCTTGAGTGCCCTACACTGGTTTCCATAGAGATCTAATCACACCAAGAATGTGGGGGAAATGATCGACTTCACTGAGGAGTGGTGGGGTCAGCGGGCAGAGGGGGCACGTTAGGCTGGCCACATCGTCCCCTTGGTGGTCCGTAGTGGCTATTTCTGTTCTCCTCAAATTCCTCAGCTGGGACGCCACTGAGCCCACACTCTGACTGCCTCTCGTAGCTAGTACCCAACCTTAGTGTCTGCCCTCTTTCAGGTTCCTATTCAAACTCTTCATCCTTTTAGTGTGAGGGGCAATTCAGCTTTTCTGTCCAAGTCCACATCCAAACATCCCTGATGATACAAAACAAAACAGAGGCTCCTGGGTGGCTAAGACTCCTCGCTTTGAAAGGTATCCTAATGTGGCATGTTTCATTATTTGAGCATGACCTGTAAGGGAAGGGCATGGTGTGGCCTCATCGCAAAACATCGCTGGATTTTTATCTAAATAGACGTAGTCAACTTTTATCCAAATTACCCTGTTTCCCACATAAATACAGGAAAATAAAGATGAAATTTCCCAGCAGCTACTGAGGTTTTAACAAGTAGCATCCCCAGGGCGCCTGGGTAGGTCAGTGGTTTAAGCCTCTGCCTTCGGCTCAGGTCATGATCTCAGGGTCCTGGGATCGAGCCCCGCATTGGACTCTCTGCTCAGCAGGGAGCCTGCTTCCCCCTCTCTCTCTGCCTCCCTCTCTGCCTGATTGTGATCTCTCTCCTCTCTGTCAAATAAATAAATAAAATCTTTAAAAAAAAAAAAAAGACAAAAAAACCCAAATAGCATCCCCCTCCTTGCCAGACTGTTGTTAAGTGCTTCATAAATATTAACTCATTTAGTTCACCAAAACTTGCTATTTGTTGGTAACTGAGGCACAGAGAGGTTAAGTAACATGCCCAAGGTCATCCAGCTAGTAAATGGGAACTGAGATTCAAACCCTGGCCGTTTGGCTCTAGAACCTCTATGCTCAACCACTATGTCATTTCTCTTGCCATCATTCCGAAGGGATAAATAAATAGGGATTCCTTGTGTGCCCACTGTACCCATGAGGTTTGTTCTCTCTTAGGGTGCCTTTGCATTTAGAGTGATGTACAAATTAAGTCAGGGATCCAATGAAGGGTCCTGGATAAATATATAAAATAGAGACAGCCCTGCCGGCAGGGCAGTGGCTTCTCATGGCTGCTTTCAGGAAGTTACCAGAATTTGGGCACCCCAGTGAGAAAGCCCGGGAGGACAGCAATGTTATCGTGGGGAGGGCGCTGGTTCGGGAATCAGCCAACTTGGAGCCAGAAACTTGACTCGCTTGGCCAATTCCTAGTCGTGAGACTTTGGCCAAGCTACTTAAGTTCTTCATACCTCAGTTTTCATATCAGTAAAATGGGAATAATATCACTTAACCCACTGAGTTCTTGGAAGGCTCAGTTGAGATTATGCCAACAGAATGGCTGGTACACAGTGAGATCTTGAGAAAGCCCTGGCTCCTGGTGACATCCCCCATTACAGAATGCGTTCCACTCAGCTGCGAGTCCATTATTTTTATGTGAGCACTTGTCCTCCATACTGGATTATAAGCCCCTCAAGAGTGGAGACTGGGTATAATCCAGTGTTTTCAGAGGCAAACCCACCTGGCAAGCACAAGAGGAGTGTGATCAAACAGTTAGCAAACAGGATTTCTTTAAATCTGTCCCCTCTTGTCCTATAGAACATCCAGAATATCAATTTCTTCATGACTTGTGATGGGAGTCCCAAGGCACACGTGCTCAGAATGCAGACCACTTGATTTTTACGCCACTTCCTCCATTTGCCTCTTTTTTTAAAAAGTGATGGGCTCTTGAAAGGAAATGACTGGGTCAAAGGCCATGGAACACAGCCCACCTCTCAACAGAAACCTCCAAACCGCCTCCACAAAAGCGTTAAAACTTAAACGACCCAACAGCATATGAGGGTGTCCATTCACAACATCTCCAACAACAAATCTTTTCTATTTTTTAGCTTTTTGCCTATCTGAAGGATGGATCCACTGGGTCCTAGCCTCTATTTTATTATGGAGTCCGAGCGTTATTTCCTACAGTTACTGGCCGTGTGGTTTCCTACGAGACACCCTTCCGCAGCAGGGGCCATGTAGCCTGGATGACCACATTAGGACCGCTTTTTCATGTTTTCAAATTTCCGTGCTCCCAATGCCTACCACAGGGTATGGGAGGAAGCTGGCCTTCATTTGTGTCTGTTGAAGGGCACTGAATCTTTTTGCAGTCAGCAACGGTCTAACTAAGCTGTTCCCTGGGGTTGGAAACCCTCTAGCTCTAGAAATCATACAAAAACAAATTGCAGAGAGTGAGTGGAATAAATATTTGAGCATTTCAGAGCCACGGTGGCTTTGATTGTTAAGCTGAGTGTCTTGCTGGGGGGCAGGTGTCTAGATGGACAGATCCCAGGCTGTGGAGCCCTTTGTGAGCCAGACCCACTGTGCTATTTGCCAAGTCTGTCCCCAAAGATTCATTTGGAAGCCACCCAGTGAAGAGTCCAAGGCTACTGCAGGAAGCGCTGCCTCACGGGGCATGTGTTGGATGTGACTTGCCCTGTGAGTCAGAGGCTTCTTGGCTGCAAGCAATCTGGAGGGACCAATGTGAGCCTACCCTGACCACCAGCTTGCCGCGTCATGCCCTTCACGACAGCCAAACAGCCCATAAAATTACCCACTTGTCCGTGAGCCTGGCCCTCTGCCCCTGGAAACTGGCCTGGGTCTTGCCCCCTCCTCCTGCCTCCCGAGTCCCATCTACTCTTGTTTCCAGTCCCTGCATCTTGAGCACAAGTGCTCCCACTTCCTTGGCTGTGGGCACAAAGTTTGCAATCCAAGACCTCTGCATTCACATCCTGAGTGCTGAGCATGATGCCTGGTATATGAGAACTAAATCGTCAATTAAAAATAAATGACTCTTTGCCTCTTGAAGTAGGCTCCCTCGATCAGTAGCAAAGGCATTGCCTGGGAGCTTGTGAGAAACACAGCATCTCAGGGCCCTGCTCCAGACCTTCTGGAACAGGATGTGCATTGTAACAAGACCCCCAGGCGATCCATATGCACCTTCGAATTCAAGAAGCACTGGCCTAATTATACGAGTGTCCTGAAAGTCAATGACACCAGGTATGTACGTGCCTGGCAAAGAGCTTGGTATATTACAGATGTGCAAATAACACGAGTCATTTCTTTTTCTGTCCTTTCTGCTCTAGAATGCAAAATCTCTGAAGCTAGGGACCATGTCTCATTTCTCTTGAGATCTCTAGTCAAGTTTAGCACCTGGCTTGTCATCACGCTCAGTGAGTTTTTAAGTGCTGAAGACGTAGCATAGCTTAGTACAATGATCTTTCCAATTGCAGGCGGCAATCCATTAGTGGGTGGGGAAATAAATTTAGTGGGTTGCAACCATTTAGAAAAATAATTAGGGGGCGCCTGGCTGGCTCAGTCAGTAGAGCATGCGACTCTTCATCTTGGGGTTGTGAGTTTGAGCCCCAGGTTGGGCATGGAGGTCACTTGAGATATAAATAAATAAATAAATGAAAATTAATAGAATAGAAAATATCAGAGTGCATCCCAACCTAATAAGGTGAGTTTTATTTTGTGAGACCTTGTTTTTGTCTTGTGTGTGCGTGTGTGTGCCTGTGGGTATGGACGGGGTCACTCTCGCAAGTGCATTTCTTCCTGAGAGTTAACAGTCTAACTTGGTCATGCTAGGCCATACTTTGCAATTCTGTGTGCAGATTCTAGAATCAGGGAAAGATGGATCCAAATCCCAGTTCTCCTACTTATCAACTGTGTGACCTTGAGCAAGTTACTTAACCTCTCGGTGGCTTCCAACGGTGAATAAAGTTATCATAAATATCCACGTGCAGGTTTTGCACGGACATAATTTTCAAACCCTTTGGGTAAATACCAAAAAGCATGATTGCTAGGTTGTATGGTAAGAGTATATTTAGTTTTGTGGGTTTTAAAAAGTTTTTATTGAATTCTTGTTTTTTTTCTTTTTTTAAAGTAGGCTCCACACCCAGCACGGAGCCCAACATGGGGCTTGAACTCACCACCCAGAGATCAAGACCTGAGCTGAAATGAATAGGGCACTTAACCCATTGAGCCATCCACATGCCCCTTAAAGTTTTTATTTAAATTCCAGATGGTTAACGTACAGTGTTATGTTATTTTCAGGTATACAACATAGTGATTCAACTCTTCCATACATCAACCCATGCTCAAGCCAAGGTGCACGCCTTCCCCCCAACACCTGTTTCCCCATCCCCCACCCCTCTGCCCTCTGGCAACTATCAGTGTGTTCTCTGTAGTTAAGAGTCTGTTTCTTGATTCCCCTCTCTCGCTCTCTTTTTTCCCCCTTTGCTCATTTGTTTCTTAAATGCCACAGATAAGTGAAATCATACAGTATTTGTCTTTCTCTGACTTATTTTGCTTAGTTTTCTACTCTCGACCTCCATCCACGCCATTGCAAGTAGCATAAGTAGGCTTAGTTTTAAAAAAATGACCGAACTGGCTTCCAAAGTATATGTACTATTTTGCATTCATTCCCACCAGCAATTAATGGGCGTTCCTGTTGTTCCACGTCTCCGTCAGTGTTTATTATTGTCAGTCTTCTGGATTTGGGCAGTTCTAATAGGTATTCGGTGGTATCTCACTGTTGTTTTAATTTGCATCTCCCTAATGACATCTGATGGAGAGCAAACTTAATATCTTCAAGGTTCATCCGCGCTGAGGAGGTGTCACTATTTTGTTCCTTTTTATGACTGAATAATACTCTCAATTATTTACAGTAGAAGAAATAAAGGATGTAGGTCCTGGGTGTTTTTGTTTTGTTTTAATGCTTCAGCAACTACATGGGGAAAAATAAAAGTCACTTGTGTATCATTTTCATGATGGCGATATCACCTCCACAGTATAAAGAACTGTCCCTAACTAAGCTGTTTTGTGGCCTTAATATGCTTCTGTTTAAATTAGCTCTGCTGGGAAGAGGTTATTTGGGTTCCCCCTACAACCCCTGCTTTCATTGGGCTGGTAATTGGGAGCTGACAAACTGTCGAATTTGTATTATATCAATGGACCTGCCTTTCTCAGAACTCCCTTCCTTGCAGGGTTCCCCGTTAGCATGAGCTGCAGACATATCTGTGCAAGATTTGAAAGCTGGAAATGGAGTGGCTGCCATGTTGCTGTCCTAACGACAGAGATTATACTAGGTTTCGGCTGTTGTTCTCCTGGTGTGGTTGTGTCCATTTTTTTCCTCTCCCAACAGCAGATCACCTTAGGCCAGGGGAAAGATCCTGATTATACAGAATCTGTTGGAAAGTATGTTCAGTGAATGGAAAACTATAACAAAACATATGGATATACTTCCCAAATTTGAAAGTAAACAACAGAGAATAAATTGGAAATGTACGAATCACCTGATGAAAGGATTCATTATGCATTTTCCCATATGAATTCCTCCTGTGAACATTTCCTCAATAAGTCACTTGTACATACGTCCTTGTTAGGCTCTGCTTCCAGGAAATGGGACCTAAGAGAGCAGGAAGTCCTGGATGCCTGGAACGTGTACCTCCTAAATGCTGGTCTGGGGGTCCCGAAAAGACTGCTGATGACAACAGCCCTCACCTACCTCTTCAGGACAAGGGACTATGTTTCCCAAACGCCAAATGCCTACAGGTCCATTTCATAAATCCCAAATGTCTCCATGGCCCTTAAGATACTGGTAAGTTACAGGAAAAAAAAGGGAAACAAAGCAAGGAGTGTTATGGCACCATATAGCGTTGTCATTCTCTACCCCTCATCCTAGAAATGTATCTAAGAGCATGGGGGAAGGGGTGGGCATTAGAAGTGGGAGAAGTATCATGGACTTGCAGGAAAACTCCAATGCAATGAAATGCTGATGTTGGGACTTGTACTTTGGGTCCTGCCTGCTGGGAGCACATTGTGAAATAGGTGGGCGATACCTCTGTGATATATCGATGTGTTTAAGTCCCTGACTCACCCACTGTTAAAAAAAAAACAAAAACAAAAACAACCCAGCCCACTTAGCCTGGGGCTAGGGGCTTGGGGGTGATGGCTAGGGAGTGTGTGTTTCCTTTTGTGGGTAATTAAAATATCCTAAAGGCGATTACTGTGATGGTGCACACATCTGTGTATGTTCTAAGCCATGAAATGATACACTTTAAATGAATGAATTTTATGGTGTGCGCTATAGACTGAAGGTTTTGTTCCCCCCAACTCCCCTCAACCCCTCATTCACATTTTGAAATTTATCTCCAGTGTCATGGTAATCAGAGGTGGGGTCTTTGGGAGGTAATTAGGTCATGAGGTGGAACCCTCATGAATGGAATTAGTACACATATATAAGAGACGCCTGAGGGTTCCCTTGCCCTTCTCACCCTTTCCACCACCTAAAGACATAGTGGGAAGTTGGCGCCATCTATGAACCAGGAAGCAGGTTCTCACCAGACACTAAATCTGCTGGTGACTTGATCTTAGATTTCACCTCTAAGTGTGGTGAAATCTAGTAACGTGAGGGAGTAGTGTAAATGTAGTGTGTGACAGTGTACGTAGTGTAAGACAGCGTGTGAATTATAGCTCAGAAAACTTTTTGAAAAAGAAGCCTACCCAGAGTTATTTCTGGCACATTCTCATGGTGGCAGCCGCTGGTGTGCTGTGTGGCCACTTGAATGGATGGGGTTAGCAGCCAGGAGTAAATGATGGGGAGCACGATTTCTCCCCAATTTATTGGAGAATGGCTACTAAGTCTTGGGAAGTCCCTTATGCCAATAATCAAAATGCCACGCAATTCCCAACATACCCCCAAGCCATCTTGGCTGCCATTTTGGGATTTGCCCCTCTCCACCCCATTCCACCTAGGTTGATGTAGAACAACCTGTAAGGTAGACCAGCAGGCCAACTTTTCCCCAGTGCCTCCTATCCTCTCCTAGGTCTGGCAATCTGCCTTCTGCTCTAAGTGAGAGGTCTCCTCATTCCCTGAGCTTTATGTAAGGGCTCTCCAGCCTTCACTTCTGCGAACTCCTGAGAAGGAAGTGACTTTCTAGACCATGTATTGTAGATCATTATAGATCACTGAGTCGCTATTACTTAACAATCTTTGGGTTCCAAGTGTTAAGAACAATTATCCACAAGTTGGGAAAAAAGGGGAAAAAGACAGCAATAAAACTTTTCAAAATGAAATCAGAACACTACCTGCTTAAAGGTTATCTGATTTTCGAGGGGATGTAATTATTTGACTTTGTTATTGACCAGGCCCCAATTCTATAAAGGTAGGTGTTAACTTGTAGAAAATTGATAAGTTGCAAACGATTTTTGTCCTGTGGAGATGCAGCTGATTTTTGCCCAGCAGACACGGTAATCTCAAAGATTATTGATGTGTTATTATCTTTGAGCAGGGGTCAGCAAACTTCTTCTGTAAAGGGCCAGATGATAAATATTTCAGGCTTTGTGGGACATGACATTCTCTGTTACAAGTATTTCACTCTGCCATTATTATGTGAAAGCCAGCATGGACTGCTGGGAATGAGTATAGTTGTGTCCAACAAAACTTTATTTATGGACATTGAAATTTGAATCGTATGTCATTTTCATGTTACAGAATATTGTTCTTTCTTTTTCCGGCTGTGCAAAAATGTAAAAAAAAAAAAACATACAAAAATAGGTGGTGGGTTTGATCACCAGGTCATAGTCTGCTAATTCTTAGCCTAAAAGTTTTATTGTCCTGTAGGTCATTAACTAGTTTCATATTTAACTTGGAAATTTATTCCAACATTCTTTTTCTTTTTAAGATTTTATTATTTTATTTATTTTTATTTATTTGAGAGAGAGAGCACAAGCAGAGGGAAGGGGCAAAAGGAGAGTTCTTGGAAAAAAATAAAAAAGGAGAGTTCTTGGAGAAGCAAACTCCCCACTGAGCAGGGAGCCCCATGTAGGGCTCCATCCCAGCACCCCGAGATCATGACCCAAGCTGAGCTGAAGGCAGACGCTCAACTGACTGAACCACCCAGGCGCCCCCAAGATTATATTTTCTTAAGTAATCTCTACACCCAATGCAGGGCTCAGACTCACAACCCCAGCTGAACTGACTGAGCCAGTCAGGTACCCGGCATTCTTTGTCTTTTGAACCTTTTGTGGGTGCATATGTGGTGGCCGTGTGGCTGTATTAGTTTCTTCTATCCTCTGAACCAGTTTTGCCATCTAACTAGTCCCTTCATTAATGACTTCAATACATCTTTGACACATTCCAACTGAATGTGGAATAGTTTGGCTATCTCTTTCGTTCCCTGGGCTATCAGGATATCTTCCTAAACAAAGTCAGGTCTATCCCCAAGAGAAATTCTGATGCCTATGACTTTTCCCCAACTCTTTACTATTATGATGAGGCCCTTTGTGCAACAATACCCTCCTTCAAGGGGCCAATTTCTGGGGCTGGCAGTGGGCTGGCCTGCATGGATGAAAGGTAATGAGTTAATGACACGGAGAGTGGGAAATGCACAGCAGGGCTTGGCAATGAGTTACCAGTGAACGTCAAGCTGCCAGGGCCCACGTGGAGGAGAGCAGGGCACGTGGAGCCACCGAGGGCTCCTGCACGGCTTCTCCCCGTCTCCCCCCTGCCTCCATGCTCGAGGCACAGCTGGGCACTCATTCCTGGGGTATCATTAGCAGGAACCAGGGCTCCCTTGAAGACTTGGCTCTGACAGGCCAGTGTCAAGGCTGGAGACTTTCTATTGTGAGACAAATAGCAATGACTCCAGTGGGCGTAGGGAGAAGCCGAGGCTCCTGTGGAGAGGATGCTCAGTGGATGCCTGATTGTTATTTGGTTCCATGGGGGGTACCTACCTATTAATTAAATAGTCCCTGGGTGGTGGGAGGGGGGCACTTCCCAGCTGTGGAGGACTGGAAACAATGGCACCTCTCCTCCCAATTCAAGATGGCGGCAACCACTATAAACAAATGCTCACCCTCACTGGTAATCGAAGAATTATTGTTTAAAATCAGAACCAGCAATAAATGTCATTATTTTTCTCATCTTTGCCTAGATTAGGGTGGAAATGGGTAGTACCTTCCAGAAGGCAATTTGGAATATATTAAACATACTGGTGTTTTGTCATGATCGCTGCAGGTGGTCCTGGGTCCCTGGCCAAGTCAAACATAGCCTTAGGAGTCATGAGAGAGAACGGGCTGAATTCATATTTTAGATGTAGCTACAGAATGGACATCCCCAAGGGATCACAGAGAATGTGGCAACAAAGACATTCTCAAGTACTCGCAATAGGTGCAGTCATCCAGGTTGAGTACAAAATAGGCGGCGTCCTGTCCTTGTCCTAGCTGATGAAGCAGGGATACCAATTGCCGTAATAACGGCGAATGTTTCCGGAGTGTCTACTGTGTGCCAGCCACCGCGTAAGCCCTCTTCATGGAGCATCTCACTCCATCCTCACAGCCTCAGAGGAATGCTGGCATTCCCATTCGCATTTCCAAGTGGAAGCCCGGCAAGGTGAAGAAGCAGCTTGCCCAAGGCTACACCTTGCAAATGAGACAGCCGGGGTCTGAGCCAGGAATCTGACTCCAAGCCCATGATCCTCACCTTGAAGGTCAGCAGGGCCCCTGGTGTGGGGTTGTGGGGAGGACTGCGTCGGCTTCTGTGCCTAAGGTCCCTGACGGTCAGATGTTAGGAAGAAGTGCCGTGCCGCTGAACCTGGATGGAAGAGAAAACTCTGGATTCTTCTAACATAGCATATTTGTGAGGACTGGCTTCCTCAAGAGAATTCCCCAGTCGGTGATAGCCTCCTTAAAAAAGACGGATGACGGGCTGTTGGCTCCGAAATTCGCTTCAAAATAACAGAGGTCTGATTTCTCTGTTGTTTTTTCTTCTTTTTTTAATATTATTATTATTATCCTTCGAATTGGGCAAACCGCTTAACGATGCCCCATGTGTTTATTTTGACAGCTGATACGGCTCCTGATTCTCTTTTGCAGCTCTACAGAGAATATCCTACTTCTTATGAGCTGAGAACAGGAAAAAAAGAATACTCCCTCCAAAAAGTCTTCATGGGAGTAAGATGTGGTCTTGCCCTTCTCTGGGAAGACTGCCCTGAGGCTGTACTTAGCTTTTTCCGTTTTCAACCTAGTTTGAAATTTAGAGTTTACTCTTCACTGCCTTCTTGTGCTAGAGATATTTTCTTTTCAATACGGCTTCCATTAGTTCTTTCATTTTTTGACAAAACACACCTTCAATTCCTTCTGGAAAGCCATGGGTCTTCGGTTCTCAGGCTTGATTGCATGGACCCTGATTGACTTAAGCAACCAATCTTCTATCTTCCTGGCCATGATGATGGGTAGAATTGGTCAAATAATCCAGGTACAGCCAGTGGATATGAGAGGAGATGTTTGCCAGGGCTTCTGAGAAAGAGACACCCCTCCTTCTCTTGAAGGATATAAGATGTGGAATTATTATGGCCATTTTTGCTTTCCCAAGTGGAGAGACAGGGGCCTCAGGATCAAGCCAAAACCATGAAGCAGAACAGGGAGACAAATATCTTTGGCAATATAATTTAAGCCCCTGGATCAAGCTGAGCCTGAAGCTAGATACCTCTGGACTATTCAACTCGAGTAAATTGAGGTCTTTTTGTGTTTAAGGCAGTTTGTGTTGGGTTTTCTGTCACTAACAATTAAAACAGTCTCAATGATGCATTTGCCTCTGAGGACTGCCAAGGGAACAGAAGGAGTATCCACCTGCTCACTGGGGGCTCAGTCTGAAGGTAGGGACCAATGTGTTGGCAAAAGCACAGGTGAAGAGGGGCTCTTGTATACTGTAGGTACAGGTATAAATTAGTATGGGCTGTTGTGGGGGTATCTCATTACATTGTAGGTGTTTATGTATTAATCTGGGCCCTCTGAGAAGCAGATGCAGGGATGGATTATGTGTGCAAGGATTTTATTAGAGGAAATGCCTTTGTGAAAGAAAATATGGAGGGAACCATGGAAAGCTGGGAGAGGTGTCAGCCTGTGATGCAAGCCTAGCCCTCCAGTGAATGACAGAGGTGGACAACTCCGAGACTGGCCTGTAGTCTAAGTCAAGTTCAGCAAGGCCATCGGGGTGTCCCTGAGTCAAAGTCTACCACCAAAGGAATGCCACTCCCCAGGAACAAGGCTGCCTCACTTAGTCATGGCCTATGAGCAGCCTATGGGAAATAAGGCCTGTGAACAAACAAAATGATGGATTTCTCCCACAAAAGCCAGGACACTCAGTCAACTTTGTCCCTGGGAGTAGGAGGCCCTCGAGATGCATTCTCATGGTACTCACGGTACACATGCCCAGAAAACACTATTAAAAGGTCAGTACTGGTTAACTCTGGCTGGTGGGATTATGGGAGATACACACAAGACGCTTTATATGTTTTTGAAGTTCACACGCACATCTTTGCAATAGAAAAGCAATCCTAGTTTTTAAATGAGCTTACACTTTGAACTGGTAATTCCACTTCTAGGAATATATCTTCAAGAAAATAATTGAATCTGTATACACAGATGATTATCAGTGTGTTATTTGTGATCATGAAAAATTATATGACACCAAAAAGACTGAAAATAGAAGGACTGTTAAATACATGCTGATACGTCTACATGCTGGGATCGTATGCTTCCTTTGTGATGATCATATGGGTGATATATATATACTGTAATGAGCACCAGCATCCCTGTCTGTCCATCTATCTATCATCTAGGTCTCTCTAAAAATATCTCTTGATTGTTTCCACCCCTTCCTCTAACCATCCATGCATCCATCCATCTACCCATCT
>CM053621.1:11555343-11579873 GCA_028646535.1 Procyon lotor
CTAATGCCCAAGGTGATCATATTAGGAGGTGGGACATTTGGGAGTTCGTTACGTCGGAGGTGCTCTGATAAAAGAGATGCCCGAGAGCGCTCTCACCCCCACGGGAAGACGCAGCAGGAAGATGGGCCATTTGTGAACCAGAGGGCGGGCTCTCACCAAGAACCCAACCGTGCTGGCACCCTGACCTTGGACTTCCAACCTCCAGAACTGGGAGAAGTAAGTTTCTGTGGTTTATCAGCCCCCCGGTCTGTAGTGTCGTTGTAACAGCAGCCTGGAGGGACGAACGCTGATACCACTGGAGGAAACGGAGGGGAAGGAGGGTGAGTGAGGCAGGGCTTGCGTGCCCTCGGAAAGGTAGCTGACACGGGAACGCTCAGCTCCTCGGTCAGACGGTGCGTGGAGGAAGTGATGGAATTGAGACTAGTCCAGGAATGTCTGACTCCAGTCCCTTAATGCGCATCACATCTCCTCCCAATGGCTTCTCCATCTGCAATATCTGTTGTTCCCACTCCTTAAGCCTCTTAAACTCTTCGATGTCCTGACCCAGGGGCAGATTGGTTGGTTTAGTTCTCCGTTTCTTAAGGTCTGGTCTCCCCAAATGGGCCCCAAGGACCCCACGGGCCAACATCAAATCTTATTTCTATCTGACGCCTTCTCTCATGACATCAGCAGGCTCTATTAATATCAATGTTCCAAGAGTGTGTGGTCTAACAAGGGGAACGATCCAATCTCTGGGGACATAGTGTTCTTCCGCCCAGTGGGTCACTGACCTTGGTCCTACCCAGCTGGGTAAGCGCTGGCACCCCCCAATGTCTCTCTCATGGCCCACTTGGCTACACTGAGTGCTGAATAGACATTTTGGGCAGTCATCTGGTAGAGAGCCTGCCCGGTCACTTTTAGCGATTTTGCCATCTTTGTTCAACAACACCTGCTTGGGAAACTATTACACTGTTTTATTGCACTTCCCCCATATCTGGTCAAAAATGACAGGAACAGAGAGAAGCCCAAGGTGCTACCACAAGTAATAAGGAGTGTGGATCAGATGAACTTAATTCAATTCAACTGTCGCTTGAAACGAAGTTGGAAATTATTAGGTAAGCAGAAAGTATGAGGATCTTAGGCTTCTATCAGAAGCTCCGCAGACATAAGCTGATTGTGTCATTATGAAAGAAAAAAAACGGAAAAAGCATGAAGAAAATACCAGAAATATAGACTCAGGCTGTGTCTCAAAGACAAGATGTAATTAGGGATTTTATTATGGTGTCTACCTTCATGCAAACTGAACTTCATGTATTAATAGGTGAGTGAATTTAACTCTCTTATGTGTTTCCAGGAAAATATTATATGCCAACATGGAAAACTACCTGTAAAGAAGAGGAAAGGAGAGAATGTGCACATAAGAAAGGCAAGGAGGGGCAGCAGGAGTTGAGAAGACAGGGAGAAGGTAAGCTGAGGCGGAAAACAGGAACTGGGTCAGGGGTTGCCGGAAGCCCCCCAGTTTGCCCGGAATCCTTTCTGACGCCCAGCTAACCCGGGTGAGGTTACAAGTACCATACACAGGTTGAGCTGCCCTTGCTGTGGGCTGGCTAAAGGGAAATCTTCATTAGAGTTTTGTTTTCTGAAGAGAGAGAGAGTGCGTGCTGGGGTAGGGGGTGGAGGAGCAGCGGGAGAAGAAGAGACAGAGTCTTAAGCAGGCTCCACACTGAGATCGTGGGACTCGATCTCATGACCCTGGGCTCATGACCCGAGCTGAAATCAAGAGTGGGACGCTTAACCGACTGAGCCACCCAGGCGCCCCTGGAATCATTTAAAAATGTACTCTTAAACACGTGGATCTCATTTTCCTTCTAGAGGCTCACGATTTTCTCCTTTGATCCATCTTTGTCAGTACCCATGCCGGGCTCTGTTCTCTAACACAGGGGACTTGCCCCGAAGACCACTCTTCCCCGGTTTTCTTGTCAGCTGTCCTGCCCTCCCCAGGGGAGGCACAGATGAGGACAGGGAGGGAGAGAGAAGCCAGCGTATCTGTCTCCCTCCCCGCTTTGGGAGTCGCTGGCAGGGGCTGCCCCACGTTGGTAGCTCTAGCTCCCCTAAGACTGCCCTCCCATTAGGGGTGGGATTGGCTTCCCATTGTGAATCTCTAGACTGCCTCACTACTGCTTCTTTGAGTTCTTAGACTCCATCACTCGTGTGCACTAAATTCTCTGTTGAGTATTTGTCATGGTTCCTGCTCTCCTGATAGACCTGACTGCCTCACTAAATTCTTCAGCGCTGTGCTCGCTTCGGCAGCACATATACTAAAATAAATTCTTCAGCGCCACTGAGAATACATAGGGACATACAGATATCGCCATATTGGTTGGATGAAAACATGGGGGATTCGCTTACAAACTAAGACAGAGGACCCCTTCCCTGTTCTTACCAAAATTCGGTGACCCTAAAGCATAAAGAACCAACTGTCTTTCTCACTTCAAGTCCCCGAGATTCTTGAAAAACAGAAGCAGGATTGTGAAGTTGGGTGCCAATGGGACACGGCACACTTGGCTTCAAGGAACCCACGCACCGCGAGGACGTCTGAGATGAAAACACGTCATACTAGGGTGATGAAAAAAGTGCTCTAGGAGAGGTGGGCAATGAGTGCCACTAGGGTGCCATGGAGTCAAGGTGACCTCAGTGAAGACATGAGCCTTGGAGGTTGAGGAGATATTTACCTGGAGCAGAAGATGGGGTTAGGAATTCCCAGCGGAGGGAACAGAATGTGCAAAGGTATAGAGGAGCAAAAGGGCTAGACCAGTCTGGAGAACTGTGAGACAGTCCGAGTGGCTGGGGCTTGGGAGACATGGAGGAGTGCAGAAGGAGGCCTTGGTGGGGGGGCTGTGGAATTCAGCTGTTCAAGTTCAAATCCCAGCTCCATCCCTTTATGGTTATGGCTATCTATGGCTAGCCCGATACGGTTTGAGAGAGCTTCAGTATGCTGATGTATATAAATGCCGAGCAAACAAATATCAGTTATTATTCCTCATATCATAGCCTTTGCATAGATGTTACGTGAGTTGTATGACAGGGTCTAGCCCTCTGCACAAAGTCAGCACTTACAAAGACGGATCCAAAATCTTGCTATTGGCCCCCCAGGCTCAATGCTTTGCCTTCTACCATTTCAATGAGAAATTGGGCTGGACCCACTTCAATGAGAAATTGGGGCTGGATCAAAGTTAACCAGAATTACCCAAGAGAAACACCAGTAAGAATTCCCATTTTTCACTCCCCTCTCCAAAGGGGGTGCTTGGTTGGGTCACGGGGGACGGATATCCACTCACCTGTGGATGGAGGCCAGTTTCGCGGACTTCCTGCCAATGGAGAACTCAGAGCAGTAGAAGTCAGCCTCGGCCCAAGTCTTATTGAGAGGGAAAAATCTATAGCAGTGGCCCCTGAACTCCATCCAGAACAGTGGGCACAGGGAAGCCCGGGGCGGCTCTGGCATGGCTATGGGAAGAAAGAAAAGAGACTGGCAGGAGGGTGGGCAGTGTGCGAACATTGTACCTGTAGCTTATGACATGTTTTCAAGAGTGAACATAAAACACGCCCATTGTGATTAGTAAAATTCTATGCTTGAGGTCTGGAAAACATGTGCATACCTAACATTTACCAAACGACACAAGTAATATATGCTTTATTATAGGACACCTGGAAAAATGTGACTGCTCTGGCATATTTTTCTTCATGTCACACTCAAATGCAGTGATTTGTAAAAAATTCAGTCGTGATCTTGTACTATACATACCTGTCAGTGTTCCAAGTCCCCAAAATGAGAATGTATTTCTCCCATGTCATTACAAATTTTTGTAAACATTGTTTTAAATAGCTCTTGAATCCTCTGCTGAGTGGCTCCCCTAGCTTATTTAATCATTCCCCTATTTGTGGATAATCAGACTGGGTCCCTTTTTAAAACAACAATTACACCCAATGCTGAGATGAACAGCAGACATCGGCATTTCTGCTGATTTTCCGAGGAGAGATTTTTAAGGCTTTGATACAATTTGCTAAATTGCCTCCTGAAAGCAATCTATCCTCCCACGGCAATGCCCGAGAGTACCCGCCTCACAGCGCCCTTGCCAGCGCTGAGTGTTTCCACTTTCATGGCCATCTTGGCAAATTTTATAAGCAAAAAAGTGGTATCTCGTTTCAGTTTGCAATTCTGGGCTCTCTGGTAAGGGCGGAGATTTTTCCATGTGTTTACTGACAAATGAGAGCCCATTGAACTATTTATAGCTGGAAGCCCATTGCACTATTGGGGTTCAGGATGTGTTTTGTTTTTTTTTTTTTAATTTTATTTATTTATTTGACAGAGAGAGATCACAAGTAGGCAGAGAGGCAGGCAGAGAGAGAGGGGGAAGCAGGCTCCCCGCAGAGCAGAGAGCCGGATGCGGGACTCGATCCCAGGACCCTGAGATCATGACCTGAGCTGAAGGCAGAGGATTTAACCCAGTGAGCCACCCAGGCGCCCCTCAGGATGTGTTCTTAATTCCGAAAAAAGCGCACATGGAAAATCCATGATTGAGACAATAAAGTTCTCCCAAGCGTCAGCCACCCTGAAGGCTTCTTAGGAGATACTCATTTTGGAAACCACTCAAGATAACTGGCTGGGGGTGGGGTGGGGGGGGGGGAAGGCATTCTGAGAACCTTCCTTGAACGATGTTAGGTGGCTTACCCATGGCCATGGGCAGTGGTGAAATCTGTTGGACTGAGATCTGGAGCCTGGGGTCCCAGCCGGGAGCTCTAAGCAGGACATGCTTTGTGACAATGGTACCTTCTCTCCCTTCTCAATGTCAAACTGACTGATCTTTGGGGGTCCCTTTGCAGGCCCCCAAGGATGTGGGATCTTCGCCTCTCCAGCCCCTGTAAAAGCTGGCTGAGCTCTTGAAAAATTAAGTAGTAGACAACATTCACGGAGCATCTGAGACGTGCCAAACACATACAGGGAACCCGAGGCTTAAACAGGTCAAGTGACTTGCCCAACGTCATCCTGCTAGTCAGTGGTACGTAGGGATTTGAACTCAGCCTCCCAACACCAAAGTCTTTGAACCTGAAGTCAGCAGGATGCTTCATTGTGGGAAACCAATAGGGCTGAGAATGGGTAACATCTTTTAGCACCTACTTCACGAAGTTGGCCATCATGAAGCAGGCCAACTCATTGGGTCATATCAATTCGCGGAATGCGTAGCGTGTATGGATCGCTCTGTGATAGTATGATTTTTTAATGATTAGCTCAGGGGTGCATAACCATGGCTGATGGGGCTTCCGGGATCCAGCGAATCCCCTGAAATTACAAGCAAAATCAAAAGTGTGTGAGTGTGTGTGTGTGTGTGTGTGCGCGCGCGCGCGCACGGGCCTGTGCCTCTGCATTTATTCGGGGGAAAGGAAGAGTCAGTCGTTTCAATCGAGAGCTATGCTAAGCAGACACTGCCAAATTTCTCATCACCGACCACACCCACTGGGCTCTCTCTGACCAGAAGCAGCCCTTCCCCCACCCAGGCCCGTGTGCCTGCCGTCCTGGCTTGTCCCTTCTGGCAACGCTGGGTGTTTGCTGAGCTCTTTGTAGGGACTTTGTGGCACTACCTTTTATGCAGAGAGGGCAATAGTTAAATGAAGGGAGCTGGATGGGGGAAGGAGGGGGTCAGGGCCCTCGCTCTCCTCTCTCCAAGGCCCAAAGGCTTCTCCTGGATCCTAAAGCCTGGTGGATATTTTAAATCAAGTCTCCCTGTGGAAAACAAGCTCCCTCCTCCACACTGCTGGTTCTTTTGATTTTTCCCACTGAACAAATGGCAGTTATGGATGCCTGGAGTGAAACATACCAGAAAATGGGGCTGTGACAGGTCACTGCTCAATTACTCCCTTTTCCACTTGGGCAGGCAAAGGCCTTTAATTGGAAGGATCTGGGAGGCAAAAGCCACGTGTTTGCACCAGCATGCTAATGAACTCCACCCTGCCTGGGTGCCCTACCCCCTTTGCCTCTCTGGGATCTGAGAAACTGAGAACCAAAGGATCTCCGGGCCATTCATCAGCCAGAACCCCAAAGTAGCCTTAACTAATCTTGAGTCTCTCTCGTGAAAGGATTTCTCGAGGTCTCTAGCTTCACAGGTCAGATAATGATGGCAAGATAATAAACAGGACCAACGCTCCTGAGCTTTCCTCTGAGCCAAGCTTTGTGTCAAGTTCTTTGTACATATCAATTCATTTAGCGTTCACGCGTCCTACAAGGTAGACACCAAAATCACTCGCACTTCACAGAGGAACAAACCACAAGACAGAGAGGCTGAGTAACTTGCCCGAGATCACACAGCTCCTAAGCAGCAGAGGTAGCTTTTAAAGCCAGGCTGTGTGGCTCCAGACCTAATTTAGGGATTCCTGCTGCATTTAAGCCCATTTCCTTTCATCTCAGTCTTGATGGTGTGGTCCTTCACTCATTCTCTTTTTCATTCAACACGTCCTACTGGAGATCTGCTTGAGGTCAGGCACTTAGTTGGCTCCATGCTGGAGAGGCTGTGGCCGACGACACCTACACATACATACAGAGGCCCCCTTCTGACCTCTTGGGTCTTCAGTCTAATGGAGATAAACATTAAGAAAAATGAGCACAGATATAAAATGTCATTAATGTGTCATTTGTGGATGTGTGTCATGCAGGCAAAAACTTGAGGGAGCAGCCCCAAATTACTTCTGGAAGCTGGTTATTTGTTTGCCCCCTTTGTCTCCCTAGTTGAACTAGTGGCCACCCCAACCTTCTCTTCAAGAATCCTGTGGGGTGATTAAGACAGGGCACCAGAGTCCCCTTCCCAGATGGGGGAATTTCAAGGAGTTGCCATAGGAGCACCTAAATAGGTCATATGATTTGGAGATCTGAGAGGTTTCCTGGAGGGGATGACGTCTCATCTGACACCTAAAAGGTAAGAGTCAGAGAAAATGTTTCAGGTGCTGCGTGGACACAGCAGGTGCAAAGGCCCTGAGGTCTGAGAATGGAACATTTGGAGAACATCTGCAAATGGTTCAGCCAAGCTGGGAATCTGAGAGGGAGGAAGGCCAGAGATGAGGCCAGAGGTGACAGAGAGGGTGGAGGGGTAGAGAGGAGAGGGGATGCACAAAGGAGCTTGTTGCTCTGGAAACCAGGAGGCCAACTGGTAAGGTCTTTTACTTCAATTAGCAGCACTAAAGGCCACCAAGGTCTCCCAGCTGGGGGGAGTCAAAGTCTTTGGGAGCTCTGAGCTTGTGAAGAAAAAAGAACACACCAGTGGAGTTCAGGGCTCATTTTTTTTTTTTCTCTCTCTCTCTCTTTTTAAAAGAATAAATTGTCACCTTCCCACTCAATCTGGCTGCCTGCTCCCCTGGCCCCAATCCAGCCGCCTACAAATGCACTACCCTGCTGCCTCCTGCCCAGAGCAGCCTTGAGAGCCAGCCAGGGGAGGAGGTGAGGAAGGCTCTGGGTTCCACATCCCAACCGCCACCCGCTCCCACTACTGGGCCCCAGATGTCCCCGGAGACAGGAAGAAGTGTCTTCCAGTGTCCTGGACGGTGGCAAATGGAAGGGCTCTGTCACCCTCACCGCCTTTCCTTCCCACTGCCTCCCTGGGTCACATGTCCCACCATCAGACCGTCCTCGCCACTGAGTCTTGGCCCTGGTTTCCAGAGCTGGTGGTCCTGGGCCTCACATGCTGAGCTTGGCTTTCCCTTCTCTGGGCCACACTTGTGGCCACATGTCACAGGGGCTTAGAAGCACTGTGCCATGACTTCTGTTGCCCCAACAGCAGCCACAGCACCCGTGGTGAGCATGTAACTGCCGAGACCAGCCTCGGAGGGTGTCAGTAACATCCCCATTTTACAGCTGAGGAAGCTGAGTCTTGGAGGGGTTAAGTCACTTATTCCCACATCTAGCAACTGGGGGTATCAGGATGAACTCAGAAATCCCTAAACACTAAGTGCCTCCAGAAAACATCTTGTTTCTGTCCTTGGTTTTCTTATTTGTAAGACAAATACATTAAACACCAAATGTAACTGTCATGGACTGAATGTCTGCATCTCCCCCTCCTCAAACTCATACGTGGAAGTTCTAATCCCCAATGTCTTTGGAAGTGGGGCATTTGGGAGGGGAGCAGGGTTAGACAGGGTCATGGGGTGGGGAAACCCACGATAGGATTAGACCCCTTCTAAGAAGAGAAAGAGAAGCCAGAGCTCCCCCCCACCCCCACCCCAACGTCTGTCTCTGCCTGTGAGGACACGACAAGGTGGCCATCTTGGAACCAGCAAGAGAGTCCTCATCAGGACCCAAATCGCTCAGGATCTTGATTTTGGACTTCCCACGTTCCAGAACTGTGAGAAATCAATTCCGATTGTTTAAGCCTCCCAAACTATGGTATTCTTTTTATTTTTATTTGTTTTACCATAGGTTTTAGCGGCCTGAGCCCAGACCAAAAGTTAATCAAGCAAATTAAGTCCATGTCTCCTGGGTGCCTATTTGGCTTTGAGGTCTGTGCCCTCGAGCTGCTCACAGTCTGGGGAGAGGAACACACGCAGGGCAATGAGTCATCATATACGAGGATGCAGCCCAGAAGTACGCAGAGTGCTCTGTGCCCATAGAGGTGGGGTGGGGAACTGGGCCAGAGTGTCCACAGGGCACTCTGGGATCTGACTCTATGATATGGACTCCAGGGGCTATCCCAGGAAGTGCGGACATCTAGCTGCTCAGACCTCTAGGCTCCAGCTTGGACTCTGGAGTCCAACGGCCCCTGATGGACACTCAGCTCTTCATGCCTCTGTTTTTCTCATCTATAAAATGGACGTGATGATAATGCCTACTTCACAACAAAGCCATGCATGGCCTGCCTCATAGTTGGCGTTAGCTATTACCGGGGCGGAGGCAGCCCGGGCCCGGAACCGCCTGGAGCTGGGAGTGCAGTGTCAGCCTTGATTCCCCCCTGCCCACCCCTGAAGTAGCCCTGCAGCAGCAGCGCCTCACCCCCACCCCCAGCAGGAATGGCTTTTGCAGTGGAGAGTTCCTGGCCTTAGGAGCCAGGAAAAGAAACCTGATGGTTAATGGCTGAAGAACCATAATAGCAAATATTCGTACAGCTTTTTCTAGGTGCCAGGCTCTCTTCTAAAGCACTTTACGCTCATGAATCCCCTTGAACAATGGGATCAAAGCCAGGTTCGCAGAAAAGGTTTTGGGAAATGGCTCTCGTCTGGCTAAACCCTCCCAAGTCTCTCAGAAGGGTCTAAAGGGCTTTTGTGGTTTTTTTTTTCCCCCAAAGCAAATCTCGAGGTGTGGCTGAGTTGCACTCCGTGCATATATTTGCATGTTTGTGGAAGGTCGAGAGACTTGGGATGAGGGATGAAATGCTCTGTTCTGCTTTGCCTGGGAAGCCTGGCATCCAGAGGAGGAAGGTGCACAAGGCTCCTTCTCAACAAGGAGGGATCTTGGCCGTGCACTCACCTTTGTGGTCTGCAAAGGCCCACCAGGACCCTAGGGAAACCCTCCCTAGTCACATGTCAACAGGCACACTCTTGCACATGCACACACATGCACACGCACATACGCACAGAACGTGCACATGGACATTCACGCATTCTCCTCTGGGTTGAAGTCACTTTCCTCCAGAAGATCTGTCTGCTCAGGCTCAGACTAGGCTTTCTGCTGGGATGGGAACCTGAGAGCAGAACTACCACTCGGACAGATGATGACCTTGGCAGGGTCACTGGCCTGTGTGGGCCTCAGTTTCCCCAACTGTAACATGGAAGGGCTGGGCTGAAGGGATTTCCCGACACATCCTGCCAACTCCAGTTCCAAGCTCTACAAGATTGCTGGGTTTGAGGTGATCTCGGTTCCCCCTCTAGGGGGTGGGGAGAGTGAACTGGGGGTGAGGCATCTGGAAGGTCCTTTCTCCAAGGAAGGCTTTTGTCACGACAGAGAACTGTGTCTCCTGACCATTTCTATCGTATCACCAACAACTGCAGTGGCAGAAAAGCTAACAGAAATAACTCTCATTCTTTAAGCACTTACTATGTGCTAAGCCCTTTATCTGCACGACCCCATTGAAGACCCCCCCAAAATGTTTGGTAGGCGCCATTATTACCCCCCACTCCCCAGGGAAGGACACTCAATGCTCAGAAAGAGTGGCCACAGGCACAAGCTAGTGAGAGAGAAGACCCCCTGGTTGTTTCCACCTGCAAACTCAGCCTCAGGCCCTTCCCACACATACTGGACGGAAAGGCAAGACTGTGGGATATACAAGTCAGACCTCAAGGATATTTTGTCCAACGAACCTCCTGCTTGCCCATTGCATGCATGAGGAGACTGAGGCCTAAGAGCAAGGATGCAAAGTCACCGTTACGGACTCAATTTTTCTGTCCTCTCCTAATTCATATGCTGAAGCATAAGCCCCCAATGTGATAGTGTTTGGAAGTGGGGTCTTTAGGAAGTAATGAGGGTTAGATGAGGTCATGAGGGAGAGGGGCCTTGATAGGATTGGTGTTCTTACAAGAAGAGGAAGACAGACCAGCGTGAGCATTTGTTCTTTCTCCCTCTGCCACCTGAGGTCTCAACAAGAAAGGCGGCCATCTACAAACCAGGAAGAGAGTCCTCACCAGAGAATGGAATCAGATAGCACCTCAACTTCCCAGCCCCCGGAACTGTGAGCAGTAACTTCCTGTTGCAGCCCAAGCCGACCAAGACAGATGCTCAGAGAGTTTATGATGGATCAGAGCCCCTAATGCTAGCCCAAGTGAACAAAGGTCACCACCACTCACCTTGGTTTAAGAAAGATGCCCAGGTACATCCGAATTTCAGATAAACAACACATCAATTTAAGCCTATGTGCCACGCAATCTTGAGACGTGCTCATACTAAAAGATGATTGTTTACCTGGAATTCGTTTCTCTGAAATGTACCCGGGCATCCAGTGTTTTATCTGGATAAAATATCTGCAACCTTATCTTCCCACTGTTTCAGTTTACCCCCCCACCGTGACAACCCCATGATGGGGACTTACGGGAATCCTACGAGTCTTTCGTTATGAGTTGTACTTCAACAGGGGTCAAAATAGTACCGTAGACTTATTGTGGAGGTTCAATAAACCCATGCACAAAAAGGGCTCAAAATAATGCCTGGCACAAAGAGAGGGCTATGTAAATCTTATCTGGTGATAGGTATTATTATAACTTTAAATATTTTCCACCCAGACGGGGAGTCCCTCCCAGTGACCCTCTCTGGTCTCTGCGTTGCAAAGAGGAAGAAACTGACCTCCTTTTGAAGCCTTGAGTCTTTCACATGGGACACTGGGAGGCCACATGCCAGAGGCTGGTAATTGCTGTCCTAATTGCTGGGGACACAGAAAACTCATAGAAGTGGGCCACAGAGCAGTGACCTCTAGGGAGGTCACGAGAGGAACAACTGTGTCCCCTTTGCGTGTCCAACCCATGGTGGCAAGCGGCAGGTCTGAATGGTCCCTGGGAACAGCTGTCACAGCCAAGGTGGGGGTGGGGGCCCGCGACACCAGATCCCTAACAGAAATCCCATTTTCAGATCTTGCTGTGGTGCTAAGTACCAAGCATGGAGCACTTCCCCACTTTATCTTACTTCCCTGGCAGAGTCGCCCCAGAGGGTGCCATCCTGACCCCCATTTTCCGAAGGAAGCTGAGCTCAGAGAGGTTAAGAAATTTGGGCAGGTCACACAGTTTTTAAGATGCACAGCTGGGACTTAAAAACCAGGAAGCTTTGGGTCTGAGTCAGTGGGGAGGGGGGTACAATACCCCTGGGGTGGGGGGGAGGGGAGCCAGAAGGGCTGTCAGGGGGAGCAGCCTGGCTCCCACCACTCCTCAGGTCAGCTAGGCCTCACTGACAGAACCTCAAGCATCTGTGAGGCGTCCTCCTCTCCACCTGCTCTGGCCCCGGGGCTCACCTGGGCTGATACTGATGTCCGTCTGTGGAAAGGCCTGTGCAGAGAGGAGGGTCAGGGAGGCCGCCGTGGCCCACAACCCCCACCTTTGCATCCTGAGGCCCGAGGAAGCCACCTGAAAGAGAGAGGAGAGAGGCCCTTTCCCTGGAGCGGTCTTGGGAGCAGGCGAGATCTGCTGGGAGCTCAGGACACACTGGGACAGCCTCCAGTCTCCTCCCCCTCCCCTCCCCTCTCTCCTCCCTCTTCCCTGCAGGGCTGGAGACGGCTCTGAGTGACAGCTTCAAAGCTGCCCCTGGTCAGCCCCCTTTGGGGAACTGAGAGAAACCTCCGCCCTGCTTCTGAGCCACGGTGTGGCCTTGGGCATGTGCTCACTTCTCTGAGACTCAGTTTTCTCCTCTGTGAGATGGGACAGTAACAGAGCTTGCGTTTGGGCCTGTCACAGGAGATGGAGCATCTCGGGCCCCTTCAGAGGGAAATACATACCAGAAGGTAAAAATAGAAGTCACTGGGGCCTGTGTGCTCGGGCTCAGCTCGTCCCCAATCCACCCTGGCCTTGAACGCATTAGCACACGGCTAGCCCAGGAAGCAGCAAAGGTCTAGGTGGGTTACCCTCCTCCTTTTCCCTCCACCTTTCAGGGTTTCTTAAGGGTTAAAGGAGGTGCCACTAGAAAGTTCTCAGCCCAGAATAAGCGCTCAACGAAGAGAAGCAAAAGTTACCTTCGTGCATAGGTCTCGTGTGTGGTCTGCTCCAACTTAACATAAATGTTTTCAAATCCACTGGTGTTTCATTGGGAAGGTCACTGTGCTTATGAATTAGTATCTCTGAAAATTGGGGTCTTTCTCTCCCCCACTTCACGGGTTGTCAGGCAAGTCACTTTGCCTTTCTGAGGCCTCCATTTCCTCTGTAATAAAATAGGGGCTACCTCCCAAAGATTCAATGAAATCCTTTGTTTGTAAAACTCAGCATAGACGCTGACGAGTAGAAGGTGCTCAAGAAATGAGAGCAAATTTTGTCACCAGGATCATGGATCCTGTGCAAGCCTTTTAGGGGCAGGAGACCCTGCATCCACTACCCCCTTCCTCTCCGGAGTGCTCTGACACTGTGTGCTTGGCACCCACAGGGAGGACCTGAACCCGTCCCAGGCCCTCATGTGCTCTGTGGTCCACCTGGGGCTGTGCCTGCGAGGTCTCAGTGTGGTCCTCTGTTGGTAGCGGCTGGAGCGCCAGCCAAGGCCGGACTCAGGCTGCAAACACAGCTCAGGCTCCCTTTCCTCCTCATGCCCCACATCTACCGGTTCCTCCAAACTTTCTGGGCTCTGGGGCCTACCCCAGAGCGCGCACGTGCATTTATTTAGGAACGACATACATTTATCATGTGGGTGTTGGGCACAGATGACTTACTGTACTGAGAAATCAGCTCTGTTATAAAAGAGCCCTCCCCCACACTGACTTTTTTCTTTAAGGTTGATACAAAATATAAAATGTGCATCTTTTCTCCCCACTCTCCATCATCTGGAGCACTGTGTTTCGGGGGGCCCCCTGGTGTCATGGAAATCAAGCACCCTCCAAGAGGGAACCCACCAGGTGGGGAGGAGAGTGGTCGGACAGAAGCCACTAGAAATGCTTTTGAAAAGTGGAGGATCCTTTGATTTGGCAAATAAATTAATGATCTGTGTTGATAATGTGTCACTAGGTGATGGCTGCAGGTTTTTGATAAATGGGTTCACCACCCACTCCCCCACCCGCCTTGGATGGAAACAAGCGAAGATTTGTTGTAGGCCCCACCCCGTGCACTGAGGTCTCCTGGGAGCTCGTTCAAAATGCAGAATTTCAGGCCTCACCCCAGACCCATCGAATCAGAATCAAGCGGTCGGTCGCATGTACATTAAAGTTTGTGAAGCACTGTTCTAGGCAGGGGTAGGCAAACTTTTTTTAAATTCTATTTTTTAATAAAACTTGCATATATCTAAGGTATCCGACATGATGGTTCGATATACACATGCACAGTGAAATGCACCTACAGTTGAACCGATTAACGTAGCATCTCCCCATACGGTTACCTTCTTTCTGGTGATGAGAGCACCTGAAATCTGCTCCCTTTGCAAATTTGACAGATTTGACAGAGGGAGAGAGATCACAAGTAGGCAGAGAGGCAGGCAGAGAGAGGGGGGGAAGCAGGCTCCCTGCCGAGCAGAGAGCCCGACGTGGGGCTCGATCCCAGGACCCTGAGATCATGACCCGAGCCGAAGGCAGAGGCTTTAACCCACTGAGCCACCCAGGCGCCCCACAAAACTTCATTTTTAAAGATAAGCAGCAGGCTGGAGTCCATCCATGGGCCAGAGGCTGGCAACCCCTGCTTTAGATCTCAAGTTTACGGACCAGAAAGTAGGTAATTTCCTTACTTAACAAATCCATCTTTGCTATCATTTGGAGGTTGTAGAGGTCTCTTTGTAACACAGTATATGTATTTTCTGTCTTCCTAAAGCCATATTTATTGTGTGATGGCATTCTGCTTCCTCCCGCCCCCAGATACACATCCACGTACACTGTGCTCATGGTGGTCTGGGGATTCAGACCATCTGCTCTCCCCACCTCTCCCCTCAACTACCTATCTATCTATCTATCATCTATCATCTCTGTTTCTTAGCTTTTAAAAAATACTGTTTATATACCAATGAAACAAAGTCCCCTGTGCCCTCACCGCTATTATAAAAGGGACAGTGGAGGCTAGTGCATTTCATGGCTTTCCCTTCAGGCGCCTGCTACAGTATGACCACGTACTGATTACGTAATCCCACAAGCCTCAGTTTCTTCATCTGCAAAATGGGAACAAATCAATGCCTGCCCCACACAAGTGCTTAGAACGGTGCTTGACATGGTAAGTCCTTAATATAAGTTAGCTGCCGTTAGATCACGATGAAACCTTCGATGATACTGTCTAGGAAGGTATTCGGTTGAGCGGTAAAACCACCTCCCAAAGGATAACCGCTGTCAACCTTGAGGGCAGTGCCATCCAGTTTTTTTTCCTAGGCATTAATTTTTAGTTTTTACGCAGTGGTGATCATTCCCGAGTTATTTTTTTAACACTTTATTTTATTTTTTTAAAAGATTTATTAGAGAGAGAGAGAGAGAGAGAGATTGCTCGTGTGTGCATGGTGGTGGGGGAGGGGCAGAGGGAGAGAATCTTCAAGCAGACTCCCCACTGAGCACACAGCCTGATACAGGGCTCGATCCCACCACCCCGAGAGCATGACCTGAGCCAAAACCAAGAGTCAGACACCTAACCGACGGAGCCACCCAGGCACCCCTAAGATTTTTTTTTAAGTAATCTCTACATCCAACACGGGGCTCGAACCACAACCCCGAGATCGAGAGTCACATGCTCTACCAACTGAGCCAGACAGGCACCCCCAACCCTGAGTTATTTTCAAGGGTCTTCTTGAACACAGAAAAGGGCAGGTAGCCCAGTGACAGTGGAAGACAAGCTACCCAGAAAGGAAAGGAATCCTTCTTTCCTCCCCTGCTGTGATTCCCAGGGCTCCAGAAGTGAAATATCGGAGCTCCAAACAGCCGTTCCTGGTGCCCTGGGACTCAGCATGTCTGAGGTGGCCTGGCCGAAGTCTCAGCTTCTGTCAGCTCCCGGGGGGTGGACTGAAGTCCCGAGGGGCTCTGGAGTCCCAAGAGACACGAGGACTCAAGGATTGGCTGTGGGAAAACAGACTCAGCTTACAAGCGTCACCCCTCCACTCCCACCCCGCCTCCTCCCCTTGAACTTGGGTCTCCACACCCCAAGGAGGGTGTGTAGGTGGCCCATGAATCTCTTTTCCCACCTTCCATCTGAAGAGGAAGAGGTTGCTAATGAAAACAAGTGGGTAGCCCACCCACGACAGGGCACCTGGAGCCCAGGTTTCTATAGAAACCAAGTCATTCCTTCACCTTTCAACACAGTTCCCTCGTCTCCTGACAGCGTCTCTCCTTGGAGACGTGGACAGCTCTGACATCCATCCTACAACTGTCCCCTCTGGCCAACCAGCAAACATCACCCGATGTGTGCCTCGTAGGAAGAGCCAGCAGGTACCTCATGGGAAGACTGTGCCGCCCTTATCCAGGTTGGTCCTCATGTGAACCACATGGGGTAACAACAGTCAGGAAAGTCTAGCATGCGGTTAGCCACACCAGCTCTGCACTCGTCTCCAGGCCTGCTGAAACTAAGCACCACAGACGGGGTGGCTTCGACACCAGGAACTCATGGTGTCACAGCTCTGGAGGCCAGAAGTCCAAAATCAAGGTGTCTGCACGGTTGATTCCTTCTGAGGGCTGTGAGGGACAGATCTGTTCCAGTCTCTCCCACTGTCTCGTAGACGGCCATCTTCTCCTGTGTCTCTGCCCATGGTCTCCCTTCTTTGTGTGTCTGTCTCTGGGTCCTAGTCCCCCCCTTCCTTTTATAAGGTCACCAGTCATACTGGATTAAGGGCCCCGTCAATGGCCTCACTTCAACTTGACAACCTCTGTAAAGACTCAGTCTCCAAAGAGGTCACACCATGAGGTACTGGGGGTCAAGCCACCATCTTTCTCTGAGGGAGCCACAATTTAGCTCATAACAGGCTCTCGAGTCCCACGGGCCTGAACGGGTACCCTACTCTATCACTTACTGGCCACTTAATCTCATTAAACCCTGGCTTCCTCCTGTGTAAGAGAGAAATAACATCTTCCATGTGGATTTCTGCATAAGGACTATGTGAGATGTTTGGCACTTCCTGTGGTGCTTAGTTAGCCCTCGTTATTACTGATGAGGGAGGCAGATGCTGGGGATTCTCCACCTCAGCTCGCAGGCCATCTGACTTTCCCCATGGCTGTGGCACATGCAGACTGCACACTTGGCAGAGAACACGGCCCCACCACCCATCCGCCACCCCATTCTCTTCCTGGCGATTTCTTGGTGCCACTGAAACTTGCTCAGTCCACACAGGACAATCCTAAAGTGCCAAACATTTCCTGTCTCCAGGGGAAACCTTCAGGCCCTGAGGGTTAGAATACCCCAGCTTCCCTGTCATGACCATTCTCAAGTGTATTCTCCGGGGTCCCCAGCATGGCTGCACCCCACCTGCCCGCGGTGCTAGTCCAGGGAGCCTTCATCTGCTTTTCTCCTTTCTCTGACTTGTTCTTGCATTTAATGCTTCCTGGGGTCCCCTTCCCAGTAAACAAGCAGCACCCAAGTCCTTGCCTCAAGGTCTGCTTTCGAGGTACCCTGAGATAACGAGGAGACAGTAGCTCAAAGAAGTTACATGGCTTGTGCAAGGATACGGAGTTCGGGAAGAGGTGAGTCCAGATTTTAACCACGGCTTCTTGGGCGCCAAAGCCCGTGGGCTCGGTCACTGGTACTCCTTCCTCTCTAGTGCCCAACACCAGCTATGTTCCTGTCCTCCTCATTCTCTTTGTTCCCTCATGCTTTTATCCTCTTCCACACAACCACAAAAAGGAAGTCATTTTGCAGAGAAGGAAAATGCCTTCCCTTTTTTTCTCCTGAGAAACTTAACCTAGCCTAGCCCTCCCGTCCTCCCCCTTGACCTCCACGCCTTCTCAGGGCTCTGAGTCATTGGGACAGTTTGTTATGCAGCAGTGGTAACGGAAACACCTTGCACTCTTCATGCCCCAGGCTCATGAAGAAAAAGATACTCGAATGCATGGCACAAATAAATACTCTTTAATTTCAATAAATAGCTCCCCATTATGCCAGACAAGAGGCTGCGGGAAAGATACAGAAGCATCCAACAGGGAGAGATCTATTCTAACTACGCTAATTCCTTAGCATGAGAAAAATGACTTTGGTTCACACACAAACACAGAGAGATGCTCAGAGTATGACAAGGAAGGAGTCCTCTTGGATGGGAGTGTGGTGCCCATTTTAATCCAGGTAACTGTCCTTTGCAAGTCTTCCATGTGCCATAATCACCATGAATCAGTCAAAAAAGGTTACTTTTGCTCTATCATATTCTATTTACTTGACATACACACATGCTGTTACTGAAGGTGGGGCCTTGAAAGACAGGAGGATATTGGGTGAAATTTCACTGGGGGAGCAGAGAGAAGGGAATGCTCAGGACTGAGGTCCTGCCAACCACCTTGCTCACCAGGACGACAAACAGGGACACACATGAGAACATTCCCCACGGGGGTCCTTAGGAATAAGCTAACACAAGGACAAATTCAGTTAAGCCGGGGAAGTTTCTTACACTGGAATATTTTTTGAGGCCATTTGGTTTCTCCAAATGGTCTAATCTATCACATCCACTAAAGAGAAGACAAAGTACTTACACTTTTGGGGAAAGGTATCAGGTTTGAAGAACCCCAGGGGACAGTAGCCCGATCAGAAGCCACCCAATCAGCAGGTGTGCCTTTTGGGTGTGGGGGTCGGGCCTCCCACACACTGGCCAAGCTCCTGGAGAATTTCATCTCATTGGAGGCTGGCACCCTTGGGGAGGCCCTTTCTCTGGCCTGAGGGTTTAAAGTGCATTTGGGGGTAGGAGTATCAACAGGAGCAAGCACTGCCAATAAGTCTCACAGCAGAGCCCACTCAGCTCGTGACATATAGATGGGGTTTCCAGAAAGTTCTCAGGCTTTGCTCATTGAGGGCAACCATTTGGTGTTCAATAGTCAGCTTCCTCTCAGTTCTGAGAGGATTTAGTGTGTGTGTGTGTGTGAGAGAGAGTGAGTGAGAGAGTGTGTGTGTGTTTGTGTGTGTATGTCATAGGCATGTGACATGTTTTCTTTGTCTTAAATTTTCTTCTTCTTATTTTTTTAAACAAATGAAAGCTGCTTTTGCTGCAGCCCTCAGGTCACCTCCAGCGAGGCAGGAGACACGCGGTCACACTCGGCCCGGGACCTCAGGCTGTGCCACTGCTCCACGGCCGTGCGGTGAGTGTTCAGCATCCGCCGCCAGTGGTTGGATTCGGAGGGGCCCGAAGAGTACTGGCCGATGACAATCCTTCCGATGAAGTCGTTGCTGCTCTTCATGTTGTGGCCAAACACTGGGGAGCCAGAGGGGCAAGGGCGGCGGGGAGGAGGTCAGAGAAGGAGAGAAATGGAACAGAGAGGTGGAACAAGACAGAGGTTGTTAGTCTACATGTTCCTCAACTGCAGACAGGGGCTCGTTGCTTTTAGGACATCATCTCTTTCTTTTTTTTTTAAGATTTTATTTAATTGAGAGAGAGAGAGACAGTGAGAGAGAGAACACAAGCAGGGGGAGTGGGAGAGGGAGAAGCAGGCTTCCTGCTGAGCGGGGAGCCCAAAGTGGGGCTCAATCCCAGGACCCCAGGACCATGACCCGAGCCAAAGGCATACGCTTAATGACTGAGTCACCCAGGCGCCCCATCATCTCTTTCTTTTAATGGTAAGAATGCCCACTTCCCTCCTCTCATGCGCCCATGAGTCCCTTCACTCCAGGTACACCAGGTGGCTGGCTGTTCCTCACCACGCCAGGCATGTTCCTCCCTCCTGGCCTCCACACTGACTGTTCCTTCTGCCAGACAGCTGCGTCCCCCACAACACACAACTTTAAACTGATGGCCATTGCCCTACCACGCGGCATACAGAGCACTACAGTTGGGGAGTTCTAGGGGGACAGTCAGCCATCACTGGAGTCTGGTTGAGTAGTTAACCTGGGCTTTCTCAATGGAGGCCACTGTGGACGTTCTTTGTCATGGGAGCTGTCCTGGGCAGAATGCTGAGCAGCACCCCAGGCCTCTACACACTTGGTGCCAAGAGCACCACCCTCACCAGCTGTCACAATCCAAAATGTCTCCAGACAGGGCCCAATGTGCCCTGAAAGGCCAGTTCACACTGGAGAAGAGCCACTAGGTTAAGACGTGGGCCGCAGGCCAAACATCCTCAGTGACCATTAGGCTAGCTCTGTGACCCGAGACAAGGGGAGGAATCCCTCTGAGACTGTTTCCTCTTAGGTTAAAGAAGAATCTTGATAGTACTTTACTTCATCTGTCACTGTGAGATTCTGAGGAGATAATTTGTGTGATGTCTCAGCACATGGTACCCAGACAAGCACTCAGTGAAGGTTATACTGCGATTTTGACTCCAAATTTCTCTCTGGTGGAGCCTTTATAAAAGAGGTTTTATGTTTCCTCTGTTCCAGGCAATGGAGGCAAGCTTCCTGAGAGAAATGGCCATGGCGATTTCTTTTACCCCTTGTCGTACTGCGTGTCTCTTTGGAAGGCTTCTCTGTTAATTCCAATGCAAGCTTAATTTGTGTCTTTCAAGCCTAATGAGATGGTTAGCTTGATTTATCTTCCCAGCCAAGTTCTGCCTAATTCTTTATCTGCGTGTGGGTAGTCCGGGCATGCCATCTCGCTAACGGGAAAGCAGGCTGCGTCTGTGTTATAAATGAAGGACTGCAGAATGGGAAATATCACAGATTCACCCAGCGTGAGCCGAGCAAAAGCGGGCTGGATCCCAGGAGGGATGCCGATTATCAAATAAACCAGCTAAAATATGCAGCCAAAAACAGAGCTTGAATGCTAATGAGCCTCTGTTCTTCCCTGTGGGGTTCACATCAAGAATTCTAAATGATAAAAATTGGGGGGGGGAACGGGAAGAAAAAAAGAAAAGTGGAAAAACAGAAACAAAACCCCATCCATTGTCTAAATACCAAAAAGAAACCAGGGTGAACTAGACTAGGCTGTACCAGTCAAGTCCACTACCACTCTAGTGTCCAGTACCTGTCAACAACGTGGACAAAAATTGGACCACGTATAGTTTTTGTAACTTGGTGAAGCGTTCAGTACACACAGAGGGACCTTGTTTATATGAAGATCCCTTACAGAAGGGAAAAATTAGGACAGGAATCTTTCCTTAATAAAGAACATCACTAAGGAGCTGTCTGAGGCATTCGAAGTTTTTTTTTTTTCCTTAGGATTTTATTTATTTGTCAGAGAGGGGGAGGGAGAGAGGGAGAGAGAGAGAGAGAGAGAGAGAGAGAGAGAGACACCACAAGCAGGGAGAACGGCAAGCAGAGGAAAAGCAGGCTCCCCACTGAACAAGGAGCCCGATGCAGGACTTGATCCCAGGACCCTGAGCCGAAGGCAGACACTCAACTGACTGAGCCACCCAGGTATCCCTTGAAGTTTTTTTTTGAAAAGGTAACACGCAGGTTTGTTTTGAACGTCTAGTGGGCAATATAATGTTTGATGTCACCAAATGAAAACAGGTTACCAGAGTCCCCTTCTCTGTGGGCCTTGGTAAAGCAAGATACTAGCAGGAGGCCATTCCAGGCTCTATTTGGTGTCCTTCCTCGGGGGCAAAATGTTCTATCTTCCTGTGCTTCTCCAAAGCTCAAGAATGAAAATGCAGAAACATCCTAGTAGATGAGTGTACTTTTCCCTTGAAAAAAAAGGTTTTAGGAAAGGAAATCTGAAACACTCTCATGTATTGTTGGTAAAAGAGGAAGCTGGTTCAACTTTTAGGAGAGGTTCACAGTATCTACTTGAAATAAAAATGTTGAAACTTGTGATCCAGCAATTCTATTCCTAGGAATTTATCCCACAGAATTATCTGCACAAATGGACAAAGATATACATACAAGGATATTCTCTGGATATCAGATATTGGATAATACCTGGGTATTAGAGCCTCTAAGCCAAATCTGGCCCACCACCTATGTTTTGTAAATAAAGTTTTATTGGAACCCAGTCAAACCCATTTGTTTACACAATGTCTATGGCTGCTATTACACTAGAGAAGCAGAGTTCAATAGCTGCAAAAGAGACTGTGTGGCTCACAAAGCTGAAACTATTTTCTACCTGGCCCTTTATGGAAAAGGTTGCCAACCCCTGCCCTAGAACATTGTGAGAATGCAAAATGTTAATAACAAAAAGTGTCCATGAAGAAGTGTACCTGTAGCTGAGGCACCCTGTCCCTGTCCCTGTCCCTATACCCCCAGCTCTCAAGCACCCAGAGCCCTCTCCCAGGGCCACACCAGTCTATACTAACCACGATTTACGGTGGAGTCCTTGGGCCACTCAACAGCAGTTTGACCTCTGCAAGGGCTGGACACTAGGGTCAGCCACTTGGATGCCTATGGGACTGATCGCCTGATCAACATTCCAGACACCAAGGCTTGTGTGAACCTCCCTAGATGGCGGCCCTTCAAGTGTGTCTCCCCACATCATTCCTGGGACAATGAAGTGCTGTCCTTACAACTCCACCGGGAGAGGGCAACTGGAAATTCATTACCTGTTCGCTCCTGAACTCTGCCCTGTGTGCCTCTTTCCTTTGCTGATTTTGGTCTGTTTCCTTTTTCTGTAATAAACTTTAACCATGACTGTAATAGCTTTGCTAAGTCTGTGAGTCCGTCCAGTGAATCACTGAATTTGATGGTCTTGGGGATCTTCTAAGCTGTAGTTACCCACTCATCAAATATCACCGATTGGCTTGCCTCCCTTTTCCACTCTCTTAGCAATACTTCCTAGGGTCACCTCCTTAGTAGCCTACCCGAACCTAAGTCATTGTCTTAGGATCAGCTTTGGGAAGCATCCAGACGAAGACTAGAGGAGACTGATTAAATCGTTTCTGATGTAATAATACCATGGAAACCAATGTTGCTGTAAAATGAGATAGACCTATATATATGAAACAGAAAAATCTCCAAGACATATTGCTAGGAGACAAAAGCAAGTTGCAAAATAGTATATGTAAACACAATCTCTTTTTTTGTTTTTTGTTTTTTTTAAATGTTAATACATAGAATAGAAAACAATCTGGAGGAATTTCACCAAACTGTTAGGAATGGCTCTCTCTAGGGAGGGGAATCAGGGAACTTTCTGCATTCGGTATTACGTAAGTATGGTTTGCACTTCTTACAGTACATACTGTTTCGGAAAGAAAACAAAAGAAAAAAAAAATAAAGTTGTCATGAGAGAATCCACATCTAAATCGCCAGAAGGAAAAGAAGACTAAAAGGAAGTTTAATATCCTACGCTCCTTATCCCCACTTGCAAAGTTACTTGGTGCAGTGAATCACTTGGCCCTGGAAAGGTAGGAGCTCCTAAGTGATTCAGCCTTTCGATGAGAGGCAGTTTCGGCTGTGACCATCTGAGTTAATTGGCAGGCTTCGGCATTTGCAAATCACTTGTAAAGTCACGGCAGTCTTAACAGACTTTTAAAAATCGAACATTTAAAAGCCAAGTTATAATAAAGCCAAAGCTGAATAAAACTGATGACTTCTATGATAAAAGTCACCTGGGAGAGTATCAAGATTTGCCATCACTGTAAATTCCAAGGAGGATGTTGTTGGAAAAACGGGGGATTAAGACTGGATATCTATAGAATCCAGAGAGGGGCTCGGAGACACAGGGCCAGATACCCCTGGCCCTCCATTTTACAGATAAGGAAACCAAGTCGCTGAGCTAGTTGGTGATACAACTTGAAGTATGTGCAGCAAATACCCTGGGAAGGAAGCCAATTTTTCGTAACTAGATCCCAACTGTCCTCCCCCTCAGAGACAATCACAATTAGAAATTTTGTCGTAAGGCATCCGCAAATATCCCTACTGGTTGTTACGGGGGACTCATTCTACCGCAGTCACTAGTGTTATGGCTGGACCATATATATACCTAGTCATCTGGAAGTGGCTTCCCAACGACCTGTACAACCCAGAGAGCAGCACAAAGGCATCGCAACAATCAGAACAGATTTGGAATTTGTGCACAAAACCCACAGAGAGGGCTCCTCACGTTTTCCCTGAGAACCTACATATTCTGACTAAACTTGGTCATCTGATTTCCCCTCTGCTGTAATTAATTTTTTAACTTTTTTTTTTTCAAGGTTTTATTTATTTACTTGAGAGAGAAAGCACAAGCCAGAAAAGGGGCAGAAGGAGAGAGACTAGCAGACTCCTTGCCGCATGGGAAGCCCGATGTGGGGCTCGATCCCAGGACCCTAAGATCATGACCTGAGCTGAAGTCAGACGCTTAAATGACTGAACCATCCAGGAGCCCCCATCTGCAGTAATTTAAATTAGTTCGGTGGATTATAACCACCAGCAGATGTAAGAAATTTATTTTTTAAGATTTTATTTATTTATTTAGAGAGACTACGGGGATGAGCAGAGGGAGAGTCAGAGAGAGAATCTCAAGCAGACTCCCTGCTGAGTGCAGAGCCCGAGGTGGGGCTCGATCTCACGACCCTGATTCACGACCTGAGCTGAAATCAAGAATCACTTAGCTGACTGAGCCTCCTGGGCGCCCCAAGAACTTTAAAAAGTACAGTAGAACAAGTCATCCATTTGGTGAAGGGGCAAACAGCCCTGTACTCCTTCACAGAGCCAAGTTATACTCAACCATATCATCATTTATTTTTATAGTCATGACTCAATCACTCAGAAAGCCCAGCGGTCTGGTTAATGGGTCAAAGAGGACATGACAAGTTCTCTATCAAACACAGTAAAAAAAGTTCAGGGCACCTGCGTGGCTCAGTGGGGTCAAAGCCTCTTCCTTCGGCTCAGGTCATGATCTCAGGGTCCTGGGATCGAGCCCCACATTGGCCTCTCTGCTCAGCAGGGAGCCTGCTTCCCCCCCCCCC
>CM053621.1:11579973-11616145 GCA_028646535.1 Procyon lotor
AGCGCCTGATGTGACCGTCTCGGAGGATGGCCCTCTGTGCAGACAGGCAAGCCCCCGAGGTCCAGTTCCAGCCTTAACTCCTCTGAGGTACTCGCAGCATATTCCACTTTCTGGAATTTAAGACTCCAACTATCTCTAAAGAATCACCAATCTGTTTCTGTGGCACCAATCACCATGGCAATTTAGGTGAGGGAAACCTCTCTGGCAAAACCAAAGCATGATGAGAGGCACCCACTGGGCTCAGGGACCAGACTTTGAAGGAGCACGGAGAGTTACAATGCACCTACTGTATACATACGTACGACCCAGGGCTAAGCGCATCATGGGGGTTAACTTGCTAAATCTCCCTGTCGCTGCTCTATAGTCAGGTCTCCCACCTTGCGCGTTACTGACATCCGGGGCCAGATCATTCTGTGTTGTGGGACTGTTCTGAGAGACATAAGAGGTTAAGGAGAATCTCTGGAAGATGCCACTAGCCGTCCCCTCCCCAGCTGTGACAACCCAAAGGTATCTCTGGACATCGCCGTGCATCCCCTAGGAGCATCCTCTTACCCTTCTCCACTGAGAACCACCGCCCTAAAACAGCTGCTACCACCGGCCCATTTTACAGCTGAGGGGATGGAGGCCCAGTGCAGGGGGATCGCCCACGGCTCCAGTCCAAACCTAGGTGCCCTGAGGGAGTCAGGGGCAAGCTGAGGCTTTCACATGTTGATATTTGCTGGGAAAATGAACCCGTCCTTCCCCACAAGAGCTGAACTCTTTTGGTGGCTAATTTAGTTTGCCAAGGCAGCCGGTCTGGAAGGGAAGCTGGATGACTTCGCATGTGGGTGTCATAAACACTGCAAATTAAAAGGAAAAAAAAAAAAAAATCTCGACAGCTCCCCATTTTGCATGTTTGGTTCCAAGGTGATAGCCCCACATGTAGCTTCGAGGCCGACGGCACAGTGCAGGGGTGCTCCAGGTCATGGTAAGAACCCCACGTCCTCACAGGCCCCACAGTCTACCTCTTGGGTACTGAGTTGCAGTACTGCCCCATTTCTGGAAAAAAAAAAAATGCATGAAGCCAGCAAAACCCATCCTGGGCTGTTTCCCAGTCTTCCCTAATTCCTCAGCGTGGAGGGGAACCCTCACTTTGTCTGGATATTCAATAGTTATCTCAATCCTCAGAGGAGACCCACAGCAATCTCCTTGTTGCTTTTCCTCCTGCGCCTCCTCGCCAAGAGTCCAGCTCGGACACACCCCAACAAAGATGGCACCCATTCTCTTCTCAACTTCTGCAAAACTCTCTCAACCCACAGCACTCCCTCTTTTTGCTTCTTCTCTCTGAAAGCCAGAAGCTGTTTCAGGTGTTTTTTCAAAACAAGATAAATCATAGCCTTTGGCTGGGCCTGTTTTCCCATTTATACAGTGGGTGGGTTTATGTAGGTTTTAAGGCCCTCGTCCACTCGAACATTTCTGTGGTTCTAAGAAGTTTCATCCGTGACTTAAGAGCGAGGCTTTATTTTATGATTCATAGCCGCTGCCCGGACAGAACCTTTTTCTCCATGTTTTTCCTTCCAACGGTCAAAATGAAGAGTTTAGGTAACAGTACTACTGTAATTAAAAATCAGCAATACCATGGCGCCTGGGTGGCTCAGTTGGTTAAGGGTCCAACTCTTGATTTCAGCTCAGGTCACAATCTCAGGGTCAAGAGATCAGGCTTTGCACTGGGTGTAGAGTCTGCTTAAGATTTTCTCTTTAAAAAAAAAAAATTCTCTCTTTCTCTGTCCCTCTGCCCCTCCCCCACGATCCCCCCCTTGCTCATGTGCGCATGCGCACACACACATGCGTGCTCTCTCTCTTAAAAAAAAAATCAGCAATACCAAATCCTGAGCTCTGTATGCTAGGCACTGAGAAAAGTAGTTTGTATACAATCTTTTACTGCATCTACACCACAGTCCTATTAGGGAAGGTACCACTTATACCCTTTTGCAGACGGAGAATGAGAGGCTTGTAGGGGTTCGGAGGTTGAACGCCCCAAGGTCACGGGGTTGGCATGCAGCACAGTAGGGATGGACACTCAGAGCTCAGCAATGCTTTTCCCTCTCTTGTCTCAGAAAAGTCTCACCCATTCCCCCTTCCACTGATCCTGCACTATGACAAAAATAGGATCTGGAGCAGAAATACATTGCATGCATGTGTGTTTGAAGGGGAGTGAGGCTCCCTGGTCGGCCTATGGGGCAAGAGGCATCAAGAGTCCAACTGGGCCTCGGAAACCCCTCAGGAGGGGGTCGTGCTGGAGACGTCCCGTTATCTCTGCGGGGCCCGGCAGGGTCGGGTTTGCCTCCCACATCTGAATGGCCTCTTCTTGAGCAGACATATGGAAACTAAAACTAGCACCTAATGCTTATATAGTGCTTATCACGGTCAGCCCTCATTCCACGGATTCTCGATTCCACCAAATGATTTTATCCACACGTCTATTTACAAGGAAGTCCATCATTATCTCTTGGGTCTAGAGGTCACACACCACCATGGCCCGCTTTCCTGAGGAGGGCCTGGGGAGAGCCCTGACCCGGGGTGGGCACGTTACCTTGATTCCCTGCGCTTGCCTTCAGACTACTGAAAGCACAAGGCCCAGAGTAGAGGCCCCCTGAGGCCAGGTCTCTAGGAACTACCACCGGCTTCATGCGAGTTGCTCGATTCTTTTAACGCAGAGGTTCTCAGCGGTAAATTTGCTCCCCATATTTACCAGTGTTCGGAGACATCTGGATTGTCACCACTGGAGATGAGACGCTGCTGACCATACTACCATACTTAGGACAGCCTCACAATACAGAATCTACTGGCCTAAAATGATAAGCAATGAGGCTGAGAAATGCTGCCTTCAGGAGAAAGCACGTGACTTGGGGTTTCCCTTCATTAATCCACCCCCACAAAGTGGGGAGTGGAGGAGAGGCCTCTGGGGACTATCACTATGGCTTATGGGTTAAGTCTCTCCCTTTTTCCTCAAGACACAGGAGTCACGACTGAAATTCCTTTTGGGGCGCCTGGGCGGCACAGTCGGTTAAGCATCTGACTCTTAGCTTCAGCTCAGGTTGTGATTTCAGGGTCATGAGAGGGGAGCCTGAATTGGGCTTCGAATCAGGGCAGAGTCTGCTTGAGATTCTCTCTCTCCCTCTGCGCGCCACCCCCAACTCTAAAGAAAAGAAATCTTAAAAAAAGAAAAAAAGGGGTGCCTCGGTGGCTCAGTGGGTTAAAGCCTCTGCCTTCAGCTCAGGTCATGATCTCAGGGTCCTGGGATCGAGCCCCACATTGGGCTCTCTGCTCAGCAGGGAGCCTGCTTCCCCCCCCCACTCTCTGCCTGCCTCTCTGCTTTCTTGTGATCTCTCTCTGTGTGTCAAATAAATAAATAAAAAATCTTTAAAAAAAAAAAAGAAAAAAAGATTAAAATTTCTTTTGAAGTTCCCGGGCCACGGCTGGGCCGTTTCTTTACTCCTCTGTGTGGAAACGGAGCCATGTGGAGCCTGTGTTTATAAAGAGCACATATGGGTTGAAGCATCACTTTCAGATCTGAATCACACGGTCTAGGAGGAAGCATTTAAAAGTGTGACGATAACGTAATGTGCTTGTTTTTACACGAACCCCCAAAACTTGTCTGTCTGAAAGAGGACCATCCTGGTACACTCGTCTCGGAGATGCTGGCATTGCTCAGGGGGAAGTGCTCACTATAAACTGGCGTCAGAGTCAACTGCAAGACACCTGTTGAGGCTTCAGGGGGATAATGAACCAAATCTTCCCCTTTCCGTCTTCTGAAATAACCGAGAAACAATTGGGAAAACAAAGAAGAAAGATCACAGAAGTGAATCCCTAGGAAGGCTCTTCCAAAAATACTAGTGCCCAGACCTCAGCCCAAGAGATTCTGTTGATGGGTTTGGGGGCAGGGGACTGGATGCTGGTGTTTTTCACATGCTTCCCAGGGGAGTTTTATGGGGTCAGGTTAGGTACACTGTGTTGGATGCAGAAAAACCTATCAGTTGGATTGGTAGTTCAGGTGCATTGCAGGAAGGGGCCTGACCCTACTATTTGTTCTCCTGGAATTAAACCTCTCTGACCAAAGACACTGTAGGTCTTGTCGGGGCAGGGGCAGACCTGACCAGCAGGTTCAACGAAGAAGATACAGAGAACACTCCCTGTTGTGGGCAGGTGGGTCCCAGGGAGAAGAGGAGGCTGGGAGACCTTGAACACCTTAATCCCATCCAGCAGAAGACTGTGGACCTACAGATGGAAAATTCAACCAGGGCCCGAGTCAGATAAGTCAATTCTTCCCTGGGCAAGTAAATACAAGATAACAGAGAATAAAGCAAATAATAAAATGAATAGGGACGCCTGACTGGCTCAGTCCATTAAGTGACTGCCTTCGGCTCAGGTCATGATCCCAGGGTCCTGGGATCAAGTCCTGCATTTGGGGGTGGGGGGGCTTCCCTGCTCAACGGGGAGTCTGCTTCTCCCTCTCCCTCTGCCCCTCCTCCTTCCTCGTGCTCTCTCTCTCAAATAAATAAAAACTTAAAAAAATAAAATAAAATGAATAGAGAGACCCCAGAGGTGTTACTTTAGTACAAGGGTAGGCAGACGTTTACCATAAAGAGCCAGAGAGTAAAGATTTTAGGCTTCAAGGGCCACCTACCGTCTCTGTCCCAACTCCTCTGCCATTGCAGCAGAAGGAAGTCACGGCCTACATGCAACTGAATAGCCATGGGAGTGACCTAAATATATATATATTTGGTCTCTGCCCCCACTTCCTGATACAGAGCTTCTAAAACCCTTGTAATTTCCTAAGTGATGGGGTGATAAGAGCATCGCGTGTTACAATATTTGGTCTTAGTCCAGGGTTCCTGTCCTAAGAGCTTCTAAGACCCATGAAATCTTCAAGCGATGTGTGCCTTCCTGAATACTAATGAGATGGTTGGAGGCAGGGGTCTCCGGATAGTTCAGGACGGGGGGCTGGCTGCCAGAAAGACCAAGGCGTGATTAGAGGGTCGGATCTTTCAGCCCATCCCAACCACCCCCCCGCCCCCCGCCCCCCGCCCCAGGCTCCAGAGAGGAGAGGAGCAGGAGACAGACTTAATCACCAACCGCCAATGGTTTCATCAATCACGCCTACGTAATGATTTTCTGTATGCTAAACTTCAACAAAAAGTCAACTTTAAAAACAAATGAATGGGACTAATGTTTGTAACTGATCTCGAAATGCATGAAAAAAATATGAACTGAGAGATAAATAGAGGGATGGATAGATGTGTGATAAAGCAAACATCAAAATATTGTAATATCTAGGCGGTGGGAATATGGATGTTGACTGAATAATTCTTTCAATATTTTTTAAAGGTTCTCCATAAAATATTGAGATCATAAAAGTCAAAGTCAAACACACAAACTCAATTGTTTTACTTTCACAGCTGCCTGCTTTTTTTTTTTTTTTTTAAAGTAGGCTCCATGCCCAACATGGGGCCTGAACTCATGACCCTGAGATTAAGAGTCCCATGCTCTACTGACTGAGCCAGCCAGGTGCCCCCATTAACTTGCTTCTTTATGCCAGAGAAATATTGGTCTCCAGGTCTGCATGGCTACCTCGTCCCCGGGCTGTTCACAGGGTTGGTGCGTCCCAGACCAGAAGGGATCCTGGTGAGCCACTGGGGACACAGGAGTGAACAAGGCTTCCCTACCTGGAGAGATGCAGAGCAGCTCCTGGTGGGTCCTGCCAGGTTATCCCAATGACCACAATAACCAGACCACATGTGGCCAGAAACACCGTCCAGGGCCTGAATGGAAGGGTCCAGCACCCTGATGTTCTGTCTGACCTCAAGAGCAAACAAAAGATGCAAGTCTACTTTGGACCAGTGAGCACACTGGGTCCCGCTCAGGGCACGCCCCTCCCTTCCATGCCTTTCTCCTTCCACAATAAAGCACAAGAAAGATGTCCCACACCATGAGTCATCCAAGAAATGCAAAATAAAATCACATCCACCTGTTTTATTAAAAAAAAAATCCCAATGGTTTTGTTTACTGAAGTATTTTTTTTTTAAAGATTTTACTTATTTATTTGACACACAGAGAGAGATCACAAGTAGGTAGAGAGGCAGATGGGGGGGGGGGGAAGCAGGATCTTTGCTGAGCAGAGAACCCAATGCAGGGCTCGATCCCAGGACCCTGAGATCATGACCTGAGCCGAAGGCAGAGGCTTTAACACACTGAGCCACCCAGGCACCCCTTGTTTACTAAAGCATTTTTTTCCTAGATTAAAATCCACCCATTTTAAGCATACAATCGGATGAATTCCAATTATTGTACAGAAACATGTAACTACCGCTACAATCAAGATATAGTTTTCTCTCTCTAAAAAAGTTCCCTCGTAAAAAAAAAAAAAAAAAAAAAAAAACCAACTCTCTTCCCTGACCCGAGTGGGCCAAGTTTTGCTTTCACTAGAATTTTCCAGTTTTTTGGCTATTACAAATAATGCTGTTAGGAACACGCGTGTACATGACCTTGTGTGGACACCTGTTTTCATGTCTCTTGGGTAAATCCCTTCTACTTCCAGTGGCATCGCTGGTTTGTATGGTCAGTGTGTATCTAACTTTATAAGGTCATGGCATCCTGGTTTCCAACCTGCTTATTGCATTTGCCATTGTCACCTGAAATATGGTAGAGTTCTAGCTGCCCCACGTCCTCACCAACACATGGAATCTTCTGTCTTTAAACTTAGCTGTACTAGTGTGTGTGCAGTGGGTATTACTGCGGTTTTACTTTGCATTCCTCTCTTTTCTTTAAGGTTTATCTGACAGAGAAACAGAGAGCATAAGCAGAGCGAGCGGCAGGCAGAGGGGGAAGCAGGCTCCCCAATGAGCACGGAGCCCCATGTCGGCTTGGTCCCAGGACCCCGGGATCATGACCTGAGCCACAAGCAGATGCTTAACTCACGAGCCACCCAGGTGCCCTTTTACTTTGTATTTCTGATGACTAATGAAGTACAACATCTTTTCAGGTTGTTGTGGTTTTTTTTTGGCCACTGCTGTGTCTTCTTGTGAGGTTCATCTGTTCAAATCTTTGCCCACTTTATATTGGATCATGGACTATTTGTCTTGTTACTGAGTTACTGGAGCTCTTTATATATTCTAGATACAGGCTTTTTGTTGGATACATTTTGCAAAAAATTCCTCTCAGGATGTGCCTTGCTCTTTTATTTTCTTAACTATATCTTTCAAAGGCAAAAGTTTCACATCTTGATCAAGTCCATTTATCACATTTTTACTCATTTAAAAATAAAATAATTGCATGCCCTGGGTTTTTGAAGTCAGTGACCAATGTGGAACTGCTTTGCCTTGGCCAACTGCGAAATGAAAAACTAATCTGAGAGAGATCTGGGTGGGGGGGGTTCATGACTGCCTGTGATTTTTTTCCCCCATATATGTGAAGTATTATATAATACAGAATTAAAAATCTAAATGCTTTCTAAAGGTAAAAAAATACCACCTCGTAGTTGTTAGCACTTCATAATTTTCAAAGTTTGCTTATTTTCGCCTTACAAGAATCTGTTTTTTGGGGGGGGTCAGGAGCTGGGGCCTCCGTGGGCCGCAAAGGTGTAAAAACATTTGCTAAAGTCATCTGTTTCAAATGTATACAAGATGACACAAAAGAGTAAAAATTGTGCCTTTTTTTTTTTGGATTACAAATTTTTTTAAAAATTTTATTTATTTATTTGAGAGAGAGCGAGCAGGGGGCGGGGCAGAGGGAGAGTGAGACAAGGAGCCTCCCCTGTGAGCAGGATGCCCAACATGGGGCTCGATCCCAGGACCGTGAGATCGTGACCTGAGACGAAACCAAGAGCTTGACAGTTAACCGACTGAGCCACCCAGGGTCCCTCGACTACACATCTTGATGACAGCCATCCAAACGGACAAAAACGATTCGGCTGAGCAAGCCCACCACTGGGTTTTTATCTCACGGTTTGGACACACCCACGGAGACATATCCAGGGTGCCCACCCCAGTAATGTTCCTAAATGGCAAAAATCTCTGGAACGAATCCGAGTGTTACCAACAGAGACTAATTAAATAAATTCTTCAACTCCTGGATTTAATGAAATATCACGCGGTCATTAACAATAATTAGGGGTTGGGGCGCCTGGGTGGCTCAGTCGTTAAGCGTCTGCCTTTGCCTCAGGTCATGATCCCGGAGTCCTGGGATTGAGCCCCGCATCGGGCTCCTTGCTCAGCAGGAAGCCTGCTTCTCCCGGTACCACTCCCTCTGCTTGTGTTCCCTCTCTCGCTGTGTTTCTCTTTGTCAAATAAATAAAATCTTAAAAAAAAAAAAATAATTAGGGGAGGATGTGCACTCCAAGTCAGCTACACTGATCTCCCCGCTCTCTCTCCCTCTCACATAAGAGTTCTGGCCCTTGGGCGCCTGGGTGGCTCAGTGGGTTAAAGCCTCTGCCTTCGGCCCAGGTCATGATCTCAGGGTCCTGGGATCGAGCCCCACATCGGGCTCTCTGCTCAGCAGGGAGCCTGCTTCCCCCTCTCTCTCTGCCTGCCTCTCTGCCTACTTGGGATCTCTCTCTGTCAAATAAATAAATAAAATTAAAAAAAAAAAAAGAGTTTTGGCCCTTGATATTCTTCGTGGTTGTGATGCTCTTCCCACAACCACATCCACGTGGCCCACCTCCGACCTCCTTCCCGTCTTGGCTCAAATGTCACCTTCTCCGTGAGGCCTTCCCTGGTCACCTTGGAAAAAACTGCACTCCCCCCACATCCTTCACTATTCTCTGCTCTCCCTTCTGTTTCCTCCTTAGCACTGAACTTCATCATACACGGCCTTGTACAGTTACTTGCTTTGTTTACTACCTGTCTTCCCGCATTCAAGAAGTCACCTGATGAAACCAAGATTTTTTTTTATAATTTTTTTTAAAGATGTTATTTGTTATCTGACAGAGAGAGACACAGAGAGAGTGGAAACACAAGCAGGGGGAGTGGGAGAGGGAGAAGCAGGCTTCCCATCGAGCAGGGAGCCCGATGTGGGGCTCGATCCCAGGACCCTGGGATCATGACCTGAGCTGAAGGCAGAGGCTTTAACCCACTGAGCCACCCAGGCGCCCCTGAAACCAGGATTTTTGTCTAATTTGTTCACTACTGTATCCACAGTGCCTGGCTTGCGTGTGTATATAAACAGGCTAGTATGGAAACCTGTCCACGATCTAGTGTGTGAAAAGAGCAAGTTGCAGAAAAGTAGATCAATTCTGGACACTAACACTAGCGGATGGAAATACACACACACACACACACACACGCCCTCGTATACACAAACATAGGTGCACATACACACAGAGAAGTGTATCTATTCCTAGAGAGAAGGCTTAGGAGGAGTGATTACCTTTAAGTAGGGAGAATTAGGGATTTTTACTTTGTATTCTACTCTCTCCTATATGGTTGTACTATATACGCACATATATGCATACGTACGTATATATGTGTGTATAAATGTATATTTCTTTTTTTTTTTTTTAAATGTATATTTCTTATCATGACAACACTGAAATGCCAGAAACCTTTTCCAAATAAACCCTTGCTGTCACCACACGCAGGTGATAGGCACCCAGAAGCCACAAGGTGGGGAGAAGCAGAGATCTGATTTAAACACCCTGACCAGGCTCCCAACCCCCTCTCCCGCGAGCCAGGCTATGGGCCATCTGTGCAGGTCACACCACCGGTGAGACAGGCTTGTGGGCTGAGCAGGAACCTTCTGTCTGCCCAAATTCTTACGGAAGCAGGGAAGCCATCTGAAAAATCTGCAGAGATGAGCACAGATTCCCTCGGGTTTCTGCCCCTGAATCCTTCACACTCAGGCAGCTGAAGAAAAACCGCTAGAAACGCAGAAAGCGTAACAAGCCATGAGGAGAAAAAACGTGCCTCGGAGAGGGGCAGGACCGTGGCAGGATGGGGGCAGACTGGCTCGGAGCCGGTGCCCACTTGCCCTTCACAGAGGACCCCACGCCGCCCCGCGGACTCCGAGACCAGCAGAGCCCACTGCTCGAGCTCAGGGTGTCGCCACCGCGGGTGGCGGGGCTGGTCCATGCATCGTGGGGCACGAGCAGCATCCCTGACCTTGACCTACTAGGTGCCAACAGCGCCCCTGGAGCTGGGACAACCACGAACACTTCCGGATGCCACTGGGGGACAACGTCAGCCCAGCCGAGAACCACGGGCCTGACGACTTTCCCACGTCAGCAGGTACCCTGTGCTTGGCAGCCAAAAGGTTATGTGGCGAGTTCACTAAGAGGACCGCTCTTGTCAGGTGAAGTCCCCGAGTGTGGGGACGCTCACGGCAAACTCAGGGACAGCAGGGGCTGGGGGAGGCAGCGGACCAGGCTTGTTCGGGGCCCAGGCCAGCTTGTGTTTGCCCCCTTGGGTAGCAAACCAGCAGGGCTGAGCCGCTATGGCAGCCTTCCCTGACCTCAGCTAACATGGGAACGTCTAGCAAGCCGCCTGAGTTTCGGCTTCCTCTTCTGTAAAATGGGCCTAACACTGGTATCTCCCTCATTCAGTTGTGAGGATCAAGTGAGAGTGTCCTTGGGACTGTGCCTGGAACTTACTAAGCCTTAATGGAGGCTGCCCCTTATTATGAGTGGGAAGAAGACATACCCCCGAGTCGCTGCCCTTCCCGTGACCCCTTTTGTGACTCCTTTTCTGAGTCATGCTCAATAACCTGGGAAAGAATGATTTGCCCCCGTCCTCAAATGCCTTAGGGATATACAGAGGCTTTAGGGAAACTTCTTATAGTAAGGCTGAGGGCCCTTATTTTCCCATATAGCTGTCCATGCATCTCCAAGTGTCTCAAAGACACCACTGAGAGGCCAAGGTGACCTTGAATGAGAATGGTAGAGGATCCCACCCCCAAATCATCCATAAGGCTGTCTTTCTTTTGCTTCTCCAGCCCCACTAAAATTAAGCAGGCTAAAACCTAAAAGCAGGGGCACCTGGGTGGCTCAGTTAAGCATCTGTCTTCCGCTCAGGTCATGATCCCAGAGTCCTGGGATCAAGCCCCACATCGGGCTCCTGCTCAGTGAGGTGCCTGCCGCTTCCTCTGCTCCTCACCCCGCTTGTGTTCTCTCTCTCTCTCGCCCTCTCAAATAAATGAATAAAAATCTTCTTTAAAAATTCTTAAAAAACCCAAAAGCAAACACATAATGAGAACTTTGGCACCGAGCCAGTGGACAGTCTTCCTGGGCCTGCTCTGTAACTCAGGATCACAAAGAGAGTGGCCGTGAGTTAAGCCCCCAAGACCCTGCCCTGGCCAGTGTGGGGGCACCACACAGAGCGGGAAGGCCGACCCCTGTACGCGCTCTGCTGATTCTTCACCCACCTGTATGTGGGCGACTAATGTGCTCGCCCAGGCTGTCTCTAGAAATGATTGCCATTACAAGCCAAAGACATCCTGCTTTAGTGTGGGGGCTGGGGGTGAGGCAGAAACCCAGGGGAGCAGTTTTCACATCAACTTACACACAGGGAAAGAGAAAATTACACCCACTGAGCATCTGCTATGTGCTAAATAGCCTCACACGCAAATCATCTCACTCCTTCATGAAGGCGGAAGCCACATCTGTCGTGTTCACTAGTTTCTCCAGGGCCTAACAGTCTTGGCCACACAGTAGGTGTTCACTAAATACTTGTCTGAGCTTACCATGACCCCTACTTATCGCTCTGACCGCACATGTAATTCACTCCCTGCATTAACTATGCCCTGCCCACTTTCGCCTTCTTACTCCCCTCTGGCCACAGGGCCTTTGCATTTTCCAATTCCTCTGCCTAGAATGTTCCTCTCCCCGATCTTTGCACAGCTGGCCCTTTCTCAGCTTATATTACCCAGCTTAAAGTGATGCTCTAGCCCCTGTCACTGTAGTCCATTATTATTCAGGTGTTGATTTGTCTCACCCCAACTAGCATGCCACTATCAGGGAAGGATTCATTATTTATGCCTCTCTGCTATTTCTCTAGCAACTAGGCACAACACCTCAACATAGTAGGGGCTTGATAAATATTTGGGGCTGTGTAACTCGGTGACTGAGAGCCCAGATTCTGGACCCAGACGACCTGACTTTGAATCCTCACCCGAGGACCTGGGGCACGCTACTCCTCTGAGCACTGGGGGAATGACGGTAATTCCCCCATCACAGTGCTGCTACGAGGATTAAATGAGTTACTGCATATGTGTCTGCTGTCATTGTTAGAGACAGAATGAACCACCTAAAGGTAGATCTTAGATGCATCTGACAGACAGAAAATGCAGGTTCCAAGAGATGAAAAGGTCCTGCTTGAGATGATTCAGCAACCAAGCTCTTTTGGACCTGGTTCTCTGACATCTAAGCCAAAGCTATTTTCACAAGGTTTCCCCGAGATGTAGGGAGAGGAATGACGCCCAGCCTGTGTGCCCCACAGTCCCTAGCCTCTTAAAGCGTCAGCCTTCTCCCACTGACAGGCAGCTCTAGGTTGGAGCAGTCTAGAGAAGGCAAGGGACAGGAGGGCTGTCCAGAAAGGATATTCTTGGCTTCTGATTTCTTCCATGTGCCAGCCTTCATCTCGCAGCCACCGGGTACTGGCCTTGGCTGCTGAGCCCAGCTGCTTCTCGCCAGCACGGAGGCCCAGGGCAGAGCTGAACTTGACCTTCACTGGCTCCCCTTTCGCACTCCTAGCTAGGGCTCCGCAGGGACATGTGTGGTTGGATAAATCCCCACCCCCTGATGCTTTCCCCCATAGGGATGTGCCTGGAGTGAGACTCCATCCAAAGGCACCAGAATCATTAAACGGCCACGCAAATGGAGTAAAACTCCCCAGGAGCCCTGGCAGCTGGCCTGGTCTTTAAAGGCTGCCACCAGACCCCAAAACAAATAAGATCCAGCCAAGTTTTACTGCCTGGGTGGATGGACTTTGGCAGCCCAAGGGGCTCTCTGGAGGAAAGGAGAGGTGGGGGTGCTGCTGCAGGCTCTGTGCTCTGCCAGGAGAGCCCCAGGGGGGCAGGAGTCGGCTTCCATCTCCTGACTGCTTGGCTGGAGTTCCACCTCTGCCCACGTCCAGGTTCAATGCCATAATCCACTGAGCCCTCACTAAGGGCCAAGCGCTGTGCTAAGCACATTACATACTTCATTTCCCTTTGTCCCTACAACACCCTAGGAGTTGGGGGGCCGAAATCTCCAGACGAGGAAATCCTCATTTGAGGAGTCAAGCAGCTTGCCAAGACAGAGAACTGTCCTTTGTAACTAACCCGTGAGCACTTTCTGTGCCTGCTACATTATATCCCACTGAGTTACTTCTCTGGAACCCTTGTGCCACCTCCCGGGTCCAAGCCACCACTCCCTCTCCTTAGACCAGCGCCGTAGCCTCCCAGATGGTCTCCTGGCTCCCCCTCTTGTCTCCTGACAACCCCGTTCTCCACTCAACAGCCGGAAGGGTACTTTAAAACAGGATCATAGCACTTCCCTGGTCAAAACCCTCCAAAAGCTTTTCTATGCACTTAGGAAAAAAAACAGAGGGCTTCTGATCCTATAGGCTCCATTCAACCTGCCCTGGGCCACTTTTCCAAACTCATACTGCCTTCTGTGCTCCGGACATATTGGGGTAACACGGAGAACAGACGAAGTGTCTTCTTGCTGCTCAACGTGTGTTCTTCAGACCCTAGCATCAGTGCTACCCAGAGCTTATCGGAAATCCAGACGCTCGGGTCTCTTCCAGACTTACTGACTCAGAATCCACATTTTGACAAGATCCCCAGGAGATTCGTATGCTCATCAGAGTGTAAGAATGAGGAAGACTTTGGAACCAAAGAACTTGGGTTGGAAGCCTCGCCCAACCACTCACCAGCTGAGTGATTTGGCATCAGGGACCAGCTACTTCCTGCGTAGTGAAGAGCTCATCTTATCCAAAGAGAGATCTTGGTCTATGCCCTTGGCTCCTGGGAGGCGATCTCCAGGCTCTTCGAATATCCGGCAGATATATACCCTTGTTCGTGTATATACCCTTGTTCGTCTAAGGGCTCTCGCCACAGACAATGTGATTTACAGTGAGAGCTTTGGGATCCCCTAGAGAAACTACGACTAGAGGTATTAGCAGGACCTCCAACAGCCGCTGGAGGCTGAAGGTCAGCTCCTCGAGGGTACAGGATCGAGCCCCAGGAAAAACTCTGGATACCTGAGGCTCTGGGAGCTCCCCTCGTTAGTAATATTCTGTGCACATGGCACACTTGGTGAGCAGGAGGGGGAAACACCGTCCGTGACTCCACGGGGACAAACTGACTGAAAGCTCCACACGCCATCCCCCATGTGTCTCTTCCCTGGGCTGCTTTTAATTCCCATCCTTTTGCTGCCTGTAATAAAATTACAGTTCCAAGGAGCACCTTCCTGAGTCCTGTGAGTCATTCTCGTGAATTATTGAAACCGCACAGGCTCAGGAACCATGCACGTCTAGCCAGCTGGTCCAAAGCACAGGCAGTCTTGTGGGGACCAGACCCCCCCGCCCCGACTTTGCAATTGGCTCGGCTCACTGTCATTGCCTTCCCTGAGCTTCCGTCTCCCTGCTGAAAATGGCCACAGAGCGGATCACACCTTCCATGTTTATCGAAAGATTAAATGAGATAATGAGCGCATAGGAGCTGCACAATAAACACAAGTACAGTGTCCCCTTGGTTGGGTCAAGGAAACAGAGGGTCACAGAGGCAAAGCCACCTGCCCACAGTCAGAAGCTGAAGCTCTCAGTCTTGCTGACTTGAACCCTGGAGCGATACCGTCTCCTCATGACTTGCTAGCGCCCTGGGAAGGGAGGGACAGGTGTGGCTCGGCTGAGCCCGAGGTCCAGCAACCTGCTAAGGAAGTCATGGGGCCTCTGGGGGTAAGTCACCTACCGCCATCCCAGTGCTTCCTACAGCTTCTCCTCACTCCTCTTTTTGGGATTCATATGACATGAATATTAATTAGGCTCTGTGACGATGCTCGATAGGTCTCTTTTTTCCTCTTCTGTTCCTCTTTCCCCCCAATCTTTTTATTCTGTTGCTCACAGTACGTACTTTCTCTCCATCTAGCTGCACGTTCCCTAACTCTTTCCCCTATTTCTGCCACAGACCCCCATCCAGTGAATATTTTATTCGGTTCGAAATTTTCCACTCCGTTCTTTTCTTCTATCTTCTGTTTCTCTGCTAACCTGCAACAGTCTCTGTCTTAGCATTCTTTTCAAGAGGATTCACCCCTCCTTCTTGGAGCATGGTTATAATCACTGCTCTCAAGTCTCTGGGTGACCGTCCCACCATCTGGGTCATCCTGTGGCGGGCATCTGCCAATTATATTTCCTCCAAAAATTTGCCAGGCTTGGCTGGTTCTTTGTGAATCTGGTTGTTCCGGATGGTATCCTGGACATTTTGAGTATTATAAGACTCATACGAGATTGATATAAGATTGAAGCAGCTGCTTCAATCATTGATATAAGATTATATGAATCCTACTAAATATATTGACTTTTTTGGCTGTACCAGGCAACTGAGTAGGTTGGCTTCAGACCACATGTTCTAATCTGCTTTCTGAGTCCTGTTAGGCCAAAGTCAGTTCAGTTTTCAAAGTCCCTGCGGGGCTCTGCCTATCTGTCCCTCATCTGTGTCCGTGGGGGGCCGGCTGCAGACCGGGGTGGTCGTCTACACTACACTTCTGTTCTCAAGGTCTCTCCTGAGTGTTTGGGTCATACCCACTCTAAGGGGGCAGCTCCAGGGGGGGCCCAGGAGTTCATACCGAAGTTTGCGGGCCTCCTCCTGGAGCTGCCGCCTCCCTGCGGTGCTTCCCACACTCTGGCTCTCAGGGGCCCACTTTCATCACCCACTGTCTAGAAAGTGGAGGCTTTGGTCTGCCCCACTCTGCCGCCTACTTCCCGTGACCGAGTCTGGGTCTGGAGCCAGGGGCCCCCACACCACCTTCCCCCCACACATGGCCAACCCCAGGGCCCGTCGGGGAACGCAGACCGGGCTGGTTCTGTGGCTGAGTGAGCGCAGTCGGTCTGTCCCTGGCTCCCGGATGTCGAGCCAGCTGGCAGCTTGGTGATCAGGTGTGGGCTCCGCTCAGGACGCGACCCCGAAGAGCCGGGCCCAGCTGTTCACCTCCAAAGGGCGAGCACTTCAACCCTTAACACGCGTTAGAATTATTATAACAACTGGCATGATTTTCCAAGGGGCTGTTTCTGGGATGGGCGGGTCCACGTGCCTGCTTTAATTCCCACAAGAGGAATGATTTGCTATGTTAAATATGTTACACAAGACAAAGTCCAGGCTCAGAGAGGGGGAGGCAGCTGCTTCAAGTCACACAGCCGGTAAACAGCGGGGCCAAGATTCCAACCCGAGTCTGTGTAATTCCAGTGTCTGCTCTTCTACGACAAGGGCCAACAACAACACCGGCCTCATCTTCGTCATCACCGTCACCACCACGTTTGGATTTACTGAGCACTAACTACGGACAAGGCACTGTCTAAAGCTCTCCGTATGATGTACTGAAATTGGAAGAGGAGGAAACTGAGCTACATGACAGGTGTGTCATTTGCCCAAGGTCACAGACACCTGCTGAGCGGCAGAGGTGACATTTGAACCAGAAACCGCATCTCTCTCCCCCCGGCACCCTGAGTGGCCCTGCAGCCCTTTCTCTAGTAGGCAGGGCTGGGCCTGCTGCCCAAGGAGTCGGGTGGGGAGAGAAGACAGAGGCTGTGGGGAGGCTGCAGGGAGGAGGGGGGCAGAGGGGGGCTGAGGCCACATGTTGGGGAACATCTGTGCCCCAGAACAAAGCCACAGCACCTGTCCATCTCAACGAGCTTCTGGCTCTCGCAGAAGGGCTATGCCCCCCTCAGACTGGCTCCCTCCTCTCTCCTCTGCTGGAGACCCTCAGCTTCTCCAGCCTGCTTCCCAAACCCCAGTGCTTTCACAGCGTGTCCTCTGGGGCCCATCCAGCCCTATTGCTCCCTACCTCCCCACCCATCTCAGCTCACCAGCAGATTCAATTAACCAATTAGATGCTGGAGCCGCAGAAAGCCAAGCAATTATGGGAGCAGACCAGGTGCCTTGGAACTCGGTCTCACAGAGGGGCCTGGGAGGCCTCCAAGTGGACAGCAGGGTGGGGAGGAGGCCACGCAGTGTGGGCAGATGCTGCCAACCCCGGGCTGGGCGAGAGAGCCCACAGGGGAGCTGTGAAAAACACACCCCTCGCTCCAAATACAGATGCCCTGGCCTATGCCATCGCTCTGGCCTTAGGCCTGGCCATGAGGATTTTCTGCAGTCCCAACATAACACCAATGACAGATGGGATCAGGAGTCCAGTCGAGATGCAGGGAATCTGATTCCTTCTAACGCATGAATGACTGGAATGACTGGCGCTCACCCAGCCGCACCTTCAGGGTCTCCTGTGTATTCGTCCCCCCAAAGTGTGGTCCACAGACCCACAGCGTTAGCATCACCTGGGTGCTGTTGAAAGGCAGAATCCCAAGCTGCAGCCCAGGCTGACTAAATCAGAACCTACATTTTTAACAAATCCCCAGGAGATGTGAAGGATGGAGACATCACGCGCTCTGGTCCTAAACAGACACCCTAAGGTCAGCGGAAGAGCTAGGAGTCATCGCCTTGGCTTCTCTTCTTACGTGTCCCACAGCTGCCTGGACACTAGTTATCACTGGTGGACCCCCACTTCGGAGCCCCTGCCCAGGGGAATTCCCATAGCAGCTGCTTTGAGCACGGGGCTTCCCTGCCGACCCCTGTCAACCTAGCAGCTCCCAGGCTGGACGAGGAGGTTGGTCTCAATCTCTCGCCCGGACCTCAGTTTCCCTTCTGGGCTGGAGGCCTGCCTGCTCTTGCCTCACTCCCTACAACCTTCCGCGTCCAGCTCGCGTATCACCGGCTCACTCCCCAGACGGGGCGGGCACGGGCAACACACCCTGCTTTTCTCCTTCATAAGCCTTAGACCGATTCACGATTATGTCGTGATTGCTGCGGCCTTGGACTGACGTCCGTCTGTCCCCCAGCTGGAATGACACGCCATGAGAACATGGGTCATGAGGGGGTCCCTGGGTGGCTCAGTCGTTGAGCCTCTGCCTTTGGCTCAGGTCATGATCTCAGGATTCTGGGATCGAGCCCCACTTCGGGCTCCCTGCTCAGCGGGAAGCCTGCTTCCCCCTCTCTCACTCCCCCTGCCTGTGTTCCCTCTCTCGCTGTCTCTCTATTAAATAAATAAATTAAATTAAATTAAAAAAGAGAGAGTCATGAATGTCTGGTTCTCTGTTGAATACATAATGAGCACACAGTAGGTGCTCAAAATACATTCAATCCGTGGAGACTGACACTTGGGCAGCTCATGCCCCAAGGAGCTGAACCCACCCCCCACCCCCGGCCCCTGCCATCAGAGGCGGCCTCTACTCTCCTTCCTGTCTCTGTCAGTCTGTCCACCAGAGGACCTCATATAAGCAGAATTCTATAGTAGTTGCCCTTTCATATCTGGCCTACGTCCCTTAAGAGAATGTGTCCAGGGTTCATCCATAGTGTAGCATGTGACCATGTCCCTCCTTTGAAGGCTGAGTAACCATGCCCTGAATGGAGAGCTTCCATTTTATTTATCCATTTATCCGTCTAGCGGTGGACACCTGGGCTGTTTTTGCTACCAGGAATAACACTGCTAGGAGCCTGGGTGCTTAAATGTCTGTTGGATTCCCGCTTTCCGTTCTTTTGGGGATATTCCCAGAAGGGGAATTGCTGGATCGCAGAGTGACTCTATTTTTAATTTTTTTGAAAAGGCTTCATCAAGCTGTATTTTGTTTTTTCTTCTTCTTCTTTCTTTTCCTCCCCTATTTCCAAGAATAACCCACTAACCTCAGTGGCCAATTCTACTTTACGTTCCCGGAAGGCCTCCGGGCTGCACGTCATTCTCTCACGAGCTGAAAAGCAATTTTCCCCCTTTTTTTAAACTTCAGCTGCAGAAATCACCTGACTGAAAATTGCAGAAAAACCCTCATCCCACACAGAAACAGAATGGCTCAGCCAGCCCCGCCTGCCGGCTGATTATGGGCTTTCACCAGGATTCTAGGCAAATGCTCTAAGTGCAGCTCAACCTCACTTTTGTTACGAAGTGTTTGGAAACAAGCTAATAGACCAGGTTTCAGATCCTTAGCCTGGAGGTGATAGCTCTTTCCTCCTAGCTGATACATAAAGCAAGTTAGAATGTCACAGATTCAAATTCGGCACAACGGTAGCTTTGCCCACATAGATCCCAGCTCAACCCGGATTTCTTTTATCACCATGGTCAGTGCCCTTTAGGTACGATCCCATCCCAGCTGCGATTTCCACTCACAGCTATGGTTCCAAACCCTGGTTCAGCATAGAAATAACTGGGGTGGGGGCGCCTGGGTGGCTCAGTGGGTTAAAGCCTCTGCCTTCGGCTCAGGTCATGATCTCAGGGTCCTGGGATTGAGCCCCACATCGGGCTCTCTGCTCAGCAGGGAGCCTGCTTCCCCCTCTCTCTGCCTACTTGTGATCTCTCTGTCAAATAAATAAATAAAATCTTAAAAAAAAAGAAAGAAATATCTGGGGTGCTTTAAAAATACATATACACAGATAGGGAGACAGCTGGCGTCACCAGCTCAGTCCACTTGGTCAGAGTCTCCGGGAGTGGGGTCTGGTCATTGGTAACACTTTATTTTTTAAAATATTTTATTTACCTATTAGAGAGAGAGAGAGAGTACGAGCAGGGGGAGCAGCAGAGGGAAAGGGAAGGAGCAGGTTCCCCGCTGAGCAGGGAGTCCAACGCAGGGCTTCGATTCCAGGACTCTTGAGATCATGACCTGAACTGAAGGCAGATGCTTAACAGACTGAGCCGCCAAGGTGCTCCTGGTAGCACCTGAAAGCTCCAGCGATTCTGAAGGGCAGCCGGAGTTGAGCATCCCTTACTCAAGAAGGTGGGAAGACCTGAGATCCTTCTCTAGAAAGAACATTTTCAATGGGCTTTAACCTGATGAGAGGCGCCCCTGAGCTAGGGGCAAAGAACCCCAACATTTAAACAGGAGAAGCAGGTGTTCCACAAATGGAGAGCATGGGCCTTGTCTGATGGGTGCAGCTGATGATGGCCACCCGAAGTGCGGTGGGTTGAATGAGAGATGTACGGGGGGTGGGGGGGCACGCAGGGGTGCTGCTCCAGTTCGAGGCCTTTGCCTGATGGAGTTCACATAGGGGATTCAAGGGGTTCAAAAAGACCTCTGAACGTAAGGCAAAATTTTCTATCTTTGGGGGTGTTTTTCTGGAATGGTGCCCCATAGTGCTCATCACACCATCTCAGGCTCTGTCACACACCCCTCACCTCCCCACACCCTCCCCTGCCCCCCACCGTGCATAACTCAATCATTAAAAATAAAGAGCTAGGTTCATCCACATTTGCACTGACCTGGAGAGACAGGACACGTTCACTTGTGAATGAAACAAAAGCCACTTTTTAGGGTGGTGTCTACAGAACGATCTGCCAAGCTCCCCAAGAGAGGGGGCTGTCCGTTTTGTTCCCTGCCATCTTCCCAGCACCCAGAAACAGTGTTTGGCCCAGAGAAAGGGCTTCATCCCCGCTTCCAGAATGAATGAGAGGCTTCCTAAAAGAGCTGAATCTTCTATATGCAGACGATGTTTGTGTGAATGAGGAAAAATGTGAAATGAGGCACATCAGGACATTACAGGCGGTGACCTCGGGGAGAAGGGACTGGAAGGGGGATGAGGAAGAGAGTAACGCCGCCTTTTAGGAATAGTTAACGGGTACTGAGCGCTTGCCTTGCACAACGCACGGTGCTCAGCACTGATTATGTCTTGTTCTCTTCAGAGTCACATAACAATCCTTCAAGAAGTCCTCGTGTGGTCATACCCATTTTACAGATGAGAAAGTCTAAGCGCACAGATTTTGCTCAAGGCCACAAAGCCCAGACCCAGGCCCTGGTTCCACAGTCCGTGCATTTAATCCCTCTGCTCTTCTGATTCTCCATCCAAGCTCCTCTTTTGGTTGTAACACTCACTGTGACCAGCATGGCTACTTTTGTCCTAAAATCTTTATTTTAAAGGTTGGGTTTTGTTTTTTTTTTTTAATTTTTTTTAATTTGACAGAGAGAGACAAAGCAAGAGAGGGAACACAAGCAAGGGGAGTGGGAGAGGGTGAAGCAGGCTTCCTGCTGAGGAGGGAACCCAATACGGGGCTCAATTCCAGGATCCTGGGATCACGACCTGAGCCAAAGGCAGATGCTTAACGACTGAGCCACCCAGGCACTCCTGTCCTAAAATCTTAAGTAAAATATACAAGTGTCAGGGCTTTCCTTCCGGGCACTCAGTGTCCCCCTGGGGTCCCCTCCTGATCTAAATGTGCAACCTTGAGTCCTTTATTCTCAAGAGGGACTTGGGAATTGATACTCCAGGCTTGGATCTTATCTTGGATCAGCAGAATTCCCGCTGCTTAATCCATAGCATTTAAAGATTCAGCGGAATCACGGTCTATGGCTTAACCTGAAACCTTGGGGACAGTGGGACCCGTGGACCATCCCAGGCTGCAACAGATAGGACTGTCATACCTGCTTTGGGCAGGCGGGCCCTGATTAGATGCAGACTCTCTGGGTGACAGGCCCTAAGAAAACCCAGAACCAACCTGCCTCGGAGGAGTCTTGGAGCATGGAGCATTTGCAATCTTGGTAATGAGAAGCAGTAAGCCCGTGCAGAGAAAGCCTTGCATGCAAGGATTTTTTCAGCCATGGCCTTCTTTCTGAGGACACCTGCAGCTAAGGATTTTAGACTAGATCTAAACAGACTAGGCTTCTGATTACTTTGGAGCACAACTCCTCAGTATAAGCTCTGGTCCCCAATGTCAGCACTATCTGGATGTCTGGGGAAATGCAGAACCCTTCGTCTTTGGAGGGAGAAGACCACAACTTCAATCTTGACTCTACCAGTCAGAGACTGGGTGGATTGCTTAGGTTTTAGGCCTCCGTCCCCAGCCCTGTAAGCCGATGAGGATGATGCTGACCTGACTGGGTGAATTACGACGTGTATTAGCAATAAAGTAAGGGAGGCCCTGCTGTGAACAGGACACGGGAAATAATAACCATTACTTCTATTAACTTGATGCAGTGGGAGCCAGCTTCTAAAATGGCTGCCGATGATCCCCAACTCCCAGTATTCACGCCCTCCTCTAACCCCTTCCCCTGGAATGTGAGCTGGACCCAGTGGGTTGCTTCTAAGGAAGAGAACATGGCAAAAGTAAGAGGATGTCATTTCTAAGATTAGGTTACAATAAATCTCTGGCTTCCATCTTGCTCACCTGCCCACTCTGATGGAAACCATCCGCCATGTTGTGAGTTGCCCTACGGAGAAGCCCATGTGGTGAGAAACAGAAGAAGGTCACCGGCCAGCATCCAGGAAGGAATGGAATTCTCCAATCCAATGCACCGCCATTGTGAGGAACTGAATCCTACCAACCACTAACTACACGAGTACTTGAGGACAGATCCTCCCTCAGGTAAGCCTTAAGATAAGGCTGCAGCCCAGCCAATACCCTGATTGCAGCCTTGTCAGAGAACCTCAGCCAGAGGAGCACAGCAAAGCTACGTCTGAGTTCCTGACCCACAGGAACTGTGAGCGTGATGAATGCTGCTTTAAGTCACTATATTTGTTCTGCAGCAGCAGGTAACTAATACATCCTGAAAACGATAGATTGAATTCAACCAGAGCAGTACATGAAGACTCTACTTAAAACACTGTGTCCTCTGGGAAGCCTTTTAAAATCCTCCTCTCCAAGTTAGGTAACCTATTTCTCATGTTTCCCTGTAAGAGTATAAGCTACTTGAATCACCTTGGCTTCATAACTAACCGAGTGAGCACTTATTACTTTAGACTAGATTTTACTTCATTTTATAATCTCACTGAATCTTATACACCTATGAAGCACGTACTACGATTGTATAGTACCTACTACATTTTATAGATGAAAAAACTGAGACTCAGAGGGGCCAAGCAACATGCCCCAGGCGTCGGCAATTATGTAGAAGTGCCAGGAAATCTGGCTCCAAAGTTTATATTTGTAACAATTATGCTTTACAGTTCTATGAATCTTGCCCAACTTCACAAATGGTAAGTGGATTCACATCCAAGTAGCTGAATACCAGACATCACCCTCTCTAGACACCTTCTAGCTCTAGGATAGTAAGTAGAATATGTCTCACCTGGAGTTCATCAAGGTCTGAACCACTACCTACCTGTAAACACTAAGCTGGCATTTTCAAGTTCTTCTTGGGGAACTTTGAAGCTGAAGGATTCATTGTAGAAAGGATCAATTGTGCCTCTTAAGAAGGATGTCTTCTTTGTCTTCACAAGCTTGAGCCCATGTACCAGCTGGATTTTCACAAAAGGGTCTGAGAATTGGACACAAAATTATAGAACGCTGGAGCTCATGAAACTCAATCCAACCATCCAGCCTCCCATCTATCTGATAACCCAACTACCTACCCATTCTTTCTTCTTTTTTTCCATCAATCTACCATCTTTCCATCCATCAGTCCAGATATCCACCCCTCCATCCATTTTCCCATCCATCCACCCATTATCCATCCCTCCTTTCCCCCATCCGGCTGCTTATATGCTCATCCCTATCTCTCCTCCTCAAGCCATCCAAGATTGATTGAGCTCCTCTCATGTGTCAGGCATTGTGTTCATTTTACAGATGAAGAAACTGAAGACTCAAGATAGGAAATGGTCTGCTTAAGATCAGACTAGTGGAAGAAAATCCAGACTTGGGGCTTGCCCTGATTTTCTGCCCCTAGAAATCCATTATCATGTCAGTGAGCCCATAGCTCCATACACAGGATTATAGAGAAGGCAGATTAATAACTATCATTCTTAGATCGCTCTACAGTTTACAAAGAGATTCATGTACACTATCTAATTTAATATTTGTTTAAACAACCCAATGAAATGGATACTGTTGTTATCTCGATTTTTCAGATGGAGAAATTGAGGCTTAGGGAGGTTAAGTATCTTCCCCAAGGCCACATCATTTGTAAGCAACAGAATGAGGACACGGTTCCAGGCAGTTTTGACTTCGGAACCTTTTATCATTTGATCATCTTGCTTCTCCCCTCGTGATGATTCTGAAACTCTCCAGCCTTAACACCATTCCCTCCACCGGCCCCTTCCAAACCTCTATTTTTATAATGTGGTTTCTGAGAATGCAAGTTGTCTTCTAAAGGCAGCTGTCACTTTATAGCAAAAGTAATTTATTTTAGCTGCTGTACTTAGAGGAGACCGTGGTTTCTCCGAGGAGCTGAAGCGGTCCCAGAGATTCTGGCTACTTTCAAGATAATATCCTTTGCTGTCATGGGAGAAGCTCCATACAGATGGAATGTAATCTGTTCCATTTCATAAAAAGTCATCTTTGAATTGGTTTGCTATAAAGTAGGCACTTTAAATACAACAGTCTTTTCAGAGCCAGGATTTATAAAGATTCGAGGTACACTTGAAATGAGCTGGGGGGGCGGGGGGAGAAAACATCTCAGGGCCCACCCACCGCTCTGGCAAATGGGAATGTGTGGTCGGTGCACACTGGCGCCACCTGGAGCCTGACATCTCCATTGCAGGCAGGCAAGGCGGGTCCGTTCCCTGGGGGCTGCGAGTGCGCAAAGGATCTAGAGTTCAGTACTTATCACAGGTGGTCTCAGTCAAATTCCCCATTCAAACGGGGTTACTAAGATACCAACGTTTACCTGCCTCATCCTAAGAAACACCTGATCGTTTATTTTCCCTCTTGATCTAACATCCTAGTTCTAAATGCTCTTTGTTTATCCCTGCAGGGTTTTAGGAATAGTATACGGAATGCAGACAAAAACATGTGGCCCTGGGTCAAACAAACATAGATGCCCCGTTAAGGAAATGGGGGAACAAGGGGGCTGCACTGTACCTGACCCTTGGATCACATCTGTCTGAAGAAGTTGCTTGGCTCGAATGACATCAACATTCAGTCTCCCGGCACTTGGGAGGTAATTCAGTGACAAAAGCAGCTCCCCCAGCTCTACTTCGTTCTGCAGAAAAAAGAAAGGGTCAGGAAGTTGCTTTTTTCTTGGATTCCCTTTTGTATGCATCATGCAGGAAAGTGATTCCAGCAGGTCACAAATGGGCTTCGGTGGGCGGATCAGTTGACAATGGGTACCTCTTTCTTTGACTTCTTTTAGCCTCTGCCCCCAGTTATCCCATCCATCTCAGAAAGTTCTCGGGGCACGTGGGTGGCTCAATCGGTTAAGTGCGCAACTCTTGGTTTTGGCTCAGGTCATAATCACCCGGTCGTGAGATCGAGCCCCATATCGGGCTCTGCGGTCAGTGTGGAGTCCGCTCCACATTCTCTCCCTCTCCCTCTGCCCCTCCCCCTGCTCATGCTCTCTCTCTCTCTCTCTCTCTCTCAAATGGATAAATAAAATCTTTTAAAAAATAAAAGTTCTTTCTGCTCTTAGAATGCTTAACAGCAGCAGCAACATACCAACAACAAAGCATCGATAATGGTAACACATAAATGTTACACGTCAAGTTCTGTGCTCAACACTTTATATGTAATAACCAGTTCAATCTTCATAATGAATCTGTAAGATGTTAGGATCACTCTTATTTAATAGATGAAACCGAAGATCAGAACAGTGAAATGACATGTCCCAGGCCACACAGCCAGAAAGTGGTAGCCCTTGCATTCGGACCCAGGGAGGCTGATTCCAGATAATTTGACCGCTATGCTCATCTGCCTCCCAGCAGGATAAACTGGGCAGAGAAGAAGTGGGAGTCAGAATACCCTGCAGGGCAACTCTGTGGCTGAGAAATCTGCTCTCAACCTGCAGTCCACAAGAGAGCCCATTCTTCTCCTCTCACTGGGCCGAAACTCAGCCTGTGACGCCCTTTATTAAAAAATACCCATTCCCTGGATAAGCAACACTACCACACTGGTGGCAAATTCACCCAGGGCATGATTCCTTCCATACTTCCAAAAGTACCTAGAAAACACAAGGTCCCCATTTCTCTGTCCCATTTTTATTTATTTATTATTATTTTAAAAATAATATTTATTTTATTATGTGTAGCATAATAAGTTAATCATAATAAATCAATTAATATTTATTGATTGATTGAAAATACATTTTATTTATTTATGACAGAGAGACAGCAAGAGAGGGAACACAAACAGAGGGAAGCTGGAGAGGGAGAAGCAGGCTCCTTGTCAAACAGGGAGCCCGATATGGTGCTTGATCCCAGGACACCAGGACTATGACCAGAGCTGAAGGCAAACGCTTAATGACTGAGGCACCCAGGTGCCCCTTGTCTCATTTAAAAAAAAAAAAAAATACTGTAAAAACTTGCAACCATATACAAATTACACAGGCCAGTGTAATGAATCCCCATATACCCACCACCCAGTGGTAACGATTATGAGAATACTTCTTTTGCTAAAGGCTGCTTCATCATGTCTTACTCTGTACTTGTCTTGGTTCGTATAACAAAAATACCATGGACTAGGTGGCTTATAAACAACAGAAATTTCTTTCTCATAGTTCTGGAAGCAGGGAGTCCCATATTAGGGTGCCATCATGGTTGGGTGAGGGCTGTCTTCTGGGTCACAGACTTCTCGTTGTGTCCTCACTTGGTGGAAGGAACTAGGGAGCATTATGGGGCCTTGTATGTAAGAAACTAACCCCACTCATCGCGGCTTCACCTTAATGACCTAATCACCTCCCAAAGGCCCTATCTTGCGACACCATCACATCAGACATTAGGATTCCGACATGTGAACTTTGGGGAGACACAAATATTTAGACCACAGCATATCAACACACTGACTTGCAAAAAATTTTAGTTGAATATTTTAAACCGTGTCCCAGACATGATGTCATTTTACCTGTATATCTTTCAGAGTGTATCTCTAAATGACAAGGACATTAAAACAAATGTTTTTAGCATGGGAAAGTTCCAATAATATTCAAAAGAAAGCAAAAAAGTACAAGGAAACTCACTCAGATTCAATAACTATCATCTTATGCCCAATCTTGATTTACCTATACCCTCATTCAACTCCCCATATCATTCTGAAGTAATTCCCAGACATATTATCTTTCTGTATTATTTTAGTATATATCTCTAAAAGATCAGATTGATCTATGTATCTACCTAACTATCCACCAGCTATTCAATCTTCATCCACCCATCCATCCTCCATCCATTCATCCTTTCTTCCTTCATCCATCTATCCACCACCTATCCATCCTTCATCCTTCCTTTATCCATCCATCCATCCATCCATCCATCCATCCATCCATCCATCCATCCTTCCATCCAGTCAGCTGTTCATCTTCCCATCCATCCATCCATCCATCCATCCATCCATCCATCCATCCATCCATCTCTATCCATCCCTTTCGTTATCAGTCATTCCAGCAAATTTATGCCAAGTGGCAGCTCTAAAACATAGCTTGGCAAACAACAGATACTCAATAAACATGGGTTGACTAGATCCCCAATCAAACCAAAAGATTTCTGTACTGAGTGAGCCAGTCCCCAAACAAGAAGGTTGCAAACTGTCAGTCCATAGATGTGTTTTATTTGGCCCACATTAAGCTTAAACATAATTGCTTGATAATTATTATAAAATTCAAGAATCAAGATATCTCACACTTACAAAAAAAATATCTGGATTCCCTTTCTTGAAAACCGAGAAGGTCCAGCAAGGCTGGGCCCACGTTCCCACCTGGCAACATCTGGCCACAGCGCAGCATCCCCCTAAAATGGGACCTGCCTCCTTCATTTCATTAGGTCCCCATCTATCCTTCACTGCTTTACATATGAGCTCTCAGGTTTTTCAAGACAGAAATGGTCAAAGTGTCCTGAGTAATCGAGGAAATTCAGAGCCCCTATGCACAGCTCCTAGGGGTTTCCCCCTTGTTCTTGAAGGCCTGAAAGATGTCCTATCCTCAGGGTCTGACCCTGCAGACACATTTATCCTGAGATAAGAAACACTGAGAATTCCGCTGGCTCCTTCTGTATCCTTGTGGACTTAGAGCAAAGCCTTCCTGCTTCTACAACTAACCTGTGGCTCATCTTAATAGATTTACAGGTAAGGATCTTAACTTGTCATTCAGTCGGCTGACCTGGTGAAAAATGGAGTTGGCCAATCTAGTATTATCAAGAGTAGTTCACGTAGAGATGGACCCAACTAAGGAACAAAACAATATGGCAGGCAATTAGCCTACAGACATAGACCGGTGGTTCCCAAATATGGACAATTTTGCCACCACCACCTCCGATGTCTAAAGACATTTCAGATTATCAGAATTGAGGGGGGGATGCCACTGGGATCTAGTGGGTAGAGAGGCCAGGGACACGGTTCAACATCCTGCAATGCACAAGACAGCCCTCCTGACCCCCAAACAAAGGATGATCCAGCCCAAATTGCCACAGTGCTGATTGAGAGACAAGGGATAGAAGAGAGAAAGGGGAGATAGAGATCTCTTTTACAATAGCAAAAAGAGTCAATATCCATTGACTCAGTATTTTCCATTTCCAGGAACTTACCCCACCGATGTACCTCACTGCGTGTCACAATGTGTGCACAAGGATAATAAACACAGGATCATCACCTTGACACAGCGGCTGTGGGTCACGACGTACAAGGACTGGGGAGCAAAGAGCCCCTGCCTTCACCGAACATACACTCTGATGGGGGAGACAGAGAGTAAACAGACTGAAAGAGACACAAATGAGGTGATTTCAGATAATGTTGAGTCCTAGGGAGAAAAAGCCAGCAGGGGAAGGGAGATGAGGGGCCTTCCTGGCGTGAGGGAAATATTCTGTATCTTGATTATGGTGGTGGTGACATGGGTGCATTTGCCAAAACTCAACCATTTAAAATGGACAAATGTATTATAAGCAAATTATACCTTAATAAAGTTGATTAGAAGTGGGGAGGATCTGAAGTAAGCAAACAGGGCAGAATATTATTAGCACCTGTCAAATCTGGGAGATGGGTACCTGGGGGGTTATTATTTTATGTTAGAAATATTCCATTTAAAAATATTTTAAACATTTAAAACATATTTAAAAAAATAAATATTAAAAAAGCAAGCACAAAAACTTAGGGTAACAGAACGGTGACCGGTAAGGCACACGTGGGGGCTGCTGTGTCAGCCACGGTGGGTCAGGCAAGGCCTCCCTGAGGTAAGGTTTGAGGGAGGCCTGAAAGAAGTGAGGTGGGGAGGGGGCATATGAGCGTGGAGGTGGGAAGAGGGAGAAATCCAGGAACGCACTGAAGGCCAGCATGGCTGGAGTGTGTTAAAACGTGGGTTCTGGAAGGGTCCATGGGAGCTAGAGAAAGCTGCCCAGGGGCTGACCTTTGGGAGTGTGCCCAGCCCCAGCCTTATAGGAGATGGTAAAAAAGGAGTGAGACCAGCTACCGGCTTTCATCCCCTAAGGGGGCCCTCAGGCCCTTTCCAGTGTGGAGAGAGCTGCTCTTTTCCTCCCCAGGGGGCCACTGACCAACCTTCAACAAGACAGCTGTCTGGTGGTGTCATCCCCAATTTTCCTCTAAGAGGATTGTTTTTTCATCTCAAAAAAAGGGAAAGCTCTTTTCTTCCTGCTTCCCACTGAAGGATACAAACCGCTGCTCTCTCTGCCCCACCCCAACCCCAACACACGCCTATCAACGTTTTCATGATGTATTTTCCCAAGGGAAGGAGTCCCATTGATCCAGCCATTCTTTTCCTCTGCCTGGCTTTGGGAGTGATCAATTTGCAAGACAGTCATCTGTTCCTCAGGGAACAGTTGGTAGAAACAAGAGAGGAGCTAACTGAGCAATGTCCAAGGGTTCGCTGCTTTATTTAGCAAACATTTATTCTACAGTGACTCGGTCCTAGGCACCGGGACACCACGATCATAATAATTATGGCAAACTTTTATTGCAAAATTGCCCTAGAAATGAATCTCATTTCTTCCCCTTAACAGCTCTAGAGGCTCTCACTTTACAGATGAAGAATTCAGACTCAGAGAAGCCAAGGACAGCTCAAGATTACATTCTGAGTAAGGACGGGAGGCAAGCATGGCTGGCTTTAACTCTTATACCTTATTGTTGGTAACGAAAGCACAATGCCATCAACCATTCAAGTCTCTTGGTGGGGAGCAGGGAAGATGTTAGAAAAATAAAAATAAAAATTCCAGTGGCCTCACACTCAATAGGTTGGCTATAAAAACACTGCCACCAACAAAAAGAGAAAATAATAGGTGTTTGATACAGGCGTGGAGAAACCGGAAGCCTGTGCCCAGTTGGTAGGGATGGAAAATGGCGGAGCCACTGTGCTCCGTGGTCTGATGGCTGTTCCTCAAAAGGTTAAAACTAGAGTCATCATATTACCCACAATTTCTCTCCATGGTATTTCTATTTCCTCAAGAAAACAGAAAAACTTGTACATGAATGTTCACAGTTGCACTGTTGGAACAGTGGGAAGGTGGAAATGGGCCAAATATCCCCCAATTGGTGAATGGACGAACACAATGTAACATATCCTTAAGATGGAATGTTACAAAAAGAAATGATGTACTGATACGTGCTACAGTATTGTGTAGCTAAACCTTGTTAACATTAGAGTAGGTGAAAGAAGCCAGACACAAAATCATATATGATATGATTCCATTTCTGAGATACCTAGAACATTATCCAGAGAATATCCAGGGCAATCTCTAAAGACAGAAAACAGATGGGTGGTTGCTAGGATCTGGTAGGAGCGGGGCTGGGGCGTGGGGGGCAGACATGGGGAGTGATTGCTTAGGGGGCACAGGGTCCCCTTTGGAGTGATAAAAATATTCTGGACAGGGGATGGTTACATTGAGAATGTACTAAATGTCTCTGAACTGTACATTTTAAAATGGTTAGATTGATGTGATGTGAATTTCATCTCAATTAAAGCAAATTATGGGTCCTCAGTATTAATCCACATAAACCTGGCCTAGTGTAAGACATACTGAAGCACAACCCATGCTAGGGAGGGGCATGGTCAGGGAAGGCTTCTCGGAGGAGGACTTTAAGTCTTTAAAGGTAAGTAGGATGTGTTAACTAACCATATCATGGTAATCACTTCAAAATATATATGCGTAGGAAATCATGACATTGTACATCTTACACTTACATAATGTTATATGCTAACTATATCCCAATAAAACTAAGAAAGAAAAAAGATAAGTGCGATTTTGTCCAGCAAATATTTCAGGAAGGACATTCCCTGTAGCTGAAACAGAATGAGAGAACCTTTTACCGCAGTCCCATTATCCTTTGCTGTTCTGGCCCTGAAGTTCTTGATTTCCTAACATTAAGTCCCAAGTAACTTACTATTAATAATAAAGCAGGCAAAGATGATTAATCACTTGGATTTCTACAATAAATTAGTGAGTCTCTCCTTACAAATAACATTACCCTCACTCATTTATAGTCTTGGTTTTCGAACGCTGCTTTGTTAGTTTTTTAAATGGGAAAGACAATGCTGGCTTCACCCTTAGGCAGAACAGGTATGTGCTCTCGATGACCTCAACCGCCATTTCAAATAAAATAAGAGAAATATATTTTTTTGGTAAGAATTAAATATCTGACGTTCAGAAATAACAGTGAAGTCATCACTATGGAGAAATTAAACCATTGCAGTTATCTTGAATGACTTATGATGGGAGGCTCCGTAATTTTCAGGGCTTAAGATCTCAAGATCATGTCTTTACCCAGGCCAGGATAAAGGAGAGGGTTCTCACTAAACTCAGGGCCTTTGTCCCAGAATATGTGAGGTATCTGAACAACAACATCCACTCAGACATCAAAAACGGCAGTTCTAAATAATCGGAGGACAAAAATGTTCTTGGAGGGTTCCTAAAGACAGCATCTTCTTTGTCCTTCTTCCCTAGAAATATCCAATGCTAAATTTAAAAGCTGACCAGCAACCAGATGGTAAGGAACTTAGATCATGGGAACAGAAAAAGGAGGACCATTTAGCTCAGCAGATCCCCAACCTGCCCTTCCTCCCCCAAAGGAATCATGAGATTTATGGTAATCTTTGTGGACCCCATTAAGTACTGGGACCCTTAAACTTACATCAACCCAAAGGCAATTTTGCCCTCCCTCACACCTCTAAGGACAGCTGGCAATGTCTGGAGACATTTTTTTGTTATCACAAGTGGGGTGAGGGTTGCTACTGACATCCAGTGAGTGGAGGCCAGGGATGCTGTTAAAAATCTTACAAAGTACAGGGCACCCTCACCCCCTCAATACAGAATGATTTGGCCCAAAATATCAGTAGTACTGAGACTGAGAAATCTTAACTAAGATTCTATTCTTATCCAAGATTCTAGCCCGAAAAAATGTTAATAGCAACCAAAGACTGACTTTTTCTCCAATAGATATGAGGCCAAGTCCATTCCCTGGCTCAGATGAGCTTGTCTTGGATCTTCTACAGACTAAAAGAGGACAGAGCACAGCTCTAAGCCAAAGATCAAGCTACAATTCCATCCTTCTGCTTCCTCCTTGGGCTGTTGTTCTTCGCTGCAAGCAGAAATCCAAGCACCTGATACAAAACCCCTCCCAGGGAGTGGGCTCAGCCACCCCACAAAGAACGGACTGCTTATTCTGGGAGAGTCTCCAACTCCACGAGGTCTCCCTTCTCCCGCCCAAATTTAGTCAGATAAGGTTGGCATGTCACGGCGAGAATAATTTGGTCCAACACTCTAGGTTTATAAAAGAAAACTGAATCAGGACATTCTCTCACTTCCCTATGTAATATCCTCTATCCACCATTCTTAGAATGAAAGCCAATGTCTTTAGCCTCATCTAGAGGTGACTGGCTAGTGTAAGTCAGAAGAGTATGAGACTTTTGATGTCAAGGCTGAGAGTTCAAGCTCCACGTTGGGTGACTTAAATCAACTTAAATAATCAGTTTATTAATAAGTTAATAAATAAGAGATGACTTAAATAAACTTAAAAAAAAGTCTTTAGCTTCAGCTACAATAAGATTTATTTTTCATCCTCAGCACTACTTGGGGCTAGAGCATTCTATGTTGTGGGCATGATCTTGTGCACCATAGGATGTTTAATGGCATCCCTGGTATCTATCCACTGGATGCCAGTAATGTACCACCCACAACTGTGAACACCCAAAATGTCTCTATACATTGCCAAATATACTTGAAGGCAAAATCCCCCAACTGAGAACCACTGATCTACCAGGATCCAAATAATCGGACCCCAGCTTCCATCTCAGACCTCAGCCACCAGCCCCATCTGCCTCCTTTCTATTCCTTGAAAACACAAGACCATTACTGCAGTGGGGGCTTGCACCTGTTACTCCCTCAGCCTGGGAATGTACCCTCAAACATCACCTCCCTATCTCTGTTTTCCCAGACTACCCCACCAAAAGTAGTTTCCTGTTTCCCCCTCACATTTGAGTGCTTGTTTTCACTGCCCATTTTATTTCTTTCAAGGCACTTTGTCCTTATATGATGTTTTCTTGCCCTCCATGAAGACAAGGACAGTATCCAACTCTCCACCATCACGTTCACAGCATGTGGAGCAAAATGCAATCCAGATGACCCTGAGAAAAGGTTAGGCAGGGAGGAGCAAGATGGTGGAGGAGCAGGAGACCTAACTATCATCAGGTCCCAGGAGTTCAGCTGGATAGTTATCAAACCATTCTGAACAGCTACAAACTCAACAGGAGAGAGAAGGGAGGAAGAGCAGCAATTCTAGGAACAGAAAATTGATCACTTTCCGGAAGGTAGGATGTGTGAAGAAGTGAATCCAAAGCAACATTTGGGAAGATAGACCACGGGGGAGGGGTCGGCTCCCAGCAAGGGAGAGAGCAGCAGAGCACAAAAATGGAACTATTAGAAGTCTGCTCCACTGAGGGACGTCGCTCCAGAGGCTAAGTGGGGGTGGAGCCCTCGCTGGGAGAGTGTGGTCTCAGGACCCGTGGAGTCACAAAAAGACCAGGGTCTCTGAGTGCAGCAGAACTCCCAGGTATCGAAGCAGGAAAGCCAGCTGCAGAGACCGAGCCAAGCACTGGGCTCTCAGCTGGGGGTTACCTTAAACCGTGATCCAAGGCACAGTTGGACCACTGCTCTTCAAGCAGGGACCCCACAAGTGGCAGATCTGGGGAAACTCGCCTTCCTCCTCTGGGAGGAGGAAACCAGAAGCATGCTGCAGGAATCTGCTGGGTTTGGAGACTCCAAATGCGGCCATGCGCCAGAGATAACCACTCGGTCACAGGCTGGGTGAGCTCAGAGTATAGCTAGAGACCAGAGAGAAGGGAGGAATTGACTGCTTTTCTCCAAGGGCTCACTGAAGAGTAGGGCCCCGAGCTATTGGCTCCTCCAGGCTGGAGACTGGGAAGCTGCCATTTTCATTCCCGTCCTCCAAAGTATGTAAAGCATTCAGGGAACAAAAGCTCCCGAGAGCAAAACCACACAGATTACTTAGCCTGGCCCCTGGCAAGGGCAGTGCAATTCCACCTTGGGCAAAGACATTTGAGAATCACTGCAACAGGTCCCTCCCCCAGAAGATGAGCCAAGAACATCCAGACAAGACCAAGTTTACTGATCAAAGAGAACTGCAGAACTCCATAGTTAGGGAAAAGCAACATATAGATTTCATGGCTTTTTTCCCCATGATCCTTTAGTCTTTCACAGTTAAATTTTTTTAATTTTATTTTTTTCTTATTCTACTTTTCAAATTTTTTCCTTTCTTATTTTAACATTTTTAATTATTTTATCAATACAATTTAAAAAATCTTTTAAAGTTTTCACTGTAATAGTCATATTTTATCCTTTTATTGTATTTAACCTTATTTTTTATATACATATAGTTTTTTTTTCCCTTTAAAATTTTGGGGTACAATTTCTTCTAATAGATCAAAATATACCCTAAATCTACTGCATGGCTTTGTTCTAGTCTCCAGCCTGATCACATTCTTTCCTCTTTTTTTTTCCCTTTTCTTTTTCAACCAACTTCTTATCTTATCAATTATTTTTTTAGAATCTTTTTAAATTTTCATCTTTACAGTGATATTCCATCCTTTCATCATGTTTACCCTTATTTTTGTGTATATATATGTTTTTCCTTCTTTAAAATTTTGGGAGGCAGTTTCTTCTAACAGACCAAAATACACCCAAAATCAAGTGTGTGGCTCTGTTCTATTTACCAGTTTAATATATATATATTTTTTTCCTTCTTTTCCCCCCGTTTCTTCTCCCCCTGGTTTCAGGTCCCTTCTGATTTGATCAGTGTATATTTTTCCGGGGTCGTTGCTACCTTTTTCACATTTTGTTCTCCCATTCATCTATTCTTATCTGGATAAAATGACAAGGCAGAAAAACCACAAAAAAAAAAAAAAAAGAACAAGAGGCAGTACCAATGGCTAGAGACCTAATCAATACAGACATTAGTAACATGTCAGAACTAGAGTTCAGAATGACAATTATCAAGGTGATAGCTAGGCTCGAAAAAAGAATGGAAGATATTAGAGAATCCCTTTCTGGAGAAATAAAAACCCTTTCTGGAGAAATAAAAGAACTAAAATCTAACCAAGTTGAAATCCAAAAAGCTATTAATGAGGTGCAATAAAAAAAAAAATGGAGGCTCTTACTGCTAGGATAAATGAGGCAGAAGAGAGGATTAGTGATAGAGAAGACCAAATGATGGAGAATAAAGAAGCTGAGCAAAGGAGACAAACAACTACTGGACCATGAGGGGAGAATTCAAGAGATAAGTAATACCATAAGATGAAACAATATTAGCATAATTGAGATTCCAGAAGAAGAAGAAAGAGAGAGGGGGGAGGAGAAGGTATACTGGCGCAAATTATAGCAGAGAGTTTCCCTAATTTCATGAAGAGAATAAGCATCAAAATCCAGGAGGCACAGAGCACACCCCTCAAAATCAATAAAAATAGGTTCAGGGGCACCTGAGTGGCTCAGAGGGTTAAGCCTCTGCCTTCAGCTCAGGTCATGATCCCAGCGTCCTGGGATCGAGCCCCATATCGGGCTCTCTGCTCAGGAGGGAGCCTGCTTTCCCCCTCTCTCTCTGCCTGCC
>CM053621.1:11616645-11665879 GCA_028646535.1 Procyon lotor
CACATACAGAAAAATGAAACTGAACTGTTTCCTTATACTAAACACTAAAATGGAATCAAAATGGATGAAAGACCTCAATGTGAGACAGGAATCCATCAAAATCCTTGAGAAGAACACAGGCAGCAATCTCTTTGACCTCAGCTGCGCAACTTCTTCCTAGAAATATCACCAAAAGCAAGGGAAGCAAGGGCAAAAATGAACTATTGGGACGTCATCAAGAGCAAAAGCTTTTGCACAGCAAAGGAAACAGTCAACAAAACCAAAAGACAACTGACAGAATGGGAGAAGACATTTGCAAATGACATATCAGATAAAGGGCTAGTATCCAAAATCCATAAAGAACTTACCAAACTCAACTCCCAAAGAACAAATAATCCAATCACGAAATGGGCAGAACAAATGAATAGACATTTCTGCAAAGAAGACATCCAAATGGCCAACAGACACATGAAAAAGTGCTCAACATCACTCGGCATCAGAGAAATACAAATCAAAACCACAGTGAGATACCATCTCACACCAGTCAGAATGGCTAAACTTAACAAGTCAAGAAACAACAGATGTTGGCGAGGATGCAGAGAAAAGAGAACCCTCCTACACTATTGGTGGGAATGCAAGCTGGTGCAACCACTCTAGAAAACAGTATGGAGGTTCCTCAAAAAGCTGAAAATAGAGCTATCCTACAACCCAGCAATCACACTACTGGGTATTTACTCTAAAGATAGATTCGAAAGGGCACATGCACCTGAATGTTTACAGCAGCAATGTCCATAATAGCCAAACTATGGAAAGAACCTAGATGTCCATCAATAGATGAATGGATAAAGAAGATGCAGTATATATACACAGAATGGAATACTACGCAGCCATCAAAACCCACAAAATCTTGCCATTTGCAACGACATGGATGGAACTGGAGGGTATTATGCTAAGCGAAATAAGTCAGAGAAAGACAATTATCCTATGATCTCTCTGATACAAAGAATTTGAGAGGCAGGGCAGGGGCCATGGGGGGGTAGGGAGGGAAAAAAATGAAACAAGATGGGATCAGGAAGAAGACAAACCATAAGAGACTCAATCTCACAGAACAAACTGAGGGTTACTGGGGGGTAGGGGTAGGGATGGGGTGGCTGGGTTATGGACATTGAGGAGGGTATGTGCTATGGTGAGTGCTGTGAAATGGGTAAGCCTGATGATTCACAGACATGTACCCCTAGGGCAAATAATACATTATTTGTTAATATAAAAAAAATAAAAAGAATAAGCTATGCAGCCCCTAGATGGAGGGTCGCCACCACATCACGGTCTGGAGAGGGGTCCCCCCAGGTCTGTTGCCTGCCCTACGCAACCTCAAGAGAACTGAAGCTATGTTGGGAGAGAAAACCGGGTGACAGGTGCCATTTCTCCCTTTTCCCATTTTAATGCAACGTCACAAATAAACAGGCCCAGTTTCCTTTTTGAAGAGCGTGATGCGCTTAATTTGGTTGAATCATGTGGGGTGGGCTTGGGAGAACCAAAATAGACCATCTGTAAATTACTCAAATGAATCCAGAAGCCACCCCACAAGCCCCCAGCAGCCGGCTGGTACAAATGCCGCTGTGCTCTCTACCCAGACAAAAATCCTCTCTCCTCCCGCACCCCCCCCCTAACCCCGGGAGCCTTTGAAAACCGCTAAGTTCTAATCAATAAAAAGGAAATCAAAGAAAGCCATCTGGGACAAAGGACACTTTCTGGGAAAAACAACAGCCTGGCTCTCCTGATAGACGTCCTCTGAAGCGCTTCGAAAGGGTGCGCCTAGCAGAGGGTCCCGATGTGTGCATGCCACTTTCCACAAGGCCCAAACAAGGCTGTTCTGTGCTTCCTTTGTTCTTGCAAACAAGTTGCGAGAAACCTTTTGTCTTTTCACTTACTGCATGGACAACATTAAAATAAGAATGGATTTTTTTTTAAGATTTTATTTATTTATTGGGCAGAGAGAGAGAGAGATCACAAGTAGGCAGAGAGACAGGCAGAGAGAGGGAGGGAAGCAGGCTCCCCGCTGAGCAGAGAGCTTGATGCGGGGCTCCATCCCAGGACCCTGAGATCACGACTTGAACTGAAGGCAGAGGCTTTAACCCACTGAGCCACCCAGGCGCCCCAGGAATGGATTTTTTGAAAAGCACAACTCCAACAATCATTCCAGCTACACTGTGTCACGCCTTCTAGTCTCTATTGCCCCCACCCTTTCACCTTTGGAATTCTTTTGCACTCTCTGTCAATACATAAAAATATTATTTGTGTAACTGCATTGATGACATAGGCAAATTCTGAACCACCCCCCAAACTTAAATAAACAGACATGCTCATTTCTTATGTCATGAGACATCGTAAGTGTCTTAGTCATTCACTCATTCATTTTTTTTTTAAGATCTTATTTTGAGAGAGACAGACACACACACAGCGAGAGAGGGAATACAAGCAGGGGGAGTGGGAGAGAAGAAGTAGGCTTCCCACTAAGCAGGGAGCCCGATCCAGGGCTCGAACTCAGGACCCTGGGATTATGACCTGAGTCGAAGGCAGATGCCTAACGACTGAGCCACCCAGGCGCCCCATCATTCATTCATTCTTAAGTTCTATGCGCAACATGGGGCTTGAACTCATGACCCCGAGATCAAAAGTCACATGCTCTACCCCCTGAGCCAGCCAGGCACCCCATTAGTTTCATTTTTAATGTCTACACAGAATATTCCATTAGGCTGAAATACTGTAATTTATTTTAACCATTTTCCTATTGCTAGGTACTTAGGTTATTTTTTAATGACCTAAAATTGGGCACTCTGGCATTTTTCTTCTTTAGATTACATCCTTTTTTAAAGATTTTTATTTATTTATTTGAGACAGAGCATGAGAGAGAGCACAAGCAGGGGGAGTGGCAGACAGAGGGAGAAGCAGGCTCTTTGCAGAGTAAGGAGAGCAGTGTGGGACTTGATCCCAGGACTCTGGGATCATGACCCAAGCCAAAGGCAGATGCTTTTTTTTTTTTTAAGATTTTATTTATTTGACAGAGAGAAACAAAGCAAGAGAGGGAACACAAGCAGAGGGAATGGTAGCGGGAGAAGCAGGCCTCCCGCCGAGGTGGGAGCCCGATGCGGGGCTTGATCCCTGGACCCTGGGATCATGACCTGAGCCAAAGGCAGACGCTTAACAGTCGTTAAGCCACCCAGGTGCCCCTGGCAGATGCTTAGCTGATTGAACCACCCACGTGTTCCAGATTACATCCTTCTAATAAAACCCATTGGTGGTATTATTGGGTCAAAGAATAGATCAAGATATATCAAAAATACCCAGATATTTTTCTGCTGCTTAATACTAACTGTGAGACCAGCCAAAAGGGCTGAACTTAACTTCATGGTGACCAGCAGGATAGGACAGAAGTCTCCCCACAAAGCCACCAGGACTGAGTAGTAACTTTTTTTTTTTTTTAATAGCAACATTTTGACACCCGGACATGGGATCAGTGGAGCTGCTAAAATATTTTTTTGTTTGTATTTCTTTGAATGAATGAATAGTCAAATACCGATTTAACTGCATTTCCTCTTTTACACAGAAACGTTGACATTCTTTTTGGGTGAGTTCGATGCCCCTATGTCTGCCAACGGTGTGCCTGACAATATACATTTCAGCCCAGACTGTATCTGTTACTGTAAGGCTTCCTAATTATTCCTGTCCCCTGGATATCTTATTCTGGAAGATATCCTGTTTATCAGCTTTCGTGCTTATATGTTACAATCATGTTTTCATGTTTACCAGCTCTTTATACTTTCTCTTTCGTGAAAACCCTGTACATTTTCTCGTGCCCATTTTTCTATTGGGTGTTTGTCTTTCTCTTACTAATTCACAAAAAGGCCTTTAAATATTATGGATACTACATTACCCATCGGTTATATGTTGTTATGGGCTGAGTTGTGTCCCCCTCCCCCAAATATTCATGTTTAAGTCCCAACCCCCAGGATCTCAGAATGTGACTTTATTTGGGAATAGTGTCCTCACAGATGGAATTACTTAAGATAAAGTCGTATGGGAGTAGGAGGGGCCTCTAATCCAGGATGAGCAGTATCTTTATAAAAGAAAGAAATTTGGACACAGACATGCATATTAGAGGGAGAGCTATGCGAAGAATGAAGTTATGCTTCCAATAGCCGTGCAACTATCTGAAACCGGGAGAGAGGACTGCAATAGATCCTTCCTAGAACCTTTCAGAGGGATCACGCCCCTGCTGACATCTGGATTTTGAACCACTAGCCTCCAAAACTGTGAGACAGTACATTTCTGTTGTTGAAGCCACTCGACTCCGTTTTTAGCAGTTTGTTTAGCAGCTGTTTGTTACACAGCCCTAGCAAACCAATACGTGTGTAGAGCAAATATATCTTCCCAGTTTGTGGCTTGACTTTTAATTTTTTTTTTAACCATATTTCTGATGAGAAGAGTGCAGAAATTTTAATGGGGTAGAATGCACCCATCGTCTTCTTCCACGGTTTGCACTTCATGACTCTTTTAGAAATGCTTTGCTACACTCAGGTGTAAAGAAAGTCTCCTTCTTTTCCTTCTAAAGGTTTGGCCTTTCGAGTCTAAGTTCTTGGACCATCTGGACTTGGTTTTGGTATATGGTGTGACGTAAGGCTCTGTTTTCACTTTTGGGGTAGTAACCATCTTTCCTCCTGTCTCTACGCCCCATGAGACAATGACCTCATCGAGGGTAGTGATTTTACATTACTCTGTACAGAACGGACTCCTGATGAATGCCGATGCAGAGAAACGTTTGTTGATATCCTGCAAGTGAAGCTAAACCTTCCAGAGAAGACAGGAGAGAAGCTCAATTGAAAGATATGAAGAGTTTCTGTCTAGCGCTCAATGGCCATCTAAATTCAGGCAACGTTCTTCAAATCCACTCAAGCATCTCAAGAGTGAGATGCAGACTCTATTGTAAACTGAGCTCCCAGCAAACATCTTAGAGCCGAGGTGTTTGTTCTAACAGAGACTGGTCCAGACCATGCAACAGGATCAACCCAAACTGGAAAGGACAGCAGGAAGCCTTGTCTGGAGCTACCCAGGGTCTGTAACAAAGGGTAACAGTGGATACAAATGAAGTTAGGGAGAGTCCCCCTCAAGTAGAAGGAGCAGCGGCCAGGATGGGCGGGCACTTACTGATAAGGGCTGGGAGAAGTTCTACCAGCTAAGGGAGGGCTTTTGAGCGAGCACGGCCCCGTCCCCAGACCCTTCTTACTCATTCCATTTCTTTTTTTTTTTTTTTTTTAAAGATTTTATTTATTTGACAGAGAGAAACACAGCGAGAGAGGGAACACAAGCAGAGGGAATGGTAGCAGGAGAAGCAGGCTCCCTGCTGAGCAAGGAGCCCGATGCGGGGCTCGATCCCAGGACGCCAGGATCATGACCTGAGCTGAAGGCAGACACTTAATGACTGAGCCACCCAGGCGCCCCTCATTCCATTTCTGCATAGCACATCCCTCTCTGCTACTCTGGGTGTCACCGGCACCCACCCAGCCTCAGGTCCAGCCCAAGTGTCTCATCAGTAGTTATTTAGAGAGTATCCACCACATGGAGGGCATGGGGCTAGCACACAGTAGGTGCTCAGTGATTATCCTGATGGTGCCAAACACAAAGGACACAGCAGTGAGCACGACAGTTAAGGTCCCTGTAATGCAGTTCCTGATAGTAAGCATTATTTAATTAATTACCATGCATGACTAATTAATATGCGATGATTTCATTAGCACTGTGGTGTGTGCTCTGAAGAATAACAGAGCGCTCTGGGAACTGACCTTCCTAAGACACCCCCTGCAGAAGTAGGGACAGGGGTCAGAGGGCCAAGGAACAGGCACACACAATAACCAAAACAGCCAATATGGACAGGTGATGGGGGTCAGGGGTTGGGTGCAGACCTGAAGCTGGGGCAGAAGACAGGCTAGCTCCTGCTTTGCTGCATAAGGAGTATGGACTCACCTGAGAAACAGGGAGCCATAGAAGGCTTTAGGCAGGGAGTCACCTAATTAGACCTAGTGTTTTAAAAGGATCTGTCTGGCTATACCTCGTTGCTCCTCTGCTGTTTGAAGCAATTTCTCCTTCTGACTCCCTCTTCCACTCACAGTACACTTGGTACCTCTCGTAACAAACTCTTCTATGAGGCTGCTGGACTTTTTGTGTACTGTAATTTCTGTGGCGAGGGACCGCATGCTCCAAGTTCTCGTGCACCCCTCTTTTCTGCCCTCGCATTTGGGGGTAAGGTAGTTGTTACACATTAGATTGTTTCCATCAATAGATAGGTTGAAACCCTAACCCCTGACACCTGCAAATATGACTTTACTGGAACATGGGGATCTGGTCATCTGTAACTAAGACAAGACCGAGACCATACTGGCTTCGGGAGGGCCCTGGTGTCATTGGAAGACAGACCCAGATGGAGAAGAACACCTTGTGATGATGGAAGCAGAGAGCCAGGTGATACGTCTAGAAGCTGAGGAGCGCCAAGGACTGCCACACCAGCAGAAGCCAGGAGAAGGGCATGGAACGGGATCTCCCTCGGTGCCTCCAAAAAGGAACCAACTCCTGCCAACACCTTCATGTTGGACTTTAAGACTCCAGAACCATCAGAGAATAAATTCCTGCAGTGGTACGCCTCCCGATTTGTGGCAACTTGTGACGGCAGCCCCGGGAAACCAACACAGTGGCAGATCAGGCAAAGAACTGAGATCACAGACCTACATTCCAATGCCAACTCTAGCACATACTCACTTTGTGACTTTGGACTTTCCGATGAACCCTTCTGGGCCTCATTACCTATCCTCTTGGAGAAAACAGGGGACATAACAGACACTCCCATGAAGTTCTATAGTGGAGAAGAGCTCTTCTTAAAATTTCTCTGTCGGCTGGCATGACTGTGCTCCCCCCTGGCTTCCCTCTTACCTCCTAGCTTCCAATTCTTGGTCTTCATTGTTCTCATTCCCTTTCTTTTGCCCTTAAATGAAGTTTTCCCCAGAATTCAACTCCTAGGGAATTTAACCTTTTCTTCTTACATTATCCTGGCGATTTTGTGCCAGGCACAGGATTCTGAGTGCTTTCCTTTATTTTCCCATTTAACCTGCACCATGGGCCCCTGGAGAGGGACTCTCATTATCCTCACTGTACCTATGGGTAACCTGAGACGGAGGACGGCCAAGGTGTAGGCTGGACATCACAGGAAGCAGGTGGCAGAGTCACCGTGTGACCCAAGAAGAAATACATACTTGGTTTTCATCCCCGGTTTCTGGCACACAGCTCCTAAAACCTTTGGAATTTCTGGGAGACGTAAGAGTGTCCTCTGGATGGTAATGAGATAACTAAGGGCTGGGGGTCCCCAGATAGCTTCAGGAGGAAGGCTGGTTGCCGGAAAGACAAAGGCACCTCAGAGGGTTGGAACTCCCTCGGCCCCAAACCCCATCCTCTAGGGAAGGGAGAGTAGAGGCTAAGTTCAATCACCAATGGCCAATGATTTAATCAGTTATGCCTATGTAATGAAGCTTCCATTAAAAAAAAACTCCTAAATAACACTGTTTAGAGAGCTTCTGAGTTAGTGAACACATCAAGGTGCTAGGAGGGTGATGGAATGCAAGAGGGAATGGAAGCTCTGTGCCCCTCCCCCAATACCTTGTCTTATGCTTTGCTTTCCATTTAGCTGCTCCTGAGTTATAGTCTTTAAAATAACCAATAAAGTGTCTCCTTGAGTTTTGTAGGCAATTCTAGCAAATTACGGAACCTGAGGCAGAGGTCAGGCGATTCCCCCGATTTACAGCCGGGTCCGTTGGATGTATGCATTCACCCTGGGACTTGTAACTGGCACCTGAAATGGGGGCGGTGGGTGAGATGGAGCCCTTTCCCTGCAGGATGTGAGCTAACTCCAGGCAGGGAATGTCAGAACTGAACGAAGTTGTAGGGCAGGTACCCCAAAAGTGTTTTTTTTTTTAATAACAGGGCTTCTGAGGGCAGCTGACATAAGAAAGGAAAACAGCGGGGCGCCTGGGTGGCTCAGTTAGGTTAAGTGTCTGCCTTCGGCTCAGGTCATGATCCCAGGGTCCTGGGATCGAGCCCCGCGTCATCGTCATCAGCTCCCTGCTCAGTAGGAGGAATGCTTCTCCCTCTCCCTCTGCTCCTCCCCCACACTCGCGCGCTCTCTCTCAAATAAAACGTTTTTTGAAACCCTACACTTTCAGGGCTCCTGGGTGGCTCAGTGGGTTAAAGCCTCTGCCTTCGCCTCAGTCATGATCTCAGGGTCCTGGGATCTAGCCCCACATCAGGCTCTATACTCGGCAGGGAGCCTGCTTCCCCCCTCCCTGTGCCTGCCTCTCTGCCTACTTGTGATCTCTCTCCTCTCTGCCAAATAAATAAAATAAAATCTTAAAAAAACCCAAAAACCTGCACTTTCTCTCAGTTTCAGGTTTGGGGGAGCCCCACAGGCAGTATATGTTGTTTCGGTCTATTCAGCGTCCTTCCCCACTTACTCCGGTATCAGAAGCTCTTTGTGGTTTGGATGGCCTGACCTCTGACCCCACCAGAGAAGTCCATGGAGCTCTGCTCCAGAAGGTCCCAGAGCTGCCTGGGTGCCTCGCAGTTAAATTCTTCCTTTGCTTCTATGAACTACTCCACCACCCTCGGGACCGCCCTCTTTTCCCCCCGAGAGCCTGGTACGAATCCCAGCTCCACCATTTACTGTGTGAACAGGTTCCCCAACTCTCCGGCCTTTGTGTTCTTATCTGCGCAATGGGATAGTTAAGAACACCTATCAGGCAGAGTTGATGAAAGAATTAAATGGGTTAATAAGTGGGAAGAGCTCAGAGCCCAGCATTTAGTATGTGAATCTGTTATCATTTTATTTATCCTTTCCCTTAAGCTGGCCAGACTCAGTTCTGCTGCTGTTTGAAGTGAAGACCCTTCCCTTAGGGCCCCACTCATTTTCACCTTGTATCCTAGCTATTGACGGCCATGACTGTTTCTCAGAGGCCACTCCAGGGAAGGAGGACGTCCTGAGGTCCAGAGTCACCTCTGTTCAAGCCCTGGCTTCACCATTTACCCCTCGAACATCTGAGGCAAGTCATTCCCTGACTGTGACCTCGGTTTTCTCATGAGGAACATGGGGATAATCCCCGTACCTCACAGGCTTGCATGATTCAATGGGGTCACATACAGAAAATGCTTCCCAAGCACTGACGAACGCTCACCATTTGTTATAGGGAGAGTCTTGAAGGAAGGGGCCAGGTCTCACGCTTGTCTGTAGCCCCAGAACCTGCCACGGGCACAGGCTCGGTCCATGGCAACAAGCCCCCGGAGACCGTCCACCTCTCCTCCTCTGAGCACAGCCCCAACATTCCCTCTGACGCTGACCGCCAGACGCCTGGCCCACCCAACCCTCCAGCCGCTTAAGAGCTCAAGCCTCGTCCGCTCAACCCCAGCTGGCTGACGAATTACTTGCTGGCCAGCGTTGCTTTAATCTCCTCGGTCACATGGAGCCTGGGTTCCCTGGCTAAGAAGATTTTAGCGCCACGATCATGGAAATGATGGACAGCAACATTTCCTCGGGGCTTCCCAGCAGTCAGCACACCTGAAGCGCGGACCCGCACTGTGCTGGGCCCGTGTGGACACCGCGGGCATCAGCAGACACCACCCTCACCACACAACTTGGGCTCGAATCTGCTTGTCCTGCAGTTTTCCACAGAGGGAAGCAGAGCCTCAGTGAGACAGGGCAGAGGCCGGGAGCAGATGCCAGACTTTGAAGGCAGACTCCCTCTTTCACTAACTGCATAGCCTTGGGGGAGTTCCTCAGACTTTCTGCGCCTCCGGTTTTTTATTTAATTTAATTTAAACTTCTTTAAGATTTTTTTTTTAACGTAACCTCTCCCCCCAAAGTGGGGCTTGAACGCACGACCCTGAGATCAAGCATCGCACGCTCTACCGACTGAGCCAGCCTGGCGCCCCTGCGTCTCAGGTGTTTAAAATGCAAAGTGGGGATAACGACAGTCCCTGGGTGATTCTCAGATGTACACGGAAATAACAGCTGGTCTACGGGACACACTCAGGAAGAGTCAGCAATTGTTATTATCAGCAACAGAGAGTAACCGTCCAAGGTCGCACCACAGGAAGTGGCCGAGCTCAAGCCGGCCTGCGGGACTGCGGGGCTGTCCTCTTCATATGGCACCACTGTATACATACGTCAAGGCTCTGTGCTTTCAGCCCCAAGCGAACTAGCCCTCCGGTAGCCCACAAAAACACTCTGAGGTAAGTACCACCATGATCAGCAATGTGTGGATAAATATGAAACCCTCCAGGAGAGGAAAGGGTTCTGATTGATAGCATGTATCCATTTTATGCACAATGGCTGACTTCAGTGTGAAGTCGGTAGGCTTATGAAATGCTTGAAAATTTACAGTTAGCTCTGTGAGCCAGGGCAAGCTAGCTCCAGTATGCTATATAACCCTCATTTTAGAGACAAAGAAACCGAGGCTTAGAGATGACAGGGTAACTCTCTGAGGCCCACACCTCTAGAAGGTATGAAAGCCAGGACTTGAACCGAGGTCTGTATATCCTGGGCTCTCAGGCACCACAGATCCCTTCCCGTGTGAGGTAAAACAGTGTGGCACAGAGGTAAGACCTCCCGCCTAGAAGTCAGGCAACCTAACCTGTCTCTGAAAGCTATCGCTGAAAGCTGTGTGACCCTGAACAAGTCACTCAGCTGCTCTGTGCTGCAGTCTTCTCTTCTAGAAAACAGGCTTGGACCAAACCATCTCCGGTTCCCCTTCTAGTTGACACTATAACTAGGAACCAAGAGCTCATGTTGAGGTCTGAGATGTAAACTCCATTTCTATTTCAAGAGAAGGAAAACAGGAAGGACCACATGAAAAGACACTTCTAGTTAGTGCTGCCTTCTAAGGCTCTGGCCCGGGCCAGGCACCAGCTACACAGTGTTGCCAAAACATGGCTGCTCACCAGAACCTGGGCTGGGAACCCTTTTAACACACACAGAGGCCAGCATCCTACTGAACGAGTCAAGGCTGACAGCAGCTCAGGGTAAGCGAAAGAGGAATGCTCATTAAAAAACTGACATTTGCCTTGTCGAGGGCCTCGCCGGTTAGAGTATTAGGCGGTGAGCGATCCCAAAATACAATATGCGGTCAGGAGAGGCCAGCGGCATGTGTCGCTTCTGGCAGTTTCCAGGTACCGGGCCCAATCAACACAGAACTCTGGGTGCCTCAAGTCATCACCGGTTTTCCCGTCTAAAAAAGGTCCTAAATTCTTTCGATCTCCGTCTGCCTGGGACATGGTAAGGTCAAAGTAGCATCTACTGAAACACAAATCAGATTCCCTGGACAATTCCTCACGGCCTCCATCTTACTTGCTTCCCAACGTCTCCTTCCTCGTTTCGGCTTCCTCCCTCCTCTTTCCCAGCGCGGGAGCACCCAGTCAGTACTTACTTGGTGTATATTATATGCCAAGGGCTTTGCCTGCCTGATCTTGGTTTATCAAGATGTAATATAGTACAGTAGAAAGGCAAACAGCTGGACAGCTTGGGTGCAAATCCCAGTTCTGTGGCCTTGGGCATGTTACTTAATGCATGCCTCAGTTTTCCCATCTATAAAATGGGATGTTAACCATCATTAACACACTAGAAATGCTCTGCACCACGCCTGACACAGTACTAGGTCAGAGTCAGTCCTCTCTATTGTAATCTTCACATCACTGCCCCAACTTCCCATGCTATAAGCTTTGCATTATTATTCCTAATGGACAGGTGAGGAGTTGGGCTCCAATTCACACAGCTGGTAAAAGGTGAAGCCGGGACTTTCACCAGGTCTGTCTAACTCTAAAGATAACCTTCTTCACACAGCAATATTTATTCGATTCAAAAAACATCTAACAAGTTCCTTCTCGACGACAGAAGCACCGGGAGTTAAGAGCAGAAGCATGTTATGGAGAGTCCGGCCAAGACTAAAGCTGTACATCCACAGGATACAGAGGGGGGACATCCCCTGCTGGACCCAGAACTGGCCGCCTGGGCCCAAAGCTGGGGACAAGGGACAGGCACTAAGGAGCAGGTAATCAGGGGGCCCAGCACCTCCCTCTGGGATTTCTAAGAGGCAGAGACTGGGTCCCACAGTGGTGGGTCCAAACCATTACCACTCCCCATCTCCATGAGCAGAAGAGGAGACACTGCCTGAGTGGGGAAAGCTGGGGACTGTCCCTGCCCATCCACCCCAAAGCCGAGAGAGATGACTGCCAAGAGAGTCACTTGCAAAGATCACACGTCCCTACAGGAAGGGGAGACCGGCACCTTCTTCTCTACGGGCATCTGTTTAACCAGGGGTCTAACCCGTCTGCTTTTCCGTGTGCCGACCAGACAAGAGCAGGAATGGAGAGACATGGCAAGCAGACGGAAGGGAGAGCACAGAAGATCCTGCACTCGGGAGGCCTCGAGGTGGCAAGAGTGAGTGTGGGGACGCAGAAGGTCCCCCCCGCCCCAGCCCCCCGGGGCCTGACCACCTCACTGCCAGAGACCACCGAGCTCCCTACTGCCAGCCCCACCGCTCCCGATCTTGAGGAGTCTCTCTGGACACCAAAGTCCTCCCTCTCCATGTCCACGAAACAGGCTGGAGGAGCCCAGGGAATTAAGGGTTTCTGGAAGCAGCCCCAGCCTCCACCTGCGGGCAGCTGGTGAGTAACGCTCAGGCGCCATCACCTCTACAGTGAGTGCCCAGGCGGATCACAACCCCGGTGCCCACGGTGGTAACCTGCCCGATAACATGCCCTTTAGTACAGGTCTTACCCCCGCCCCCGCTGCCCTTCTGATTCATCTTGGCATCACCCCCAAATACAACACTTGCACTCAAATCTTGGTCTCAGGGTCTGCTTCTAGGAGAGTGCAGCCTAGATCAGAGGCCACTCACCCAGGGCCAATGAGCCCTCTGATCAGGACCTCCTGCAGGGAAGGAAGCCCCACAGGGAAGAGCCATGAGGTACCTTCCCAGGCCCAGGGCAGCCTCCCTCTACTTCTAGGAACTTCCAAATAGTTGACATCCGCCTGCTACCAGGGCCCTGCCTACCGAGATTCTTCAGCTGGGGACGATGGCCAGGAAAGCATTAGCCAGGGAAGCAGCAACAAAGAAAGAAAGAACCACAACCACAGCAGCAAAGTAAGGAGACATTCACCCTTGCTTCTCCCAAACCACGCTCACTCCCACTGCGAGCCTCCTGAGTACTGGCCACCAGCCAGAATGTGGATGTGGTAACCAACCTTCTTCCACCATGTGGACAAGGGTAGGACTTAAGGAAGGACAGGCCCCTGAGCATCCTCCCTGGGACTTCTGGAACTCTTAGAAGAGAGGACCTGATACCCCCGTGTATGTCCTGGCTGGTGGGGCATAAGCCTGGACTAACTTGTGGCCACTTTTGCTCTTGTGCACGAGAAGGGTCTTCCTGAGAAGAAAGGCAATGGAGGGAGGCTGAGCTGAGGAACATTCCAGCTGAGAAAGATTCCCCCCGAGGCATAACCTGAACCCTAGACCCAGCGGTGCTGGGAGCCCGCACGACCACAAACCTTCCTCTTTGGCCAAAGCTAGCTTGAGATGGGTTCTGTCAGATGTAACTAAGATTCCTGATAAAAATAGACATTTTGAGGGCCAAACAAGAAAAATAAATCTCTTTACCTCAGGGTCATGCAATTTTTTTTTCTATTCCTCAATAATAATAAAAAAAAAAAAAAACAAAAACAAAAACCAGCAACCGCACACTGACACTTATCTTGGTTCCCAAATTAGACTGTTCTATGGACATTTTTTAAAATCCAGTCAGTTTGGTTCTGCTGAGGAAAGCCACGCGCACACCCCTTGGACTCTGAAGGCTCCCCTCAATGACAGAATCCAAGCAAACACAGAATTCCTTCTACAGAGAGAACTCCAGAGGTAGAAGGAAGCAAGGCACATATTCATATAAAAATGCAGCTATCCTTATGAGAAATGCAGTCTTATCCCACTTGAGTTACGTAGGGTGGATCAATTTATAAAGTAGTTCACCAGGGCTTTCTCCTAAATAATTTACGGGTGTGGGCTGAGAGTCAGGCTCAGGTTAATTTCCACATTCCAGCTGTGCAACCATGGGTAAAGTACCTTAACCTTTCTGAGCCTCAGGGTCCCCCATCCATGAAATGCAAGTGTCATTACCATCTGGTGGGGTAATGTAAGTGTTGCACGCTGCCCAGGGTCTAGTACGTGTGAGAACCCAGAACGTATTTACTGCTAAATGTGAATCGCTCAATCTTACTTGGCAAAGGCAATATACACAGACTTAACTTCCTAAGCCATGGATGGGGCCCTGAATGCTAGGCATCAAAGACTGGAAAGGCTTTCCTTCAGTCAGAGCAAATCTCAGGTGAAAGCAATTTTCAGAAACATAAATATCCAGCATTCCCATGTGCAAATGTCACTTCTGACGCAACGCATTTTCTTCTTCTGCGTGCAAGTCAAACATTTCTCCTCAGTGGAAAATCTGGCTTTGTAATAAAGGATACTACACCCCTACACGACGCAGAATTATCCCCCAAGAACTTTTAAGAGCATTCCAACCTGAGCCTACTCCTTCCAAAATGGCTCCATCAGGCAGAATCCTGATGGAAGCCAATGTTGGCCACTCAGCTCATTCAACCACCACAAGAGCCGGCCAGCGAGTGGCAGAGCCACGCTTCCAAGCCGTATGTCCGGCTCGGACGGCTAACCCTTCCCACTTCCCTCTGGCCACCCAGCGTCGCTCAGGATGACCCCAGTCCACCTGCACCAGAATCTCCCCGCACCTTCACTCAAGTGTGGTTCATCCAGGACTCAGGACCTTGGAATCAGTGAGGCAGAAGTCTGGGAGCCACCATCCCTTGTGAAAAGAACAGAAGAGCCAGCATGATAGCAGAATCCCCACTCCGTAAGTTACCCTTGTTTATTGTGCTCCCAAAGCTGGGGATGATAGTCTAAGGGCTGGGCCTGTGCCTTCTAACCATCTCTCCACCTGGCCCCTCATGCACCTGCTCCTCACACCAGGTCCGGGACATCACCTCCTGCCTATACGGCTGCAGCAAATCACTCCTAACCGGTGCCTCTGTTTTCTTCTCTATTTGCACTCCAACATTTTATTATAAGAACTGTCAGATCCAGAAAAGCTGAAAGATCTGTACAGTCCCCTTCTTTATACACATCACCCAGCTTCTGCAATGCAGCTATTAATATTAATAATTCTACATTAATATTTTAAAACCATGCTATACTTGCCTTACGGTGCATCTAATGATCTTTTTTTTTTTTTTTTTAAGATTCATTTATTTATTTGAGGGGGAAGGGACAAAGGGGGAGAGAGAATCTCAAGCAGACGCCCTGCTGAGCACAGAGCCCGATGTGGGGGCTCGATCTCCTGATCCTGAGATCATGACCTGAGCCAAAATCAAGAGTCGGACACTTAACCGACTAAGTCACCCAGGCGCCCCTCTAATGATCTTTTTTGAAAGGCATCTTAAAATAAGCTGCAGACATTGGTATACTTCGCCCTGAAACTTCAGCAGGCATGTCAGTAGCCGGAGCTCAATGAGTGTTTACGGCACTTTTTCTCCACTCACCTCCACCAGCCACAAATAACATTTACAGCCAACAAGATGCACAAACCTTACATGTTCCTGAGGAGTCTGACAAACACACACACCTGTGTATCAAAAGCCTATCAATATGCAGAACGTCGGGGCCCCTGGGTGGCTCAGTGGGTTAAAGCCTCTGCCTTCGGCTCAGGTCGTGATCTCAGGGTCCTGGGATTTGTCGGGCTCTCTGCTCAGCGGGGAGCCTGCTTCCCCCTCTCTCTCTGCTGCTTCTCCGCCTACTTTTGATCTCTCTCTCTGTGTTAAATAAATGAATAAAATCTTAAAAAAAAAAAGATGCAGAACATCAGTATTCGTCCAGAAATGACCCTCCTGCTCCATTCCACTCAATCCCCTCCCCCACTGTCCCCTTCCCACAGCCACTGTTCTGATTTTGTCACCACAGGTTAGTCTGGCTGGTTCTCAAACTTGATACAAATGCAGTCATCGGTAAGTGTTCTCTTGGGTCCAGCTTCTGCTTAGCGCAATGGTTGCTCAGAAACATGTTCTACTTGGCATAAAGTTCGTGACATTCCCCTGTACTATCGTGCGCATCGCAGCACTTTGTTCCTCCTTATTTCTGAATACTGGTCCATTGCAGGAATATACCGTAGCTTGTTAACCTTCATCCTGCTGATGGGACACCTGGTTGCTTCCAGTCTGGGTCCTATGACAGGTGAAGCTGCTATGAATCCCTGAGTGTCATTTTTTTGGGGTCGACATAACGTTGTGATCTCTCTTAGGCAAATACCTAGGAGTGGCAGGGCCGGATCATGGGGGTAGATAAATGTTTAGTTTCACCAAGACCTACTACCACATTACACCACATTATACTCCCCGACCCCCCCGCTGCCTGAGAGTTCCGTTTGCTCCATGTCTTCATCGACATTTGGTGATGTAAGTTTTTGTAACTTTTGTAATTTTTAGACATTCCAGGAGGAGGGTGTGTAGTGGTATTTCGCTGTGGTTTCCATCTGCAGTTCTCTGATTGGCTAACGATGTCAAGCACCTCTCCATGTGCTTAGAGACCATCTGTATGTACCTTCTTTTGTGGAGTGTCTATTCAAAACTGTTGCCCATTTCAAAATTGGGATTTTTTTTTTAACGGGGAAAGAGAGAGAGTGCAAGCAGCGGGGAGGGGCAGAGGGAAAGATAGAGAATCTTAAGCAGGTTCCATCCCCAGCACAGAGTCTGCTGTGGGGGTCAATCTCACAATCCTGAGAATCATGACCTGAGCCAAAATCAAGAGTCAGATGCCTAACTGAGCCACCCAGGCACTCCTGGGACTTTTTTTTTTTTTAATTTTTGGGTCATTGGTGTTCTTTATATATTTTGGATGTAAGTATGTTGTCCCCCAACGATTTCTCTCGTAGCCTGATGCGGTCACCTCTCCTCAAAACCCTCCAGGGCTTGCCATCATACTTAGGAATAGAATTTAAGTCTTTACCTATACCTTTAAGACTGATGTGAAGTAACCCTTTTATAGCAATTCAACCTCATCTCCCCTCATGCTCTCCTCCTCACTCTACTCTAGTCACCAAGATGCCAAACCAGCTCCTGCCTCAGGGCCTTTGCACTTCCTAAAGTCACTGTTTGGAATGCTCTTCCTCTAGACATCCTCCAGGCTCATGCCCTCACTCCATCTAGCTTTCTACTTAAATGTCATCTCCTTGCCCATTTAAAATAGCTTCCCCATCCTCACCACCCAGCCATCCCTCTCCTACTTTGCTTACTCTTTTAGCATCGACAGTGAAACACGGTATTATTTGTTAACTCCTTTACTCACTACATGTCTCTCTCCACCGGAATGTAAACTCCATGAGGGCAGGGACTTTGTTCGGCTTGCGGTAGAGAACCAGTATAATGTCGTGGTTAAGGCACACCCTTTTTTTTTTTACGTCCAACAGCCTCAGTCCCAGCAGCACAGACAAATTACTTCCCTCTGCCCAGTTCCCACGTTTGTAAAATGGACCCTTGTTGGGATAAACTACTCGGACCATGTACATCATTTAGAGCACCGCAGACATGAACCTATGGCTGTATCACAAGTCCCAGTCCCTAGAACATGTAAAGCACCTGACAAACACTCACGGAATGCATAACTGAAAAATTTATATAGGTATGCTATTTTTATGGTAGATTTACTGGGTCAAAATCATTATCATTCTACCCATGTGAAGGACTTTCACTTCCAAAAAAGTCCTTTCTCCTGAGAAGAGCTCACAGCCATGCGGATGCATGGTAAGGGAATCAAAGTTGTAGGTACTAGGTCTCTGCTCGGCACAGGCAAACCAATACCCACAGGTTACGTGATTCCAGCCACAAACTGGTACAAGAACTCTGCTCCTTCCTAATGTTCTGGAAGGTTCTGCTATGTCTGTGGGGCATCTACTCTCTCCACCACCTTGCCCATCCCTCCCAAAGCCACAGGATCTCAAGGGAAAACAAACTGCCTTTATCCTGGATAGGTTTCTAAATTTTTTTTTTTTTTTAAGATTTTATTTATTTGACAGCGAGAAACACAGCGAGAGAGGGAACACAAGCAGAGGGAGTGGTAGTGGGAGAAGCAGGCTTCCTGCCGAGCAGAGAGCCCGATGCGGGGCTCGATCCCAGGATCCTGGGATCATGACCTGGGCCGAAGGCAGACGCTTAACGACTGAGCCACCCAGGCGCCTCTATCCTGGATAGGTTTCTGGCTCAAAAAAAGATTGTAGAAATATGTATACACCCGTGTTCATTCTAGTATTATTCACAATATTATTATATACTGCAGTATATGACACATTCACATCTAGTAATAACTATCTCGTCTGTCACATGATGTATCATAATATATACTGTTTATCTACCACAGTATCATAAAGTTCCTCACAAGAAGCAAAAGGTGGAAGTGTCCACTGATGGATGTATGAATGAGCAAACAAAACGCGGTATACATATATAATGGGGCATTACTCAACCTTCAAAAGGAAGGTCATTCGGACACATGCTACGACATAGCATGTCTAAGAGGACATTACATCACGAAAAGACAAATGCTGTATGACTCCACATATATGAGGCACCTAGAGTAGTTAGATTCCGAGAAACACAAGGAATGGTGACTGCCAGGCACTGGGGGCAACAGGTGGTGGGAAGCTATTGTTTAATGGGTAGAAGGTTTCCATTTTGCACTGTGGAAAGAGTTCTGGAGACAGATGGCAGTGACTGTTGTATAATGCTGCGAATAGACTTAATACCACTTAAATGTGCACTTAAAAATGGCTAAGCTCTTGCACTGTATGTTAACTAGCTAGAATTTAAGTACAAGTTTTTTTTTTTTAAACGGATGAGCTGGTAAATTTTGTTATGAGTGTTTTGTAATAATTACTAATAACTTTTTCTATTTTTTAAGAAAGAGTAGAGCCTAGGGGATGCCTGGGTGGCTCAGTCAGTTAAACGTCTACCTTTGGCCAAGGTCATGATCCCAGGGTCGTGGGATCTAGCCCTGCCTCAGGCTCCTTGTTCAGTGGGAAGCTTGTTTCTCCTTCTCCCTCTGCCCCTCCCCTCCACTCGTGCTCTCTAATAAATAAATAAAATTTAAATTAAAAAAAAAAGAGCCTACAAACATTTCACCTGCAATGGCCACAGTGTCGATTCACTGCCGTCCACTTGGATGAGCAGAAATTCTCTCAGCAGTGAGAGTAACTTCACACCTGTTCAATCACCCCATCTGCTTTCTATCTCTCTGGCCTCGTTTTCATTATCTCCCAGCCAAACCTTAAAAACTGACAGTAGCTCCTTTAGCTGCTAGTGTCCTGAAGGCCAAGATCAAAGACGCAATGTTCAAAGTCACAAAACAGCTGGGACGTTGCCTACATGCCAGCCCCTCCCGCCCACCGCTCCCCTGGGTTCTCCAAGGCACAGAAATGCACAACTCAGCCCTAAGAGCCACACTGATCCCACACCGGCGAGGCAGGCTGAAAATAAGAAATTGCCGAGCTCCGTTTTCCACCCCCAGACACGGCTGCATCTTCCCCTCCCAGTCAGTCCTCGGGTGAGGGCAGATGCGGGCCTGCCAGGAAAACCAGCATCGACATCTAATGGCCTCAGGGCATCGTGTGAGGATTTTGTTTTCTGTCTCCGAGGCAGGCCTACTTTGCGAGGTATGGATTTTTTATTCAGAACCAGTATCACCTTTTCTACATTTGGGATGAAAACGCAGTTACCTGGATGTCTGCTCCTAACACCCTCTGCCCCGGCTCTCCCTGCTTCCCAGCAACTGTTTCTCCAGGAAAAACGCTCCCCAGCCTTCAGGGACCAGTCCTGCCTCCACCCTACCTGCATGGCAGATCCTGCTGCTGTCCTTGAACCTCCAGCTGCCTTTCTCCCATGGTGGGCTTTCTCCCTCTGGCACTACGGATGCTGTGGGCCAGAACACTCTTCTTGGTGGGGGCTGTCCCGTGCACTACAGGTACTCAGAGGCATCCCCCTCTCCACCCACCGAACCCACAATGCTTCCTGCTGACGGTCCTGAGAGCAAGACGGCCCCTGGCTAAGAACCACCGCTCTGCAGCACAGAAGCTGCAGGTAGGCCCACGGCCACCCCACTGAAAATCAGATTTCCCTGTCCAATCCCAGTCACTGACCGCCAGAGGTGGGAGCACCACTGGGTGGCTCCCAGCCTGAAGGAAGGACCCTGCAGCACCACCTGGAGATCCACAGCCCCCTTCCCCACCATGGATCAGGTGAGGCTAGGACCACACCCTCCCTGAGCCGAGGCTGCAGGGCATCGTCCTAAGTCCTGCTGTGGGTTCGATGACATACCCCCCAACACATAGGTTATCATCCCCACTCCCATCACTTCAGAATGTGACCTTACTTGGAAATATGGTTGTTGCAGATGGGATTATTTAAAATGGGAACAGGGACACCTGGGTGGCTCAGTCAGTTAGGCTGCTGCCTTCGGCTCGGGTCATGATCCCAGGGTCCCAGGATCGAGTCCTGCATTGGGCTCCTTGCTCGGTGGGGGGCCTGCTTCTCTCTCTGCCTCTGCTTGCTATTCTGTCTGCTTGTGCTCGCTCTCTCTCTGACAAATAAATAAAATATTTTAAAAAATAAAATAAATAAAATGGGAGCATAATGGGAGTAGGGTGGGCCCCTCATCCAATAGGACTGGTGTCCTTGTAAGACTGAGATGCACACAGAGAAGGTCATGTGACAACAGAGGCAGAGATTCGAGTGATGCAGCTATAAGCCCAGGGACACCAAGGATGGCCGGCAGCCACCAGAAGCCAGAAAGCGGCGAGGAAGGATTCTCCCCTCTAGGTTTCAGAGGGATCACGGCCTTGATCTTGGACTTCTGACATCCAGACTGTGAGACAATGACTTTCTACAGTCATAAGCCTCTAATTTGTGATGTTTTGTCACAGTAGCCCTACAAACGAATCCACAACCAAACCCTTATCTCAAGCTCTGCTTCCAGGGAACCCAAACCCCAGACAACTGGCCTTTCTACTCACAGAGTATAAATTCCAGAGCCAGCCTGCGAAGGGAAAGGGGGGGGTCCACTCTTCCCTCGGCCAGTTTCCATGAGCCTTTCTTAGAGATGGAAGGAGGGAAGGGGGGAGGGTGGCAAGTAGGAGAAAGAAATTCACTTCGGGGAATCCTTTCTTCCCTCCATCCTTCATTCATTCAACAAATATTACTGAGCGCTACCTGCGCCGTGCCAGGCACTGTTCTAGGGGCAGAACATGGGGAACTGGACAAAAGAGAAAAAAGTCTGTCCTCGTGGGATTTGCACACTAGCAGGGGTGACAGACTATAGAATGATGGGGCCAGGGAGGGGCCTGGCGTGGGGGCCACCAGGTCAACAGAGGGATGGGGTACACGCCACCTATGGTGTCAGCTACAAGTGGTCCCAAAGTCGTGCTGGGGTATGTTATCAGCTTGGGCAGACAGCCGCTTCCTGTTGTAGCCCTCCCCTGAGGCTGTGGGAGAGCACCTGACTGGCGGCCAAAGGGCCAGAATGGCCCAAAGATCCACCACATACGTTCCCTCCTTCCCTGTGTTCTCCTCACCCCTCGCCCCTGCCTCCTGGGATCACTTCCTAAATAAACCACCTGCACCCAGGGCCCTGCCTTGGCCTCGGATTTCGGGAGAATCACACTAGGACAGATGGGCCAGGACAGCTTGGCTGAGATTGTAACACTTCCGCCCAGACCTCACACTGCAGCCAGGGCAAGGTGTGTGGATGTCCAGATTCTCTGGATGTCCAGGGTCCTCCGCATGAATGCGCACAATCAAGCTTGGCCACACAGAGTCGATGTGGTCCCGTGGGTCTCCCTCTTTCAAATTTCTTGATGGTTGAAAACTCAGTGAGGAGGCTACATGGAAAGCATCCACTATGTCCTGGTCACGTGACAGGAAGGAGGGCATGGGATTAGAGCAAACACTGCTAACACCTGGCCCACCCGCTCCCGGTCCTGATCGCTTAGGCGCACATGAGCCCGAACACAGCTGACAGCTCTTGTCCTTGTTTTTTGCATCTGCCAATGTCAAAGGTCTCTTTATCCGCCACTGTAATGGGCAAGAAGTGCCAGGGAAGGAGTGTCTCCATCCGCCACAGCCCTCATTCAGTGGCGGATAGGAACTCGTGTATAAACACCGCAGCTCCACTCCCCCCAGGTGGAAAGACTCATAGAATACACCTAACTTTGAATGGAAACATACACAAACACAGTAGAGCAACCCCTCCAGTCCCACATTTAAAACCTGTCCTCAGGTGTGATGCCGGCTCATCAAATCCCTGAGCAGGAGAGTCCAGCTCTGAAAAGCACCTTGGTGTGTCGGACCTAAAACCACCCTGCCTACATCATACAAAACTGTTCCCCCTCGGCGTGAACAGATGACACTGGCCTCCAACTGCCTGGGTCTTTTCCTTCCCTTGGGCTGCCACCTCCTCCTTCTGCCCACATGGAGCACAATGTCATCCTCCAGTCCGCAGAATGCCCAAGGTAGGAACGCTCCCAGCCCACTGGGGACAGAGCCTGGTCCGTGGGTGGCTTCCCCAGCAGCCAACTGCCTGTCTGTGGGCTGGGAGGGGGAACGAAGCCAATCTCACAATTTGCCTGAAAAACATCCATATATCATCTTGTTCTTCAGTCCTCATTTTATTTTTCCCAAATCAATTTCTGAAAGTCAAAATGACTGATAGCTTCATACCCCGGACCATCATTCTCCTTATTAAATAACCTGCCATCGACGACCAAAAGCTCCTAGGGTGGTGGTGGTTACGTGAATCTATACCTGTGATAAAATTTCACACAACTACGTAAACACACGCACACACACGTGCACACACACACACACACACACACACACACACACAGTTGGGCATGTAAAACTCCACGAAAATTCAGTAAGGTCCAGAGCCTTGTTGCCAACATCACTTTGCTGGCATTACTAACACACTCTGGTTGTGTAAGATTTGCCCCTGGGGCTGCTGGTGGGCGACAAGAACACGAGAACTCTGCATGGCATCTGCAACTGCTCATAAGTCAAAAATTATTTCAAAATTAGAAGTTTTTAAAATGAAAAGGTGATTAAAATGAAAATCAGCTTTAAAAAAAAAAAAAAAACCTCCCGGCAGGAGACACAGCCAACCCACCCCTTACCTGAGAACTGGGGACCAGCGCCTTCCACCAGTGCCCGCCTTTCACCAGGTCAACCTCGCAAAGGGGCACGGACACCTTCCCAATGACACAGTGGCGGGAGAACTTATCAAAATCCACCACGGTCAGCAGCAGGGTCCTCCTCTGCGCTTCTAGGAAGGGGATCTCGAAGGTGTAACGCTCCTCAAACACGGGTTTCTGGGTCTTGCGTTTGACCCCCGTCTGCTTCGAGTTCTTCTGGTCCGGCAGGAGACAGATCTTGACGTAGGGGTTTGAGTGCGCCATGTCCTGGCGTGAGCCGTCGTGGGAGATGGGGGGCGGCAGGTCCCTGGCCTCGATCACCCTCACGGTCAGGTGGTTGTGCAGCAGGTCGTACTGGGTGCTGAAATGCAGCATGCCCAGCTGGTACTTGGACAAGATCTCCTCGTCAGTCAGGAAGTCCACATCGTCGCTGTTGGAGTCGAGGGAGTACAGCTGAGGCTCGAACTTTCTGAAATAGTCGTCCGGGGTATAGGTCCGTCTGAGCACCGAGGGCTGGATGGGCTCCTTTTTGGCACTGAGCACTCCAAACTCAATGGGTTTAATATCAATGAGCGGGGAGCTGGGCCGTCTGGATTCAAGACCTAAAGAGCCGCCAGAAATAACAATTAACACCGCCACATGTGGGACCGAACCCGGGACGCTTCACGAGACTGGCAACATTTCCTAGATTCTCACATTGTTCACCCTGTTTCCTAAGGCTCTTCGCCATCTGCTCTCCACACCTTGGGATCCTCTTATTGACTCTGAGAGGCAACATGGCGGCATGACCTTCCCCATCACAACCAGCCACTGTTCTCAACGCGCTGATGTATCAAGTCATCGGATCCCCACAAGGTATTAGGTAACAGCGATCCCTACTTAACGGATGAGGAAATAAAAACTCAAAATAACTCTCCAGAAGTGACACAGGCAGTAAGAAGCAGGAGTTAAGTCCAGCTTGTCTGGCGCCCGAGTCTTGAGGCTAACCGTGACCCTATAGTGCCTCCACTTCCGGAGAGTGGGCGCTGGAGCCAGAGTTCCTGCAACTCAGTTTTCCCCATCTGTAAAATGGAGTCAATCATAGCACCCACTTCAGAGTACGGTGATTCACGGAGCCAATGCATGGAAAGGGCTCGGCGCAGAATGTGCCCATGATAAGAGTTTACGAAATGATGGCTACATTTGAACTTTCCCACTTGTGGGGCGCCTCTCCCTTCCCCCTCAACCAGCAGAGTTCATGGCTCCCAAGTCCATCATTCAAATCTTTGCTCACCCTTTGATTCTAGCAATGAGCTCATGGATTTTTTTTTAACTATTTAAATGAGGAACAAGTGACATAACAAAAACGCAGTGCATATGAGCTTGTAGGGAAGTATGCACCCGTGAAACCATCACCATACTCCGTGCTATAGACATACCCACCACATCCCAAAGTGTTCTTCTGCCTTATTTATTTCATTTTACTGGGGATAAGGACCTTGACCATAAGATCAAGTCTCTTAGCAAAATGTTAAGTATACAATATTGTTAACTGTAGGCACCGTGCCGTCCAGTAGATCTCTAGAACTTACTTATCTTGCCTAACAGAAGCCAATTCCTCCTCAGGTCTCCGTCCCTGCAGAACCTGGTAACTACACTTTCCCCTCTGCCCCCAGGAGCCTGGCTGTTAGATTGCTCACATAAAGCACAGTCACATAGTATTTGTTCTTTCACGACATTCTTATTAAGTGCCCCAACACCTGTCTTGTCCGCTAAAATCATGAGACTTTGGTCTGGTGCGTGGTTGGTACTCTGATAACTCTGTGCTAAATGGAAATCATCTGTGTACAGAGCTGGGCGGGAGACCTAAGAATCATCTAGATGGGTGCTATTCAAGGGACACATCATGGGGTTCAGAAATACAAACAACGCAGGTAACAAAAAATCTTCCCATTTTTTAAGAGGGCAAAGAAAAGGGTGAAATTAATGTTCATATGCCCAACATCTAATCAAAATGAAAACATTTCAGTGAGACAGTTTAAATTCTCTTGTGTTTCCTGGCTTCAAAATCGTGGGTATAGGGGCACCTGGGCGGCTCAGTTGGTTAAGCGTCTGCCTTCAGCTCAGGTCATGATCCCAGGGTCCTGGGATCGAGCCCCACATGGGGCTCCCTGCTTTGCGGGAGTCTGCTTCTCCCTCTGCCTCTGCCTCTCTCTGTCTCTCATGAATAAGTAAATACAAACTTTAACAAAAAAAAAAATCTGGGGTATATAACACATACAGTGTTTCCACTGGGTTTAGCCCCATTTAAATGCTCACAAGCAACATGTGGCTGGTTTAAAGCTAAAGAAGCTTCATATAAAAACCCAGATTGCCAGCTTCTCCTTAGAAAGGGCAAGCACTAGAGAGCCTACAGTCTCACTCCCATAGCAAGAATAAGTCCTAGCTTCCCCAAAGGGCCACAGTCCCCACCCGGCCCTGGCAACTGAGGCTGAGTCGGCTGCCACTTGTCACTGCATAATAATAATTCTCATCTCTGTCCATCCCTCTGCAAGTCTTTCACTGACCCGACACACTCGGCTCCTACAGTTATTTGAATTTGTGCCTTTTGGAGTCTGAAATGATATACGCAGATCATGTCAATCAACTGAGCCAATTCAATGAAACTTGTGATCAGTAAAAAGAAAAATCGATCAAAATAACTGCTTCCAGCTGAACTCAGCAGAAATCAGGTACAACACACACCTGTTACATTGCCATTCTCTCTCCATCATCTTGTCTCCCAGCTGCCATCCCACTGCGCCCCCTCCCCAGAGACAACCTCTTCCCTCATATCTTTCCTTGGGGATGCTGACGAGGGTCTGGGAAAAGCTAGCTCTCTACTTTGGTCCTGGGGACCTGGCTAATGGGATTTTAATCCGCAGACCCCACACGGAGGTGAAACAGCACAGGATCGCGCAAGCCACGATCCCTAGGCAGTCACAGCAAAGATGCTTACTTGAAATCCTCCGGGTCAGGCTGTATGTAGACTTAGATGTGTCTGAGGATGAGCATCTTCGATCTGGGGAATTGGTCCGTGGGGTCAGAGGGACTTCACTGGCTGTGTGGACGGAGTCCCCGTCTTTGTCACTGCTCCGGCTGGCCATCCTATAGGAAGGGAAGAGGTCTCAACGGTTGTCAAAAAAAATCTCCAGGGGCACCTGGGTGGCTCAGTCGTTAAGCGTCTGCCTTTGGCCCAGGTCATGATCCTAGGGTCCTGGGATCAAGCCCCGCATCGGGCTCCCTGCTCAGCAGGAAGCCTGCTTCTCCCGCTACCATTCCCTCTGCTTGTGTTCCCTCTCTCGCTGTGTTTCTGTCAAATAAATAAAATCTTTAAAAAAAAAAAAAAATCTCCAGGGCCTGGCATCTCTGTCCCTGGAAGGACAGCCCCACATTCAAACAGCTCTCAGATCCAGTTTATACAACTTGCAGTAACACAAACTTGAATGAGCATGGCAGCCCTAAACTCTCAATAATATCTTACTTTTTGCACAAAATGTGAGATGATATGAATAAATACTTCCCAACTGAGAACAATCTGTCAAGAATGGGCACAATTTCCAGCGAGGATGGTGGGGAGGGGTATGTACTTATTCAGGCTATTGCCACATGGGGGCGCCACACTGGCTAAGTCAAGCTCAACCTCTCCATCCCCATCTGGAAGAAACCATGAGGTTGTTTATAATGGTTGGAACTTCTGCAAGTGGCTTTTGCTGGGAATGGCCTGTTGTTTCAATCCTGTGTCTATACATCTTCTAAAAGTATCCTATAGGGGCGCCTGGGTGGCTCATTTCGTTAAGCACCTGCCTTTGGCTCAGGTTATGATCCCAGGGTCCTGGGATTGAGCCCCACATTGTGCTCCTTGCTTGGCAGGAAGCCTGCCTCTCCCTCTCCCAGTTCCTTTGCTTGTGTTCCCTCTCTCACTGTGTCTCTCTCTTTCAAATAAATAAATAAAATCTTTACAAATAAATAAATAAAAACAAAAGTATCCCATAACAGTGTCAACTCAAGAGTTCTTTGAGTGACAGGGCTAAAGCTACAAAATGGCCCTGAGAATCAATCACTCAAGAGCAATAGTTCGATGTGAAGAAACAGCTAAAAATGAGCAGCAGACGTGATTCAATGTGCCCCCAAGGAGGATGAAAAACACTAAAAGAAAAAGCACTGGGTCGGGGATGAGGAGATACAGGGTAGTAATCAAGAGCACAACCTCTTGGTCTGAACCCTGGCTGGGTGACCTTGGGCAAGGCCCTTCCTCTCTCTGTGCCTCCATCTACCCACCTGTCAAATGGGAACAATAATAGTACCCACTTTAGATGGTTGCTCTCAACACTGAATGAGTTAGCACATTTAAAATGCTTAGAATAGTTCTTGGTATGTAGTATGTGCTCAATACATTTTAGCTGCTGTTATTACAATCTTTAAGATCCCTCAATCCCCAAAAAGCTGGGTAAGGATGCCACGGGGAGGGGAGGGAAGAGGAGGGTAAAATGGTGGCGGAGTGGCCAGGAGACTGACTCTGCTTTGACACGCCCCTAAACTACTGTGGCTGTAGATGGATACCTTCCGAGACCGCCCCCCACCCCACTCCCCGCTTGACATTTAAGTCTGTGCAGAAGCTAGTCTTGAAAAATGCAAGTTTCCAATTCTAGGAGGTCTTTAGATACATCCTGTGCATGAAATGAGATGGATGTGATGTTCTCCCAAAGCAATATAACGGTCACAGCCAGGACAAGACCAGGCATGTTATGGGGGGGGGGGGTGCGGGGCGATGCCTAGTCCTTGCTTGCCTCCCACTCCTGCTCTGTAAGAGGTGCACGTAGCAGATGAAATGAGGGGAGGGGGAGTAGGGGAAGGCACAGAAATGCAGCCATACTGTGCCGTTCATTCTTCTCTCTCCCTTAAATGAAAGCTGCAGCATCTTCCAAAGGCGGTAGAACCACCTCAGGCACCCCTACCCGAATGCCTGTTTCCTGGAGGGCCACCTCCACCTGTGAAGCCCCATCCAGTCTTGAAGGCTCAGCTGAAGGGCTGTCACCCCTGAAGCTTCGGACGAGTCCTCTCAGACAATGTCTGAGCCATCCCTGCTCCTCTGCAACCCCTGCACTTCCCAGCCCTGAGCTGAGCCATGCTCTTCCCTCTGCCTGGAATGCTCTTCCTGTCTCCATCTCCTGTCTGGCTCCTTCTCATCCTGAGTCAGGCAGGTCTCAGCTTCAACAGAGAGGCCCCACTCTGTCCCAACCGCCTCCTCCCACCCCATCAGTCCTTCTCTCCCTCCACAACAATGCACATAACTCATTTTTAGTTGTGGCTTCTCTTTTGCGTCTGACACTAAATCCCGGCTCCGTGTCTCTCACTCACCATGGCCGACCTTGCCCCAGCACGGCGTCTGGCACGCAGGGGGGTCTTCCCCCTTTATTTCTCAGTAAATGAATGAATGAATTCACCCTTCTCATGATTCTACTCTGACGTATCTTGTCTCAAAATGATCTGAGTGCCCCCTCCCCGCACATCACAGTACGCTCCTTCATGGGGCGATCTTTACTTCTCTTGATCAAAGGTACCAGGTGCTAGGCACCAAGTATGTGTCAGGCACTGGGCTAAAAGCTCTGTCTGAACCATCTCATTCATCCTTAAAACAATCCAGAGTTTACTTGTTATTAACAAGCTTCACCCTCTTTAGAGATTGGCCGGGGAAGGGTGTGGAATGGAAGCCTGGTGGGGTGGGGGTTGGGATGTGTAATTATTTTGCACCACTGTTACATTCCCAGTGAGGTCCAGCAATATTAGCCTCTGTCAGCACGCCTCCGCCTACTGAGCTGGGCATCCCTTATGAGGCCTGTCAGAGCTGCATACACGGTAGGTCCTGGATGCACGCTTGATGGACAAAGAAATGACCTGATTTTAGTCCACTCTTCAATGAGGGTCTTTCTGGCACTACTCCAAAAGCAGCCAGTCGGACTGTACACAGTTTTCCTGACTTTCACCAGCCCGACCCAGCCAAGGAAAGCTGGGGGACCCAAATGACAGGAGCATCTGTGACAATTAATGGTGTTCTGTGTCCCCCAAAATCCCACACACAAAGGACTCACTCATCTGCCACAGGCCGCCCCATGGAGACGTATGTCCTGTGGTTCATGGCTCCAATGTCACAGTAGGAACAGCACCACAAAGCCCATACACTTGACATTTCCACTCCTTGCCTGTTTGATAACATGCAACTGCCCACTTGGTAAATAAATCTGGGGAAAAGCACAAGCTGCAAATCCACTTTTTGAATGATTTAACCCGCCTCCCCTTTACAGATTTCTCTTAACATTCTGCATTATGTTGAGTGCCAAAAATGTATACTAAGGTGCTACCCAGGATTCAAGATATTCATCCTGAGAAGCATGGAAAGTCATGTACTGTTGTTCAGGCTCTAGACTGCAAAGCCGCAGGTGGCATCATTCATAACGACCACCAGGTGAATGGGGCCTTTCAGAGTTGTGCAGTGTGTCAGCCCTGCTGGGAAGGTTCCAGCCCTCTTCTCTTCCTGTGGCAAAACTAAAGTAAGTGTCTTCCCAGAGGGTCCCCACACCTTGCCTCCAGAATGAGCCCCCCACTTGCACAATGGGTCAGCAGCCCGGGGAAAGTGCAACTGTCCTCCAGCTCAGTGCTAGAACCTAGGCCATGCATCTGTAACACTCAGTCTCTGGGCGTCTGCGGCAAACAGGTACCTGACTGATTTTCAGGGTCCATCAGGATTCTTCACTGGTTCAGAGGCCAATTCAAATTCCTTGATCTGGCATTCAAGACCCTACAGGACCTGAGCTTACAGGCTCATTTTTCATTATTCCCCCAACTTTTCCTAGATGCTGTGGAGTTTGCCCACTCTGGGTCCATTCCCTCCTCTCTGGTTACAGCATCCAAACTGTCTATTAAAAAGACTGGCAAACGATGCGCCCAATCTGCTACCTGACTTTGTAGTAAGACTGGAACACAGCCACGCCCATTCAGTAATGCACAGCCTATCCCTGCTTTCACACTATGTCTAGGAGTGGTTGGGACAGACTAAGCCCTTTCTAGGAACAGGTTGCCCAGCCCTTATCTACCCGCTTGGTTCATGTGTGTCAAGTGGGAATGGCCCTTTTCCTGGTTCCAGGATGGTCGGACAATCCAGGCATGATCCTAGCACCACTTCCTCCAAGTGCAAGTGATAGGCTCAAGAGATTGGCACATGACCCAAATCAGAAGAATGAGAGCCCTTCCTGGTTTGTTTTTTGCTGTTAAGAATGATCATTAAGCAAGCTTAATGATCATTCTTAAGCAAGCTTAAGAATGAAGCCAATGTGGGGGTGCCTGGATGGCTGGGTTAAGTGTCCGACTCTTGATTTCGTCTCAGGTCATGATCTCAGGGTTATGAGACTGAGCCTTGCATAGGGCTCTAAACTGGGCATGGAGCCTGCTTAAGATTATCTCTCCCTCTGCTCCTGCCCATCCCTCAAAAAAGAATGAGGCCAATATAGAAGAAACGGGGAGTGGGGGAGGGAAGAGGGCACAAATTCATGCCCATAACAACATTTGACCCCTGGATCCAGCTATGCCTGAAGCCACTGTCCCTGGATTTTTTCCCATGAGACTCCATGCAGAACTGTCAAAAAGATGTGTGGGGTGTGAATGCACAACTCTTGGGGGCAGCTGGACCAACATACCTGCCTTATCTCCTATACTAGATTTAAAATCTCCTGAGCACAGTAATAGGACTCTATCGAGTCTCTGCATTCCACAGTGCCTGGCCCACAAAGCATACCTGAGACATAGTTACCAAAGAAACGGAGATTGAGTTTTCAACCAGATGACTGGCACTTTTAGGATTCAATTTCTGCCTATAGGTTCGTCAGTTGGTCAATAACCATTTTTTGGAGTGAGCCACACAGATAAAAATCTCGCCCTCACTGAGCTGGCATTCTTCTGAGCAGGGCTTTCAAGATACCAGATGGGCTGAGCCAACCTCAGCCACACAAGGCACTAGACAGTGGGAATGATCTCTCGATCATTCACCAAACATCTCAGGTCCATGCGTACCTGCAGGATTCAGGATATACACCCCGTGACTAAAGAAAGCATTACTTAACATGGTTTTTACACCAGTTTAAAGAATCCCCATCCATACCTACAAATTCAGAAAGGAAAACTTACTACTCTGTGAAGCATGTTATGTGCACATCTCATTACTCTGAATCACAACCCTATAAAACAAGTTTTATATTATCGTCCTCACTTTACCGACAAGGAATCTGAGACCAAGCAGGGTTTTAAGACGAACCTCTCACATTTATGCTTGCCAAGAAGGTGTCAAGCACTCGTAAATGCTTTTATGCATACTAATTCAGGCACTCACAACCACCATATGACATAAAACCTATTATTTTTATCATCCCCACTTTACAGATGGGAAATCAAGGCACAGAGATCTAACAACCTGCCCAAGGTCACAGAACTAGAAAAAAGCAGGAGACACAGGATTTGAAGGCACAGAGTCTGAAATACAGCCATCTTGCTATGGAAATATTTGATGCTTGCTTCTAAGAAGTGCATGTGACTGAGACCTGACCCCCAGCCTGGAGGGAAAGAGGGGATGTCCTGGACTTCCAGAACCTCAGCTCAAAGACTGAGCTGGAACAGAGCCGGGTTCCCACTGTGGCTCTGGCTGTGGCCTCTTGGCCCTCGAACGGCCTCTTGCCCTCTCGGGGCCCCCAGCTCGCTCTCTCAGGAGGAGCTGGACGCCACACTGGCCTTCCAGACTCAACCCAGCTCTCTGGCCACGTTCCTCCCTTAGCCACCGAGAGGTGGACCAGACACGTGGCTGAGAAGCTTCAAAACTATGTTCCCAAAATATCTGAGCGACTGGCAGATGGAGACGTTGTGTGCAGGCGCGGGAGGAGCACGAATTGGAAATAAAATGAAAGATGCCAGAGAGAACATAAACAGCGTTGGAGGACAGGATGGAGCCTGGCGGTGCTTTTCTGCTTTCCCTGTGCCTGAAGTTCTCGTTCAGACCAGCAAAAAGGCACCTGTTTGTCCATTCGGTCTACCAACCGGGCAGCAGTTGGTATCGACTGAGCATCGACTCCGTGCCAGGCGCTGGGTCGGCGGGGGCTAGGACCGCGGGTCATTCTGACATGGAAGGCAGTCCTTAGAATCTGGACATCCCTTGAGGAATGCAAGTGCTCCCAGATCTCTCCTCTTCCACGTGGAATGACACTCAACGTTGATTAAAAACGCATGTTGGCTTAGCGCTGCACTGTTGGCGTCTCAGAGGAACTGAGGGGAAACGGGCTAAGCTAGAGCCCGGCCACCAGCTTGCCGGACAAAATGAGAGGCACGCGCGCAGGACAGGTCCCCGTCGGCAGCACAGAGGTCCAAGGACGCTCGCTTAGCGTGGCCCCTCTAGCACGCCCGAGCCCTCCTGCCCGCACCTCCCTCGCACCAACGGAGCAGAGCGAACATCTTGAGATCGCTTCCAAGGAAGTTGAGAGCAGTTTTTACTTACAGCCAGGGAGGAGTCTGGGCAGGGAAAGGTCCCAGAATTTCAACTTCATCCTCACTCGACTGGCAACAGCTGGACTCATAGCACCTCTGACAGCAGTGCCTGCAAGTCCATCTGCACAACAGCAGATCGGAGATTCTAGAAAGAAAACCCTGAGGCCATGGGGGAGGTGGGCATCGGAGAGGGGAGAGGAGGTGGGGGAGAGAGGGGAGAGGAGGAAAAGGAAAAAACACCCGAAAATTACAAGCGGCCCATCCCTGCTGGGAAATAAGGACATTCAGGAGGCCTATCTCTGTGGCTGAACACTTAGAACAAAATGTTTTCCGTTTCTATTTACCAACTGCAGGCACTAAGATGGCAAACACCAACTCGCTGAGCCGCTAATAGCGAGCAAAACATTTGCAGGTATTTTCCTGGGTAGTTTACGTGAATGTCTTTCTTGACAGGTGGGTGGTTTAAACAACACCATGAGGGCTTATACAATATGTTCTCGAGACACAATGAATATTACTCTGCCTTCTTGAAAGCAAAACGAAAAAGATTTAAAAAAAAAAAAAAATCATCTCAGTGACATGAAAGTAAACAGAGGTAACCGAACGGAGTAAGGAGGGAGTGGAGGGGGAGCGATCTAGCCTGTCTACCCGAGTGTCTCCTCTTCCTCGGGGTCTCCCTCCCTTCCACAGAAAGGCAGTAAAACCACTGTGTCTCTAAGCATCCAGTCATTGTTTAATACTGGACAGCCTCATGGCCCCACACAAGACTCCAAAGCGAAAGGCAAGCACCTCTTGATCAGAAACCAGACCAAAGGAATCATCGAATGAACCCACCTCATTCAAAGGTTCCAACTGCCCTTTTAGAGATCCACGAAGAAGCCAAGGGGCGTCGGGGGCGAGAGGATTACAAAAAGAGAGACAAGACCAGTTTAGCAATATTCCAGCAACTCAGAAAAGAAAAAAGAAAGAAAGAAAGAAAGGAAAAAAAAAAAAAAAAAAGCCTGCATCTTTCCAATCTTTCCACTTACCATCCTGGGAAGGGAGCTGACTCCCTAGCAAGGTGCTGCTATCTACGGGGCTGCTGAGAGCCTCCTGGCTAACCAGCACCGAATAAATGGGAAACTTGAGCATTTCGATTTGATTTGCACCGTATGCTGTTATGAATCAGAGCGGGTGGATAGATAGTCATGCTATCCAACGCAGCCACACTTCAGAAGAGCAAACCTTCCTATACAGAAATAGCCATGAAGCCAACCCAGAAGGACATGATTAGCGAACACACAGGCAGACACACAGGGGATGTGACTTGGCTTCCCCCACCCTCCCAGGGGGCCTACCTTAAAATTCTGCTCCAATGGTGATGGTGGGGAGTTTCTTATGACCACCCACAAACACAGGGAGCAGAGAAGGAGCCCATAATCTGGTCCTGGGAGGGGGCGGGGGGCGGGGCTACCTCCCTTTTCAGCCCCACCTCCCACCAGGACTACTTCTCACCGGTTCCCAGGGCATAGATTCCCTCCCCCTCTGCCAGGGAGGAGTCGCAGGGGCTTAGGAATGAAGGGGCCAAGTAAAACAGACAGATTAGGAGTTCCGCAACCCAACCTGGGATAAATCCCAGAGATGAACTCAAACTCAGAACTTTGAATCAAGACGAAGTTACCCTCATTTTCAGTTCTCTCGCAAGGAGGACAAAGTCTCAGTTTGGTACCACTGCATGTTAACATGTTTCTAACCCTTCTACATCCACCGCCCACCCCCAGCCCCTCTTCCTTTTTAAACAGAGAGCAGACCTCAGCTTGGAGTCTTGGACGTAACTAATATGTGGCATTATTATCGTTGTGTTTATTTTTCCAGTTGCCTTCCGTTTATATCAAGTGATCCTGGTTTTCTATTATGGTATTCTATAGAAATTATATGATTTCTATTATAGAAAGTTTAAAAAAAAGTGAGTCCCTTTATAGGAAAAAGTATTAAGTAAATATAGTACAAGTGGTACACAGCTCATGAAAAATTCAAAATCCTTGAAGTGATAAGGGAATGGCTGCAGCCTGGGAAAGAAAGTCTCAGGCACTAATCAAAAACTCTTCCAAAAGCAAAACTCAAGCCACACACAGAGTGAGACCTGAAGATGCTTGGGGGCCACGCAGAGCTGAGCGGATAAATGATAATGATGGCTTCATCACAAGCCAATCATGTGACTTGGGTAAGTCAGGGGGCCACTATGAACCTCAGTTACTTCTTTAGTGGAAGGGCTAAGCTAGGACTCTATGAAAATGCTTGCGTGTGCTGCCCAGCTGCAAAGTATCTGCACTCTTTTCATGGCTTTATGAGAACAAGGTGGTTTTATCAAGACCAGCTGGAACCTATCAGGCATCAGAGACTTTCCTGGCCCATACAACAGTGAAAAAGCTGCAAAAAAGCTACGCCCTCGTGCACTTACAGGAGAAAGTGCTTGAAGATGCTTACAATAAAGTGCAAAGATAAAGGGCTGCTTTTTCCTTGGACAACAGTCCATGCCTATTCTTTTCAAAGAGGAAAGCATTTCCTGGGTGTGTGGTGATCAAAAGACACCATTTATAAAATCATGTGAGTAGAAACAAAGCCACCAAAGGGCCCAATCATCCAGCTTTCTCAAACTCCCGGTACAAGATGAAGGTCCGGGAGCAAAGAGAAACTAAAGAAGAGTAAGAAGGGACGGAAGATGTTTGTATGTCCCCAGCATTCTAAGTCTTTCTTTACATTAGTCCACTGGGTTCATGTATTTGACCGGATGGAGGACCACTGATTCAAGCCAGAAAGAAAATAGGAAGAAGGAGAATCCAGATATTCTAGAACAGGGGTTGGCAAGCTATGACTTGCAAGGCTAAATCCAGCCCACAACCTCCTTTTGTAAGGTCCTCCAGTTAAGGATGGTTTTTGTACATTTTAGAATGGTTGGAAAAAAATCAAAAGAAAATGAATACTTCTTGACCAGCACACAGTATAAGAAATTCAAATTTCAGCGGCCGCAAAGAGTTTTATTGGAACACAGCCACGCCCAGGCATTTACTATTGTTTATGGCCATTTGATGCCATAGTCAGAGTTGAATATTTGTGACAGAGACCATGTAGTGCTCCAAGAATAAAATTTACTATCTGGACCTTTCTAGAAAAAGTTTCATACCTTGTGGTAGAAGAAAAGTCAGTTTCACCAAGCCTGTCTCATTCGAGCTGCTTAACAAATCCCCCACTGATCCCCACCATCTCCCTCTTAGATCCCGCCATGTCCCCTAAGCAGCTGTGTGACCTTGGGCAAGTTACTAATCTCTGTCCTGAAAGTGGTTATTAAAAACCACAGAAGCACGTTCTAATGCTGTGTATTTCTCACTGGACTGTGCATTCTGAGGGGCAGAGACTGCTGTTGTCACAATTGTATCCCCAGCACTCACATACAGTAGGTGGTCACTCAAGTGTTTGTTGAATGACTACTGAATAGCCCCACAACATTCAGCATGCAGTGGGTATCATAAATATGACCTTCACTGAACTTGAAAAGAGGACCTAGAGATTCCACAGAAGCCAAAGGAGCAAATCTAAGCCACCAGCTTAGATGGTGGGATGGGGAGAACAAGACGGGTGACAGAGCACAGAGTTCCTGCCAGGCTGAAAAGTCTGAGGACAAGATGTGAACCAGTGGGGAACTAGGAAACCAGCAGCCCTCCCAGCTGTAGCCGAGGGTAAGAGAAGCGAGCCCAGATGCACCCTGAATGTGGGAACCTGTAGGCTTCTCCGCTGGGCAGAGAGGAGCCAACCCCAGAAAGCAAGCAGCTCAACGGGTCTGACTGCAGGTCTGACTGCATGACCTTGGCGCTGACCTGTCGCCACTTCCCCGCCTTGTATTGAAGGGAAAGGTCTCTGGTCAAGCAGCCTCCCCCCAAAAGGATGTCTGAAAATTATTTCGGCCCAAAAAATCTTGAGAGAGTTTCCTCAAGGTGATGGGGGTCCATAACTGCCAGACCTCAATGCAGTGGCCGAAAACGATCGGCTGCTCCCGCCCCCACCAACAGCATGCCTATAGTATGTCCCCCAACCCTCAGCACCCAGTGCCTAGGAGAGACGACGTCCTTGTCCCTCCTGGCCGGAACAGCTGCCTCAGGCTCGCTCCGCCGGCCAATTAGCCAGAGCCGTCACCAAGGCAACGGCAGCTGGCGGGCCGGGCGGCTGGCGCGTCCCGGGCCGCCCTCCCTGCGGCCCCTCCCCTGGGGTGGGGTGCAAAGGGAGTGGATGGGGGCAGAAAAGTCCGCCCCACCCCCACTCCCTCCCCAGGAGGCGAGGGCGCGCGTGCGGAGTCCACTGGGGCCCTTCATCCCGGGGTGTGGGGGTCCCCAGCCCCCCTACCCTGGGTAGCACCCCCGCCACTACACAGGTTGCGTGCCCTCGGGCACCCTTTTTCTCGAAGCAAGTTTGTGGGAGCTCCGCCGTGTGCCCTCCCTTCCGCGCGCTCACGGCCGGAGGGGGCGCGGCACCCCCCACCCGCACCGCGGACCTTGCCCCCAGCCTCAGCCCTACCTGGATGTACGCCATTTTCGCCCTCGCGCACTCACTCCGGCCCGGGCATGGCGCCGCCACGGCCACTTTGCCCTCGCCAACAGGGGAGCGGGGAGAAAGCAAAGGGGGAAAGGAGGAAAAAGGCAGCCGGGTGGCCCCAGACGTGACTGGCGTGGCTGATGAGCGGCGCCCGCCCCTCCGCCGGCCGCCCCGTCCTTGCCTTTCCCTGCGTGCCGGCTCCCGGAGTCGGGGCCGCCTCCCAGGTTGAGGGAGCTGGGGCGCCCAGAGCCCCCGCCTCCGCCACTCTTGCTGTCCGGCGCTCCCCCCGAGGCGCTGCCCTGACTGGAAGGAGGCCGGGGCGCCTGAGGAGGGAGCCCGGGGCGGCCGCGGGGACTGCAGCGACCCCAGCGCAGGCGGGGCCGGAGACGCGGGGCCGGTGCGCGCCCGAGGCGGGGGAGGGGATCGGGAAGGGGGTGGGAGGGGGCGGTGCGCGGGTCAGCCCATCCGGTCGGCACCGGGGCTGGCACCTATCGAGAGCAGAGCCCCCGGGACGGCCTTGAAGCCGAGGGGATAAAGTCCTGCCCGCCGTGGAGTCTGGAACAGGGAGGGTCCTCCCCATCCAGCCCTCTCCCTGTCTGGGTTGGAAAAACTTTATTCCTGCCCCACCCGACGCGCCTAGAACTGTTGCGGCGACGAACGCAGAGGCCAAATGAATGGCAGCCTTAAGTTCAGCGGGGGTCTAAGGTGCCCGGGGGGGAGGGCTGTGGCCAGGGCCGCAGGGGCGCGCGGAGAGAGCGGAGCGCCCCTTTTACCCTAAATCTGCCCTAGTTGCGCCCCGGGCTCAACAGGTCTGGAGTGGGGCGGCCCGGCAGCGCCACCCAGCGTCGAGCCCGCGACGTGCGCACCTCTGCCCGCTCAATGCTCGGTGCCAGCGAGCGTGCGCCCCCGGGCGTGTCCACCCTGTCCCGCCCGCCCGCGTGGCTGGGGCGCCCTGGGCCTGGAGCCCTACCCCGAACTGATTCTCTCAGCCCCCATAGCCTCAGAACTGGGGCCCACTCCGCTACTGAGGGATTTGAAGTGGAACATTGCCCTCCGCTGGTTCTCTTTTTAAAATACCCCGCCGTCTCCCGCGGTCAGTCACCAGTTTATCAACCTTTTAACTCCCCAGCGCCTCCATCTGTCTTCATCACTAAAAATGGCATAAAATGTCCTGCCTTTTCCCCAGGACTGTTTTCTGGGGATAAATGAGGAAGTGAACGTGGAAGTAACAAAAGGCGTAATGTGTCTGTGTATGTATTTTGCGTGAAAATCTAACAAGTACACGTTTTTTAGTCTGTCCGTCGTAGCACGTGGCCTGCAGCACATGCTGAGCACTTATCATCCGGGAGGCACTGTGCTCACAAGCACTTAACAAGCATGATTTCATTTCATCGTCCTCTGCCTTGCTATGTGTCTAGCACATCGCCTGACCAGAGGTGGACACTCAATAAAGGTTTTTCTTGTTGCTGTGGACTCCTCCCAAGTATTTGAGGGAGGCGCTGCAGTCCTCCCCACTTCACAGATGAGGCTAGGTGCAGTGAGGTAGACAACTCCCCACACAACCACCACAGAAGCATGGTGGTTCCTGCCACTGGCGTTTGAAGCCACAGCGTGTGCCCTCCTAACCACTTAATTGTAATTATTCATAATGTTTTTTCAGCACTGATGGAGAGGGTACTTGGTGGGGAGAGGACTTCACAGAGGAGGGGCGACTACTGGGATGGGAGCTTTGCGGGGGGAATTTGGGAGAGGTGCAAGAGGTTGCCAGGTGTTTCCAGGAAGAAGAGCTAACCTTTTTGAGACTGTGGGCCAGGCTCTGCTTTAAGCCTTTTACACAAATTCAATTTTCAATTCCCTGATGACCATGAGGTGGGCACTATTACTATCCCAGTGTCTAGATGAGAAAAGAGGAGGCATAAAGCCGTGAAGTAACTTGCCCAGGGAGCAAATGTCATTGAGGGGCTGGGATTCAAACTAGACAGCCTACACCGAATCTGTCCCCTAGCCACCACACCACACTGCCTCACAGTACTGGGTACTGGGAGAAGGGGGAGGAGATCCTTAGGGTTAATTTGATACCTTAATCTCTAAGGACTTAAAACTGTCAGAAAACCACACACCCCTCCTCCCATGAAGGTTATTTTAAATGGGCATAATGGAAACTACCTTGGGGGTTATCGAATACCCCATCTCCATATGTAAAGCACCTGGCACATAGTAGGTGCTTAATAAATGCTTGTTGCACGTGTAAACGGATAATAACAATAGCTAATATGGATGCTGCCAACTCTTGAGTCATTATCGTGGTTGAGAGCTGATCACGTCACATGAGTTCCTTTGCAATTCTCAGCACAGCCCTACAAGGTGGACACTATCATCGTCCCATTTTCCTGATGAGGAAGGTAAAGTTCTGAGAGAGAAAGTGAGTCAACCTAGGTAAACAAGTGAATAGTGACAGGGACAGGACAGGACAAAAATGCAGATGTGCTTGATTCTGAAAGCCCAGCTCCTCCTCTAAGCTGTGCCTCTTGCTTCCTATATCATTTGTCAAATGTCCCTCCAAGACTGGCTTTCAGAGTCCCCAGATCCGTGAGCCTCTCCCTGCTCTTCCCAGGGACCTGTAATCCTGCTTTGCTTTGAGGTATCATGTGGGCTCAAACTGTGCCTGTTTGGACAAAGCAGCTGGCACCAGCCCAGATCTCAGGAGAAGCCCCTACTTCAGAATTCTGCGGGGCTCCTAAACTCAGGAAGGAAAAGAGTTACATCTCCGTTGTCACTAACCTCTACATGAAATCCACTACCGCCTTTCATTATGGATGCAGGCAACAAACCACAACAGTATTAACATTTACCTGGGTTTATCCCCAGTAGAAAGAGAAATAGAGTAGAAGAGAAATAGAAGTCAATAGAAATCAGGTACATTCACATCATATTACAGTTGGGGCAAATAACTTAAAATTTTATTTACACTCTTTACTGCCTGAAAAACCACAACTACTACATCTATTTCATGCATTAATGAAGAAGCACATACATTACCATATTTAAATTGGTTTTAATATTTTGATAAGTGTATATCAATAGAATTATCATTTCATGATAATCCTAAGTATTCTACTCTATGGTCTGAAGACATTATTCCAAGATGGGGTCTATAGGCTTCAGCAGGCTAGTGGAGGGGGGGTCCACGGCACACAAAGGATTAGGAACTCCTGCAAGTAACATGTGCATTAGCTCAGGTGTGAGAGTGGGAACCACCACGTAATTCTCTGGCTGGAAGGAGGGAAGGATGGTGCCAGGTGAGGTTCAACAGGTAGGAGAGGCCAGATGCCCTGAGGACTTGTAAGTTACTCCATAGAAGAGCAGGAAGGGTCTGGCCCGGAAGGATTTTGGCAGGGGTGTGCTGTCTGTCTGTCTGTCTGTCTGTGAACACGGAGCAGACAAGCCTGGAGGAAGGGAGGATGTTGCAACTATCCAGGTATGAGGTGATCTGGGCCTGAGCTTTGGTCACGACCGTAGTAATCAGTGCCTGTAACTGGATGAGCAGTGATGAGGTTGTGGAAGGCAGGTTTGCTGGGGGGGGAAAGTTGGAGTTTTATATCTGGATATGTTGAATCCCAGATACATTTTATATAGAGTTCCTCAAAGAAATTCCATCCCATCCAGCTTGAGCAAAACAGAACTTAAGGGCTCATGAACCAGGAAGTCCAAGGCCCAATCCTACAGTCGGGGCTGGATTTAGAGATGCAAAAGAAGTCACAAGGCCTTGCCTTTTCCACATCTCAGCTCTTCACAGCTTTTCCCTGAACACTGGAATTTTTTTTCTCCAGTGAAGGAGGTTTGCTTCACGTGGCAGAAACATGGCCAGGAGCAGACTTCAGTTTCTGGTGTATTAGTTTATGCTCCAAAAGCAAGAGAGATTTTTTATGAAATCTTAAGGAAAAAACTCGAATTGGTCCTGCTTGGGTGAAGTGCCTACACCCCTGGACCGAGCACCATATCCAGAGAAGGCAGCACCCCGCTTGAGTTCACTCCCACCCCCCAGAGCAGAGACCACTCAGAGAGGGGGAGCATGGGGTTCTCTAGGAAAGACATTCTGGGAGACAAAACGACACGCCCACATGGGCGTGGCTATGGAACCGTGAGGCGGGGAGCGTGTGTGCAGATGTCCAATGGGCAGATGAGCTGGTTCCAGACTTCAGACCCTCCTAAAGCAGAATGGTGCTCTGAGTTAATCAAGAGATAAGGCTTAAGTCATCTCCTGGGAGCACTTCTGGGCTCACCTCAGTCCACTCCTGCTGCTGCTGCTTTTTTTTTTTTTTAAAGATTTTATTTATTTGACGGAGAGACAGCAAGAGAGGGAATACAAGCAGAGGGAGTGGGAGAGGGAGAAGCAGGCTTCCCTCTGAGCAGGGAGCCTCGATCTCAGGACTCTGGGATCATGACCTGAGCCAAAGGCAGGCATTTCATGACTGAGCCTCCCTGGCGCCCCAGTCCACAGCCCCTCACCTTCTCTCCTCCAAGCCCAAAGGGCAGACACATAATAATGGTTTTCTCTTCAGGCTCCTTTAGAAGGTAGTTAGGAGCGGCAGGGCAAACCACAGACCTCAGGATATCCATTATAATTCAAAAGCGCCCAAACAGCAAAGAGCAGTCTCTGGCAACCATATGGGCAACACACATTCTGGTTAGGTGACTTTCTATTCCTGCCAAACAGGCTGATGGCACTTGTCTCTGAAGTCAGTTTTAATTACACCACCTCCTAAACATGCCATTCCCATCCTATTTTAGCTGTGCCCATAACCCCGGGCAGTGTTTCTGAACTCTGGGGAAAGTGAGAAGGCTCTGAGCTAATTAAATAGCTGGTCTGGTAAGAGGCAGAAGAGCCACATGCTAAATATGATCCCCAGGGCGGACATGACCGAGTAACCCCACATAGGAGCCGGACCCCCTTCTTTTCGGTCTTCACCAAGGGCAATGGGGCTTGATGATAGCAAGACATCTGGATTCCAGTCCAGCCTGACCTACCCATATAGCTGTGTGGCCTTAGGCAGGCTGCTTCGTTCCCGGGAGCCTCAGTTTTCCTCACCAGCAGAATGGGTATAATACTTCCCTCTGAGGGCTGTGTGAAGTCAAGCAAATGAGAAAAATGCACGTGAAACACCCGTATATGTTCACAATTAGTGGTTCCCTGTTTCTTTCTCCCATAACGTTGAATCTGAGGCCATGAGTCTCTTAGTCTAGTTTACAGTTTTAAGGAAATGTTGTGTTAAAGGAGGAAGGGACAAGATAGAGGTTAAAATCCTGGCTTCTAGGATCAGCCAGGCCTGGGTCTAAATCGTGCTGCCTGCCACTTAGCAGCTGTGTGACTTCAGACGGATCACCCCATGCCTCAGTTTCCTCTTCATTGAATGGGATGCCAGCAGCCACTGTTTCGTGGAGGTGAATATGTTAGCCCTTGGCACAGTGCCTGCCACTGAGGAGTTCCTCAAGAAATGCTAACAAGGACTATTTCTCATTTTCAAAACGGAAACATAGCCCATGAAGTTGCTTTAATTACTAATAACCATACTAGGTGCTTTATTTACCCTGGCTGACACTGGGAAGAGAGCACCGTATCACACACTGGCACAGGCATTCTCAAACTTGAGTGTGTGTAGAAGCAGGGGTTTTAAAGAAAAATCCCCATTCTCAGACTTCTCCTCCAGAGAGTCTGATGCAGTAAATGTAGGGCTGGGGTCTGGAGGTCTGCATCTCCTAACAAGCCTCCCAGGAGATGACTGATGCAGGTGGTCCAACATCTGACCTTGACCTTGGCAGACTAGGCTTGGTGATGTTCACTCACTTGCTTCTTAGGAGGACCCTCACCCCTGGGGCTGATCTGTTGGTGGGAATGAGTCGGGGTGGGAGATGGCACTGGAGCGGGGGTGCGCCCGATGGTGCCCATAAACACTGAAGATGTTTGGCTTGCCGGGACACTTCACCTCCCGCTGACCTCTGCATGGCACCAGATGTGTCATCTTGCCTGCTGTCTGCTGGCATCACTTCTAAGGACCTTGCTGTGGTGAAGGAGTCCCCTGGTCTAGCTTCTGAAGCCCTCACCCCATCCCACCTCCAGCCCCCACGCTAGTTCAAGACTCTCCACCACAAATGCCCCTGTCTGAGGCTGGCAGCTCCAGTCAACCAAAGCTTCTGTGCCCCATGACTCAGAGAAGGGTAGCTAATTATTGAGTCTTTAAGAAGGACCATCTGAGGGCGATTTAATAATGGGCTGCAAACATCTGAAGAGCTATTAGCAGGGCACTGGTGACCACCTGTTCCCTCTCTCTGCCACAGCCAGGAGACACACAGACGGGATTTAGCTGCACAAATAGGACAGAGAGCCAAGGTAGGCAACCGGGGCACGGCGATGACGTGGTTTTAAGGGGCAACACATAAAATTTACTTTCCTAGGACTTGTGACAAGGAAGGAGATTTGGGTCTGATGTGTCATCTTCCCCCACAGGCCAGGAGCAGGGTCTGATGCTCTGCACAACTTCAAGGGAAGGCTTTTGTCTTCCTCATCCCTGCATGCTGGCACCAGGCACACTGTAAGCCAGTGGTTCTCAAAGCGTGGTCCCCGACCAGCGGCAGCAGTGTTTCTGGGACCTCGCTAGAAATGCGGAATCTCAGTCCTCACCCTGCCCCTACTGAATCAGAAACTTCTGAGAGGTGGGAAGTGGGGGGAGGGGGGGTGCTGCAAGCTGTATTTCAGTAAACACTCAGGGTAATTCTGATGCTGGCTGCAGGGTGAGAACCCCTGAGGTTCCCACTTTCCTGTGCATTCCGTTCGCCGTTCGCCAGGGGACAGTGCTAAATAATGTAGTCTCTGATTCACAAGGTCTGGGGTGGGTCCTGAGATTGTGCATTGCTAACAAGCTTCAAGGGTGAGCTGCGGACCACAGTAAGAGGATGGGGATCTATAACAAATGCCAGCTCATGTCATTCATCTGTTGGAAACCCTCCAGGGACTCAACTCGCTTAAGGGAAAAGTCAAAAGGGTCCCACATAACCTGGCCCCCATTACGTCCTCTGCAGTCCCCATCTCTACTCCCCTCCCTACCCCTTGCACGTTGCACTCCACACTAGCCTCCTCACTTTTTCTTGAACACTCCAAACAAGCTCCCTCCCCAGGGCTTCGGCACTTGTTTCTTTTAACTCTTACACTCCTCCCTCTGAGCTCCCCCATGGCTCACTCTTTCACCTAAGTGATAGGCAGCACACAAGATGGCCCACAATGATTCTGCCTCCTGGTATTGAACCCCTCACTTCATCCGCTCCCAGTGAGTATGGGCAGATCCTACCACGGGGGACAAGATGTCACTTCTGTGATTAGGTTATGTAAGGCAGTAATTTCTGCCTCCGTAGCTGACCCTTTCTGCATGACCCAAACTCCCACATTGGAGAGACCCACATGGCAAGGAGATGAGGGTGCTCTGCTAGACATTGAGACCCCAGTCCAGTAGCCCTAGAGAAGCTAAAATTCTGACAATCGTGTGGGCTCGGAGGTGGAGCCTTCTCTGGTTGAATCTCTGGGAGAGACCCCCATCCAGGTGACCCCTTATTTAAGGACTTGAGAGAGACCCCGAAACAGAGGCTCCAGCTAGGCCATGCCGACCCAGACTCCTGACCCATAGAAACTGTGAAATAATAAATACGAGTCATTTTAAGCAGCTAAGTCTGTGGCAATTCATTAAATAGCTTTGGATAATATAAGCTCCTTTAGATTTTGCTCAAATATCACCTTTTCAGTCTGATTTCACCAACGTTCCTCTTCAAAATAACAAAATCCCCTTCCCCAGGAACTCCCTGTTCGCCTTCCCTGCCTGCTAAATTTTCTCCATAGAACCTATCACCATGTGACGTAGCTTCTATTTTCCCTCTTTTTAGTGGTCTATCTCCCCAACAAGAAGTGAACTCTATGAGCTCAGGGTTTTTTATAGTTTTTTGGTCTCTTTCTCCCTGACCTGTATCTCTAATACCTAGAGTGGTGCCTTGCACACAGAAGGCATTCAACAGTATTGTTGAATGGATGAATGGATTTTGCCAACAGTATCCTTCTACGTAGAGGACAAGGGGCACTCGTGGGCACTGCCTTTACGTCTTCTCAGCACAGCTACCCCAGTGAGAAAAGAGATTTCTCCAGACATCCATATGTCTATCAATCCAAGGAGAAACTAATGGGCCCCACCTGGGTCTGATCCCACCTTGTTAAGAGAGACACAGGGAAATCTGTAGAAAGACCAAGACCTTCTGACAGCCACAACCCCTATAACAATTTTGCCTTCTTCAGGGTGGCAGATGAGTTTGAACAGGTTACCCATTACTCAAAGAAAGGTTCATGAAGGCCTATGTACTCTTCTAAGAAAGAGCCCGTTTCTCTGTGGTGAAGAATTCAACGTTATCTGAAGAGTCATTGCTCTGCATAGCAACTTGTACGCGAAAAAAAAAAAAAAGAAAGAAACTTGTACGCGATTCTTCACAGCAATGTTTTTCATAATTGCCCCAAAGTGGAAACAATGGGTAAATGCATAAACAAAATGCGGCAGAACCATACGATGAACTACTTTACAGCAATAAAGAGAAATGAACGATCGGTACCTGCCCCAATGTGGGTAACTTTGAAAACATTTGACTAAGTAAAACAAGCCAGAGAAGTAAGACCACATAGGATATGACTCCACGCATAGGAGATGGCCAGAAAGGGCAAATCTACAGAGACAGAAAGGAGAATAGTGGTGGGAATGCGGAATGGATGCAGAGAGGCACAAGAGAGTTTTGGGGGTGACAGGAATGTTCTGAACTGTTCTGTGGTGATGGCAGCCTGATTCTGTGTTACTAGAAATTATTGAATTGTACATTCAAAATGGGTGAATTTTACAGCATGTAAATTACATATCAACAAAGCAATTTTTAAAAAGAAAATAAAATGAAATCTCTTGCCCCCAAGGTTTTTTGTTGTTATTGTTGCTCTACGTCCAAAGGCTCTCCTCTCGAATTCACTTTGAGAATTGTTTCCTCATTTTTTAGATGTTTCTTTTTTTTAGTTTTTAAAAAAATTTTTATTATCATTATTTTTAGATATACGTTTCTATGAAAGATCAATGATGGGGCGCCTGGGTGGCTCAGTCAGTTAAGTGTCTGCCTTTGGCTCAGGTCATGATCCCAGGGTCCTGGAATCGAGCCCCACCAGCCCCGCATCGGGCTCCCTGCTCAGTAAGGAAACTCAACGCAGGACTCGATCACAGGCTCCTGGGATAATGATCTGAACCGAAGGCAGATGCTTAACCAACTGAACCATGAAAACCACTTTAAAACGCCAGAATGTTATGAACTTTTTTGGGTCTTACTCAGGGCAGAAATAAGGCCTGTTTATAACCTTCATTTGTATTAACTGGGACACCAATGGGTATATTCATTGATCTTTTTAAGATTTTATTTATTTGAGAAAGAGAGAGAGAGAGAGCACAGAGGGAGAGGGAGAAGCAGACTCCCCATTGAGTGGGGAGCCTGACTCGGGGTTCAGCTTTCTGAACAGAATCGCAATCACTAGGGCTTTTGCTGTGGGATGGTATTCAGTAACTATTCTGTTTATTGAGCCCTTATATGTACCCAAGCACTGCCCTCAACACTTGAATACATGTCTTCCTTACCATCCTCACAGCTCTGAGCCAGACACGGAGGCAGTACCCAGTTTTCAAGAAAAAAAAAAAGGAAAGAAACTGGGCACCTGGGTGGCTCAGTGGGTTAAAGCCTCTGCCTTCGGCTCAGGTCATGATCTCAGGGTCCTGGGATCGAGCCCCGCATCGGGCTCTCTGCTCGGCAGGGAGCCTGCTTCCTCCTCTATCTCTGCCTGCCTCTCTGCCTGATTGTGATCTCTCTCTGTCAAATAAATAAATAAACTTGAAAAAAAAAAAAACTAAGACCAAGAGATATTCAGCAAATTGTCCCAGACCACCACCAAGGGGCAGAGCTGGAATCTCCATGACGTCTGACAGTGAGCTCTTACTGTTTAGCCCAAACAAGGCCTGATCATTCCATTTCTGAGCCCACAGAATCCTGGAGACTGAACGTAGGACAAATGAAGGCATTATTATCTTAGGATGCTCATGCCTTTTACAGTGCTCTAATTCCATTAAACCTGATCAACTTCAAAGGTTATCATGGGAAAAAAAAAATCAAAGACAGACCAGCCACAATGCCTTGGGTGAGGACCAATGTCAAACCCTACTAGATGACCCATTGTTCTAGGTATTTATGGGTTCAGAGATAAGATCTGTGAAGCCTTAGCTGCCAATCTTCCTGAAAAAAATCAAATGCCAGATCAGTAGAAATAAATGCAAAGCATCCTACAGAGGAAGGGTGGGTCGGAGATTGCTTTAGGGCAATGGAGGAAGAGGCTAAAATAGTGGAAACTCACCCAGTTCTTCCTAAAACACTAAATAGATCATTTATTCTACCAACTGTTTTGAGTACGTTTCTACAAGCCAGGCATTGTCCAGGGTGAGGGTATGGGAAACAATAGGCCAGTGACCAGCTCAGAAGCCTTCTGTGGCCCCCCTCCCCCCTACGCCTGTAGGATAAATATCAACTCCCTCCCTTGCAGGCAAGGCCTTCCCTAACCTGACCTCCTCTCATCTTGCAGAGGGGATGCACACAGCACAGGGAAACCTGGAGATGAGGAAGGATCATACAGGAAGAGCTGAATTTAAGAAGTGAGGTCAGGCGTTGGGAAGGGGAAGCATCTCCTGCCTGTCACGCCCAGGTTAGCAGTGGATCCTCTTTGTGGCTGGGCTGACTTCACTCTCCGGGGAACCATATTTTGCCTCGATGACCACCAGAGCCACAGACTTCCCTAAGAAGGGGATCAGGTGACTCACCAGAGTCTCAGACACCCAAACGTGTGCCCCCTTGCAGGGGGTAAGTTCAGCTGTGCAGTCTAGGCTTTTCCCTGGATCTGGCATGACCCAGAGAGTGTCCCTCCCTGCCCATCAGGCCCCCTTCCTCTCCAAAGTAAAGGTTGCAGAGTGAGTAAAGGTGTAATTACTGGGTGGGGTGGGTCTGCTCAATTCCAGACCTGCCCTCCGCTGTAGGTTCAGCCAATTTCTCAGGGAGAGAGGAGTCTACCCACCAGTTGTCTGGCCTCAACGATCTTAACCAGATCTCCGTAACACCTCTGAGCCTCCCACCCAGCCAGTTTCTTACGAGGCTCAGATCCTTTCTTGTCTCAGACAAACCTTCATTTGTTAAAAACTTCTGATGCCATAAATCCCAACCGTGAAACACCCCGTAGCCAACTTGACACTATGATTTACTTGTGCAAAACGAGTGAGCTTCTTTGTTTCCTTCCATTCTTCTATCTGGATCTGACACTCCCTTTCTGGTTCAGGAAACTTTACCCGTTCATGATAACCTAGTCTCTTCGGATCCCAACAAGTCTTTTTCCAAGAATCGGAGTGAACAGAACTCTCCATCAGCTCAAGGGGGGGGTCCCCTGCCCTGAGCCTTTTCCATGATGGGTGCAGGGACCGTGTCAGAATCCCCACAGCAGGGGCGCCTGGGTGGCTCAGTGGGTTAAAGCCTCTGCCTTCAGCTCAGGTCATGATCTCAGGGTCCTGGGATCGGGCTCTCTGCTCAGCAGGGACCCTACTTCCCCCCTTCTCTCTGCCTGCCTCTCTGCCTACTTGTGATCTCTGTCAAATAAATAAATGAATCTTAAAAAAAAAAAAAA
>CM053621.1:11666379-11705014 GCA_028646535.1 Procyon lotor
CCACAGTAACCTTTGTGCCCTCCAGGAAGTGGGAGGATTGTTGTAGACCCAGAGGGATTTTTTCCCCAACACTCAGGACTCTGGAAGGCCGCCCTCAAGGCCACCCTCATCCCCATCTTCCCTCAGTCTTAGTTAACCTACCATTCCCATGCCACTCTGATGTGCTGACATGCCTAAGTGGGTTTCTCTAAGAGACCCGCCATCTCTCCAGGCTGGGTTATGCTAAACTGAACACTACCTCCCACTCATGTTCTGTGCTGGAGATTGCTACAACTCACTCTCCTTTGCTACTTCCTCCAGCAAGAGTGAGGACTTTTAACTCTAATCCCTTACCTCACTTCCTCTCTCTCTCCCCTCCTCCTCCCAGCCCAGATGGAGGTTCAACTTCCCCATCCTGTCTGGTAGGAATCCCCATTCCCCATAACCTCATAATGGTTTGCTTCCTGCTCAGTAGTTCCCAAAGTGTGGTCCCAAGACCAGAACATCAGCATCACCCAGGAACTTGTAACAAAACAAAACAAAAAACAACAACCAAACTCTTAGGGCCTAACTCACACCTGAATTGGAAAGTCTGGGAGGTGAGGCCCAGCAATTTCTATTCTGATAAGCTCCCCAGGGGGTTCTGATGCACTCAAATTTGAGAACCACTGCTTTAGGGTCTGAATCAACAGTTCTCCATCCTGGCTGTTTTAGGATCACCTGGGAGCTTTTACAGTATATTGATTGCTAAGACCAATTAGATTTAAGGCCCATGAAGAGACAGAGTCAAAATCTACCCAGTCCCGTCTAGATCAGTAAACGTCCCAGATGACTCACAGCCACAAAGCATGATTGTTTGAGGGCACTGCGTTTTGGGGGTGGTTTATTATGCAGCAGTAGCTAAATGATACACAGCTCATGTATGAACGTCTGCTGAGATGGTGAATGATCTCTTTACTCTCCTCTAGCCCTGCCCTCATTCTGTTCAGTGCCTGCTCTCTTAGCTGCTCCTGCCACCAGAAGCAGACCCCGCACAGATCCCCAAGTCGGAACTCCCTACTTCTCTGCCCTAGGCTCGGCAAGGGAATCTGCCTCGTGGCTCCCAACAGGGGCCCACTATAGAAATATAATGTAAGCCACGGATTTAATTTCAGATTTTCTACTAGCCATGCATTTGAAAAGGTGAAAAGAAACAGTGAAATTAACTTTAACAATATACTGCATTTTATGAACTATTTTCCTTATACACTTTACACGTTTTCTTTAACCCAGTATATCCAACATACTGACATTTCAACAGTCGGTACTAGGCACCGTGCAAATGTTGACTAGCCATGTGTGGCTAGTGATGAACATATTGGATAGAGCAGCTCCATGCAGATCCCTACACATGGCCCTTCCAGAGCAAGGACGACAGCAGAAGTAAGAAGCAGGAGGAGCGGGAAGAGTCGAGTCTCTGCCAACCCCACATCATACCAAGTCTTGACATGAGAACAATTTCACCCAGCATGCTGCCAGTTGTCAAGACATCTGCTCCTGCTGTCTCCCAATACGTCTTCCCATTCTGCCTGATTCAGTTCAAATGACACCACCTCCATGAAGCCTTCCTTGAATGCCCATAGCACTAACTTCAGAATTCTAAAATAGCTCTTAATAGCCTATCCCAATGACAAATAGCGTTTGCTGAGCATTTACTCGGGGCTGAGTGCTTAACCTGATTTCTACCATTTAATGCTGAGACACAACACCATAAGGTAGGAATGATTATTGTCATTGTACAGACAAAAAAACAGAGGTTCAGAGAGGCAAAGAAGCTTCCCAAGCTCACTCAACTAGTAAGTGATTTGAACCCAGGGATTTGAAGCCAGGTTTTGAACCCAGGGAGATCAGACTCCAGAGTCCATGATTCCGATGCCTGGTCCCTTGCCAATTAAAACACTGAAGCCGCAGCAGAAGCAGCATCTGGAGCTTGTGAGAAACACAGATCTCAGGCTGTGTCCCAAAGCTGTTCAGAATCTGCACTTTAAGAAGCACTCAGGTGGTTTGTGGGCACATTAAACTCTAACAGGCACTGGCAGAGGCTAGCCCACATTTTAGTTGCTTGTTATGTGTCCGTTTCACCCCAAGGCCACCTGCCCCTTGAGGACGAGGACTGCACATTTTTACCTCTTTCCTGAACGCCTGCTCTAGAAAGCGGCAGGAAACAGCTGTTGAATCAAGTTCTTCTTAACCTACCCATGGGAGTGTCCTTGTTTTTGGTTTTAATTTTTAAAAATTTGCTTTAAGGGGTGCCTGGGTGGCTGAGTCGGTTAACTATGTCTGCCTTTGGCTTAGGTCATGATCCCAGGGTCCTGGGATTGAGTCCCGAATCAGACTCCCTGCTCAGTGGGGAGTCTGCTTCTCCCTCTACCCTCCTCCCCTACTCATGCTCTTTCTCTCAAATAGATAAAACCTTTTCTTAAAAATTGCTTTAAGGAGCACCTGGGTGGCTCAGTCATTAAGTGCCTGCCTTCGGCTCAGGTCATGATCCCGGGGTCCTGGGATCGAGCCCCGCGTCGGGCTCCTGGTTTGGCGGGAAGCCTGCTTCTCCCGCTACCATTCCCTCTGCTTGTGTTCCCTCTCTCGCTGTGTTTCTCGCTGTCAAATAAATAAAATCTTTAAAAAAAAAAAAAAATTGCTTTAAATCCTGCCTGGGGAAAAGAGCAAGAATACGCTGCACAAGGCCAATTTAAAAACATTCATCTGTGTTTTCCACAATTGCCTGTTCCACTTTAGAAGTGCAAGGTTTGGCCACGTCCTGGAGTTCCTGGAGCCCAAGATAAATGGCACCAGTTACTGAGCTAAAGCCCAAAAGCTGTTGGAAGCCAGGCCAGGGCTCCCTCTGCCATTTGGTTGTTTGCTTTTCAAGAAAGTGTTCTTTCCAAATGGAACTCTTTCCTCTATCTTAGCGTGAATCTTTAGGGGCTCCTCAGTAGAGGTAGTCCCAGAATTTTTATATGAGGAAGGGCTTGGGTCTCTGGAAGGAAGGAGGACTTGAAGATGAAAATGTTTAAATACCACATCAAATTAAGACAATGTCGGGGCGCCTTGGTGGCTCAGTCAATTAAGCATCTGATTTCAGCTCAGGTCATGATCTCAGGGTCCTGGGATTGAGCCTCGCATCATGTTGTTGGGTTCCCTGCTCAGTAAGGAGTCTACTTATCCCTCTCCATCTCCCTCTGCACCCCCCATGCTGTCTTTCAAATAAATGTTTTTTTTAAACCAATGTCAGTTGCCCATATTAAGGAATGTGCTGATGGAAATTGAGGGATAGGGAAGACTAAAACTCCCCAGTGCTGTGCCCCTGGAGCCAGCACTGGTGTTCAAGTCTCAGGAAAGGAAACCACTAGCCATTGGGAGGATGGGAACTTGGAATTCAGTGTTGGTCTTAACCATCGTACGAGAATTTTAGAACATCAGAGCTGGCTGTGACATGGCACAGAATGGGTATCTTAGAAATAGTTGTTAAAAGTTTCACAGGAATTGGCTTGGGTTGGGATTTTGCTCATCTTTCTACTACACTGAGACCCGTGATCCGGGAATGCCTGAAACTCAGCACTGTCAATTTCCTTATCCCTCCTCTCCTACTCCACCCAGCTCTCAAATTTCCTTAGGGAGCCATATACAAGGAACTGAGTCTAGACTGGAATCAAGACATTTCTTTATTAAGAGTTGAACTTAAAAAAAAAAAGAGTTGAACTTGAACCTATTAATCACCAATGTAGAAGTTCCTTTAAAAAGATCACGGGCACCTGGGTGGCTCAGTGGGTTAAGACTCTGCCTTCAGCTCAGGTCATGATCTCAGAGTCCTGGGATCGAGCCCCACTTCGGGCTCTCTGCTCGGCGGGCAGCCTGTTTCCCCCTCTCTCTCTGCCTGACTCTCTGCCTACTTGTGATCTCTCTCTGTCTCTGTCAAATAAATAAATGGAATCTTAAAAAAAAAAAAAATTAGAAACTTAGATCAGAACATTTAGTTTCAACACTGGACTAAAACAGGCTTCCTAACTCCCCACCTTCAATCCATGAATATACATCTTGAGGTCTTACCAAACTTAATACAGAGCACAATCAGATGGTCACCAGTTTCCCAGTGGGAAAGCACAAGAGTTCATCAGGCACTAGATGGGAGTCCTGCCCAGTCTCGGGAAGTGGGACAGGAGGCAGAGCAGAACCTCAGCTGTGGCAACACAGTGTGACCCCTCCCCACCAGTGAGGTATGGCCTGGAGAATGTCTTGACTCTGAAGGAGCCCGCTAGCACCTACCCCTTGAACAGGAGCTAAAAGGGTGATGGGCAGAGGATACTTAGGGATGAGGTCTCAAGAGTCCTCTTTGTCTATGTAAATTAATGAACAAGTAAGTAATCACCCAACCCCCTCCACCTCTACTTTACATGAGAAAACTGAGAACCCCAAAGGGGAAGTGGCTAGCCCACGGTCATACAACGGGACCAGTGGCACCCCTGGAAGGAGAAAACAGGTCTGTGATTTCTGATTCAGAGCGTGGGCAGATCTACTTCCCAGCTGGATGCCCACAGCCCTCAAGAACTCTGAACTCTATGAAAGAATGACTGGGACTCAAGAATAACCAGCTATCCTAGAAATGGAAGCAACGCTCCCACTGGCCAGAACATGATCACATGGCTACCCCTAGGTGCAAAGGAGTCTGGGAAAGCAGGCAATGGGATTGCCCGAATGATTAGCTTAGCGACCATGAGCCATAGTCCAAGTCCACTCTTACTTGGAACAAATTCACAGCATATAAAGAAGTTGGGGGGGGGTAATAATTGGGGGGGGGGGGGAGCAAATTGTAAGTAACTTCATCCAACCCAGTGATAATATTCCATTCATATTACAAAGGAAGAGCCCACTACTAGAGAAGCAGAAACGATTTGCCTAAGGTCACAGCTAATTAATGATCAAATCACATTTCTTCCTTGATTCCTGAGTCTGAACTTTTAGCTGCAGTGGAATACTGACTTCCAGAAAGAACACAAAAATATGAGATGTTTCAAAAATGTGAAGATCATACTTTGCAAAGCTATGCTAATCTTCTTTAAATAATCTGTTGAAAGGTACTTGAAATTTACACACGTTTTTCATTCAAAGCAGCAAGAGATCGTTTTTTTCTTCACAATAAAAGCTTAGAAGATGAGCCAATGGCACAACCCCAGCGGGCGCTAGTCATGTGAAGCCTGCCTTAACAGCACTCTCAAAGTTGTGCAGTGCACAGCCTACTCAGCCACAGATACTAAACTGTGCTAAATTTAACCTGTATGCTCTCCAATTTCCTCATCTGCAAAGTGAGCTGGTGGTTCTAGAATGATTCTGAGGTCCCTTGTGAGAGCCTGTGATACTGTAACAAACCATGTGTGTTCACACAGGAGAAACGATAAATAGGCAAGAATGCAAAGATGTCTTCTGCCTTCCCAGGAAGCCCTGCTGTTGCTTCACCAGAGTGCAGAATAGAGATAGCTCCGAAAGTTCCCATATTGCCCATAATATGGCCTTTTAGAATGTAGAACACCCTTGTTAACAATCCAGAACTCTCTCGAGCTTCATTTGTCAGAAACAAAGTATGCACTTAGAATCACATGAAAGGATTCCTTCTTCCTCCTCAGACTAACATTGAAGAGGGTGCTGATCCTTGAAGGACACTATTTATGGGCATGACGCCTGCTCTGAATCGGCATGACCTTTCTTCCTCCTATCTGTTTAGTCTCCAGAAGGATAGGCCCTCTTATTACATTTTCCCAGCCTGGAGTTTACCTCCGCAGGCAAACTCCTGTCATTTGTTTGTCTGATGGGTATTATTTCTTCCAAGAATCTAATTAGGATCTTTTAAAGGATTCAGCCTCAGAGTGCGGGAATTAAATATGACTCAGAGTGTGTGCTTCCCAATGCCAGGCGAAAAGTGAGATGATCATTCATTTGATTTATTCATACATTATTCAGCCTATAAACCCTACAAGCCTGATGGGCTACAAGTCTTTTTTCTTTCCTTTTTTTTTTTTTTTTTGTGCCAACCTATGATGGGAGTTAGGCAAGTGGATAAAAATAAAAATGGACGATCTCTCTCCACCTTGGAGTCATATACCTGGCACATAGTAATTGATCAACAAATAATGCTACTATCATTTCAGCTCAGGTGCAAAAAGACATGTATGCATGCAATGCTCTCCTATCAGCAGACCCAGATGGTAACAAACGCAAAACTTGTTCGGTAGTAATCAATGCCTCAGAATTTGTTCTTTTTTGCTGTGTGTTTCCCACAAACATTTTGTTAGCCTACAAACACTTGAAATAGTCATTTACAAAATCTCAGGAGATTGCCCTTTTATAAGCAAAAGCAAACAGACACACCCAGCCTCACCTCCCAACAGAGGAAATGTTAGAAGAAAATCAGATATTAAATGCAATGTGGTATGCTGGATTGGGTCCTGGGACTGAAATGGGACATCCGTGGCAAACTTGGTAAAATCCAAATAAAATCTGGAACTGAGTGAATACTAGTGTACCCAAGTGAATTTTTTAGTTTTGATGACTGCACCATGATTCTGTTAAAGATTACAGGGAACTCGGTGAAGGGTATACTAGAACTCTCTGTACTACCTTTGCAACTTTTGTGTTGATATGAAATATTCCAAAATAGAAAGATTTTTAAAAATCAGTGTTCATGCCTTCCAGTTAATATGTGTGAGGTGAGTCTATGTGTAGGCTAGCCACATAAAATACAAGAAGCCCTGTTAAATTTGAATTTCAGAGAAACAACTTTTCTTAGAGTAAATATGTCCCAAATATTGCATGGGATATATTTCTACCAAAAAAATTTATTTACCCATTCATCTGAAACTCAAACTCAACCTGGGTGTTTTGCATTTTTATTTGCTAAATCTGTCAAGCTTCTCCAGATGTACTATTAATAAAGAAGCATGAGTAAATCTTACTCTAGGGGCACTTGGCTGGCTCAGTTGGTGGAGCGTGCAACTCCTGATCTCGGAGTTGTGAGTTTGGGCCCCATATTGGGTGTGGAGAATACTTAAAAGTCAAATCCTAAAAAAAAAAATATATCTTATTTTAGAATTTAAAATGATACCACATAGACTGTGTAGATTTTAACATGTAATAATTAAAATGGAAAGCATCACTGCACATTTCACTTATTTGATATTAATTATAATGGTGAGACATTCTACATGGGTGAGTGATTAAAGGAATTCATGAAAAAAACAGGAGGAAGAAAAGAAGGAAAGAATGGGTGGGTAAATGAGTGGTATATGTCCCCAAATTCCAAAAGAGAGAAGATTTTAAGTATTAGAGATATGATAGGGCTCTCTAAAATACCTATAACCCAGGATGCCTGGGTGGCTCAGTTGGTTAAGCGTCCGACTCTTGGTTTTGGCTCAGATCTTGGTCTCAGGGTGGTAGGAGTTTAGCTCTGGAGTTTAGGCATGGACTTCTGGGCATGGAGCCTGCTCGGGATTCTCTCCTAAGGCCTCCCTCTGCCCTTTCCCCTACTTGCGCATGCGCGCACTCTCTCTCTCTCTCTTTCTCTCTCTCAAAAAATGAATAAAGTACCTGCAGTCCACTTTATGGATCGAGACAGATTGGGATAAACTGGGATAAACTTATGAATGTGATCCATTAATGTGGCATCAATGTTGCAACTCTTTAAATAAGAAGGAAATGAGCCTGGCTGACTCACTTCGTAGAACATGTGACTCTGGATCTCAGGGTCATGAGTTCAAGCTTCACATTGGGTGTAGAGATTACCAAAGATAATAAGCAAATAAACTTAAAGAAGAAGAAGAAGGGAAAGAATCCCAGAGCACTGCGGAAACCATTCTGAAAATGGTACTCCAGGCTCATTCCCTCGCTCAGCCCCCTCCTACTGCCTTGTTCAGGGAACCTATGTATCCTCTTCTCCCCAAAAAGATAATCAGTGTTTTGCTCATGCTTTTTACCTCCAAAATTTAATATAAACATTTTCAAACATATCGGGAAGTCTAAAGAATTTTGCAGTGATCACATAGGTTCTACTGTTAAGATTGTACTGTACCTGCTTTATCATGAATCTGTTTCCGTTGATCGATTGATTGATTGATTGATTTAAAGATTTTATTTATTTATTTGACAGAGAGAGAGACCACAAGCAGGCAGAGAGGCGGGGGAGGAGGGAGGGAGGCAGACTCCTCACTGAGCAGAGAGCCCCATGCAGAGTTCCATCCCAGGACCCTAAGATCATGACCTGAGCCGAAGGCAGAGGCTTAACCCACTGAGCCACCCAGGTGGCCCTGTTGATCCATTTTGAGGTCCGATGCATTTCAAAGAAAGTTGCAGTTATTGGTTTACTTCCTCCTAAATACTTCAGCAAGATTCATTCCCTAGAGTTCAATATTTGTTTATAGGTGAAATTACATATAGTAATTTGCACAGATTTTAGGTAAACTGTTCAATGGGTTTTGACAAAGGAACCCAGCTGTGCAACCCAAGCCACTTTCAAGATACAGAATATCACCAGCACCTCAGAAAATGCCTAAGTTCAGGGCGCCTGGGTGGCTCAGTCATTAAGCGTCTGCCTTCGGCTCAGGTCATGATCCCAGCGTCCTGGGATCAAGCCCCGCATCGGGCTCCCTGCTCGGCAGGAAGCCTGCTTCTCCCGCTGCCATTCCCTCTGCTTGTGTTCCCTCTCTCTCTGTGTTTCTCGCTGTCAAATAAATAAAAATCTTTAAAAAAAAAAAAAAAGAAAAAAGAAAATGCCTAAGTTCATGCTCTGCTCACCTCTCCTGATCTACCTTAGTAAAAATACTCCATGGGTAAAATTAAACATAAATGCATGTAGTTCTAAAATAACAACTCAGGGGAACCCCATGTCAGGCTCCCTGCTCAGTGGGGAGTCTGCTTCTTCCTCTGCCTTTGTCCCTCCCCCCCAGCTCATGTTCTCCCTCTCTCTCTCAAATAAATAATTAAAATCTTTAAAAAAATATGAATGAAATCTTACCTTTAAAATAACAATAATAATAGGGGCGCCTGGGTGGCTCAGTCATTAAGCATCTGCCTTCGGCTCAGGTCATGATTCCGGGCTCCTGGGTTCAAACCCCGCATTGGGCTCCCTGCTCAGCAGGAAGCCTACTTCTCCCTCTCCCATTCCCCCTGCTGGTATTCCCTCTCTTGCTCTCTCTCTCTGTGCAAATAATAAATGATCTTAAAAATAATAATAAAATAAAAGAACAACTCAAAGTCCCCCAAGCTGTGGATGATAAACCAAGAGGGTGGGGGTTATGGATCACTGTGGGTCCCAGAAGTTCTAGTTCTAGGGCAAATCTCTGCTTTGAAAAGCGTCCTGCCATCTGTCCTTTTTTCTCATACTCAGGAGGATACAATTGAATCAAATGAAGGAGAGGGAGGTTACTTCTTCTATCCCTACATTTGCAGACCTCGGTACTTTGTTATAAATAAGTAATATACTACCTACCACATCAGGGCCCCATCATGAGGTCATTCCCCCTCCCATCCTGGGTGTTGTCAGGTTAAGTCAGGTCCTTTCTCACCACACACAGCCACCCAGCAAGCACTGGTCCAGCTCTCACCTCCAGGCCAAATGTGGGATGAGGGTGGAGGGTGCGGGAGTGACTCTGACATGATCCCTAGCACCCAGTATCTGTCAGGCCAGTATGGGGACAGACACTCGGGTCCCCCGGTATATCCCAGCTCCTGGCACAGCACCTGGTGATGAGGTAGTCCTCATCTAGAGCTAGTCCTCTGCTTCACTTCTGGGCAGGAGAGTGAGGATGGTCAAAAAAACACAGAGACTGAAGGAATAGGGGACAAGGGACAAGGAGGAGCCACATTAGGAGAAAATCCAGGGATCTGACGTTGTGTTGGTTTTTCAAATCCCTCTTGGCCAATTCAAAATGTGTTTTGGGGGCACCTGGGTGGCTCAGTCGGTTAAGCATCTGCTTTCGGCTCAGGCCATGATCTCAAGGTACTAGGCTCGAGTCCCATGTTGGGCTCCTTGCTCAGTGGGGAGCCTGCTTCTCCCTCTGTCACCTGCCTCCTCCCCACTGCTCCTACTCTGTCTCTCCCTCTCTCTCAAATAAATAAATAAAATCTCTTCTGACAAAAATGTGCTTTTTTTCCTGCGACTCTTAACTATTTCCGGAGACAGTTTTATTGACTGCTGGCTTGCAGCAGCACGTGTTTGAGGAAAGCCCAGAACATGGACCCAGAAGAGCTGGGTTCTGAATCTTCTCTGCTGGGTGACCTTCAGGAAGTCACTTCACCTCTCTGAACCTTCTTTACGTCATCTATAAAATGGAGATGAGAACCCTCCCCGTCACAGAACTGCCGGAGACCTGAAGTGAGGCAGCCAGCGAACACATGAGGGCTCGTAGCAATAGGGCCTTGTAAACAGGAAATGTAATATAAATAAAAACAGAAAGTATTGCTGTGAAGCTTGCGGGGAAAACCACCGCAGACAGCTCATAGCTAGAAACTTCCGGCTATTTCCAAGGGAGCTTATTTATTAAATTCCAGCCACTGTCCTGATTGTTTCCCCTCAAACCTCTGTCCCCCAGGGCAATCAGAGAGCATGGGACTGGGAATAGGAAAGGCTTGTGAAAAGCGGTTAAAGGGGTTGATCCCAGCTGAGGCGGAGAGCAGGCCATACCTGCCTCATCGAGGATTCATATAGCTACACGTGTAGGTCTATACAAAAGCCAGAGATACTTAATGTATGCAGCTGGATGTGTCTGGAGATAACGAAGTATACACCGGTGAAACCATCAATACTATCAATGCCATAAACTGATACGTTGCCTCCAAAACTTCTTCCCATCCCTTATCGTAGAAGGGTTCCTTCCCTTCTATGATAAGAACATATAACATAAGATCTATTTCTTAGCCGATCCTTAACTATATGCTACAATATTGCTTAGTATAGGCCCCAAGCTGGACAATAGCTCCCCAGGACTTATTTTGCATAACCGAGACTCTTACACTTTGACCAACAGCTCCTCATTTCTCCTTTCCCCCAGCCACCTGGCAACCACTGTTCATTCTACTCTCTGTTCCCGTGGGTTTGACTATGTCAGATTCCCCATGTAATGGAGATCACACAGTATTTGACTTTCTGTGTCTGGCTTATTTCAATTAGCATCACACCAGCCAGGTCCATTCATGTTGTTGCAAATGGCAAGATTTCCTTCTTTTTTAAGGCTGATAATATTCCAGTTTGTGTGTGTATATCTCACATTTTATTTTTTTTTTAACGATTTTATTTATTTATTTCACAAAGAGAGGGAGATCACAAATAGGCAGAGAGGCAGTCAGAGAGAGGGGGAAGCAGGCTCCCTCAGGGCAGAAAGCCTGATGTGGGGCTCGATCCCAGGACCCTAAGATCATGACCTGAGCCGAAGGCAGAGGCTTTAACCCACTGAGCCACCCAGGCGCCCCTCACATTTTCTTTAACATCAAGGATTCTTGGCATAGAGAGCTGACTTTGATGGGTACCATCCTTGCCAGATTCTATGCTAAACCCTCCCCAGGCATCAATTCGCTAAGTCCTCACAGTACGCTCTGAGGTTGGGGCCATTATCTACCCATTTTTCAGATGAAGAAACTGAGGCCCAAAGGACTTAAATTGCCTAGAGTCATATGGCTTGTAGGAAGCCAAATTGAGCCTAAATCAGCTACTCCATTAACTTTAACGCACCCCCACCTTCACAAGTGCACCAAAGGCCCTCAAGTGTATTTGGCATTTAAGTGTTAAAGATATTTAAGGTGTCTAAATTCTCCTGTTTGAATCCCTGCTCTGGCATTGCCCAGCTGTGTGACCTTGGACAAGTTACTTTCCCTCTCAGAGGACCATTCTGACCATCTATCAATTCCATTGCTGCCCAAGTGAGAGTTGGAGGTCTGGCCCTTCTCAGAACTTCGGAACAAGAAAATAATGATCTCAGCTAAAAATGGGCCATTTTCCTGATTAGAAAACAAAACATTGTGTGAAGCATCGTATTTCCCTTTTTGCTTTGCCCGCCAGAAAGCTCAGAGCTAAATTTAGTAATGAGTGAGAGTAACTGAACAAACCTGGGCTGTCTTCCTTTATGTCATGCGTATTTTAAATTTTCTGTTCTATTGACTACATTATTCCTGTAACATTTAGAGGTAATATAAAAAAATTGTTAATGCAGCCACTTGAAAAATAGGTAGAAATGAGCAAGACATATTATGTAGTTATAGTTTAAAACAGTGCCTTTGAAATCAAAGCACTACCTGTGACTTGAATTTTAGACAAATATAAAAGACACTGAGATATCGGAGATTAATTTTAAGGTGGAATTAGTTCAGATGAAGTATTTAGGGGAAAAAAATTGTAAATCATCCCAGAGCTGGTAAGACTGTTTGCAAGCGGTTGGGGGAGGGGGAGGGTAGTCAGCTCTAGCTCCCTGGGCTCCCCCGGGGGTTGGCACTCAGCTAGTTGAGTCCCAGCTCCCAGAGCCCTGCCCCGTGTTCCCATGCCTCAAGGGACTTCCTGTTTATCTTTCCAGATCCTGTGTCCACTGGCAGAAGATGTGAATCCACAGCAGAAGCCCAGATGACAGGAGCTATTTCTGTACATCAGTTCGCTGTTAAACAGGCTGGGGGTGAAGGAAATTTACATTTAAATGAAACTTCGATCACGTTCCCATTGTCTGGAGTCTCCAGAAAGAGAATCCATGGGTGAAAGAGCGTGTATGCGTCTACATCCAAATGCAGTATTCTGTTTACACAGGCTATTGCAAGTTGGTGTGGGGGCCAAAAGATTGGAAACATTATCAAGTTAATCGATGGGTTGGAAACAGTATCAAGTTAATCAATGGGAACTGGTAACGCGATGTGCCCACCTGATGGGGGAGGATGCAGGCTTCACCAAAGAAAGAGGACCCAACCACCTTGGAAAAGAGTTTGGCAGTATCTAGTTAATCTCAGCATACATCTGACCCAGGTTTCTCGTCCTCTCCAGGATGAAATCTGAAGTCCTTAGCCTGGTCTACAGCAGGCTTCCTCGACATCGGCACCCCTGACATTTGGGGCCAGAAGGTCTCTGTTGTTGGGGGGGGGGCTGTCCTGTGAGTTACAGGGTGCACAGCGGCATGCCTGGACCACCCCCCCCCCCCCGGCAAGATGCCAGCAGTACCTGCCTCTCCAAGTCGTGACAACCACATCTCCAGATATTGCTGAATGTGGCTACATGCAACAATTGAATAAATCTCACAAATAGGGGTGCCCCGGGGGGCTCCATCAGTGAAGCATCTGCCTTCGGCTCAGGTCATGATCTCAGGGTCCTGAAATCGAGCTTCGAGTCAGGCTCCCTGCTCAGTGGGGAATCTGCTTCTCGCTCTGCCTCTCCATCTGTCCCTCCCCCTGATCATGCTCTCTCTTTTTCTCAAACAAATAAATAAAATCTTTTTTTAAAAAAAAATCTCAGGGGTGCCTGGGTGGCTCAGTCATTAAGCATCTGCCTTCGGCTCAGGTCATGATCCCAGAGTCCTGGGATCGACCCCCGCATCGGGCTTCCTGCTCGGCGGGAAGCCTGCTTCTCCCCCTACCATTCCCTCTGCTTGTGTTCCCTCTCTAGCTGTGTTTCTCTCTGTCAAATAAATAAAATCTTAAAAAAAAAAAAAAATCTCATAAACATAATGTTTAGCTAAAGTAGCTAATCAAAAACACAAAAAGAGTACATATTATTGGGGCTGAGGTGGCTCTATCGGTTAAGCATCTGACACTTGTTTTGGGCTCAGGTCATGATCTCAAGGTCATGAGATAGAGCCCTGAGTCAGGCTCCACACTGGGCATGGAGTCTGCTTAAGATACTCTTTCTCCCTCTCCCTTTGTCCCTCCCCCTTACAAAAAATAAAATAAAATTAAATTAAATTAAATTAAATTAAATTAAATTAAATTAAATAAAATAAGGTAAATATTATTTATAAACCCATTTTGTTTGGGAGAGGGAAAGGGTAGGCAGGGAGGTTTCTCTAATGAGAGTAACATTCTGTTTCTGGATTGACACAGTGAATTTTTAGGTGTTTTGCACTCTGAAAATTCATTGTGCTGTGTACTTTTCTATAATTATGATATCATTCAATAAAATGTTTATGAGGCATAGCTAGATGGGTTGATATGGAAAGAGCTCCATGATACATGGGAAGTTGGAAACAAAGCAAGGTGAAGACGGAGCATTTCATGATTCTGCTTGTAAATGATATTACACAACATAGGGAAAGCAACACACTCCCCAAGGGAGTGTAAATTGTGAGTCACTACAGACAGCCACTAGCCCTCACTAATGCTAGGGTTGCCCACACCCTGTAACTCAGCACATTTGGACCTCAGGCCTGTGTTAGAGATACTCCTGCCCATTGCTCAGGGAGACACGGACAGGAATACTCACCACAGTGATGCTGGGATAGTGGACCAAAGTTCAGAGATGTTAAGTAACTTGCTGAAGATCACACAGTTTGTGAATCTGACCCCAAGTGCCTGAGGGCTGCTCAGAGCGCTCTAACTCTCCAGAACTTTCTGCTGTCTCGCAAGGCAGTAGAATGTCCCACCACAGCTGGCTAAGAGCACTCAGATCTGAGCTGCAGGTACTCACAGGAGGCAGCCTTAGAGTGGGAGCAAGCGCAGCACCCCTACACATGCTGAGAGTGACCTCTGCCAACATATCCCCCCAGACCTCAGTAGGCACAACATGTCTGTCTCCTCCCCAGCCTCGAGTCATGCCACAAAATATCCCCTTTTATATTTCCTTTTCCTTAGGAGGTACCAGCCTTGGGAAAAGGATGAGGCAAAGGAAAAAAAACCCACTCTCCCCTGTGCTGTGGGCTAACCCAGGATCCCCCCTCCTCAGTGCATTACCTGCCCTGCCCTCGGCCCTGGCTAACAGCCCCCAAACAGCCCAGGCACGACAGGTCCCAAGGCCTCATGGGGGAATGCCAAGGGTGGCTCCTGCCTTTGGGAAGGGAGAAGCTGAGAGCTGCCTGAAGAAGATTAAAGGCAGCCCCATCCTCTGGGAAAGAGATGAGCTACTCACACTTTAAAAGAGAGAGATGAAATCAATATGGCAATTGTCCCAGGATCAATGAGAAAAGTCACCCATAGGCATGATCACACCCAAGAAACTCTTGCTGGCACCCAAACTGTGCCCTGCTTTCTCTACTTTTGCTTTTGGATCACCCACTGAAAAAGTCAAAATTCCTTTCTGTGTTGAAAATAATGGTGATAGTCCCAATCGTAACGGGGCTGTCATGACTGAGATTGGCGGATATCATCACTCTGGCGAGGGCTTTATATCTAGTAACGAATGTATCTAATCTTCCCACTTCCCAAAAGCCCAAGAAGGAGGTTCTATTGTTAGGCCCATTTTCCTAATGGGGAACCTGAGGCTCAGAAAACACAGGTCAGGGGCCACAAACTCAAATGCCTATAGGACAAGGCAGGCAATATAAATGGGGGCATTGAAGGACATAAGATACCAGTTGTGATTACACAGGGTTGTGTGAACTGGATACAGACGTTCGTGCTGAAAATAAAGGGAACAGTCCCTCCTCGGCACCATCCCCAAGGCTGCTATTTAAGAATGCGGGCCCAGTGTAGCCAGACCTTACTTTTTCAAGTGAAAATAGAAATTTGTATTCGAATGTGAGTATGACATCTTCCCATTTGTGTAAGCTGCTAAATGAGCTAGGATTAGGTTTTGCTGTTTACAACAAGACTTCAAAATAACGAGCCTAAGATAAAAGTTTATTTCTCTCTCACATAAGAAAGTATCCGGGAAAATATCCAGCTCGAGACTCAGAGCTGGAATGGAGTCTCTAAATGTCAACAAGGATCCAGACTCTGTATTCCTGCTCAGCCATCCTGAGCTCATGACTTCCATCATCAAGGTCACCTCACCAACCAAAAGGGCTGCTGGTGCTCCAGTCATCTCTCACCAGTGAAAAATGAGTGACAGCTGAGAATATCACTTGATTTTTCCTCCCTACACTTGGTCCTCTTCGTTTATATTGTCTACCATCCTAGTAGGCATTTGAATCTGTAAGCCTTGGTCTAAACCTAGGGTGGGAAACAAAGCCAAACTCCATCTGAGTCTCTCTTAATGGGGCTCTGTCTCACCCCAGATTGTTGACAGGGACTAATCTGATTACTATCCATGAACCTGGGATGAATGTCCTGTTGGCTGAAAGTCTGGGATTGAATTTAAGATCAACATTTTTATCATGGATTAAGAAACTTTGCCACAGTATTTTGCAGCACCCACAGTCAAGAGGTGGAGTCTATTTCTCCATCGCCTGCCCCTGGGCTAGCCACAATATTTTCTTTGGCACAGTGAATTTTGGCACAGTCCATAATACTGTTCATCTCCCCCACTCACCTGCAAGCTCCTTAAGGAAGGTGGAATTCATGTCTGGTCAGAGAAACTCTTGTGCTCTTTCTAAGTGAGTACAGGTATAATGGGTATGATCTGACATGTATGATTTATTTTATTTTTTTAAGATTTATTTATTTGAGAGAGAGAGAGCGTGCAAGCAGAAGTAGAGGGAGAGAGGATCTCAAGCAGAACTCCATGCAAAGCAAGAGCCTGTAATGGGACTTGATCCCACAAGTCTTAGATCACGACCTGATCTGAAACCAAGATGCTCGACCAACTGTGCTACCCAGACGTCCCAATGATTTACTTTAGTCAGTGTTTATTGTATTAAGAAAACTACATATGCCAAGCACATTAAAGCAACAATTTTATAGATAACACTTAGAATAAGGCTAAAGAAAGAAGGCAACATTAAGAAAAAATTATTAAATTCATAAGGCACAATGATGTAGCAAATACTATGAAGGCAGTACCTCAAGGCCTGGAGTTGAGGATACCTGATTCTGAGAGCCAGCTCTGAAGGCAGGTGACCCTGAACTTTCTTTCCTGGCACTCCTGTTCCTTTGCTGTACGACCCTGGGCAAGTCACCTGCCTCTCAGAGCCCCAATTTCCTCATTTATCTGATGAGGATTCTCAACAGCCCTGCCCCATATGGCTCTTCTGAGTAGCACATCAGCTTCTCAATGTGGAGCACATGGCTCTGGAAATAGGGTCTGTCCCCGCTCCACTGCTTACTGGCTGTGTGACCTTGCACAAGTTATTTGCTTCTCTGAGCCTGCTTCCTCTTCTATAAGCAGGGCATAATGGGGGGCAGCTGGGTGGTTCAGGTCAGTCATGATCCAGGGGTCCTGGGATCAAGCCCTATATTGGGCTCCCTGCTCAACAGGAAGCCTGCTTCCTCCCCCTGCTTGTGCACTCACACGCTCTGTCAAGTAAATACACAAAATCCTAAAAAAAAAAAAAAAAAAAAAAAAAAGACTACATAACGGTACCTAATTGCTAGAAGTGGTCACAAGGATTCGATGAGTTAGTTCACCCTCTGAATAATGTCTGGCACATTGTGAGTGTTCAATCAATATCGAAATTATTAGCCACTCTGGGGACAGCTCTGGATGCAAGTTGAAATGGTCCCTCACCACCTGGGTGGCTCAGTCATTTGGCATCTGTCTTCGGCTGAGGTCATGATCCCAAGGCCCTGGGATCGAGCCCCGCATCAGGCTCTCTGCTCAAGCAGAAAGCCTGCTTCTCCCTCTCTCACTCCCGCTCCTCGTGTTCCTGCTCTTGCTGTCTCTCTCTATGTCAGGTAAATAAATAAAATTTTTAAAAAAGGAAAAGAAAAAGAAATGGTCCTTCACAGAGGCTTTGATCAGGGGAAAGGCCCAGCTCCAGGCCAAGCCCTTGCCAAGGAGGCTGATGTCAGAATTTGTTGGAACTCCCTATCCTGCCATTGTCCCCAGCACCCCAGCTCCAAGGCAGGAGATGATGTCATGGGAACTGATGTTTCTTTCCTAAAGGGAGGATGAGGGGCGGCAGTGGGTGTGGGGGGAGAGGCATTTGCTAGGGCAGCCCTTTTCTCCCACTCCTGCTCTCAGGGGGGAAGCCTGGCCCTGAAGATCTCCACTTCTTTCTCATAGGATTTGGCATTATTTGAATTTTTTATTTTATTTATTTTTATTACATCTATGGTCACAAACAAGAAAGCTATTTTCATTTTGAAACATGGATCCAAGGCCAATGTCCACCCTTCTAGATAGATTCCCAGGGTCAGTTTCTGATTGATCTGGGTCACTCGCATCTTGGCCTGGCTCTCTGAGAAAATAATTTAACAGAATCAGGAAAACTTCCAGGTTCCTTCAACTGCGGACCACTCCAAGGCTACGGTGGAAGTAAGAACATGAGCTACCTCCCATGCCCAAATGAATCATAGATTGAAAAGTATTTAGCACACTATGGGTACTGGATAAATGGCACCTTTATTATTTTTCATGAGGGTCAATCATGTTCTGTGTCCAAACCTTGCATGCTTTTTTTTTAAGGTTTTATTTATTTATTTGTCAAAGAGAGAGCGCACAAGTGGTGGGGGGCAGCAGGCAGAGCAGGCAGAAGGAGAAGCAGGCTCCCCACAGAGCAAGGAGCCTTACATGGGACTCGATCCCAGGACTCTGGGATCATGACCCAAGCTGAAGGCAGATGCTCAACCGACTGAGCCACCGAGGCATCCCTATGTGCTTTATTTTCTGGAAGGTTTCCATTTTATAGATAAGGGGAAAAAAAGGAGGACTAAAAGGGATGTTCCCATTTCATAGATAAGGAAACTGAGTCTCAGAGAGATAAAGAGACTTGACTCAAAGTTCTGAAGTCAAAGCACATTGTCTTCTGTGATGTCACTTCACTTGGGCACCTCACTTCATCTGCCCCTACCCAGAGCAATCACCCTTGTAGCTCAGTCTCTCTTACCTTGCTCAGGGCTCTGTGCCCCTACTTTCACATTGGAATTATCGGGGGAATTTTAAAAATCCTCAGTTCCCCAGCTGCAGGCTGATCAATAACATCAGAGTCTCCAGGGGGTGTACCAGCCCCTCGGGAGCGGGATGTTGGGTTAATCCTGGGGCCCACTAAGGGTAGTTATGAACACTACCCAGGTGATTCTCATGTGCAGCTAACATAGAGAACAGGTGTTTTAGATTTGTGAGTCTGTCTTCACTTTCTTATAAGGGTCAAGGTAGGGGGTGACTAGCTGTCAGTTTGCTCAGGACTGAGGAAGTCTCCTGAGACATGGGATTTTCAGTGCCGAACTTGGAAAACCCTGACAAACTGAGACACTTTGGTCACCTCAGCCAAAGCCAGGTCCCCTGGTCAGCAAGACCCAAATGACTCCAGGTGCCAGGCCAGTAACTAAATGTGTGAAGGAGCTAGTGGAAGGTGATGGAAGATGGTGTTTGAGATCGGACAAATGAGGTGAGCGTGCCCCGCTGGAGTCTTCACATTTCCTCGAGACAGACCTACCAAACAGCGCTGCGCTGGCAAACCAGACCCACTTGTTCTAAACCTGCAACAGACAACCTTAAACTTCTGCTTTAGAGCCACCGGGAGAATTTTCCACCTAGAGTGGGATCTCAGTGGACCAGTGGTTTTCAAGCCCACATTAGTCACTTAGGTATCTTTACAAAAAAAAAAAAAAAATCGAGATGCTCAGACCATAGTCCAGACCAACTGAATCACAGTCTCTGGGGGGGTGGGACCCAGGCAGCAATATTTAAAAAATGTCTGGCTAGGGCTGAGGACGGCTGGGATGAAGAAGCAAAGATGAACATTGCTTCTCTACAACCTTGATGTCTCTCTGGCATTCTAGGTGTCTGACTCATAAGGTTTGGGGAGCATTTCTGTCCTACCTACATCCTACAGTCATGAGTAAGAATGGATACCGAAGCCACCAAGATGTCCTTCAGTAGGTGAACACGTAAATGAGCTGTGGCATATCCAGATGACAGACTATTATCCAGCACTAAAAAGAAACGAACCCTCAAGCCATGAAAAGACATAGAGGAACCTTCAATGTATATTACTGAGGGCAAGAAGCCAGTCTGAAAAAGGGCCACATACTACAGTGTATACAGGTTTCCAGCTATCTGACCTTCTAGAAAAGGCAAACCTATGGAGACATTAAAAAGATCATGGTCGGGGCTCCTGGCTGACTCAGTAAGTAGAGCATGCGACTTTTGATCTTGGTTGGTAAGTTTGAGCCCCGCGTTCGGTGTAGAGATTACTTTAAAAAAATAAAATCTTAAAAAAATAAATGGAAAGATCAGTAGTTGTCAGATGTTATGGGGAAAGGAAGGATGGATAGACCAGACACAGATGGAGTTTAGGGCAGTGAAAATACTCAGAATGATACTATAATGGTGGGTACAAGTCATGATACATTCGTCCAAACTCATAAAAAGCTCCACCCAGGAATGAACCTTGAGGAAAAAACTATGAACTTGAGGGGCGCCTGGGTGGCTCAGTCATTAATGTCTGCCTTCAGCTCAGGTCATGATCTCGGGGTCCTGGGATCGAGCCCCACATCGGGCACCCTGTCAGCAGGAAGCCTGCTTCTCCCTCTTCCATTCCCCCTGCTTGTGTTCCCTCATCACTTTATCTCTGTCAAACAAATAAAATCTTAAAAAAAAAAACAAACACAAAAAAACCCCATGAACTTTAGATAACTATGTTGCATTAATGTAAGCTCATCACTTATAACAAAAATGTGCCACTCTGGGGGGCAGGGGGATGCGGATATGGGGAAGGCCATGCCTGTGTGGAGGCAGGAGGTAGATGGAAAATCTCTGTACCTTCCCATCAAGTTTGCTGTGAACCTAAAACTGCTTCTGAATGAACCGGGTGTCTTCCAGACAATGATTACTGAACAAGTAATGAGCTGGTTCCAACTCATCCATTTGTCAAGGAGCCCTGAGGCCCCTGCCACCCCGCCCCCCCAACCCACTGAATGGTGGAGGGTTAGGGCATAATGCAAGCTCAGCGGCGTCTGTTGTGTGATCCTGGGTGATGAACTGGACTTCCCTGTTCCTCACACTAAACATCAACAAAGGTATGTGGGTCGCCCACCCATTGCCATTTTGAGTAGGGCCAAGGACCCAGGCTCCCGGGCCTGTGGGCCTCTTTGTGTGCAGAGAGATTCTGCATGACAGAAGGAAGGCAAGGAGGGCTTTCTGGCCTCAGGGCATCTCATGCAAAAATCTCATGTCTCACTGGAGACAATTACTGTGGTAGTGGAGAAGGATCAGCCTGTGTGCATATGTGTGTTCATGCATGTGGATATGTGTGATTACATACAAGGGCATGGAAGGAGCGTATGCCCAGAGTACATGCATGGGTATGGGTGTGTGTGTGTGTGTGTGTATCTGTCAGTACCTATGTGCTAATATGCATACATGTGTACATGACCTTGCTTGAGGACTGGGTGTCTCTAGGAGGATGTAAAGATATGACGGTGTCACTGTATATAAGGACATGAACTGTGGATGTGTACGTGATGGGTATGTGTGTAATGTGTAACAGTGCATGCTTGGCCATATTTGTGTGAATGAGTGTGTATGAGGTTGTGTGTGTCCCTAGCTGGGTGTTGTTGGACCAAGTTAATGAACCATTCTGAGCCTCCATCTCCCTATGTCCAAAATGAAAAGAGATACTCTGGTAGATTAAAAGGTGGTTGCAAATTCTTTGCCAGTCTGGCCACAGATAGGTGGGGTCCATGTCCCTTCCCCTTGAACCTGGGCTAGACTTGTGATCTGTTCTGACCAAAGGAATCTGGGCCTTAGAAGATCTGCCGTGCTTCTACATTTGCAAATGGGGAACGCTGCCTCTTGGAACCCAGTGGCTGAGCTCTGAGAAGCTAAAAAAGTAAGGCTATGTGGAGGGAAACCAAAGCACACCATGGGTTGCCAGTGCCTACTGAGTGCACAGCTCACAGCAGCACCCACTGCCCACTACGGGGGGACAAGCCCTTCTGGAATGGCCTGTGGTTCTGGCTGACATTACTAGTAGCTGAACTGCAGCAGAGCTCAGTTAGCACACAAAATCATAACATATAATAATGGTGGTGGCTGTTTCTAAGCCATTAAGTTTTAGGGTGGTTAGCTATGCGACAGTCATATTTTGTAGAGTTTCGAAGCACTTAGAACAGGAGTTGGCAAACTTCCCCACATAAAGGGCCAGGTAGTAAGTATTTCAGGGTTTGTTGTTGTTGTTGTTGTTGTTTAAAGATTTTATTTATTTGACAGGGAGAGAGAGATCACAAGTAGGCAGAGAGTCAGACAGAGAGAGAGGGAGAAGCAGCCTCCCTGCTGAGCAGAGAGCCTGATGTGGGGCTCGATCCCAGGACCCTGAGATCATGACCTGAGCTGAAGGCAGTAGCTTTAACCCCCTGAGCCACCCAGGTGCCCGTATTTCAGGTTTTGCAGGCCATATAGATGCTGTGGCAACTAGTCACCTCCGATGAGTCGTGTCAAAGCAGCCATGGATAATGCATTCACGAATGCACATGGCTGTGTTCCAATAAAACTTTATTTACACAAAGAGGTGGCAGGCTGGGTCTGGCCCACTGGCAATCAGCAATCATTTGTCTAGACCTAGAAACTGGGATAACAGTGAGTGTTTCAAGTGTTAGCTACGAGAGTCTGTGTTAAGAGTTTGAGAGTGGGTATGTCTATGCACAAGTATGTGTACACACACGTCTGCATGGAAAGCGTGTGTCAGAATAAGTGTAAATGTGTCTATACGAGGAATCAGTTTAGTCCTTCCGTAAGACACAGCAACAGGCTTGTATCGGCTAACGTTTCAATGCAGCTATCTCAGGCCTTCCTGCTTCTGTTCTGGGGAGAAAGGGGAGCATGGTACAAAGCCAAGAGGAGAAAGAGCTGGTATGTCCCTATCGTTTTCATCTGGGTTAAGTTTGGAAGGAAGCCATCATCTGTCAGTGGCTGGGCTACTGTAGGGCCGGCAGCCCACGCCTTCCCTTCCCTGCTGAAAGAAGTCAGTCCTCTGGGGAGAGGGGGAAGGGACCCTGTAAAAATGAAAAAGGAACACTGGAGCTTTTAAGGGGGAGCTTGGGAAGTGGGGAGAAAGCTATCCTCCCCTCCTATTGTGGGTGGCTTTTCCAGGCAACTTGTAAACATCTGCCTGCTGGTTTCATTTTGATCTCTCACTGTGGGCCTCATGAGGGGTGACTTCCTGCATGACTAAACTCCTTGGCTCTGGTTTGCAAGGGCCAGAAATGAGTCTGAGTGTTGTAGCCAAGCAGATGTGGATTCAAATCCTTGTTTACACTTACTACGTGAGGCATGTGGCCTCATTTTGCTGAGCCTCAGTTTCCTCACCTGTAAAGTGGGGATGGATAGTAGTGGTACTACCTCCTAGAACTGGTGCAGTGGTCAAGTGGGGATGGCGTGTGTCAAGCATCCAGCGCAAAGCTCTGCAGTTAGTAGGTGCTCTGCAAGGTGACTCCCGGAGACAGACCTTGACCAATAGGGTGCCAGGCTTCAAAATTTCGGGGAAGCCTTCTCTAATCCCCTGGGCTGCTGTAAAGTCCCTTCTGATTTACAGAGTCACAGAAACCTCCTTCTTGCAAAGCATTCACCTCCAATAGTTACTCACCCCTAATTGGCATGCTTTTTGGTCCAGCGTCTGTCTCATCCAGCAGACTGAAAGCTGCAGGCAAAAATAAAATAGAAGCTGTTTTGTTAACCACTCCATCCCCAGGGCCAGCACCGGTCCTGGCACATAGTGGACACTCTGTGATTCTTTACTGAATGAGCAAATGGAGATGGAGCACTTCATAACTGGGACATCCCTGGGGTCCTGGGAGAGGGCATTTTCTCCCCATCTAGTACAAACACAGCATATGAGGGGCTTGCAATGGGATCTTCCCAAATGGGGTTATAATAGGAGCCCTCTTCGGCGTCCTAGTGCACGAGTAAGCTCGGCTCAGCTTCTCTGCCATCACAATCCCAACATTTCAGTTTGGGAGGCTAATATCACAAAGGTTTATTTTTCCTTCATGCAAAGGCCAGCAGGTGAGCCTCCCGAACTCCTCGTAGTGACTCAGTTCCATCTTGTGATGCCACCATGTTCACGTGTGACCTTTAGAGCCTCTGCAGGGTCACGTGAAAGTCCCTTGTGCTCCCTGCCCGTTGCTGGGAACCAGTCAGTTGACCCTGCCTGTCTGCAGTGAGGAGAGAAATACAGGGTCACTCAGCAAGTAGGAGTGTCTCTGTTGCACCTGGGAAGGGCTCAGACTCCTCAGCTTGTCTCAAGGGTCTGGGTTTAATGATAGGACAGCCAAATGCATTTTGAATCTTTGGAAAATGAAGATCCCTACTAAATAGACTGCTTTTGGAAACTGGGCATTTATCAGAGGAAAAATAATCATCACAAATTCTCTGCTTAAAACAGAGAGCAGTGTTTTCAGCCTGCCGTTTTTCACCCCCACCTCCAAATGCCACCCCATTTTTCTCCATGGTTGAAATATGTCTTACTGGTTTTATTTTGATAAGGATCGACAGTCACCCATCAGAGGCTTAGCTCCTAATTCAGGGAGACCAATGATTAAATAAACCATGAAGATAAAAAATCTTTTGATGAGATAAGGTCATTAAAAGCTTTTAGTTTGAGTCTGGCACGCAGTAGGACTCCTGATGGCCCCCACTTACCTCTCCTCCCCTGGCTTTATTGGAAGGTGTCCTGATGGATTTTAATTTTTTTTTTAAGTGCAAGCTCAAAGTCACTGCATCGAAGATTGTAGTGGGGGGAGGAAGAAGACTGAGACAAAGTGTGGGCAAAACCATTGAATATTCATGAAAAGAGCCAGCATTTTGTAAAGACAGGCTATATATGACGCGTGTTCTCGCCAGGCTAGAAGACAAAAAGAACAAGGGCAGTGTGCCTCTGAATAGAGAAGCTTTTTTTTTTTTTTTTTCTGAGAAGTTTCAGGATGACTCCGATGCCTTTTATAATTTTTTTTTTTTTTTCTGTTTCCATCTCCCTGGGGTTGGGGGAAAGGGGAACCGCCAGTGAGATTAGATCCTATGCCTGTGTCATGATATTTTGCCCTGTATCTCTCAGCTGAAGAATCCCATCCCGGACTCCTATATTTTCACCGTCATCACCGCCCTTCAGCTGTCTGTCTCTGCCCCAAAGCATACCTCACATACACCAGCTGGTGTTTCCAGGTTCTCTGACCTAAGGGCCATCTGACCAAAGGCCCCATGGTTCACGACCCTGGCTGCATTCTAGAATCATCCAGGGAGCTATAAAAAGCACCCATACCTGGACTGCATTCCCTGAGTTTCTGACCTCACTGGGCCAGGGTGGAATCCTGAGTGGGGATTTTTCTTTCTTTTTTTTTTTTTTTTTTTTGAGAGAGAGAGAGAGAGCCCGCAGGCAAGGGGTAGGGGAATAGAGGGAGAGAGAGAATCGCAAGCAGGCATCAAGACTGGCCCAGGCTTGGGGCGCCTGGGTGGCTCAGTCGTTAAGCGTCTGCCTTCGGCTCAGGTCATGATCCCAGGGTCCTGGGATCGAGCCCCGCATCGGGCTCTCTGCGCGGCAGGGAGCCTGCTTCTCCCACTACCATTCCCTCTGCTTGTGTTCCCTCTCACTGTGTTTCTCTCTATCAAATAAATAAAAAAAAAAAAATCTTTAAAAAAAAAAAAAAAAAAGACTGGCCCAGGCTCAATCTCACAACCCTAAGATCATGGCCTGAGCCGAAATCAAGAGTCGAATACTTAACTGACTGAGCCACCCAGGCACCCCACTGAGTGTAGACAATTTTACAGACCCCCTTATGGCTTGTTATACAGACAGGATTGAGAACCACCAGCTTGAGCTTTCCAGCTAAGACTCAAGCAATGAAAATGAAATTTCATTTGAGAAATGAAATAAAGAGAAAGCTTCTAAGAAAATGACATAATTCAGAAGAGAGATATGGGGACGGTGGACCCTCTCCCTGGATGTCCTCCCTCCTGGGAACAAATAGTCACAAGTGCCACTCCCTCACAGGCCTGAAGGAGAGGAAGCTTGGTGGTCAGGAGGTGCTGGGCAGAGTGCCTGAGGGTGACACTCACCCCCTCTTAAGAAATGGATTCACTTTGGGACACCAGGGTGGCTTAGTGGGTTGGACATTTGATTCTTGGTTTCAGCTCCTGTAATGATCTCAGGGTCATGGGATCAAGCCCCACATGTGGTTCCACTTGGAGTCTGCTTGTTCCTCTCCCTCCCCAACTGCTTCCTCCTTCTCTAATAAATAAATAAAATCTTTAAAAAAAAAAAACGGAAAGAAACGGATTCACCTTCCTACTGTTCCAAAGATGCTGTGGAGTACTACTCCAAGACAACAGCTAAAATTTGGATAGCATTTCTCAATTTCATATGCATTAGTCTTTGATGCTCCCAACAAACCTATAAAAGGCAGGATTATCCCCACCCTCGCTATTTTGCAAATGAGGAAATTAAGACCCAGACAAGTTAACGGACTTGCCCAAAATATTACAGCCACTGAAAGGTGGAGCTGGGGCGTCCGTTCTAATATTTATTGAGCATTTACTAAATTCAAGGACCCAGGCAAGTATAAATCATATTGTCATGGAATTATATATTCCCTAATTACTTTAAAATTTTAGGTATTTGAGCGAGAGAGCACGAGTGGGGGGAAGAGGAGAGAGGGAGGGGTAAACAGGCTCCACACTGAGCTGGTAGCCGGATGTGGGGCTGATCCCAGGACCCGGAGATCACGACCTGAGCAAAAGGCGGATACTTAACCAACTCAGTCACCCAAGTGCACCTAATTACTTCTTTGACATCCTCTTCTATTTGTTGTTAGCATTTCTGTGGCAGAATCTTACTCACCCTCTAATAATCTACTCTTCCTAGTTTACTCAGCGCTGCCCCATGCCGCAAACCAGCGCTGCTCCTCGCGGCGAACCAGGCTTTCCTTCCCAGCGTCCCTTGCAGCCACGAGTGGTCACGTGACACCATCCTGCCCAATGAGATGAAAGGAGAAACCTGCCGCTTTCCGTAATCCGTTCTCTCTTCACCTGGCCAGACACGCCGTCCGGACCTGTAGTAGCAACTGTGGGATCTTGAGATGATGAGTAGAAGTGGCCGAGCAGAAAGATGCCTGGGTCCCTGATTCATCCCCGAGCTGCTGGCTGCCCACCTCCAAGCACCCGCGGATGCAGAAAAATAAGCCCTTGTTTGTTTAAGTCACTATAGGTTAGGTTTTTGTAAATTGTGGCCAAGTGTATCCCTAACGGATGCAGTTTCCTACATGCCCTCCATCGTTGTTTTCTTCAACTGTAAAATTGAACACGCCGCCCAGCAGCTCCGCCGCTGAAGCTTGGCCACTGTGAGCACGTGCAATCAGTGTCTTTATTGTATTACCTTTGAGACCCGGGGCATGTTGTCACCTGAATCGGCACTTTTGTTTTCCCAGCCTCTGTTTGTTTTTAGAAGATAAGGGCAAGTGCGGGAACACATCAAACCACGGTGTACACACACGGCACAAAGATGGTGACGTTTGCCCAACTCAGCCACCCGAAGGAAGGCCGACACCCCGCTGCGGCAACTCGTGAGGGAAATCTGAATTCCTGCGGGCAAGGTGGTTTGGGCGTCAGTCAAGCACTGGGATCTAAGTCTGGCCGTTTCAAAGTCAAATGTACAGAAGTCAAGGACCGCCTATGTGTACCCCACTGTGGCAGCCCACGGATGCCAGATTGGTTTTTTAAGCTTCCAAACCATTTAAGCTATCCCTGAGCCACCACCTACCACGAACTCCGTGGCTTAAAACAATGTCTGTTAGGTCTCAGAGGCTATGGGCCCACTGAGTGCTTCTCCTAACCTGGGCCAAGTGTGACTGGCCTTGGCCCCAGCTCCTGCAGGCATTTCAGTCCTTTTGTTGTCAGGTCGGTGTGGGATGACTTCATTCCCGTGTCTCACAGGTGGCTGGCTATCCGCTTTGGTGATGGGGTTGACAGGGCCACTGGTCCCCTATCCTCCAGCAAGCTATTGAGTCACACGGTGGCAGAAGGCTTGGAAGAGATCAGTCAGAGGCAGATGAGGCCTCCTGAGTCCCAGGCCAGGAAATCACACAACATCCCTTCTGCCACATTCTACTGACTAAAGAAAGTCACAGAGTCACTTTAGTTTCCAGGGTAGGTGAGAAGCCTCCTCTTCCTGATGTGGGAGACTGCAAAGGCATGGGTTCAGTAAAAGAAGGAGGACAGGGGCCTTTTTTGTCATCGGTCCACCATGGTACCTGGAGTGAGAGAGAGCCTTTCCTTGAGCAGACCACTGTGGACATCAAGGAAAGAAATGAACAAAATCGGAGTATTGTTGTTCATTTCAATTCATATTGTTGTTCAAAATCTCTCAACCATCGGAGAAATGGTTGTGTGGACAAAAGGGAAACCACCCTGTAGCGGAGACGGAATGAGCAACACAGGGAACAGAGGAAGAGGTTGGAGACACGGACTAAATCAAACTTCCATTCCAATAATTACTTCTACACTGACTAACCATTTCTGGTGCTTAATACATGGAACACAATCCCACTAAATGTTCGCTCACTCCTACGAAAGAGGTTCTACTACGAACCCCATCTTACAGACGAGGGAATCAAGGTTCCGAGAGGATTAAGTAATTGGCAGAGAGACGCGTGGATGAGAGATGCAGGACACAAGACTTGAAGACAAATCTCGGTGTCAAAGCATTGGCCCTAGCCAGGACTCTATTCTGTCTTTAGGGCAACTTGTTTATCTGTCCCCTGCTTAGGCCCCCTGCGTAGACTGCTGCAGCATCTGAAGATTTCCCAGTCTGATTACTTCCAGCCAATTTTTTTTCCCTATAAAGGGCTGGAGAGTAAATATTTGCAGGATTGTATTACAGTTATTCAGCTCTGCCAGTGTGGGCTGACTTGAGCCAATGATAGTATATAAATGAACGGGCATGGCTGTAAAAGTTTTATTTATATAAATACATTGCCAGCCCTTGCTTAATCCATTCTCCTCCACCTTGCAGCCAGAGTGATCCAAACTCAAAGGCGACCCTGCTGCCATTTCTTGCCTAAGTGGTTCACCAGTATTTCTGGGTGAAAAGTCCAAACCTTTATCAGGGTGTCCAGCCCTGTGATCAAAGTGTGGGGCTAGCGGTGTCACCATCACGTGGGAGCTTGGTAGGAAAGCAGAATTTCAGGTGGTTTGCACACTCAGTTTGGGAAACTCTGGCTTCAAGACTCCTGTATCCTGATGCCTTCCTCCCGATCCCACCTCATCCATTGCCACTGGAGCCTCCTCCCTCCTGCCCAAACCCACTTTCCAGCCAAACTGAAATGCTCGGTTCATCTCTGTCCTCGATACATTGCTCTCCTGCCCAACTCCCTCCATTTAGCAAATTCCTACCGGCCTCCAGATCTCAATGTAGATGTCGCTTCTTCCGGGCAGCCCTCCTTGAAATTCCCAAACCCCATGAGGTGCCCCTCTTCTGTGTTTCCACGGCCCTTCCTCACCACCACCCACCACACTGCATGGCAACAACGGAACTGCCTGCCTCTCACAATGAGCTTTCGAACTCCTAAGAGGGAGACCCCATCCGTCTGGGTCACTTCTGCGTGTGTCCTCAACACCGGGGACAAAAACCACTCACCAGCTACTTATTGGAAAACTGAGCATAACACACCCACTGCCTCTGCCCCAGGCGAGGATCCTGCACAACTCCTGTTTCATCAGCGTGTGGCCGCAGTTCTCTCAACTTTCACCTGGCTTCAAGACTTCGAGGAGTCCTGCATCATCTCCAAGATTCCATCTTTCACTAAGCCCTGTGGTTTTTCCCTATTAGCAAATGTTTACCATTTGGAGAGGGCCCGGGGGCCTAAGAGATTTCTGAGCAGAATTCTTGAGCAATAAATGAGCCACAGGCCAAGACTTGAATTGTGTTATGGGGTGTGGCGGGGGTGGGGGGAGCCAGGCAGAAGGTTCTGGGCAAGGAAAGACTTGAAGGCAGGACGCTGGGTTGCAAACCTACAGAGCTATGAATTAAAATCCTTGCCCATCTGTGTGCAGTGCCAACTGTATACAATTATTCCAGCATTGCTGAGTGGGAAGAGACTCCCAGACACCCAAGAGCTGAAAGCAAGTGGGCCTGTGTAAGGAATCATAAGCCAGGGCACCCCAGGCTGCCCTTCAGAAAGAGGAGAGCCCTCCCCAAATCTGACATTCAGTCCAGAGTTTTCTACAAGTTCTTTTATTAACAAAGCAAAGTAAAAAAGAACAAGCCCCCCCCAAATTCAAAAGATTAAAAGTGCAAATTTACTCCAACCTGAAATAGAAAACAAATGGCTGGCCTCAAGTGTTTGGGCCACGGAAATGTGGTGTGATCTAAAACTCCTTTTAATCACACAACTGTAGCAGCGGGATCATATTTGATTAACCCTTTGGTCTCTGTTATTGGAACAAACCACATACTATGACTGCAGCCCACGGACTACATCATAATACACAGTTGGGGGTCAGAATACACATTTAAAATAACAATAAAATAAGAGGAATGTTTTAAAGTCAAGTCACTGAATCAAGGCACAAATTTTTTTAAAGCAAAAGGTGCTAAAAATATTCCTGAATATCTGATAGTTCAAAAATCAGATTATATATAGTTTTTTTAGGCTATTCTCTCTGTATAGATGATTGCGTATTATCTTCACTCTCTCCCAACTTTTACTTGCTAAATTCCCATCAAATCATGTGCTATGTAGGTATAAAAGAAAACAAACAGTAGTGTCTAAGTAACAGACGTGTGGTTAAAAAAAAAATTAACAAACACCAAGATGATAACACTGAACTTCTTTCCCTCTCAAGGATCACTGGAAATGTTAATGAGGTTCATTTCCCTCACTACTGGGAAAGGAGGTAATAGCCTTCCTGCATGTAGGTAGGGAAAAGTTAAGTCTTCTTCACCGAGTTAAAAGGCCACATTTTACATAAAGAGTGACTTATTCCATGAGGTTAAAAAAAGACGCTTTGGAAGCATGCGTGTTAGGTTCACCCCTTCCAAATGCCAGGATGTCAGTTTTGGTGGGCGCCTCTGTTCTTGGGGATGGGAATGGTAACAAGTCTAAGAAGTTTGGCCTGAACACCAGCCCTGGTTTTCTGGGGTCCAAGGTCACCCACCATCACTGCTAAGCCACAGTCTGGGATACTACTAAAAAAAAAAAAAAAAGATTAATTTTAAAATAAACAAAATACAAATAAAAAAGAAACAAGTTATTCTGCAATCCTTCCTGATTACTCATCTGTGAACTCTGAGACACAGCCGAGGAGTTTAGCCCCGACTCACCAGGAAGGAAATGCCAAGAACTGGCCCCCAGTGGTTTGGTTGGAGGCTGTGTAGCTGAACAAGAACAGCTCTGGGGTCGAGGGTCCTTCTGGGAATCGTGAGTTAAGTGTTATCTGTGGCCCTGTTAATTTTTTTTTGTTTGTTTCTACAATAAAGCTTAGCTCTGAGAGATAAGGACTTGGAATATCACACCCCCAACTATGTATAATAACAACATCTGCAGAACAATAAATATAACCTTATACATACTTGGAGGGTTAACCGTGTCTGGCAGGGGTCGCAAACTGGTGGCCCCAGGCTCAAGCAAATGTTCTGTTTGGCCCACACGGTGTTTGGAACAATTTAAAATGATTTTGTTTAAAATTGAGAAAGTTTCACTTTAAAAGAAATTCCTGATTTCCGGCCCCTCCCTAACTTTTTCCCAGCACACCCCTGACCAATGGCTGCCTTGCATAAGAGGGGCACAGTCCCCACCACCTACCCACCCCTTCCCATACTGATCTCCGTGCCTTGCTTCTGCAGGCTGCTGAGTTTGCGACCCCTGGTTTGAAATAGCACATACCTAAAACTGTGTTTCCTACCCAAACCTCTTACAGCCTCATGTGATTTCCCCCCGGGGTTCCCCTTTTCCTCTCATCTCTTCCTTTACTTCTCTCTTAAGGCCTCCCTCCTGAATTCCTCAGAATTCTCTTGGTTCCCTTGTTTCCGGTCTTCCTTCTTACAGCGTCTTCCATTTCCTCTTGCAAAAAAAAAAAAAAAAATCTCCTTTTCTCAGCCCGCAAAGATAAGCCTTCCAGGATGGCTCCCGAGACTGGTCAGTGGGAGTTACTGAAGGCTGTCTTCAGGCAAAATGGCTGAGTCGTCCTCCCCAAAACTTTTCTTCGGGCACTGGCTGGACAGTTAATCTTTTTTTTTTTTTTTTTACCTTGAGCAATATTGAGGCTTCTTGTACAAGAATCTTTGCATACGTGAATCTCTAGTACCAAGTATACACCAAAAATGTGTACATTTCAGATCAAGGATATGACGGAGCCCTGATAAAAGACAGAATTGAGCTTAATTTAAGTGCCTCGGGCAACCATCACACCTGGCTAAAATGTCATATTATTTCATTTGTACACAGTACATGTTTGGGATCACTAACCATTGATCAAAATTGATCGAAATCTCTAGGTTTTGGTTGCTATGTACAGAGAACTGTCGCTCAGCATGGCACTTAAATAAAACATTAATTTAACAATTCACAAACACAATGCCCCATTAATTAAAACATAATAATAAAATTTAAAAATCTTGAGGATGGATGAGGCTTTGGGTAATTAACCTGAAAATAAAAATAACAAAACACTACGAGAACAAAATGTTATCAGATTTAAACTTCAAAAGACTAGTAAGATTAAAAAAAAAAAAAAAAGGAACCTATCAACTCTAAACTAGAGACATTTGGAAAGTTCAGCTTTTAAAGCTTTATAATCCCTCCGACAGCCTTGCTATTCCCCACTGCAGTAGACTTAATGACTACAGGGGAAATTGGGGTGATATGGAAACATTATAAATATATATATATAAAGATTTACTTACTCTTTGCATCTGTTTTAAAAAGGAATTTTAAGAAACGTTATGCAGTTTATATCTTTGCAGGAAGCTGGTAGACTGATCCCTTTACTAAACTCAGTACCTTATGACCTAACACTGACCTTAAAAGCTGGGAATGACCTTTGTGATATCAAGAGGAACTTTCCCCAGAACAATCTCAAAGAGAAAGCACAACATTTGCAACTGTTTCTCTTACAGTCCCAGGTTGCAAAGGATCTAAGTGTCTGCAAATCATTTATTCACAATGATTTCCTGTAGTGGCCATGTAGGTCCCCTAAAGAAAGTTTAAAGAATTCCCTCAAAATAACTCAGAAGTTAAACAATGGCCCTATTCAGGTGGCTATTTCTGTCTTCCAAGTTTTACCTTTAGAGTCTAAGGAAATACATGTCTTTGTCAAAAAAATTAAAAAGTCCCCAAGTCTAACACTGGGTGGGACCGGCTGCATTTCCTATTAGGCAAGCAGATGATGGACTCTTCTCAACCTAAACTAAAGCTAAAGTGAGTTGGGGTTATTTATGTGGAAAGAGAAAAAAAAAAAAAACAGACTGCTGGCAAGAGCCGTCACCCCCTCCCCCTCCCTCACTCTCCTCCGCTGACTGCTGGTTGGTGGTCAGGGAGGACAGAGCCCAAGACACTGAATTCTATGGGAAATGCTTATAAGACCTGAGCCCAGTCAACGGCTCCTCCAAGTTGGCCTTAGGACCACTTGAAGGCTGCCAGGGCAATGGGAGAAAAACATAGTAACCACTGACCATCACTGAGCACTGACCAAGAGAGCTAACTCAAAAAGAAATTTCCATGCAAGGGCGCCTGGGTGGCTCAGTCGTTGAGCGTCTGCCTTCGGCCCAGGTCAGACCCCAGGGGCCTGGGATCGAGCCCCACATCAGGCTCTCTGCTCTGCAGGAGGCCTGCTTCTCCCGCTACCATTCCCTCTGCTTGTGTTCCCTCTCTGGCTGTGTTTCTCTCTGTCAAATAAATAAAATCTTTAAAAAAAAAAAAAAAAAGAAAGAAAAAGAAATTTCCATGCAGAGGAGTTTGTTCAAAAGGTTTCAAACAACAAAATGTTTCTGTCTCCAGCCAGCAGGAAGCTCTGGCGAGTCACCTGGATAGACAAAGACTGAAATATATCTTTCTCAAAACCCAAGGGGTTTTTCCCTGCTCACCCGTGTGGTCCTAAACATGCATCTTTTGCTACTTTGCACCATGCCTGGCTCAAGGTGGGCTCTCCATGAATGGGTGTGGACTGGTACATATTCCAGGGTGGGCCGGTAGGGATGTTAAGCAAGCCTGCTTTTTAAGACTACACATTTCTTAATAATAAATGTAACTGGCTTCCCTTTCCGATGCAACACTTGGCAGTGGCAATTACCACAAAATGAAAGGAGTGATCAAAATAAAGTGCTATTTGCTCTGGAAGTTTCTCTAACCAACTCTTGACTGGCTCTCAACACATATGACTTAATTCTTTGCAATCCTGTCAAACACCCGTGATGGCACCACTTAAAAAACACATTAATATTAATTTGAAGAGTGGGAATGGTGTTCCTCAGAACATTAGCTCCTGGAATAGAAACTTCAATTCCAGTTGTAGATAAAGATGCAGAATTTTTAAAAGACAATCAGGGACCCCAGGATGGAGCAAGTAGTTACAGCAAAAACAAAACAAAACAAAACAAAAAAACCACATTAGCTTCTTTAAATTTGAGGGCCAGAGATCAGTGTCTCAAAAACTGACAGATGGCACTTTCTCTGCAGCTAGTTTCTTGCTTCCTTCATGGGGTTTCCCTAAAAGCTGAAGCCTTCTATAGAATCATTCCACACAAACCAACATTTGAAACAGCTCTTAGCTGCTGGTGTTGGAGGTCTTTCTGGAGCTTGCTGGGATACGCTGGGGAGTGTGAAGAAGATGCCATAGCTATAATGGATTGTGGGGCCAAGGGGGACATATAAGCCACCAAATGTCACCCTCCGAATTTTCCAAACATCTTTGGCACCTGATTTCCTTGCATGAAACTGGCTTCGTTGCCATCCCCACCCCATCTGGTGGGAGAGGCTGTAGGAGCATTAGGCCAGCTGAGGGCAGTATCAGGGTTTACGGTTGATCTTCAGGGAACCCCTGCGCGCGCTGACTCCGGGGTGGGGGGCACCTGTCAAGGTATCGAGGACCCCCGTAGACCCGCAGAAGTTGGGGCAGCCTTCTCCAGGTGGACAGCAACCGCGACGCGGCAAGTTCCCGGGCTTGCCTGTCAAACGCAGCCAGGAGGTCAACTGGGGCAGCCTCACGCAGTACCTTGGGCAGGGGCCCCACCTCCGCAGCTGCCCCACCAGGGCCCAGGACGCAGTGGAAGAGCGTATGGCGTCGCAGCAGGCAGTCCCTAAGGAACTGCACTAATTCTTCCAACCGATCGCACAGGTGCGCCTCGTCCCAGCCTTGAGCAGGAGCCCCCTCACGCAGCAGCACCGCCAGCAGCACTGTCTTGAGCATATAGGAGGACAGGATGCGTCCCCACTGGGTAGCGGCCGTCGGGTCCAGCCCGCGGGCGCCCAGGTCTCGCAGAGCTTTAAGCAACTGCAGGCACTTGAGGTAGCAGGCACCTGGAGGGGCCCGTTCCTGCAGCCAGCTCAGCAACTTCTGCTCCTGCCGAGCTGTGTTCACACCCCACAGTGCATCCGTGCGCAGGCCTCCCGGGAGCTCGGACGGGTACCCGACGGGTGAGGGTGACGGTGGTGGTGCCACGAGGAAAACGCCATCACCCAGATGCACAGCGGGGATGAGGCGCACTGCCATGGAAAGGCGGCAGCAGCCATAGTCGGTGCGGCAGGGCAGGATGTGCAGGGTGGGAGGCTGCTCCAGGCCGCCCGGGGTCAAGCTGACCCGACAACGCCCCTCCAGACTGTACCGCACGGTGGCCAGGGAGCGCTGCAGGTGCGCCTGGAACCAGCGCAGCACCAGCGGGGCAGAGAGGTGACGCCGCCCAAGCACGTCCACGCAGAAGCCGTCGGCGAAGGGTTTGCAGTCCCGGAGCCAGTGACTCCCGGAGGCCCCCGGCGGCGCCTTGAGGGCGCACACGAAGCAGCCGTGGAAGGCTGGGGCCAGCGCGGGCTCGGCGCCCAGGCTCCGCGGCTCCAGCGCCACCAGCGGCGGGAGACGCAGCGGCACCAGCACGTCGAAGCCGTCGGGCCGCCGGATTTTATGCTGCTCGTAAGCGCTGCCCACTTGGATGAAGTCTCCACGGAAGGCCAAGGCCAGCGCCCCTCCGGGGATGGGGCCGGGGGAGCCCCGGGCGCGGCCAGCCCGCACCAGCTCGCCCACGATTCGGCTCACGTGCGCCTTGCTGTGGCCCAGCACGTGCGGGGACAGGCGCACCTCGTGCTCGTAGTAACTCTCCAGCAAGATGCCAAGACTCGGCTCTCGGAAGTGTCCAGGAGAGAAGGTGGAGTGGCTCCCCAGGCGAGGAGACCCTGGCAGGAAGCGCTGTCGAACAGCGTGGCGACAGCGCAGGAGGATGTAGCCAAGGAGGAGCAGGACGACCACCTTGAGCAGCGGGAAGCCGCCATCCGCACCGTCGGGGGGCTCGGCCCGGGAGCCCCCGCTTCCCCGGAGGACAAGGTAGAGGCACACAAGGGCAGTGCAGAGGCCAGTCACCAGGGGCCAGAAGACGCGCAGATTGAGGGTGTAGTGCACCGACATACCGGGCGCCCGGGGCAGCGGCGGCCTTGCAGCCCAGGGCGCGAGCCCCGGCGGCGCCCCCGGCCCAGCATGCGGGCAGCGCCCCGGCAGCCCCGCGGTCCGGGTCTCCTTCGCCTCCGCGGGGGCTCCCCACTCGCAGGGCCGGGGGAAGGCGCCCTCCAGCTCGGCTTCCTCTCCCAGCTCAAGTTTTCCTTCCAGCTGCGGCCCGCCCTGCGCCCCTCCCGGGCCCCGGGCCGCGCCCTGCGCCGGCTGCAAGCTCCGTCCCGCCCGGCGGTCCTCCCCGCCCGGAGCCCCGGCTCGCTGCCCGCGGCCAGCTTCTGACCCGGCCCGGCCCTATTCCTACCCTGGGCGGCACTCCTGGGCTCCCCCTCGGCGCTCGTTCCCGCTCTTCTCCGCGCTTGTTCCCGTTACTCGGCCCCAGGAGTTTCCTCTTCCGAGGGGAGAGGAGTCCGCGCCAGCTATCGGGGAGGAAATGCCGAAGTCTGGAGCCTTGCGCGGAGCGGGCGGGTGGCGTGGCCCCCTCCCCGGCCTCCGCCTTAAAGCGACGCGGGGCGGCGGGAGGGACTTCAGGACGCGCCTGGAACTGGCTTCTGGAGGGCCAACCCCCCCACCCCACCCCTCTCCCCTCCCCGAAGGCCGAACCGGGAAGGCCCTGATTCCGGGGCGGTGGCCTCGTCCCGGGAGCCTCTGGAGTGGAGCTCACATAAAGTTACACGGGGAAGTTGAAAAGCGGCAGAAGAGGGCTCACACCCAGCGTGTCCGTCCCGCCCCCAGCCGAGCAAGTCGTGGCGCTGCTGGCGTGGCAGGCTCTGGCGCGGAAGTAGCCGCGGCCACTGTGCTGCCGTCCCTTAGTCAAACCACTATTTACTGAGCACCTACTACGTGCCAGGCGGTAGGCTAGGAGCTGGGGAAACAGCAGTGGCCAAGATGAGCCGAAGTCTCTGCCCTTCGAAAAGCCTATAGCCTTTCTAAAAAAGGAAACCAAAAGAGAAAGGATCCCGTAGCAGAAAACGCTGTGAAAAAAAAAAAAGAAAAAAAGGGCGTGAGGGAATGAGAAGGAGGGGGCTGCCCCACGGAAGCTGGAGGCTCACTGAGGGCCGAACCAGGAGGGGCCAGCCTTGGGGATAACAATTTCAGCTTTGCCAGGGGACTTACTGTGTGCCAGTGCTGCGCTAATCACCTTACACATACCCACTCCTCTTGTCAATCCTCTGAAATGTACACTATTATTTTCCCTATTTTTCAGATGAGGAAACTGGGGCATGGGGCGGGGCGGGGATGGGATCTTGCCCACGGTCACATGGCTTTAGCAGAGCTGTGCCTTGAATACAGGCATCTAGATCCAGAGAAGCCAGGGGGCTCGACTCAGGAAGGGGGGGCCAGGGAGACCCCTCCTTGGCTGCTGGGAATCTGTCTGTGTCCTTTGTTAGGACCTGCACTGGGACCTCAGTAATAGAGATGCTTTGTTTCATTTAATGACAGTGAGCACTCCCTGAAATAATCTAGATTTGTTTCGTTGAACTGGATTTATTGAAATAATTATCTTTATTTATGCTCATTGCATCCCCCCCCAACACCCTTTAAGGAGAGCAAAGATGAATGCATTAAAAATGTCTGAACTCTGGGCGCCTGGGTGGCTCAGCGGGTTAAAGACCCTGCCTTCGGTTCAGGTCATGATCTCAGGGTGGTGGGATCGAGCCCCACATCCGGCTCTCTGCTCAGCAAGGAGCCTGCTTCCTCCCCCTTCCGCCTGCCTCTCTGCCTACTTGTGATCTCTCTCTCTGTCAAATAAAAAAATAAAAAAAAATAAAAAATAAAAAAAAAAAAAACTTTAAAATAAAACAAAAAAAAATATTAAAAAAAAAAGTCAGAACTCTGGGGTGCCTGGGTGGCTCAGTGGGTTAAAGCATCTGCCTTCGGCTCAGGTCCTGGTCTCAGGGTCCTGGGCATCAGGCTCTCTGCTCAGCAGGGAGCCTGCTTCCCCCCCTCTCTCTGCCTGCCTCTGTGCCTACTTGTGATCTCTCCCTCTCTCTGTCAAAT
>CM053621.1:11705114-11743901 GCA_028646535.1 Procyon lotor
CTGCCTCTGTGCCTACTTGTGATCTCTCCCTCTCTCTGTCAAATAAATAAATAAAATCTTTTTTAAAAAAATTTTTAAATAAATAAATGGGCTCTGTGCTCAGTGGGGAGTCTGCTTCTCCCTCTCTCTCTGCCCCTCCTCCTCTGCTCCTGCTCTCTTTCAAATAAATAAATAAAATCTTACCAAAAAATACAGTAGGAGGGGCACCCGAGTGGCTCAGTCGTTGAGCGTCTGCCTTCAGCTCAGGTCATGATCCCAGGGTCCTGGGATCGAGCCCCACATCGGGCTCTCTGCACAGCCGGGAGCCTGCTTCTCCCGCTGCCATTCCTTCTGCTTGGCTTGTGTTCCCTCTCTCGCTGTGTTTCTCTCTGTCAAATAAAATTAAAAAAAAAAAACAAAAAAACAATAGGAATGTCTGGGTGGTTCGGTCATGTAAGCATCTTCCTTCTTCTCAGGTCATGATCCCAGGGTCCTGAGATTGAGTCCCATATCTGGGCTCCTTGTTCAGTGGGGAGCCTGTTTCTCCCTCTGCCCCTCCCCCGCTGCTCGTGCTTGGGCTCTTTCTCTCTCTGGCAAATAAATAATTTTTTTAATAAAATAAATAAATAGTAGCCAAGTTGGAGAATGCACTGATAAACCTGGCCTGGACTGAGTTATGTCCCCTCATATTCATATATTGAATTCATATATTGAAACCCTAACCCCTAATGTGACTGTATTTGGAAACAGCTTTTCCGTGGTCATTAAGGATAAATGAGGTTATAAGGATGGGCCCTAACACAGCAGGACTGGTGTTATTATAAGAAGAGAAAAGGGGGCCCCTGGGTGGCTCAGTGGGTTAAGCCACTGACTTCGGCTCAGGTCATGATCTCAGGGTCCAGGGATTGAGCCCCACATCGGGCTCTCTGCTCAGCGGGAAGCTTGCTTTTCCCTCTCTCTCTGCCTGCCTCTCTGCCTACTTGTGATCTCTGTCAAATAAATAAATAAAATCTTAAAAAAAAAAATAAGAAAAAGAAGGATCTTGTGGGTAGCTCAGTGGATTGAGCCCCGCCTCTTGAGTTTGCTCAAGTCATGATCCCACAGGTCCTGGGAATGCACCCCAAGTGGGGCTCTGTGCCCAGTGGGGAATCTGCTTGGAGATTCCCTACCTCTGCCCCACCCCCTGCATGTTGACTCTGTCTCTCTCTCTCTCTCAAATAAATAAATCTTACAAAAAAGAAAAAAAAAAAACAAGAGGAAAAGACAGAGAGCCCTCTCTCTATCCATACACACACACACACACACACACACACACACACACACCCCAAGGAAAGACCTTGTGAGGACATAGCAAGAAGGTGACCATCTATTGGCCAGGGAGAGAGCTTGCACCAGAAACCTGATCCCCAGCACCTTGACCTTGGGCTCTCCAGCCTCCACGACTGTGGGAAAATAAATTTCTGTTCCTTAAGCCATCCAGTCTATGGTATATGGAGCCCCAGCTGACTAACACAGTTGGAGGTTGGGGGAGCCCTGCCCAAACCATGGGGACTTTGGGAGGGGTGTCCCTCCTGGAAAGTCACAGTGCTACACTAAAGGAAGGGGGATGTTTTGGCAAGCAAAAACAACAGGTAGCCACCATTTGGGGATAAATCTCTTAATCTCACTTTGCTTCAATCTCCCCTATAATCTATGAAAGAGAGTGGGGAATTTAACAGAATAACATGCTCTCCCTAGTGGAAATGGTGGTGTGCTGTCTTCAGCCATACAAAGAAGGGCAATTCTCCATCACAGGTCAGCAAATGTTTTTTGTAAAAGGCCAGAGAATAAATATTTCAGACCCTAGAGTCTCTGCTCTGACTACTTGGGTCTGCTATTATAGACCCAAAGCAACTGTATTCATTTACTGGGGGGCCATAACAAAGAACCACAAACTAGCGGGGGGGGGCACCTTAAAACCACAGAAAAGTATTCCCTCACAGGGAGAGAAGCAACAGGGCTGTGCTCCCTCAGAAGGCTTTATGGAGGACCCTTCCTTGCCTGGTCCAGATGTGGCGGCCCCAGGGCTTCTTTGGCTTGTGGCCACATCACTCTGCTCTAATCTCTGCCTCTCTCTTCCTATGGGCTTCTCCTCTGTGTCTATACCTTCTCTTTTTCTGTCTCTTGGAAGGACACTTGTCACTGGATGCAATCCTAGTGATCTCATCTGGAGATCCTTAACTTAATTACGTCTGCAAAGATTGTCTTCCCCAAATGTCACATTCATAAGTTCCAAGGCTTAGGACGGGAACATACGTTTTTGGGGAGGGAGCTTATTGAAAGAGCCTCAGTTTTCCTTCCTTCCTTCGTGTCTCCTTTGCTACTCACACTGCAAACCCGACTTCTGACACTTCTGGCCATCAAATGTGGGGAGGTTTTCCCTCTACAACAAACAATTCTCTGTCATACCAGCTGGGTGTCCTACAATTTAACTCGATTCTGACCCTCTCTCCCTGGAGATGGTATCAGATCCCACAGGTTAAGGGCTCAGGCCCACGAGACTGCCCCCTGCATTTCAGACGCCAATCACAAGTAGTAGGTCTCCCCGGTTGACCCATTATTCTGTCCAACTTGGGTACACATTGGAGGTTCCTATTACCCCCTCCTCGACTTTGATTAGCTTGCTAAAACAGCTCACAGAAAAAAAAAAAAAAAAAAAACCAGCTCACAGAACTCAGGGGGGGCATGTCTCCCAGTTTATTAGAGGACATGATAAAGGTACTTCTGTCCGTATGGAGTTGGGATGGCCCCCTTTTTCACAGGGTGTCATGTCACCCTCCCAGTACCACTGACCTTTTACGGAGGCTTTCTCACGTGGGCACAATGAATTATTATTTTTAAGATTTTATTTACTTAACAGAAAGAGCACAAGCAGGGGGAATGGCAGGCAGAGGAAGAGGGGGAAGCAGGTTCCCCACTGACCAGGGAGCCTGACTCGGGGCTCGATCCCAGGACCTGGAGATTATGACCTGAGCTGAAGGCAGACACTTAACTGAGCCACCTGGGCGCCCCAGGTGTGATCAATTATTAACTCAATTTTATCCCCTTTTCCCTCCCTGGAGAAGTGGTGGGGCTACTGAAAATACCAAGCTTCTAATCATGGCTTGGTCTTCCTGGTGACCAGATCCTACCCTGGAGCCATCCAGAAGCACCCCTCCCCCCCAGTCACCTCATTAGAACAAAAGATGCTCCTAGTGCTGTTATCACCTAGGAAATTACAAGGGTTTTAGGAGCTCTGTGCCAGGAACCAGACGCAGAGACTAATATATATATATTTTCTATTATCTCGCAGTGGGCCGCGATTCACCCCACTACACTGAGCAAATGATGCATCACTGGGACTATTTTTCCTGCCTATAATCGGTTTCCATAGCTCATTTCCTCCAAAGAGTTCAAGGAACAAGCCTCAGAACTTTGCCCTTGGAAAATCTCCTGTATGTGTCAGAACCAACGCAGGATCGTTTGTTACTAATTTATTACACACCTCTGTGGGTTCTCACCTTGTGCCAGGAGGAGAGGAAGACCAAGGAAAACAGTCAGGGTGCTCTGTCTACACAGTATGGGTGGATTCAGAAAACTGCCACCCTTTTGGTGACTTTCGATAATTATTTCCTTAAAAATATCCTTTAATGTTTGGTATTTGATAAAGGGCCACTCCTGCTTTTTCTTTTTTTTTAATAGATCAGCAAATATATACGCACAGTCCTTCCAGCAGTCCCCCCGTGGAGGAAGAATGACGACACTGATGAGAGGAAAAGAGAAGGCTGAGGTGACTCATTTCTCACAGGGGGCTTGGGGAAGACTCACGGGGGTGGGGATGAGACGTATGGTCAGGCCTCGAAGGATGGGAAAGGACATTATGTTTGATAATACCATGCACCTCCCGGACCCAGCCGTTCCAGAGCAGCGCCTCCCCGAATATTCGGGACAAGCCCAGCGAGACGGGTGCTGCTATCAATGCCCTTCTGCATGTGGGAAAAGAGAGGGTGAGTAACTTATTCCAAGTCACACAGCTGGCAAACCCCACCCCAGAGCTGAGCGCTTAAACCTGCCGCTTCACTCCCGTTCGCGTTGTAAAGGGTTTTGCGGCACAGAAAGGGGGCATCCTGGGGAGGCAGGTTAATTTATGTGTCTATGTCCCTAACCAGGGGGTGACGTTCTTGGAAGCAGGGACTTTGCCAGCTTCAGCTTGGTATCCCCAGCCCCCCATGCCATGCTCCACACTTCAGAGATTTGTCGAATGGATGGATGAGATATTGAGCCGCAGAAAGGCAGGGAGGCGTGACATCACCCCACAGAAATTTGGGGTGACGGCAACGGAACACGCCATGCACAGAGGTCCAGGAGCCACATCGTGGGGACAGTCGTGGGGAGCGGGACTTGAGTCCTGTTGTTGCGGGAGTCTGGAGTGGGTGAACAGACACTATGGCCTTCATGGGCTGTCCATTCCAGCCTTCTCCAGCAAGACTTCTTCTGCATCTGGGGCTGGAAAGCTGAACACAGTCTTAGATTCTCTGGCACAGGGACAGAAGCCGCCCAAGATGCCCACTTTGCTAGTATGACTGGCGGCAAAGGTGGGTGCTGCTGCCACCCGCGGCTGGGTCTTGATCCCACAGGCGGCTCTCTGTCCGGGGCAGAGGCAGCACGTCCCGTGGTGGCCAAGTTCTGCTGTGTGGCTTAGCAACCTTTTCTGGAAGGTGGGCTCAGAGTCCTTTCCTGCAGCTTTCTCGGTGCCCACAAACTGTATATGATAAATGGTCTATGGCTGTTGCTTTAAAGGTTTCCCGTCGGTTCTCCAATGCATGACTGTCACATGGCTCATCTCACAGGCCAATCAGAACACCCATGCTGGTCTATCCTCTATTCAGAGACAAGCCCACCAGTCACACTTTACGGCAATGTCAAACTGATGCCTGTGGTTCTAAATATTCACTCTCAAGTGACTGCACCAAGACGGCCAGCAACAAAGAAACAGGCCACGCGGCTTTGCCGAAGACGTCACCCAATACTAGAACCTTAGTGATTCAAACCCATCTTTCCCCTCGGGGATTCTGAATGGGACAGAGAAGCCGAGAGGAAGCAGGATCCAGAATTAAGCGGAAGCCACAGAATACGCCAAGATCTTAAGGAAACTGATACCATGGCAGGTCAGGGGAGGGCAAGAACAGGCAGCAGATCCAAGAATGGTGAGTGTCCGAGTCAGTGTTGGGGCACTAAAGCCACCATGTGCCTGGATGACATTCCAGACCTCATTCCTGTTTGAGGGAGCGCCATGGGCTCTTTGCCTCAGATCCTTATAATAATCCCCACGGGGGTCTGAGGTCATGTGAATGTGCCTTTTCCTGGTAACCCTGATGCAGGGGTGGCGGTGGCATGAGGTAGGAAGGCATTTTAGCCCCATTTCATAGAAAACAGAACCTAGTACGGCTTGCATATGAATGTGTTACTGGGGATGCAAACCCCAAGGGAAGAAGTAAAAGGACAAAAGAAGGGCAGGTTAGGGAATTGCCAACACTGCATTGGCCATAACTTAGTCACCTAATAGGATGTTGTGATTTGGAATAAGATATATATATATATATACACACACATGGTCGGGGTGCCTGGGTGGTTCAGTCAGTTAAGCATCTGCCTTCAGCTCAGGTCATGATCTCAGGGTCCTGGGATGAAGCCCTGCATCGAGCTCCCTGCTCAGTGGGGAATCTGCTTCTCTCTCTCCCTCTGCCCTTCCCTCCACCCATGCTTGCTCCCTTGCTCTTAAATAAATAAATAAAATCAATCTTAAAAAAAAGAAATACACACACACACACACACACACACACACAGAGGCCCATTCCTGGCACAGAGCAACTAAAACCTTTGGAATGTCCTAAGTGAGGAAAGCAATCAAGGTGTCTTTTGTTATGTTAATGAGGTGGCTTCCAGCACACCTCAGGATGAGAGTGGTTTGCCAGGAGAACCAACCAAGTGATTAGAAGGTTGAGAACTTTTAGTTCCAACCCCTGACCTCCAGAGATAGGAGAGGGGCTGGGGGTTGAATCAGCCACCAACGGCCAATGAATTACTCAGTCACCCCTACGTCATGAAACCTCCATAAAAATCCAAAAGCTTGGGGTTTGGAGAGCTTCCAGTTAATGAACACGAGCAGATGGGGGAAGAACGGTGCCAGGGGAGGACGTGGAACACACCCCTCACCCCCCCACCGCCGCCCTTTCCTAATACCTTGCCCCATACCTTCCACCTCTGTTCTGTGAGCCACTCTAGCAAATTAACCAAACCCAAGGCCAGGCGGGGGTGGGGTGCTGGAAACTCTGACCTATAGAACCTCTGATTATCAGAGGCACGCGTGACAAGCTAGCCTTGTGAATGGCACCTAGAGCGAAGTGGTGAAGGGCCATCTTGTGGGACTGAGCCCTTAACCTGTGGCGTCGACTCTGTCTTCAGATACAGTGTCAGATTTGGGTTGAACTTTAGGACACCCAGCTGGTGTTGGAGAATTGCTTGGTGGTGTGGGAGAAACCCCTTTTACACACTGGACTCGGTCCCAGCATCATATGTGGCCAGCAAAGGAGGCTGGGAAATGTAGTCTTATCCTAGATAGCATGTATCCTGCTGAAATAAGTGTTTTATTACTATGGAAAAGAAAGGAAGTAAATATCAGGGGACGATTATCAGCCTTTGCCATAGCAGGCAACCAACAGTATCTGCTCCAAAGGCTGCTGTTGGACCGGTTCTGTCCTAATTGTGATTCGTTATTTGTGTGATCACTAAATAAATGTTTGTATTTCTAAATATATTGTAAGAGTTTTTGCGAACAGGGAACTTAAATGTCTCGTACACACTCAATTACTAATTGTTGAATGCCTGCCCGAATGAAAGAACAAATCTTATTTCAGAAGTCCAGCAAAGTATCCCTATATCAAGAGTTTTCCACTGGCAAATGTCCTTCCCTGATCTCCGTTTTCAAAGACACTGTTTATTTAAGAGTCCTGAATAATGAAAGCAGCATCAGTCAGAGGTAGGCTTCGGTCTGGCGGAGATGAAGGGCCAAGAGAGAGCTAATGCGTCTGTAATGCAATTTAGTGCCAATACAATGGCGCAATATTAAATTCAAGGCCATGAGATTTACACTAAAACCCAACACAATTAGAGAGTAAGACCCGATCCCCCACCTGCTCCAGTTCTAGTTTGAGTCATTTTATGGACACAGACTTCCCACTGACATTGTCTGGTGATGTCATGGTAAGAATTTTGACAGTCATTAAATTTCTGGCTGGAGGGCCAACACGGCCAGAGAGACTCAGAACCGAGAGGAACATTAAATCACTGAGTTCAGAAAGCCACTGCCTACAAAGTTAATGAGTCAGATACAAGACCTCCTCCTCTCTCTTTCCTGCTACCAGTGCAGTGACAAGGGTCAGTGTGTCCTGAGTGTTTGCTACTTGGCGGGCAATGTTCTAATTAAGCTCTGTATGTAATTTAACTAATTCAGCCCTCATCACACAGAACAACCTTATGAGACAGGTTCTATTTCTGTAGATGGGGAAACTGAGGCATTCAGGCAGGGTACCTACTTTGCCCTAGTTCATAGAGCCAGAAGCTGGCAGAGCTGGCAGAGCTGGCTAATAGGCAGAGCTGGGATTTGAACCCAGGCTTTGTATGCTGATAAATGGAACCACCCCCCAAACTGCCTTGAGTCAATTGTTTCCAAATGGGCCTCTGATGATGTTTTCCAAGGTCTGGGGCAAAAGAGCAAAATAAGACATGTGACGAGAATTTTTCATAAAGCCCAATTTACACTGGAGTCTTTCTCATAGGATAGGGACATTTCAAAGGCAGCACAAAGGAAAAGAAAATTGTATTTCACTCAAATTATCCTTGATAGATCAGCATAGGGATTTGGATTACACATTTGTCAAAACTCATTGAATAGTCAGTCTACTTCAGGCTCAGTGCCTTTCACTGCATCTCAGTTTTACCTCAAAAAATCATAAAGGCAAATTAGATTCTAGTGAGTTATGTGCTTGCTAAAGTGTTTCGGGGTGATGTGTCCCCGCCTCAGCTGGTGCCTTTGAAATGGATGAAAACGTGAGCTGAAATGATGGGTAGAGAGAGGAGTAGAGTCTAAACGGTGGGTAGATGGGCGTCCTCTGTACAATTTGTTTGATTTCTCTGTCTGCTTGAACATTTTTTTTCAACGTGATATTGAGAGAGAAAAAAAATACATTTGAAAATCTATCTGGGACGTTGCTGTTTTGGAAACCAAAATTCTGTCTCTCGTTGACCATCACCGTCCAATTTCTCTCTAGCACTGAAACCATCTGTTGAGCACCTGATGAGTTGGTTTGAGTTCTGGGCCACGTTGTATGAATAATACGTGTCTTCAGGCATTCAGCCTGGCGAGGGAGCCGTCGTAAGGCATGGAAATGGGAGACAACGGGAAGCCAGCCTTGCAGTAAAGGGGTGAGCGAAATCGTCTACACTCTTTAAGGTGTTCTCTCTCACACCCAAAGTGGTTTTGTTTATGTAGCTGAATCCCAACAACTGAAATTTGCACATGATAAGGTTCAAATATAATCACTGAGAAAAATCTATCCTTTTAAGAGTCTGCCCAGGGCACCTGGCTGGGTCATTCGGGGGAGCATGCATCTCGGGGGCTGTAAGTTCGAGCCTCATGTTGCGTATAAAGATTACTTCAAAAAAAAAAAGCCTTAAAAAAAAAGCCTTAAAATATAATAAGGGGCGCCTGGGTGGCTCAGTCAGTTGAGTGTCTGACTCTTGATTTCAGCTCAGGTCATGATCTCAGGATGGTGAGGTTGAGCCCCAAGTTGAGTTCAGCATGGAGTCTGCTTGTCTTTCTCCCTCCCCTTCTGCTCCTCCCCTCACTTGCACTCTCTCTCTCTCTCTCTCTCTCTCTCTCAAATAAATAAATAAATGAATAAAATCTCAAAAAATAATAAGAGTATGTCCTTTCGCTCTATTAGATGTTAAAGCAACCATTTTCTTCTAAGGAGAAACTGGTAACAGTGATGCTCATGGGAGATTTGTTTGTCCTTAAGTCCTAACTTAACAAAATGACAAGTGGGCAATCCTAGGTCAGAGTCCCAGCTCACCTACCTCTGCCACTGGAATGTGGGCAGGGTTTTGATCTGCTTGGTGCCCCTATTATCACCTCAGGGCCTGGCACAAGAATCACCTAGTAAATAAATATTTGCTGAATGTATTTTATCGGCCCATGAAAGTTGGGGAGAAGAGAAGCCTGCACCAAGATGGGAGAACTTTCCTGACCCGACAAATGCTAGAAAGATGGGCCTGTGCTATGGCAGAAAGATGGGAGAGCAGGGAATGCAGGGGGAGAGAGAGAAAAAAAGTAGGAGTGGATATGGATATGAGAGTCACAATATAAACGTTCATTCCGGGAAAGCCACCCGTCTACTGCTGACTCTACCGAGCATGTGGCTCAGGGTTAAGTGCGAGATGAACGCTGACATCTGCTCCCACCTCACTCTATCCATTCCCACCTGCTGGGTGCAGCTAATCTTCAAAGATTGCTATCTCCCTTCAATACGGTCCCAAGAAACAACTTACTGAGCTCAACCAGAGAAAAATAAACTAGACGTATAGGGATGGTACAGGGTTGTATATTCTGGGAACTTAAGAAATGATTTCAAGGGTATCTTTGATGCAACAGGCCTTTTCACCTTTCCTGCTGACTTTGGAACCTCCGCATCCCAACCCTACGCTGCAAGGCATGGGGAGAATGAACAAGCCACACACTTTGTCTGGAACCTTTGGCAATATCATCCTCTGGGGTGTTGCAGTCAACTGAGCGTGGAATCTTCTCGCTGGAGGGTAGGACCCCCTTCATCCTACTGGTTTGAGCCCTTCGCAAATGTACTGATTTCTAAGCCCCTGAGTGTTAGCTTTGTCGGTGACCTCGGACTCCCGGCTCTGGAACTCTCAGGCAGCTTCCTAAACGGCCCCGGCCCCAACCTGATGGGGCTGGAGGGCAAGGATGCCCCTCTCTGCTGGCAGCCCCACCGTCCAGTTCTCCCCTGGCATATCAGGCTGTCCCCGTCCAAGCAGCATCTTGCTTGCCGCTCCGTGCTCTGGCCATCAGCTTGACAAAATGCCAAGTTGCCTCTGTGTACCTTTCACTTGAACACAGAGATCCTTCCCTTGTCTTCCTTTGTGAAAGGTGCATTGTGGAGAAAGAAGGAGCGAATGTGCCTGTCTTTTTATAGCCCCTCTCCAAAGGTCAGGCTTTCTTCTGCAGCTGGAAGTGGCCCACGACACACTGCGTGAATAATAGGGATGGATTATCAGCCCTGCCTTCATGTCAGGGCTGTGCTGAGCACATAATCTACCTCGCTTTTCTTTGGCAAAGCCACCCGGGGCTCAATTTCATGTGTTTAATTTCTGACCCTGCATGAGGGGCCCCTGGGGCCCTAGTTCTTTAGGTGGCCTTGAATAATGCTCACCTTGTCCATCTGGGATGCCCAACCTAGACCGTATCCTGTATGAAGTGGGTGTTCAATCTGTGTCACTAAAATCCCCCAAACCCAAACGAGGCACGGTTTGCTGTAACCACACAGAGGGACCAAGAGCCAGGCGTCCAGGCACGTTCAGAGTTATTTTAACAAAACCGTCCTCTTCCCACTGTGTGGCTCCTGTTCACCTGACAGCTACCTGTCTGGGTTACCAAGAATTCACTCAACATGCCATTGATTCAACACACACTTACTGACCACCTACTACGTGCCATACTCTTCTAGGTACTGAGAACACTCAGTAAACCAAAGATCTCAGCCCTCACTGAGCTGATATCTGAAGGCTCGCACTTTATGGTGGGGACCATATTGTCCAAACTCAAGCTTGAGATGGAAAAATGGCTGCCATGGGTAAGTTGGACAAAAGGCATTGACCAGGACTGCCATGGGCAAACCACAGTGTGCAGTGACCAAGTGTGCAGTGGTCCAAGACCTTGCCTGGAAGTGGACACAGCTCAGCAGTGAGATGCTTCTCTCATGGAAAGACCACATGCTTTGGGGGGAAGCAGCATCGGATTTGAGTCCCGGCTCAGACTTACTAACAGTGTGACTGACTATGCAACCTTTCTTTCTGAGCTCTACGTGTCCTTTCCTGGGTAATAAGACTTTAGTGAAGCAGCACGTGGAAAGCATCTATCCCACACCTGCATAGTAAGGGCTTGACAAATATTGGTTCCTACCCTCGACTTGGTGCCAACTCCCCCAACACACACACACACACACACACACACACACACACACACACACACCATGTTCACTGGATTTAGAAACTATTCTTTAATATCTAAAGCAATTTACTTGGATCTGCAAACTATATATAAATATATATAAATATAAATATATATATATATTTCAAATAGCTACAGGGAAGATTCTATTGGAAGAAAAGAGTAAGATTCAGTGACAAAGGCATAATGATTACCTTTGTTCATGGAGGGATTTACTATAAATGCTAAGCAGTTTTCATGCTCATTGTGTTCCATAATCCTTACAATCTCTGTGAACCAAGGCATGTTTCTGTCAATCCATTTTAGACATAATCAGAGCAAGACCTAGATCAGGAGTCTCAGATGCTTTCTGTAAAGGGCCAGTAGGTAAATAATCTAGGTTTGGTGGGCGAAAGGATTCTGTTGCAGGTATTAAAGCCTGTCTTTGTAGGGAGAAAGCAGCCATAGACATGTAAATGAAGGACAGGGCTGTGTTTCAATAAAAACCGATTCACTATAACAGCTAGATTTAGCCCGCTGGCCATAGTTTCCTGACCTCTGGCCCACAACCTCATCAGGCTCATGAAGTGGTTTAGCTGGGATTTCAGCTATACTTACTCTGTTCTGCATCTTAGTTTACTACCATTACAGTAAGTCTTGGAGATGTCTCCATATTACGACAAATAGAACTACCTCATTCTTCTCAATGGCTGCAGAGTAATCCCTGGTGTGGCTCCACTGTAAGTTGTTTGGCTGGTCTCCTCCTAGCAGGTACTGAGGTTGGTTAAAATTTTTTGCTGTTATGGATAATGCTGCAGCAAATATTCCTGTACACATGTCATTTTGCACATGTGGAACTCTGTCTTCAGAATGGATGCTAGAGTTCCAGCCATTATATCCACATCCCAGATGGAAGCAAGATTTGGGGGAAGGCAAAAAAGGCTGGTTTTAGCTGTCAGCCCCATTCCTAAAAAGCCTTCCCAGAAGTCCCACCTAAGAACTTCTGCTTATATTTTACCAGCCTAAATGCAGTCACATCCCATTGCAGTGTGGAGAGAGACAATGCTAGCTGCATAGAGCCCAACTTGGAGACTGTGGAATTAGGTGAGAGATGATGGTAGCCAATACTTGTGAAAAGGTGGGATTGTGGGGAAAATTGCATGGTTTTGAATTTTTAAAAATCTGAATCAACCTCCGAATATTCTCCGGCTTTGCTCAAGCCTGCTTAGAAATCGATACCAAAAGCAGAGTCTCTTGTAAAGTGATTTATTCCCTCTTTTACCTCTGTTGGTCCAGAACAAAAGGAAGGAAAGGGGGAAGGCGGGGAAGGCTTCCTGCTGTTAGATTCCAGCCCTGGAGAATGGACAACCCCCCACCCCACCTCACTCAAGATGATTTAACAGTCTGAGCACCTCCCCTGGGCTCCGCTGGAAATGGGTGGATAAATACAATGCCTCGTAGAAGTCCAAGGAGGCAGCGTGGTCCAAGCTGTCCCTCCTTGCTGTGGCTCTTAGAGTTCCTTTCCCTTAGAGGGGGATAAAGTATGAAGTATGAGGACTTTCAGGATCAGCTGTCCCCTAGGATGGGCGTCTTTTTCCTCTCTCTCTGGAGATGCCCTCTGAGCCCCCACCCATCTTTCTTCTACTCTGGGCTCTGTTTTGACTAATGGCATTTTACAGAATCATTGCAGATAATTTTTCTTCAGACACTGTCTCACCCCACAACAAACATTTAACATTGTTAGCAACACCCTTCCTATCACCTTAAGTAATGTGGAATTGCAAAATATACTTGATGTCCAGGTGCTTTGATCAATCCCAGTGACTTTCTCTTTTCTGATTCCACATACAAAAGCTCTTCCATGACCTCGCATTTGTCCATGGTCCTCCTGAACCCTGAGTGAAAAAAATATTGCGGATCTAGAAGGTTGGGTGGAGGGGAATGGTGATCCCAATGGAAGCCCTCTCTATCTGCCAAAGCAATGGAATTTAAGGCAATTCGTGGAAGTAAATTTACAGATCTTAAGATTAATTCAATATTGAAAGTGAGGCTGAAGAGAGAATCAAGGTGTAGTCAACTGGGTGGATTTTTAAATCCCCAGTGGCTGGCCCTCTATCTGGTACAGGCAGATATTAAATAAATGTTTCTGAATGGAAAAAAAAAATTTCTTCCCCCCAAACCTACCACTTCCTTTGATTTGATTTCCCTATTTCTGTCCTATATTTTGAGGATTTTCCTAGTCATTCAGCCCGAAACTCACCATTGACTCATCTTTCCTTTGGGTCCTGTATCATTCAGCGTTCTCCGGTGAAACAGAACTAAGAAGATTGACATATATAGAAAAAAGAGACTCATGTGAGTATGGAGGCTGTTAAGTCCCAAGACTTAGTCAGCAAGCTGGAAACCCAGGAGAGTCAATGGTATAACTCCAGTCTGCGAAAGACCAAAGAGCCGATGTTTCAGTTCAAGTCCTGAGTCAGGAAAAGACTAATGTTCCAGTCCAACAGTCAGTCAGAAGGAGTCCCCTCCTACTGTCGGGAAAGTCAGACTTTAGGTTCTAGCCAGGCCCTCAGCTGAATGGAACAAGGCCCACCCACATGTAGGAGAGCAACCTGCTCAACTCAGTCTACCATTCAAATGTGAATCTCAACCAAAAACACCCTCATAGAGACACCCAGAATAATGTAGGGCCAGATGTCTGGGCACTCTGTGGCCCAGTCCACTGAACACATAAAATTGGCCCTGGTCCTTTTCTGGAGAGGTGGTCTTGATGCAGTCAGCCCAGGTGGTACAGACCATCACACTATGCTGCCTGCCACCATGGAGCCCTCACCCAAGTCCTCATCCACCCTCAAGGAGAGCCCTATAGCAATGTCTTCCTCCCCTCCCCAGGGCCAGTCTTCCCTGAGACAGTCCATCCTGAACCCAATGCCCCATTTACAACCACTCCGCTTCTGTCTTTTAACCCCAGGCCTCAGGGAACATCTGGTCCTTTTCCCTGCCCAACATCTGTTCTCCCTCCTCCTGGTGAGGGAAATCTGGCTTCCTTTGTGGGAACCACCCTCACCCCACTCTTGGCCCATGTGGCTTGAGTGGAGTTGTCTCCACTCCACTTGGTCTGGAGCAACCGTGTGACTAAGTCTGGTCAATGAGAGCACCACAATCCCCTGGGCCCACAGTGATTGGTTGACGGTGAGGAGTGTGACCTGATTGGAGAAAAATGAGTCTAGGGGTGGGGGAGGGGTATGTGCTGTGGATTCTGGGAAATCAAAGTTTCCTTTCTTCTGCAGAAGTTAGAGGAAGAGAGCCTCACCTTTCTTGTGGCTGGAGGAGTGTTAGGAGGTGATGCACGGAAGTGCTGTCCTGATTCTGCTGTCACACACAAGGAGGGCCACGGGATGGGAGGTGGGGGGGTTGTCATTTTAAGCCTAATATTGACACTGTGCAAAGCAGAGAGGAGAGAAAGAGAGGAGCCACATTTTTGGTTTGAGCTCCTGGATCAAACCCTACCTGAAGAAAACCTCTGGGTTTTTCATTAAGCAGAATTAATACTTCCTATTACAGCAAAGGTGGGATGTTTTGTGTCTCTTCTAAATGCTATAAAAAAGAACTGTGAAATTCATATTCTAAAATTTTTCTATTCCACAGGACTTAGAATAATATGCTCCCTTAAAATCAAAAGATTGAGATAATTACTCTTTGCATAACCATGTCTTATTTAAACATAAATACACAGAGCATCAGCAAGCAAGTGCAACAGGTGGCATATCCACACAATTTTTTTCATTGTTTCGATAAAGCCAGTTGGAAGCTAAGCATGGAAAATATCATACAAAGGCTGCTATCCCCCCACCCCTACCCCCGCCCCCAACAGAACAGGGAGCACTGCTCTTCACCATTGTTTCCAACCCATGAAGACAACTCGATCTGGAACATGTTTCTAGCTGTCATGGCCCTGAATGGGCTGGAGAAAACTGGAACAAGTTACATCTTAACAGAAAATAGTACAGGAAGAGAGTGGAACAGAATAGAAATCCTGAATCAGCCCAGAAAAATAAAATGTAAAGCAGGGGAAAAGCATCCATTTGGGGGGCAGATTTAAAATAAAGCCTTTGGGGAATGAAACCACTGATTCTTAGCCAAGCCTGCACATCAGAGATCCATGTGAGTTTCTAAAATATATTTATACCTTAGGCCAGCTCTGTAGCTTCTGTTTCAGTAGGACTGGGTGGAGCAGGAGCAACCACGGGTTTTTTTTTTTTTTTTAATCTCAAGAGTTGATTCTGATACACATACCCGGTTAGTATTCCAGGAATAAGAACCGGAAGATCCTGTATAACCCTCGAAATAGAATTGAGATTTTAAAAAAGGAAGAAAGTACTATGAAGGGAAATTCTAAAAAAGAAAAAAAAAAAACCAAAACACAAAACAGCAGCAATAAATAAAAGGCATCTTGAGGAAGAAGAGTTGAGACATGGTCACGAGTTAAATATGTGCCAGGCTCACACCGGGTCTGGGATGCGGATGGACAAGAGGCCTGAAGGACACTCCAAGGTTGACCCTCCTTCCCAACTTCATACGTTTATCCAGAAGTTTCTGTAGAGGCTGCTTTTAGGCAACAGGCTTGAACAATGGAAAACCACGTAAGGTCCAAGTGCCCACAGTGACCACCAGGCTGAAGGCAAACAGGCTCAGTAGGTGACCCACCTCCAAATATCCATAAGCCCTAGCTGACCGATGGGCTCCTTGCAACCTGGCGCAGGTACCAAAAGAGCCTTCCTTATGTCCCCATACCTCCTCACTTCCCCCCTTAAGGACAGCCCCCCATCTCCTCCTTGTAGACAGCCTCTCCTCCGAGGTCCTGCCTGCTGCTCCCTTGCAGTGTAACAGCCAGTTAACTTTGATCTCCTTTGTACGAAAGGACAAATTCGCCTCCAGTGAATCCTTTTCCTTTCACCAGATCAGGTCCCCCTACAGTTTCTGGCTGTGTTGATGTGGGGATCGGGAGGGCTGTCATGACTTGTGATTACTAGTGTCAATGCATTTGGTTTCATTTTATGAGTTCACATGGGTGCTTTTTTTTTTTTTTAAGCTAAAATTAGTGTATCCGACATTGGCTGAGGGCCAGTGAGGCATGGGAACAGCCCCTTCCTCTAACAGGGTCATACTACGTGGGACGTCACTTAAGAGATAAGTGGGTTAGAAAGGCAAATGGCCTTCCTCAGAAAAAGGGCCAATCCTGTGAATCAGAAGAAGGTATGTGTGAGCAAGGTGTGTCAGGGAGCAGCCAGAACTAATGAATAAACAAATATTCGGTGTGGCCCCTTGGATGCTGCATGGTCCTTGAAGCTAGTTTCTCCACGTGGTGCCCCTGGACCGAGATTAATCTTCCTTCCCAGTTTTCCTCTCTCCCTTTCTTAAAAAAGAAAATGCATCCTCCCTGATATGGATGCTAAGCCCTCCGCCTTTTGCAGTGTGCAAATGTGACAATCCATTCCCGTTCAGCAGCGATCAGGAGGTGGGATTGTTGGGGTCTGGTTATCGCAACACATAGCCATGACCTCCTTGCTCACCAGGCGTTGTCCCTGTGACATTCTAGAGGAGACCAGCAGGGCAGGCTGTGGGGCCAGACTCGGAACTCGGGGCGAGGGCGCCCTCTGGTGGCCACAGGCGGGCACAGTGAAGCCCAGGACCTTTCTTTGCCCTTGGCGCGCCCGGGAGCCCGTCTTCCAACACGATCCCGGATCAAAGGACCCATCGTGTTCTGTCACAGCCCTGCAGGGCTGACATTTCAGGAGACAGGAGTGGGAGGAAGCACGTCCCTGAAGGCAAGAGGAGGCTTTTAAACCTTTGAAAACATATTCAGCAGGAAAGTGCTTTGTGCTTGGCAGAGCCAGGAAAGAGCAGTTTTGAGGAACGGTTTCTTTTGTTCCCTTGGTTGGGAAAGGTCACGTTTTCTTCTCAAATCACCAGATCGAGAAGTTTTAAGGAGGGCCTTAAGAAGGTCCTGGGGTGAGGAGCCAGACTTTTTATCACATTTTCAAAAGAGTACTGAATCTCCCAAAGGGCTAAGAACCCCAAGAGATCTCTACTGAAATTCCACAGAGACTATATTTCACTGGTCCCCAAATTTTGTTATTAATAACCCAAAAGCCCACTCATAGAGGAAGAGGGGAAATTAGAGGCCAAGTGGCCTGGTGGTTAAGTTCAAGGCTCTCTGGCACCTGCTGACTCTTTCCCTAAAGGGGGTAAGGAGGGCACGAGCTCAGAGGGGTGGTGGTGGGAACAGGATGGGTGAAGCAGTCAGGGCAGGATGGGTGTTAGGCAGCGTCTGGGTGGGGCCGGTGGCTCAGCTGTGAAATAGAGGAGTGTCACAGCCGACCAGAGGAATGTGGTGGATCGTAGAAAGATGGCCAATAGAGGTCACCAAAAGAAAAATGCAAATTGCAGATCAAAGATGCACAGTATTCTTCCATGTGGGGAACGATCCCAACCCAAAGGTGTACATGCATGAAAAAAAGACTTTTTTTTTTGAGTCTGGAGAGGTACGTGATGAATTATTAGTAGTGGTTACTTCTAACGATAAGTTTAGAAGTAGTGTTTTGTGTGTGTGTTTTTTAACCTATATGTAGTTTATATTGTTTCATTTCGAGGCAATTACGTCTTTGGGAAGTGAGGGTGAAAAAGAAAGAAAACAGCGCGCTGTCTTATGTGACAGACTGCTACTAGCTATTCACAAAGGCAGGTGGTCACGGTTTCCTGATAAGCAACAGCAGTCTACAGAGAGATTTACTTGTCACTCTAAATACTCTTTGGCACTGTTAGAATATTTTACCATGCGAATGTATGCATTATTTTTTACAAAAAAATTTTCATTTCCTAAAAAACAAACAAAACAAAACAGGGCAATTTTTTTTTTTTTTTTTTAAGATTTTATTTATTTGACAGAGAGAAACACAGCGAGAGAGGGAACACAAGCAGAGGGGATGGTAGCAGCAGAAGCAGGCTTCCCGCCGAGCAGGGAGCCCGATGTGGGGCTCGATCCCAGGACCCTGGGATCATGACCTGAGCCGAAGGCAGACGCTTAACGACTGAGCCACCCAGGCGCCCCAAAACAGGGCAATTTTAACTTCGTATTTGGCCCCACAAAAATTTACTAAATGTGAGGTACTGTGCTAAGCTCTGAAGGTATGGAAATGACTAAAACAGTCTCTGTGGTCCAGGAGTTCATGGTCTAGGTCAGCTTCTCCCACTGATGTGCTTCCAAATCACCTGGACATGTTGTATATTGGTTAATCATTGCTGTATAGCAAATCACCCCAAAACTCAGCAGCTGAAAACAACAAACCTTTATTATCGAAAAGTAGTTGCTGACAGTCAGGATGCAGTAGTTTAGCTGGGTGGTCCTGGCTCTGGCTCTCTCCTGAGGTTGCCGGCAGGATGTCACCCAGAGCTACAGATATTATCTGAAGGCAGGACTGAGGCTGAAGGATCCTCTCCCAAGATGGCGCCCATACATGGCTACTGGCAGGCAGTCTCAGCTCTTGGCCATGTGATCCTCCCTACAGATTAACCGCTGGAGTGTTCTCACCACATGGCAGCGGGCTTTTCCTAGAATGAGTGATCCCAGAGAGAGAGGTGAAAGCCGCAATGTCTTTTACGACCTGGCAGCCTTGGCAGTCACACTCCATCGTTTCTACCACTGGTGAGAAACAAGTCACCAAGTAGAGCCCACACGCAGGGCAAGGGGAATTGGGCTCCCTGAACAGAGGAGTATCAAGGAATTTGTGGACATAGTCTAAAACCACCATATCTTGTTAAAATGCAGATTCTGATTCAGAAGGTCTGGAGAGGAGCCCCAAGTTTCGCATTTTTAACACGCTGCCAGGTTGGTCGGTGGACGACACTTTGAGTAGTAAGGGAATCAAACACATGCAAAGAACTGTACCTCAGGTTGCCTCTTTGGAACTATGCTGCTTGCAAGAATAACATCCTTTGTCCTCCTGGCATCATCTTTGGATGGTGTCCAATTTTAAAATCACATTTTCCCTGAAAGGTCAGAGCAGTAAAGTAAGGGAAAGACAAGATTGCCTTGTTAATACATGAGGACAAGCTGTAATGGAATTAAAAACAACCACAGGGGGATTCAGAAAATCTCTCTGGTCTTGTTCTGGAAGCTCTCAGAAGCATAAACCATCAGCCATCAATTCTGAAGGGGGTGCTAAACAAACAGCAAGAAATCTGGGCTTTTAATAAGCATTGTACAAAATGTCTTTATATGACTAAGATTCCTGGCTGCAATACTTACAAAATTAGCTTTGATATAGGAGGGCAAGAAGCAGAACTAGCATCTCAGAAGATCAAGGCTTTTACATGCTTTGCTGACTTGAAGGGTGGCCCCATTCAATAGATAGGATCGATATTTGCTTTTCAGTGCAGCATAAAACTATAAAACCTGTATTTCTTTATTGCTATAATTCACATGCCATGAAAGTTACCATTTTCAAGTGTATGATTCAGCGGGGATTTTTTTTTTTTTTTTTGATGGTTGTACAACCATCACCATCAGCTAATTCTAAAACATTCATCACCCCAAAAAGAAACTATGCCCGTTAGCAGTCACTCCCTTTGTGCCCCACTCCTTACAGCCTTAGGCAACCACTAGTCTGTTTTCTGTCTATGGATTTGCCTCTTCTGGACATTTCGTATACACGGACTCATATAATATGTGGCCTTTTGTGTCTGGTTTTCTTCACTTAGCATTTTTTTTTTTTTTAATTGTAGCAAACTATACATAACACTCTCCATTTATCCATTTTTATGTGTGGAGGTCAGTGGCATTAAGTACATTCACATCGTTGGGCAACAACGATCACTACCATCCATTTCCTGCATTTTCATCTTCCTGTTCCAAAGTTTCGTGCCCAAACATCACATTTAGGGTTTATCAGTGTTGTAGCACCTATCAGTACTTCCTTCCTTTCTTTGACTAAACAATATTCCCTGGTATAGATATGCTACATCTTCCTTATATACTAATCAGCTGATAGACATTTGACATTTGGATTGGTTCCACTTTTTGGCTATTATATATGACGTTGCTATGAACTTTCATGTATCTGTATTTGTTTGAACTTATGTTTTCATTTCTTTGGGGTTTATACCTAGAGGAGGAGTTACTGTATCATATGGTAACTGTATTCAACTGACTGAGGAACTGCCAGACTGTTTTCCAAATGGGTTGCACCATTTTATATTTCCACCAGCAGTGTATGAGGACCTAGTTCGTCTACACCCTCGCCAACATGTAGGTAAAGTGCTATCTCATTGTGGTTTTCCCTAAAGACTAATGGTTTTGCGCATTGTTTCAAATGCTTATTGGCCATGAGTACATCTTCTTTGGGGACATGTCTATTCAAGTCCTTTGCCTATTTTTAACTGGGCCTATTTGTCTTGTTGTTGAGCTGCAAGAGTTCTTTATATACTCTGAGTACAAATCCCTTATCACATCTATGACTTGCAAACATTCTCTCCCATTCTGTGGGTTGTCTTTCACTTTCTTGAAAAGCACAAAAGTTTTTATTCTGATTAAGTCCAATCTGGTTTTTTTTGTTCCTATCTAGGAAACCATTGTCTCATCCAAGGTCATCAAACTTACCATTGTATCTTCTGAGGGGTTTAGGGTTTTAGCATTACCATTTATGTTTTTAATCCATTTGAGTTAATTTTTGTAAAAGTTGTTAAGGGTTCAAATTCATTCTTTTGCATGTGGATGTCCAGCCTGGTTTTTGTTGTTGTTGTTTTGTTTTCTTAAATCATCAGCAAGAAGCATAAAGAATTGCCTTTCTTTGGTTTCTTTGTAGCATTTTTTTCCCTCCTTTTGGTCGGTGGACTTTGAGTTTTATAGTAAAGCATACTCTACAAACCCCAGAACCCAGGGGGCCAGCCTGACTTGGTAGCATCTTTTCAATAAATCTCTACTGAATTTAGAGAACATGAAAGCACATGGAGTAGTTTTGAGTTACTAGTTATATGAAAATGACTGCGAATAAGAGAGAGCAATTATCTTCATTCAATCCCCTTGATGACTATGTGTCAGCGATTAAAACAAAGATTCCTGCTCTATAGAGTTTACATTCGTGCAGGAAGAAACAGACACAAAACAAGTAAGTACATTATATAATATACCAGAAGGTGGTTAAGTGTTATGGGGAAAGAAATGGAGGAACTGAGCAAGTGGCATGATGCATGTGGTGGGGTGGGGTTTGCAATTCTAAAAAAGGTGGTCAGGGGGGGCCTCCTGTAAGAGGTGACATCTGAGACAAAAGTTTGAGAATTGGTGAGGGATTTGGCCATGTGGCTGTCTGGGAAGGAGCATTGTGGGCAGAGAGGAAACAGCCATTGCAAATGCCCTAAGACAAGAGTGTGCCTGGTATTTTAAGAAATGTCAAGGAGGCCAGTGTGGCTGGAGCAGACAGAGGAAGGGGGAAGCGGTCAGAGGGCCAGATCACACAGGTTCTTAGAAACCATTTTAGGGACTTTGACTTTGATGCTGAGGGAACTGGGAAAAGCCACTGAGAGGTTCTGAGCTAAGTAGGAACGTGGCCTGGCTTACAGTTCAAAGGACCACTGTGGCTGCTGGGTTGAGAATGGATTGTGGGAGGACAGGGGAAGGCTGGAAGAATAATAAAGAGGCTTCTAAAATAATCCAAGCTTTGGCAGAGCCTGTAGGATGTCCTGGGTGACCAGATGGGGGTGGGATTTAGTAGGTGTCAAAGGTGAGTCCAGAGATTTGGGCCTGAGGACCAGAAGGATGGAGCTGTTATTAACTATGATAAGGAAGGCTGGCCATTGGGGCCTCAGGATGGGGGGGAGCTCAATGTGGGACCCGAGGAGCTTGAGGTTCTCTCTGACGTCCACGTGGAGGGGCCAGGTAGGCAGCTGGATATTTGAAAATGAGAAAGCTAGGCTGAAATAAGAATGTGAAGGAATGAGCCACAAGGCCGGATGGGATACCAAGAAAAAGATGAGAAACAGAACAGGGCCAAGAATAACACCCTGGTACCCTCTGGCATGGAGAAATCCAGAGGAGAGGAAGAACAGCTAGGGAGGCCACTGGAAACAATGGCAGTCTTCCACTTAATTGATGGATTTGACAGTCTGGCTTTGTCATCTTCAACACCCTCGTGTCTTTTTTTTTTTTTTTTTTAAAGATTTTTTTATTTATTTGACAGAGAGAAACACGGCGAGAGAGGGAACACAAGGAGAGTGAATGGTAGTGGGAGAAGCAGGCTTCCCGCAGAGCAGGGAGCCCAATGCGGGGCTTAATCCCAGGACCCTGGGATCATGACCTGAGCCGAAGGCAGACGCTTAACAACTGAGCCACCCAGGCACCCCAACACCCTCGTGTCTTAAATTACCTTTGGTTAGAAGTGAACTCAATTTTTTTTTTCTTAAAGATTTCTGTTATTTTTGGGGCACTTAGGTGGCTTAGTCTGTTGAGCGTCAGACTCTTGGTTTAGGCTCAGGTCATGATCTCAGGGTCCTGAGATTCTCTCCTCCTGCTCCCCCTCACACACGCACATTTTCACCCTCTCTCTTTCTCCAAAATAAAAAAAAGATTTCCATAATTTTCTTAATGATTCATTCTTGATGTTTTACAAAAAAATTAACCATGGACCAAACAAGGACCAGCTTCATTTGTTGTAACCAGAACCTGGTGAACGATCGGCCTTCCTCCAACATTAGGCAGCACAGGAAAAAAAAAAAAAAAAAATCAACACTAGAGAGTTTTATTAACGAAAAAAAAAACCTCTTGCAGTTTATTAACAAAATTCATATAATGATAATTGCACATTTCCTTTTCTGCCAATGCTACTTGTTTAATCATTGTCATCTTTTATAAACAGGGGAAAGTGGACATACTTTAAAATCTTTCTGATAAATATATCGCCATGCTGCATCCGGCCTGGATAAGGCTCTTCAGAACGGTGTATGCTGGAGCCTGTTAAAAATGACAATAAGCAAACAAAAGAAACATGTTCTAGGTTCACTTGCAGCAGTAAGACATGTCCTGGTATGGCAGGGCTGGAATTCTCTGGGTAAGACATAAGCTCTAACAAACAATTTCTTTTAATCCATAAGGTTGGGATGGTTCGATAATTGCCAGAACATTTGAATCACCTAGTTTCTCATCGGGAAGAGGAAAAAAGCTGCTAGGGGAGATGATGAGGGAGGAAGCAAGAAATAAGATTCCCAGTGGGACCACCGATTTGCTCGCCTTTTTGTCAAAGCAGTATATTGGTTTGCTTTCTTTGGTGGTTACTTTGAAATCCATTTCTCGGGAAATACAAACCCTCCCGTCCCTTAATCTTCCTAATAAGGTGCTCAAAGCACCACAAGCAAATAGTAAAGGGAGGTACCCTACCAGTTGTGCATCATGTTCAAGGCCTATGTCATGGTGCTCTAGCTCTTCATCCCGAAATTTCTTTATCACCTGGTTAAATACAAAGAAATCAGAGCAAGTCAGCATCCAACTTTCCCACTGTCCTGTCTTCTTCTAGAGGCTAAAGCCTCATGTTACTGTCTAAGACGGGTAGGCAAACTTTTCCTATAAAGGGTCAGAGAGTCCGTACTTGAAGCTCCACAGGCTGCATGGTCCTCTTCACAACCACTCAATTCTGCCAGAACATGGGGGACAGCAGCCACGGGCATGTAAGCGGATGGGTGTGGCTGTGTTCCAACAAAACAATTTACAGAAACAGGTGGTCTGCTCCAGGCCAGGGTTTATGAACCCCCAACTTAGACTCAAAAAAATTAAACAGTTCCCTTATCTACTGCAGAAAATTACCTGAAGATACCCATTAGTTCATTTATTTCATCTGAAGAGCTTGTGCTCACATCTGCTCAGCAGCTATCAATGACCCAGAAGTGGAGAACAAAGGCGTGGGCTCAGGAGACATGGCGTCTGGTCCCAGCTCTGCCTGAGACGGGGGGTCACAGCCGTGACCAGGGCCCACAGCTTTGGCTTTCTGTGCTTCTTTCTTTAAGAATGAGGCACTGTCCTAGGTTTGCATACCTATCTTGCATACCTACCCTTTTCTCCCTTACTGGGCCCCCTCCAGAGTATATTCAAATACCTGAAGGAGTTCCTTGTATTTTTCAGGCTCCTTCTCCATCAGTGTCCTGATCTGGTTGTTATAGTGATGTGCTATGGACTCTTCCACAGCCACAGTGCAGGCCATTGCTCCCTCCTTCCCCAGCAGAGCGGTTCCCGCACCTGGAGATGGTCAAATCCAAAGCAGAAAAGGATGGGCCTGATGCCATACTGGAGAGGGAGATTATGTCAGGTCGGGGTACACTACAGGCTCTGGGCTGGGTAATTCCTAGTGGGGGCCGTCCTGGGCATCGTGGGCCACTTAGCAGCACCCCTGGCCTCTCCCCACTAGATGCCAGCAGCAGCCCTGGTCGTGACCACCAAAAATGTCTCCAGACGCTGCCAAGTATCCTTAGGAGCAACCCACCTCCAGTGAGAACCGCTGTGGTAGGTGCTACCAGGTCACACGGTGAAATCCTGAATCACAGAATAAGAATGCTATTCTCTTTTCAGGGCTCTTCCGAACCCTCTGCTTATGGCAAGAAGAAAGTCTTCATTTGGGGTGAGTATGTCTCTGATTCTCTTCTAACATTCACTCTTCTCTCTTTTTTAAGAGCGAGCTATCTCAGGTTTAGAACCTTTGTCAGGGAATAGCATTTGGCTACGCCTGAATTGCTCTACTTTTTTTCCCTCCTCTGTTGTATTAGTTTTTACTGTACCTTCTATTTATAAAAGTACTGATTTAAATAAATAAATATTTACCAAAAAAAAAAAAAAAAGTCCACTTAGCTTTTAAAAAGACTGAGGAAATAAAAAGGTTGTAAGAGGATGTGAAAAGAATTATGGAATCGGTACTTTAACAATTTAATCGTGCCAGAGCCCTAAGCTCACGTAAGCTCCTCTGGACAGATACATACCCAGTGCAAATCCCATCACGTTCCAAAAGGGCATCAGAATCGTTGGCCGCACCCTGAATGCAACCATCAATTCGTTGAACTTTTTCAAGTGGTCCTTTTCTTGATCCCACATTTTCTGTAAAAAAACATGACAAGAAAGACATTCGAGCATCACACAGAGGCCACAGGTTGGTAGGTACACAGACTGCTGTGTACCAAGGAAGCCACAGGCCCTGTCCATGGGGGGAAAAGGAAGCAAAATGGAAGTGGGACGAATAATGAAAACTGCTATTTCCCCCATTCCCCTTGAGTCACTGGAGGAAAAAACCAAAACCTCAGACTAAGAAGCATGGCGGATGCGGAGAGTGCCAACAAACCAAGACAGGAGTCTCTTCTCTCAATTCTGGTTAAGTGGGCCTGGGGTACAGCTCCCGCAGAAGTTCTCGGACCTGCGCAGCCTATTAAAGGGCAAGGTCCACACCGATGAAAAATGAGATGTTCGGCCCACTCTGACGTCAGGAGGGCAGTGTATCACCTATTGTTACTTCCTTCACCTATTGTTACTTCCTTCACCTCCACCTATTGTCATTTCCTTCCCCCTTGCTAGAGGGCAAGTAGCATTTACATCAAAGCAAAGAGGGAAAATGATAAAAAGAGCTAACACTTACATTAAGCACTTAAGTGCCAGGCGCCATCAAGTAGCTTTAAAAAGGCAACTCATTTAATTGCCACAAACCATTATTATTATAATCCCCATTATACAGATAGGGAAAGTGAGGCACAAAGCGGTTAACTAACTTGCCCAAGAACTCAGAGCAGGCAATCTGACTTGTGCTCAGTGTCTACTGCATGCCAGCCACGGTACTAGCTGCTCTATGCCAGTTCATTTACTCCCTCCCAAAACCCAAGGAGGTAGGTGTTATCAGCTCATTTTATAGATATGGAAATGAGACCCAGAGAGGTCATGTAACTTCCCCAAGGTCACACAGGTAGGTAAGAAAGCTGGAATGTGAACCGGGCCCTTGTGACTACAAAGTCCAGGCCCCTCCCTCTGCCTCTCAGTATAAGATATAAAATGTCCCCACTGGGGACAGGATCACAGCTTCTCAGCAACTGCTGCTTTTACCTAATGCAATGCCTCTTAATCATTTTTTATTCCACCCCCGATGAAATTTTAATGCCTCATATATACCACATATCTGTTTATGTACTAATGTCTGTGCTTTATACATAAAAAAAGTAATACACTTTGCACTCCCATGCGCCCACCCTAATAACCAATTTTTGCTTTCCCTTGCAAATGCATGACATAATGTGACTCATGACTCTAGAGCCTTTGGATCCTCATGCTGCTCAGTAAGACCAGGCTGAGAGGGATAATGAAGAACCCACCTGAATTATTGGCCCGACACTTGTCCGGCCTAGGACGGCCATCTGTCCTGCATAGATTCGGTTCGCTCCATATTCACCTGCGTGATCCACCCGGATTATTCGATCCACAGTTGCCCGACTGATACTGTCTAAGGTCATTCCTGAACTGGAAAAACTGATACTGATTCTTCTTCCATAAGCTGCAATGTAAATGTTTATTCTTTATTACTCTTGGGTAAAAGAGATGTTTCCCTTTACAGGAAGAAGAAAGGGACACCTTAGAACAAAGGTCACAGATGAATTCCCCATAAGTGTGTGATATGCCCATAAATGTATTCTGTTTAACCTGCAGTGTTTTGTTTTATTTTGTTTTTAAAGCAGGCTCTATGTGGGGTGCCTAGGTGGCTCAGTTGGTTGGGCGGCTGCCTTCACTCCGGTTGTGATCCCAAGGTTCTGGGATGGAGCCTCACATCAAGGTCCCTGCTCGGCAGGGAGCCTGCTTCTCCCTCTACCTCTGCCACTCCCCCTGCTGGTGCTTTCCTGCTCTCTCTCTCTCTCTCACTCTCTCCCTCTGTCAAATAAATAAATAATCTTTAAAATAAAAATAAAAATAATAATAATAATAATAATAATAATAATAATAAAGTAGGCTCTACACCCAAATGGGGCTTGAACTCACGACTCTGAGATCAACAATCACATGCTCTACTGTCTGAGTGGGCCAGGTGTCCCCTACCTTTTTTTAAAGCAAATTAGTTACCAACACCTAAAACATAAGATTTTACCTAAAGATCTGGATTTCTGGCTTCACATCAAGCATAAAAAGATCTGGAAATACTGAACCTGTCTTTTCAGCAGGCAGCTAACGTGGCAGCAACACGTGGCCTCTAGAAGAGCATGGTTCTCCAGATGACCTGCCCTCCAGGCCTGCTTTGTTCCCACCCCTGGCTGCACAAAACCTCCTAGAGAGCTTTCAAAACCAGGATGCTCCTTCCCAGTCAATCTTGGGATGGATTTTTTTTTTTAAAGCCCTGTGCACGAATCTTTTCTGCAGCCAAGGTTGAGAACGGCAGATTTAAGTTCTCTCAAAATGCCTGGGGCATGTGATTTGAAGCCTTAGAGATTAGGTTTGATATCATTATGGTGCATTATCAATTCAACTCAACTCTTCTCTTCAAAATGTAAATTTCCAGGACAGATTAAATTTTGTCTTTTAAAAAATCTCCTAGTAGTAACACCTTGATTGTATTCTCTGAGCTTTGTATTAAGGCATCCCCAGAGTTTCTCCCCCTGCTTAAGATTTTTACAAGGTGTTTAGGTGTGTAAGGGGTTATCAGCTCATTAAGCAGATATGAAAACGGAGACCCAGGGAGGCCAGTTTGTAATATGAACTGTGATGTGTACTGGTATCACCTTGAGATGTGTTTCAAGGCTCTTATGCATGACTGGCATTATCTTTAATACAGACTTCTTTTCATTTAGCCTAACTTCCATACCCTGAAAATGTGTAGAAAACTTCACTTTGAATACATCTGTAGGGTTTTCATTAAAAGGTTTGAGTGCTTTGGACACGAGGTGATGGGGCAGGCCGGATAAAACTGGGGGTGGTTCTGCATTTGAGCTTTTCTTTTTTTTTTTTTGCATTTGAGCTTTTCAACCAGGTTTTTAAATGCCCCACTAAACAAAGGAGCAGGGATATTGGGGTCTGAAACATGGTGACCTAGCTTTGATCCACTACTCTGCATGACCTGCTCCATCTCACTGAGCATATATGACTCAAGAAACTGATGAGGGGCGCCTGGGTGGCTCAGTCATTAAGCATATGCCTTCAGCTCAGGTCATGATCCCAGGGTCCTGGGATCAAGTCCTACGTTGGGCTCCCTGTTCAGCGGGAAGACTGCTTTTCCCTCTCCCACTTCCCCTGCTTGTATTCCCTCTCTTGCCCAATAAATAAGTAAAATCTTAAAAAAAAGAGAAAAAGAAAAAGGAAGGAAGGAAGGAAAGAAAGAGAGAGAAAGAAACTGATGGAATCCAGGAAATGGACACCAACAACTGGATGGAGTCCAAGTTCTACTAGTGTAATGTACCACTCAGATCACAGCAGGTCACTTTGGTCCATGACTATGTTTTTATATGGAGAACAATTTGATATATTTGTGAAAGTTAAGGTAGCCTGTACCAAACTATCGCCTCCAAGTGCAAGGACTGGTACTCCCATTAATCTGACCTCCTTGCAGAAAGAGGACTCCTAGGAATTGAAATTGAAAATGATGAGCTGGCCTTATTTCTCAAGATAATTTTGTTTCCTTGTTCTTTCATTTGTTACTCCCATCCAAAAACATGTTAATGGGAAAGACAACAGAGTACTCATTTAAAAAAAAAACATTTGAGGAGAAGTAGCAAGGGGCTGAGTACACAGGATGAGTTCAAATACACAGCTCACTTCTAATGGACAGGACTGTATTTCTCTTAAAAACATACTACAGGGGCTCCTGGGTGGCTCAGATGGTTAAGCATCTGCCTTCAGCTCAGATCATGATCTCCAGGTCCTGGGATCGAGCCCCACATCTGGCACCCTGTTCAGCGAGGAATCTGCTTCTTCCTCTGCCTCTCCTCCACTTGTCTCTCTCAAATGAATGAATAAAATCTTAAAAAACAAAACAAAACATACTACACAGTTCCCTAGCACTGCTACCACTTTTCCAGATTCTGGCACCTAATAAATGATTTTTTGTGGGGTGTGTGGAAGATTGGGCATTGAAATATTTGCCATCTACCTTTTCACAATCTCTGCAAGGTGTCTTTAAAAAGTATGGGACGGGGGCACCTGGGTGGCTCAGTCGTTAAGTGTCTGCCTTCAGCTCGGGTCATGATCTCAGGGTCCTGGGATCGAGCCCCGCATCGGGCTCTCTGCTCGTCAGGGAGCCTGCTTCTCCCGCTGCCACTCCCTCTGCTTGTGTTCCCTCTCTCGCTGTGTTTCTGTCAAATAAAATCTTTAAAAAAAATAAAAAATAAAAATAAAAAGTATGGGATGGTTAGGGCGCCTGACTAGCTCAGTCAGTAAAGCATGAGACTCTTGATCTTGGGGTTGTGGATTTGAGCCCCACAATGGAGGCAGAGATTACGTGATCACTTAAAAAATATATAATAAAGTCTTAAAAAGAAAGAAAATGTGTTTCCTGTAACACTAACCTTAAGTCAGAATCACCATTAGTTACATATAAAATGGGCAATAATAATTAGGTTATTTCCTTTTTTTTTTTTAAGATTTTATTTATTTATTTGACAGAGAGAGAGATCACAAGTAGGCAGAGAGGCAGGCAGAGAGAGGGGGAAGCAGGCTTCCTGCTGAGCAGAGAGCCCGATGCGGGGCTCGATTCCAGGACCCTGGGATCATGACCTGAGCTGAAGGCAGAGGCTTTAATCCACTGAGCCACCCAGGCGGCCCTAGGTTATTTCCTTTTTAAGGAAACATAATAATAACACCTTTCTCGCTTATTTGTCATAAAGATAAAATGAGATACAGGAAGCAAAGTAACTTTATAAATGAAAAAGAATGATTCTTACTTTGTTAATGCACATTGTCTCAACAAAGGAACATTAAAAGTCACATTTAACAATCCTCTGAGTTTTGCCTGCACTGTCACACATTTTAAAACTGAGTAAAAATAAAGTTGAGGCCCAGTGCTCTCAAATGCATCATTTTATGTTAGTGCTTTCCCAAAGTGTGAAACACCTAACACCTAACAATGATGGTACCCAGGAGATTTTAAGTGGTATATGGGAAGATTTAGTTTCCCTGAAATTATTTAAAAATGGAACACGGTTGCAGAAAAAGCACATTTAGTAATCAAAAGTACAAGTGGTATTGCTAAAAAGCAAAAATCTTTAGATGATTCATGAATGCTTTAACTTTTTTTTGTTTTTTAAAGATTTTATTTATTTATTTGACAGACAGAGAGAGATCACAAGTAGGCAGAGAGGCAGGCAGAGAGAGAGGGGGAAGCAGGCTCCCTGCTGAGCAGAGAGCCGGATGCAGGGCTCCATCCCAAGACCCTGAGATCATGATTTGAGCTGAAGGCAGAGGCTTTAACCCACTGAGCCACCCAGGCGCCCCAATGCTTTAACTTTTTGAGAAAACGACCTCACAACAATTTTCTGACGCAGCTCTGATGAAAAAAGGATAGGAGAAGGGCCGGAGATCCTAGTCCATGTCCCTAATCCAATTTCTATGCTTCTATACACCTTCACGACACTGGTGCTTCTCAAACTTTATGCAAGTCATTCGAAGGTCTTGGTAAAATACAGTGACCATGTAAGTCAGGGGTGGGACCTTGGAACCTGCACCTCTAACAAGCCCACGCCGCTGGTCCCAAGACCACACTGTGCCTTATAAAGGCCCTGAGGGAAGGCTACCGAGACACCCGCAGGGCAATGTGCTTTCAAGGTCGCCAACTGTCCTCAGCCTGGAATGCAGACCACACCTGCAGACACCGCCCGGTACAGGTGTGCAATTACGTCATTCCACAATGCGCCGACTGAGAGCTGACACTTCAGTGTCCCTGCCGAACACCACGCCCCTCGGACCCCGCATACTCCCCCACGCACTATGCTTCCCGCCCCGCCTATCACTGCCCCGAGGTTCACGCCTCAAAGTCGCGCTCCGTCGCAGCCTTATGACGTCTAAGAACGTCTGCACCCGTGACCTCTCCGGTCCAGGGCACAGGCGAAAATCCCCTGGCCCGCCAGTTAAGCGCGCGGCTGGAGCTGCGCTCCTACTTTACCTGAGAGAGGCCGCAGGGCCCCCGTGCGCAGCCGCGACAGGGACCGACCCAGCGCCACCGCGGCGCAGCTCATTGCTGTGACAAGGTAACCGCTCCACTGCGCGAGGCGGGCTCAACGTGCATTCAGCGCAGGCTGATGACGCACAGCAGCCGTTACAGGGACACTACGTGCCTCTACCTCGGTGGACACACCCCTAGGCCCCTGCTTCCATTCGATTGGCTGGAAAGGGCAAGTGAAAAGATGATATTGGACATGATCACCATCAATCACTCGGGAGACGGGTCGTAAAAGAGACTCGGGTTGCTAGGGAGATGAGGATGCTGAATTGCTCTTCCCAAGATCCCGCTAGGGTAAATTCCTGGGAAAAAGGATCATGAAGGGATTCTTTATCGGCACAGCTATTGTATTTTTTTGCTTTACCAACATTGAAGGAGTTTTCTCTATGTGTATCCTACATTGACATTAAAACAGTAGAAATTGCATATTGAAATTAAACTCACCACGTAGTCGATAGTGTTTCTAGGTGGTGGGGCTAACAGCGGACGGGAGTCTTGTCCTTTTTTTCTAGTTTTAAGTTTTGTACAAAGAACATGGTTTTAGGGGCTTGTCTTGTTGTTTGCTTCCACGTTGTTGTTGGTGTTCATGTTGGTGCACATTGTTTTGGGGGGTATGGGATGGGGTGGGGAGAGGACATTCAGTAATGTATAGCACTGTGTGTGTAAGCTCACTACTTCTAGCACTTCTAATACTCTGAGGGGGGAATGTTGAGAATGAGGGTGACTATGCATGTGGGGGGCAAAGGGTATACGGGACATCTCTACCTTCCCCTCAATTTTTCTGTGATATCGAAACTACTAAAAAAGTTTTGTTGTATTTTTTTAAATTAATGCATATCCACTGATACAGCAACCCTCCTTCAAGGGATCTATCCAATAGAAATAATTTTTCAGGGGCGCCTGGGTCGCTCAGTGGGTTAAAGCCTCTGCCTTCAACTCAGGTCATGATCTCAGGGTCCTGGGATCGAGCCCCACATCGGGCTCTCTGCTCAGCGGGGAGCCTGCTCCTCCTCTCTCTGCCTCCCTCCCTCTCTGCTTGCCTCTCTGCCTACGTGGGATCTCTCTCTGTCAAACAAATAAATGAAATCTTAAAAAAAAAAAAAAAAGAAAGAAAGAAAAGAAAGAATTTTTAAGGGGCACTGGGGTGGCTCAGTCCTTAAGCATCTGCCTTGGCTTGCTTCGTGGTCCCTGGGTCCTGAGATGGAGCCCCACGTAGGCTCCCTGCTCAGCGGGAAGCCTGCTTCTCCCTCTCCCCACTCCCCTTGCTTGTGTTCCCTCTCTAGCTGTCTCTCTCTCTCTCTCTCCCTGTCAAATAAATAGAATCTTTAAAAAAAAGAAAGTAAAAGAATTTTTCAAATGTGTAGGGTATGTATATGAAAGGAAAAGAATCAGATACATATCTGGAAGGATATAGAACAAAACATTTAATATTGGTAACTTTAGATGGTTGGGATTGTGAGAAGGGTGATTTACTTTCTACTTTACACCCTTGGATTATATCTTTTTTTCCAAATTCCTGTAAAATATTTAATATATTCTATAAAATAATTGAAGTTGCTAGTTGTTTTCAAACTACTCTAACTAACTACGATAGTGTTAAATTATGGTGAACTATTCCATAGCTTTTTAAAACCCAAATACTTAGTGAAAGCAAGGATGATGTAACATTCTCATGTAAAGCTACTGAGAGGATAAACCTCTCAAAGGCCCATAGTGTTCTTTCTAAACCTTCGTCATAATTCCACTTCTAGGTCTCTGTCCCTAAGAAGGAAAAATGTTAACAAAAATTTATAGATGTCCCAGTTATTGTCAGGAAAATCTGAAAACAAAATGTTAAGCAGCAAAGGAATGTTAAAAATTAAGACTTATATGTATATTATATCATGTAGCCTATTGAAATGTTTATAAGGAACTTTTGAAAAAACATGGTAAGTGAAAAAGGATTGAGAATACCAACATTTTTTTCCCTTTCTTTTCATGCCAACCTCCATCCCTCTGTGGTCTTTATTTTAAAAGGAATTTGGTAAGATTAACAGTGAATGTCCATAAATGGTGCTTATATGTGATTTTTTTTTTTACTTTTCTTCTCTGTATCTTTCAGTGTCCTCTGTATTTTTTTTTGTCCTCTGTATTTTCTATAATAAACATTTTTTTTTTTAAAGATTTTATTTATTTGACAGCGGGAAACACAGCGAGAGAGGGAACACAAGCAGAGGGAATGGTAGCGGGAGAAGCAGGCTTCCCGCAGAGCAGAGAGCCCGATGCGGGGCTCGATCCCAGAACCCTGGGATCATGACCTGAGCCGAAGGCAGACGCTTAACGACTGAGCCACCCAGGCGCCCCAATAAACAAGTATTTTTAAAATGAGAAAACAACATTTCAAATAGAAAACACACATTAGTCCCTAACTCCATTTTCAAGAATAAAAGTAAATACATGTATTATTTTCCATTTAAAGATAAGGGAATTTCATCTCAGCAAGGTAAAGACACCTGTACAAAATTATACACTTAAGAAAGTAGCAAAGCCATCCTAGGTCCCAAGCACCCCATGCATTGGAGAGAAAATACACCAGATGGAATTTACTAATAAAGCCATACCTCATATAAAGAAGATACGTTCAGAAGTCCTATCTTCCCAGAGATCAGACCTTGTAGCTCCACTTTGACAAAATTAATTCCTTTCTTCATTATTATTTACTTGTGAGTAGCTGCAATCAGATATTGCCAAATAAAAACTTGCCTAACTGGATTCTTCTCTTGGCTGGGATGACAATATTTTGTGATTTCAAGAATATGGAAGCCTGCCTTCATAAAGAACAAGAACCTATTCTATAGGAGAATGGGGCAAAAGAGAGAAACAGAGACAGGCTTGCAGGAACTTTTAAAATTCCAGGTTCCCCTGTTTGTAACAGGACAGGGGATGGGGAGCAGCTTTAATGAGTTGGAAACAGCCTCTAGCAAGGAGCTAACCCTACATACTGATACAATGGAATGCTGTGTATTAAAAAGAATGAGGTGGCTACTTATGTGGAAAGATCTTCAAGATGTTATTAAGGAGAGGGGCGCTTGGGTGGCTCAGTTGGTTAAGCAGCTGTTCAGGTCATGATCCCAGGGTCCTGGGATTCAGCCCCACATCGGGTTCCCTGCTCAGCAGAGAGCCTGCTTCTCTCTCTCCCTCTGCCTGTCACTCTGCTTACTTGTGCTCTCTCTTTCTGTCAAATAAATAAATAAAATCTTAAAAAAATGTTATTAAGGAGAAAAAAGGGAGAAGCTCAGAAATATATATTTCATACATTCAAACACCCACCCACACACCCACCCACCCATATATCTGTTTGAATATGTATTAAAACTTTCTGGGAGAATAAAATAAACATCATTAGCAGTGGTTCCCTCTGGAGGTGGGGGGTGAGAAGGGGAGTGCTTGAAATAATTTTATGTCTTTTCAGTTTAAAACACACACATATACCTCTCCTTGGGTTCGGCAGAGCCAAGGAGTCTTAAAAGCACTCACTCGATGATTGCATTAAACACTTCTGTGATTCTAGGAAAACGCAAAGAGCAACTGTACAAAGTTCCACGATCACTTGATTGCTGACAAGAAACCTCCATGAATTTGGGGCGCCTGGGTGGCTCAGTGGGTTAGAGCCTCTGCCTTCGGCTCAGGTCATGGTCTCGGGGTCCTGGGATCGAGCCCCACATTGGGCTCTCTGCTCGGCGGAGCCTGCTTCTCCCTCTCTCTGCCTGCCTCTGCCTATTTGTGACCTCTCTCTCTCTGTCAAATTAATAAATAAAAACCTTAAAAAAAAAAAAAAAGAAACCTCCATGAATTCAATATACAGAAACACATTTTAAAACCTTCAATACTGTTTAATCAGTAGTTTTAAGGCACATTTGTTAGAGAGACTTGCACTTCAACAATTACACAGACATCGCTTGAAGTTATTAACGTTATCAAAATACATAAAAACATTCAAGAAAGAGGTATGCAAATCAGCAGCATTTAACCAAAACGAATATATTAGCATACATCAGTATCAATTTTATAATAGGGAAAGAACAGAGCTTCCATCTCACACACATACATACACATACACACATACACAACTTGACTGTCCTCAGAAGCATGGTGAAGGCAAAAACATAAAAGTGTGCTAGGCCAAAATGCCAGCAATTAGTTTTTTTCAAGCAAGGACAGAGTGAACTTTTGGTTACTCAAAATTCCATGATACTAGTTATTAGCTTGAGAAGCTCATTGGTCTCACAGGTACATAAATATCCAGTGTTAATGCTAACTTTGGGGAAGAGTGAGAAAATGATCTGGCAAAGGGGCAAATATACAGAAATGTGTAGGCCATGGCAAGCTTGCTTTGCTCCTCAGAGCAAGGAATCAATCGTTTTTGAGTAATGGAGGGTAGGGGTGGGAAATACTCTTAGCAGCAGCTTTCTAAAACATGTACCAGCTTTAAGCTTCAGGCTACTCCCTAGGAAAAGATTTTGAGCCAGTGAAAGGCAGGAAAATAGAAGAAAGGCTCACACAGTCTGTTACAAAACTAAGTACTTTGGAAGAGATTCTGACGGCATTAAGATGAGAACTGATTACGTGAAACAATAATTTAGGCTTATATTAAAAGGTTCAGAGCTATCGATTTTGGGTAAGCTTATGATGAGGTATTTATTGCACTTTTTTTCTCTCTGTAACAGAAACCCTGAAGCAATACTCTGCATATTCTGTAAAATAAAACTCAGAAGTTTTGGCACAAGGAGAAAAGAGCCCTTAAAATGATAGGTGCCTTGAAGATGCCAGCCTTCAGCATATGCTGGATCACTGGCACAGGCTGGTGTGATGCTGTGACCCACAGCCTCCAGCACCCCTGCACATAAATCATGGTGCTCCATGCTCCGTGCACGGACCCGCCCACCCTTTCCAGCCCAGTTCCGAAGTGTGTAGTGTCCTTCAGAGGTGGGGACCTCCGTGCAGCAAGAGAAATGGCATTTTGGAAGACTTGAAAGACAGACTTTGCCTCTTAATTTTGATGACCTAGGGCCCTCTGCAAAGACTCAGTTCTTGGGCCCCGGAGGGACCCAGCACCACAGAGGCATTTTCGCCCTGAGTACAAACCTGCAGCAAAATGCCCCAGAAGCTAAGACGTCAAGGCCCTCGGCCTGCAGCCCTTCTCTCATATTACTACCAGCTAGCTGGGATTGTACACCCAGCCTCTCCAGGTTTCCACCATCTGTTCCAAACATCCCACAATTCGAGGATTTCTCTTTATGGGGAAAAAAAAAATGAGGTCTCATTTTAAGTCAAAAGAGTTACTACTTCTTAAGGAACATCTCTCAGCCTGAACCCCCCAAAACCCCATTGCAAAAGAACTAACCCCAGCTTCATAACCGGGTGACCGCCACAGTTAACCAAAAAAGACCACACAAATAAGCTGTGAAAAATGTAAAAGGGCTCTCCTTCTGAATTCTTGTCCTGACAGCTTAAACGGCTTAATAAGTCCATTCTGGGGGAGAGTCACTAAGCTGCTGGTCTACAGGCAAACGCTTGGTTTGAACCTGCTTTTTCTAAGTCACGAGAGCCCTCCACAGGGGCCGGGTACCAAAAACACCGCCACCGCACCTGCGCGAAGGGAACCGCCTTCACGAAAGACCTGAACTCCAGAAAAATATATTTTACAAGTCCCGCTCCAAACCCAGGTGGACTCTTGTTGCTTCGGCCGGTCACCAGGTCAGCTTACGAGGAGGATCCTTACTGCCGATCCTGTCGGTTCTTCATATCCTTCTGGGCTTCTGTTAGTTTCTGGATCAGGTAGCGCTTGTCACGACTTTCCTGAAGATAGAAATTGGTGCAAGAGTACTTTCGATATATTTGGAAACAAATGTCATCGTTTCAACCTAATCAATTACCCTTCAGACTCGGGGCTAAGGATTCCAACCCCTGGGCGGTGGTAACGGCCTCCAGACTGGTCTGCCTCTTGCTCCTCTACAGCCCCTTGTCCACAGAGGGGCCAACAGTCTTTTAAAAATGCACGTCAGGGGCGCCTGGGTGGCTCAGTCGTTAAGCGTCTGCCTTCGGCTCAGGTCATGATCCCAGGGTCCAGGGATCGAGCCCCACATCGGGCTCCCTGCTCGGCGGGAAGCCTGCTTCTCCCTCTCCCACTCCCTCTGCCTGTGTTCCCTCTCTCCCTGTGTCTCTCTCTGTCAAATAAATAAAGTCTTAAAAAAAAAATGTATGCCAGACAGATGGGGCGCCTGGGTGGCGCAGATGGTTGAGCGTCTGGCTCCCAGCTTCCCCTCGGGTTGTGATCTCAGGGTCGTGAGACTGAGCCCCAAGTCGGGATCCACACTCAGTGTGGCATCTGCTTGAGATTCTCTCTCTCTCCCTCTGCCCCTACCCCTGCCACTGGTTCACACACACTCTCTCTTAATAATCTTAAAAAGAAATGGACATCAGACTGCTCCATAACACATTTCATTGGTTTCCCCCCACACTCAGAATTAAACCCAAACTTGCCACCAGAGCCCTCACTCTGTGCTGTGACCCCAGCTGACAATCCAGCATCATCTTGCCTCTCTGGCCATGCCACCCACCCCCCAGCCCCCGGAAGTGCCCTCATTGCCCCCTCTGCCCATTACGCTCATCCCCGAGACCTTGCACAATGGGATCCCCGTCCTTGAAGTCTCAGCCCCAATGTCACCTCCCTCAAGAGGCCCTCCACGGCCACCATCTACAGCCGCGGGGGGCTGCTCCTCACCTACTGTCCCGTCTGCGCTACCTTCACAGCGGCTCCCGCTACTGGAATTCATGGTTTCTCTGTAACTATTCAGCAATCTCGTCTCCCTCTGTCACCACCGTATCCCAGCACAGCATGAGGGGCAGGCAGTGATCACTGTACGCGCTGAAGGCACGGAGGAGCACATGACTGAATGAAGCTGGAGGAGGCCCGGACCCAGCACAGTTCTGGGAAGCGGTGGTGAGCCACGCCACGGCATGCCACCCTCTCCCTGGGGAAAGCGGCACTCTCCTTTAGGTGTCCTGGGTACACGTCCCCAGCCGTGACCCTCTGGACCTGCTCTTCCTTACCAGCGACAGTTGCTCTCGGAGCTGGACCACCACTCGCTTATGTGCTCCGGCCAGGGCGATGAAGTAAAACATGATGAGACTGCAACATAGGGAAGCGGTCACTAGGGAGTGTGTGCCGGTTGGAGGCCACTGGATAAGCAACCCGGTCCCTTTTGCCCAGAACAGGTTCTTTTGTTAGGAAAATAAAGACGAGAGAGAGGAAGGGAGTGATGGGTG